>JARJCX010000016.1:1200000-1885318 GCA_029282285.1 Mycena rebaudengoi | reverse complement strand
TTTTTCGTTATCGTCGCCTTCATGCAAATACTTCGAAACCTTTCTTCAGAGTAACGATCTTGATAGAAAATGATGCACAGATATTTTGGCATACCATCATACTGCCGAAATTAATTAACTTGCTCACTCGGCGCCACCGCTGACGACTTCGACGTTCCTCAGACTCAGCCATGTATTATTTGTGGTCCAAATGCCATGGTGTAGAAATGAGCGGTTGAAGTTCGCACCATGGTGAGATGGGATTTTCAATTTAAATATCTGCGCGTGGGATTGCAAATAAATAATTTAGATGCGCAAGCAGTACTGGTATGTATGTATGTATGCATTCGCGACATCTGTGCTGAAATCAGTCCGTGTGCAATTAGCCAAGATTTGTGGTAAGAATAGTCAAAGACAGATTGCGAGTCGGACGTCTCATTGGGCTCAGAAATTAGAACGGATTTCATCATTATTATTGGTTTGGCGCGCCCGGCACTTTTTCCTTTTTTTCCTCCTTGAAATGAAATTCGACGCAGTGCAGTTTCACACGTATTTGAGTCGGTTTTCGGCATAATCATTTCAGAAGAATTAGTGCAGGGGAAATATGTACTGGAGAATTTATGGGAAACTGTGGATCACATGAATATGACGGACTGGATTCGATTGATCTTGATGACAGGGAAAATGAAACCGAGGGACCCCGGACCCATGCAAACCTTTGAATTCACGACACTTCAATTTGGGGCCACCACATGAAAAAATCTCGACAAAAACGCATGTAGCTACCTACGTGGTTCTATATTCTGTATGGATTACACGCCTTGGGGTCCAAGCGGGCGATCGCAAGCGGAGTTTGAACGCGGAACGAGCGGCCTGCGAGTCGGAGCTGCTAGCAAACATGAGCATACATCTTCGGACCAACTCCCCATCTGCGTCTGCTGCGATCCCGCGACGAGCCGACGGACTGTACCTGTTTCTGCTCGAATTACACACCTGTTGTGCCCCTTCTGCACTCTTTTCCCTTGATAGACCTAAACACGCCAATACTCGGCAGCAAATTTGCAAGCAAATCTGACGATCCGAGCCCTGCGGCACTTTCTCTGAGTCCTGCAATGCGGGGGTGGCCTTCTGCGCTTTCTGCCCCAGATCTTTAACTCGAGAATTGTGGTTACCTTTCTCACCCCGCTGGTGCTCGTCCACATTGGAGGAATTGGAGGCATTAATTCGTCCGGTCTCTTTTCCTTTATTGCTGCTCCCGTGCCAATCTTCTTCGACGCTGACACGCAGTGTCGGCAGCTCCTTTCGTGTATGCGAGGCGCCGCATCTTTCGCCCACCACGCCCGAGTCGCCACTACCGACCAGGCTATCCCTGGTCGACATCCGCATATCCGCGCGCCACTCGCATCACAAGCTTTATACATTCGCCGCGGGGGGCGGCTGGACAGCGGCAGAGGCTACCTCTCTACTTTGGCTCACCGCGAACACGCCTATCCTCGATCCACTTTAACGCGTAGATCGGTTTTTTCTACGCCTCCTCGCGGCCTCTCGGTACGACCGCAGGGTGGACGCGGCCGGCCGCAGCCCCCACACTCGCGTGTCCTCGACACCATGTACGTCCTTCGCTGCATTTCCTGTACGCATCCCCATGCTCGCATCCCCATGCTCGCCTCCCCCACCGCTCCCCACCTCTGCGCCACACCTTCTTTTCTCTCCCCACGCCGTCCCCCATCGAGCCCCGTCTTTCCCTGCCCTCGTCAACCTCCCCCATTCTAACCCTCCCCCTCTGCTCCGGGTAACCGCACCTCTTTTTCCTTGTCTAGCTCTCTGCATCGCAGTGCGATACGCCTATCGCGATCGATAGCAAATGAGAGCGGCGGGGCTGGTGCTTTGCCGGAGCGCTCGCCCACCTGGCGTGCGCGTTTCGTTTGGGCCGTCGCAGCACCGCGGCGGATGCGACACGTGAAGGGGGGGAGAGCGGTGTCATCGCTTAGACCTGCGCGCTCGTGCATCGACGGCCATTTTCTAGCTGCGGGTATTCTCGCCGCGCGTAGCTTGCGCATGTCCCGACGACATTTTGTGCCTTCTCCTACCGACTCGCTTTACTTGGAGCCCTACGCCCCTGTTTTCTTTTTCTCGTGTGGGACGGCAGCATCTTTGGCGCGCGCGGCTCGCGCCTTCGTATAAACATGTTCATAAACACGTCACCAAAATGGGCCGGATGGCGTTGTTCCCCCGATTTTTCGCCCTAGCCCTTCAGCGTACTTGACTTGAACCTTGTCCTGAAGAAAGAAATAGCAATTTTCAAACATTGGAGACCACGCTCCACCAGTCGTACTTTGCTCAATTTCTGATAATCTTTGACCACATTCTGGCAATTTTCGGTGGGGTTAAAAGTCAAAATGAAGACGCTTTCGTCACCGAGAACAGCAAGCACCGTGGACCACGACTTCTGTCGATTTTTAGTTGCCTTTGGGCTTGCTTCGGCTTGGGCACTATCACATTTCTATTCTCTTTTTGACTTGTCTATTCTGGTCCCGCACCACGCTTCGTTCTGGTCGCATTCAAGGACATAGTGCATTGTGGCCTACCTGGATCTAAAGGGGATTTCCGCTGCATCGGGATACCCTCTCGATTATTTTATAGCGCCGCTGGCGTCTTATTGCAATCAGCGAGGTCTCTTCACCAGACTCATAACGCATTCTTGTCGGGACTCGAAAACCTAAGTCAGTGTTCCCCTGCGGTGTGCACCGTTGAGGCCGACGTCAAGAGTGCACCGCCCCGGTAATTCCACTGCTTTTGCATTCTCTCGCACATTCGTCTTATGAAAATTTCTGCAGGTGCTTCTTCGGTTGAAGGATGGCTTGAATCCGGGAGGGCGCACCCATGACTTCCATCTACAAGGCCAATACATAGTTTCAATGTTCAGCCCATGTTCTGGGTCGCAATCTAGTGTATGAATTACATTTCGTGTGACCCTCCCTGGACACCTGAGATACTCTATATTCGGCCACTGAAGATCTACACGAATCTCGTTCACTTCTTCAAGTTCAATGTAGAAGTTTATTTCATTTTTAATAAGATGTCTGTGCCGGGGCTTCAGGATGTCTCACTCCGTCTTGTCAACTTTCTGTGCTTAGGTCAGTATTTCAATATATTCCTACAACCGCCGGATACATCATCCGTCTCAGAAACTCCCCGCCCTCTCCTGCTCGGCAAAGCCCATCCAACAGAAGCGAACAATCATTTTACCCATTAATATTTCGGCATCTGTAAATCATAATTCCCAGCCCGTCGATGGAGAAACCCCAACCATTCTTTGAATCATCACCTAATCTCTTCCCTCCCACAGATACACAGAAATCTTTCCCGCTACGGAGGGCAACAAACCGCGCGTTAGAGCTAAATCAAGCGGTACACCTGGTTCGTAAATGCTGGTGTATGTGTACATCTGCACGGCTTCCAGCGTGTCGCGGGCTTGCGCAAGCACCGCGTTGAGAGTCGCCCACGCTTCCCCCGGCATAAGGTCGTCAGGATCGAGTGCGTCGTAAAAGCGTAGGGAAACTGTCTGGAGTGCTATCAGATGGCCAAGATTCCCGAATAGTTTCAGGCTGCTGGCCATGGCATGGATTCTTTCGGTAACATCGATATGGCGCAGGCTCGTGTTGTTTTTCAAAATGTCTGCGCCAATAGGCTCCACTGCGCGTCCATCAGTCAGAGTCTGAAAGATGAGGAAAGTGAGTCGAACGCACAATCTCCATAACTTGGAACGTAACATCGGACTTTCTGGACCGTTCGCACATTCGCCTCCAAGAGTGGAATGAAGGTGCATAGGTCTCTAGATCCAGGAAGAGGAGATGCTTGATGTCGATGGCGCTGAAAGTGGAGAGAATCACATCCACGACCTCTAGGTGACCAGCCGATGGCATTTCGACGCATACTCTGAGGGAGTCGGGAACAATGGGAGCTTCTGGAGACACGGGTTCAACATGATGAGCAGGTACATCATCGAAGCAGACGTCCCAGAGACTAAGTTCTTTTGAGCCGCGTGTGTGGGTAAGGAGGGACTCAAGCGGTATCGCATTTGCGAAGTGTACCCGTCAGAGAGAGACTCCGAAAATGGGGGAGTCCGAGTGCGTCATGGAGGCTGCTTTGAAAAAGGTAGGCTGGGTCTCCCATGTCATCGGGACCTGCGAAAAGATGTTTACATGCACCAAATTCGGCAGCAGTCCAAGGATTCGGAGGCCAGCTTGAAACGACAGCCCCAAGAGAGGTGTCCGAGTCCCGAGTGATAAAGAAATAATTGACATAGGATGCGCGCTGTGGGGATCCCGAAACGAGTGCCTCGATCCCGGATGACTTCTTTGTGCAATGGATGGAAGCGAACAAGTGTTTCTGGCTCCGTGGTAAGAAAGCGCGACAAGTGAGAGCACAAGCCCTTAACGCCGGTGCTTCGCGAGGTTCGTTGTAGCGACGCTGCTCAGTTTGATTGAATGGAGCGAATATGACATATGTCGATGATCGCCGTCGGTAATCTCTTGTGGAACCCGCATCGTGGCAGCTATCAAAAAAGCGTCCGGTCAGCGAGCGGGATGCACCTGCGATGTTCTGTTATCGCGATTGGGTTCGGTCGTGGCAGAAAGGAACAAAGTGACGTCTGTTTGCCCTTGCTTGTCCATGCTTGATCTGTGCTTGAGATTTGAAACTCCGCTTATGCTGAGATTGGATTGGGCATGATTCCAATAAGAAATGCCTTCAAAATTGTTATCGGGGACCGGGTTTCCCGGAAAACCCCCTTACCTTGATGATTACTGACTGGATCAACGCAGATAAATCAATTCGCGCTATGATTTCAGGATGCGCGGGTTGGGTTGTGGATGAGTAGCCACGGATTTTCACTTTCCTATTCATCAACAAGAGCTTATATGCAAAATTCCGAACCATGATATGGCTCATTCAAATCGATTTTTCTGGCCACAGCAAAAAGAGGTTCGCATTCTCGCGTGCCGTCAGGAGGGTTGAACCTCGGTCTCCCACTATAAGCTTCTATGCTTTGGGTGACGAACTTGCGGGTGATTTAATCGGCTTATGTGCAATAATTTGAACCACGGTATGGCTCATCCGAAAAACAAATTGGCGAGGTGTGGCAAAACTATCTTTCTCCAATCTCGGCACAAGGTCTGGTGGAAGCCTATCGGCCAGATAGGTAACACTGAAGACACAATCACACCAAAGGTCCAACAAGACCATGCCGTGAATACCAAAGACAAGCGACACGACGACAAGACGGGGTAAGACAAAGGTACGACTAGCCTATGTAAGCGACGTGATCGGACCGTAACCCGGTACCGGTTTACATCTGGGGGTGATTTGCTATTAATCAACGATGGCTACATATAAACATTGGAATGGCGACAAAAATAGAGCCTACGTATACATAACAAAAAAATTGCGATCCTGAAGAGGATGAGTTCCTCTTATTCTGTTTGGCTAACAATAAAAGTTGGCGGAGTATCAACGAGGCTCATGGACACAACTTCAACACCAACATATGGCTCCTTCAAATGTTTATCCAGGAACATCCAACACCCGTGTATTATATCTACGGGAGATTTAACAAATACACGCGGGCTTACATACCGTGAACTTGATACTTTAAGATGCCAAAAAAAACAAAAACAGCAAATTACCTGGAGATCAGGCTTTTGGGAGGATTCGAACCTCAATTTCCCACTGATTTATCATCATCTCTAGTGGGCGATTCACCATTAATCAACGAGGGCTCACACTCACCAAACTGAATCAAGATATGGTGGCATGAAATCCATTTAATAAGACACAACAAAAATATTCTTTCCCGATTCCCACGCCTTACTCAGCTACGGTCGAAATGAGGATGGATCCATCGACAAGGGTTTGCATACATGAAATTTAACCTTATATGGCGCCTTCAGAAATCAATTCTATGAGGTGCAACAAATTACAGTAGCGACGTCTTACACCATCGGGTGGATTTGAACATCCATCTCCCGCCATTGAATATAAATGGTCTACCAATATCAAGATTCACTGGTGGATGATTTTATGTCAATCGATCAAGGTCTTTGGCCGATCAGATATCTAGGCGTGCATGGAACAGAGAGTCCCGACTCCAGGGAAAGAAAGAACTTCCGCTCTGCTCGAGTAAAATTTGGTCTACAGGGGCCAAAATCTCACCTTAAAATAAATGGTGGGAGCCATTAGAAATCTTCCTCTGTCTTTGCAAGGAGAACTTTGTCAATGATACCCGTTTGGCTTGGTGGAAATACACCCCTTTTTTCTTCCTCCCAGTTTGAGAAAAAGGCGGCAGAGGTGGTGTTTAAATGTTTCGCGACTGCTTCTATGCTATATGGGAGGAGAGTATGCCCCGTGCAGTTGGGCAGGGCCCATAAATCTGAGAGGTGTTTATTTATTGCAACTTTCAAAACTTCTGTTCGTTTTTCACGAAACTTCGGTATGATGATAACTCAGCAATTAGTGGACAGATGGGCAAAATTTTGGAAAGCTCTCGCCTGGAGCAAGGTCGCCCTATAATTATCTTTGCGAGAATACGCCGTTGATAAGGTCTTATTATGGACATGCTAAATTGAGTGGCCAGAAGTAGCGATTTAAGTACTGAATAAATATGTACCATATTTTGACTTCACACTACTAGGAGAATTTTTTAAGGCGTTCCATAGGGAAACCCAGTCAAGATATGGGATTTTGACTCTCAAGAGAAACATACATGATCACCCATGGAAGTTGCGGAGACTAACGGGGAAATCTGTGTTATGAATCGTGGTGCTCCCTCAGGAACATGGGTGAGTGAGGACATGGGTTCGGTATCTTGTAGCTCTATGTCCATCACTTAGGGTTCTAGGGCACGCCGATGCAAGTTCGGCGGCACATCCAAAGTAGGACATTAATACTCGCGGATTCTCGCGAAAATCCTTATGGGGTGACTATAATTTTGGAGATTCAGTAATTGCGGTTACATGTATTTTCGGGGAGGTATTTACGCAGGCTGAGAATAAGCGCAGGTATCAGGATGGCCGCATCTCTTCCCAATACGCGCATGGTCCGAAGTTGCAAGAAGAATATTAATGTAGCCCGTTCGGCGTTCGATTCGGGTCTTGCGATGGCTTGGGAATGAACGATGTCGGATGATAAATAGTGATTTCACTTATGTCCAGACGATGCGCAATGCATTGGCGGTCCAAGCGGTAGATCGCAAGGGAGTTTCAACACGGATGAGCGGCCCGGATATCGGAGCTGTTGGCAAACACGGGCATACACTTTTTGACCAGCCGCTACTACGACGACCCAACGCGCTAGTGTACCTGTTTCTATTCCAATTCCGCGCCTTCTACTGCGCCATTCTCCCCGATGGACCAGAACGCGCCGATACTTGACTCGATGTAGCAAATCTGCAGCAAATCTGAGTCCTGAAATCTGAGCGCTGCGAAGATGGCGTCTTGCGCGCGCTGCCACGGAATATTTGACTCGGATTCTGGATATGTATCTCAGCCTGCTGGTTCTCGTCCCAAAATGATGCATCTCCAGGCATATATCGTAAGGGCTCTTTTCTCTCTCTTTTCCGAATCCCACTGTTCTCCTGGCTATCGCACTCGTTCCTCTTGTCCACATCTCTTTTACATCTCCTTCCGCTCCGCCGTTCCCTCGACGCTCATACTGCTTATCAGTAGCTTCTCTCGCTGCCGTTCGCTTGTCCAGACCAGCCGAGACGCTCGCACGTTATCATTGCGAATCAGCACTAATTTGAGTTGTGGGCATGGCAACTGCCCAAAGAGGTTATCGGACGTACTTTTGATAGGATGGACACTGTGCGCTGCTCCAATTGGTGCCACACGTCTCTCTCCGACGATCAGAAGCAGCATGCAGTTCAAAATGTTGGCTTGCGTTGCACATTTTCAAGGCGATAATAGATCGTCCGCCGGCAGGTGACGAGTATCTCGGGTCAGTCTTGCAAGCGAACAGATCACCGTACGGAACGGAACTATGGCTGTGGCTCACGGTGCATTTGCAGTGCAGCCGACCAAATTTCCTGTCTCACCGCAGCTGCCGCAGAATGCAAACACTGGTACATCCTTGGCGGAAATTGGATACAGAACTCTGGTTCGGAGGACACAAAAAACCTTCCGAGTCGCGAAAACAGCTTGAGGGCGGGCTTAAAGACGAAAAAACTGACCAAAAGTCTATCATGGTGCAAGATATTGCTCGCAGCGGTCGGACTTGAGCAGCGTTGCTTGTGGTGGTGAGAAGAAGGCAGGAGCACGTCCCGTGATCCGGCATCACCAAACATCGACAACGCACTGCCTTTCCGTTCCCGTTGCTGTCTACAATGCTCCATGCCCACTTGCGCGATAAGCTGGCTGACATTGACCTCGCGCTGACTCAGTCCGGAGGCAACTTCTCCCCTGGCCTAACAGCAACCCGGAAATCTGTCCAGCTCCAGCTGGAAAGTGTGAAATAGAGCTTATTAGTTGCCCCTCAAAAAGGCTTTTTTAATCCAAGTAAAAAGGCGAATAATCCAACCTTGAGAAAAGTGTAACGCGTCATGTTGTGGAGCGCAGCATACGTCTGTGTCGTGCTCAATTCTACCTCTACTCTGCAAAACCATGCGTAACCTTCAGAGGCTTCTCACTGCCATACTGGCACCCATCTTAGAGTCAGAGACTGATCTCTTTAACGTGTATAAACTGGCCGCCGACGTCCCCGAGAATCCGTGGACCGCTGGAATAAAATTGCTCCACAAAAATCTTTAATCAAAGAATTACACCTCATAATCCAACTCGCAGGGCAACTAATAAGCTAATAGGACGTCGGCGGCCAGTTTATACACGTTAGTCTCTGACTCTAAGATGGGTTCCAGTATGGCAGTGAGAAGCCTCTGAAGGTTACGCATTAAAGATTTTTGTGGAGCAATTTTATTCCAGCGGTCTGCTAACACCGTGTCCAAACGTGGCCGTCAAAGCTGCGCTCCACAACATGACGCGTTACACTTTCTCAAGGTTGGATTATTCGCCCTTTTACTTGGATTATAAAAGCCGTTTTTGAGGGGCAACTAATATGCTCTAATATGCAGTCTTGCATCCGTTTCAAAAATAATATACGGGTTTTGATGGAGTGGTGCTCGGATAATTCTGTTTACCTGATCCCTGTGTTGTATTGCCTCGACCGATCCCTGCGCCCCCACCCAGGCACCGGCGGCGGCGTGCTCAACTCAATGACGGTTACGGGTCTCTTCTTTGGAGTCGCCGCGCGTCGTTGAGTTGACACGTGCTCGTACTCGCTTATGCACCGAGTGCTTCCACTTGTAACCCTAGCCTATATCTGACTCCATCTATTTCCCAGGGAAATCCCTGGAAACTTGTCACCCAAGCAAATTCGTGAGCCCGAAAGAGAGAAAGACATGTAAGTTGTCTTATATATTCTCGTCACGGGGCGCTCGCATAGCAAGTGCTGGCGCGGGGGTCCGTAACTGGTCCTTCCGTACAGTTGGCCACTGCCAGCTCACGCATTTTCTCAACTCTTCGTGTTTCTCGTTTCCGGGAGGAACCCCTCCAAATGGGGTCTCCATCACCGATGTCGGAGAGCCCTTCCGCAAAACCCCTCATTTCGATGCATTCCGAGACTTGAAACAATCAGGACGGTGTTTAACCTCGTGTACGGTGTAGCCGTGTATAAGCTTTCAGGGAAATATATTTGTATGGAATGGGCAACAGGAAACTGACCAATGCAATTTGAATCATAAAACCGAAAGTTTGTGTCTGAAGCATATATCATTCCGTCTACCGTTAGGTAACGGTTTCTATAAGGCGCCTGATTTTGCGCCACTGGCAGTAAACTCCATTTTTCGTCAGCAGTTTTTGCGTCAGCACATTTTCTCTTCTGCGATTGGCTAGAAAGGCTCCGGCATGTCAACGGCTTGCCCGTGAGAAAGTGACTGTCAGCAATACTTCGTAAGACTGCTGTTCACTCAACGCCAACCTACTTCGTGCCACGTCGATGTATCCTAAATAAACCGCTGCTCCTTTCAACTAGTAAGGCCCTCCTGGCATCCCTGGTACCTTAGAAGCTGACGCTCCGCAACACGTAGTCTTTACCTTATTAACCAGATCCATTTCTAAATCAGAGAGTTGTGTCTGAAATCCAAGCTGCATATTTGGGTGAATTATTTCATCCTTAACATGTACATCCTTCGGGGTTTGAGGAATAATAACAAGTTGTTGGGTACGGAACGTAGAAAGGACATGGAGTATGACTGCTGCCTTGTTCGATAAATTCCCTCTGTATACCACTTCTAATTTTCGACTCCGATGGGCCCTAGCTAGTAGTCAGTGGTGTATCATATATATAAAGAATGGAGTGAATTTGTGCAGTTCTGATGATGTGCCTCTGGCCGAACCACTGGACAAAATTTCAACCACGCTGCCGGTCGCAACTGAGTTCAATATTTAGGGTGGAAGATGGACCTCCAGCCAACCCTTAGAATAAATAAAGTAAATTTCAACCACACTTGCATTTCTTTTTGCATGTTTTGAACTACCTGTTATGGCGCGAAAACACAGTGAACCAGTATGTTTGATGGGATCATCAACAGTTCAACATACCTCGGCACATTCCCCCAAGGGTTGGAATATTCTGTTACTCATTCGGCCACAGAGAAGCATATTTAACAAGTGTTTCCTGAGAGATTTAATCACTGTAAAGAGTCGAAACTGGGTTGAATCCGGGTTGAATCAATCCAACCGGGCAAAAAATTGGGCTGGATAAACAGACTCAAATGCGGGAACTTGAGTTGACCAAAATAGTTCTCTTAAAGGTTTAGTTGGATCAATGGCCTGTGGCGGCCCGCCCAGATAAAATCAATGGCGTGGTAAAGATAGTGTTGAAAGGGAGGGGGAGATCAGTTGAAAGAAAACATGGGCCAGACGAGCAAGCCTAAATGTGAGGTTGAATCAGGTGGAAGTCGAATCATTACTATTATAGTCCAATAAGGCTGACAGTAGATATTCGATGCAGTTGAATCAAATAGCCGAGAAACATGGGTTGAATTAGTCATCAGGTTGCAGCTCAGTACCTATTCCGGTAAACCATGCATTTTTTTCACCTTCAGGACATCGCCGCGTAAAAAGACGTGATCATTTTTGGGCGTAGACAGCCGGATCCGGTGCAGCTGTATAAATTTCGAGTTTTTTTTACCTGTGTCGAACAAAACCGGACATCAAATCGGAACTGTTACATTGCCGTTTCCAGAGGCAAGGCCCGCGATCATTGCGTTGCGGACGGGTGTAATGTACAAAACTGCACCGTCGCGAATTTCTGTTTTTTGCTCTTGCAGTCTCCAGTATCGGAGCAACCGGACGGAGAACAACGGATCAAGACCGGGAGCGGTTGTACAAATTTGCGTCGTCTCGAATTAATAATTTGAGACCTGGATCCTAAGTCGGTACCAGGAATTTTGACGCATGGATGATTTTTTTGTCGCTTATCTGCATTTTCTTTCCTGTACCATTTATAATATTCAGGGCTGCCGCACAAGCTCAGTTTATTGCCTAGGAATAGCTGCTTGGTGAGTACTTCATATCTTTAATGCATCAAATATTCCGGAGCTGTGCCGACTGTTGCAGGACTTCACGAAATAACAATACCCTCTATTTGTAGGCGCGGATGAAACGAGAGAAAATTGGAGGCTAATGCTGCACAAATATAAAGGATGTATGTGCAGTAACTGCAACTAAAGGCACTACGAAAGAACTTTATTTGAGGGTGGACCTTCTAAAATTCTCCCATAAGATCTTTCTTGCTTCACGCACTCATAATTGCCCTACTATTGTTAACATGAACTCCCTCGGATTCTTTCGATGATCGGATGGATGGGTGTGTGTTCGATGATGGTATGTGTCATTTTGGTTCTTGCAACTCTGACTCCCGGTGTCTGTGATTGAGCTTTACAAAGTTACATAGGAGGTATGTTAAATATTGGCCTGCAGTGCCTGTGTGCACCTCCATATTGAAAAGAATAAATACAATTCAGGATGAGCAAGCTGGAGGTGGATGGATGCTTAAAGTTCGCATTCTATTATTTATTCATGCCAGTCATGCCAGGATTCCAGACCCATCCAATATACTGTGCTTCGCAGGCACAGAACTCTAGACTCTCGTATGGACTTCCGAAAGGACTCAATAATGTATTACTTTTTTTTTGAAACTTCGTCTATGCAAATCAAAAATTACTCACAGGAAGTTTTAGTATGCACGACCCCCTGGAATGGTGTGTGCTCCGTTGACATCCTGTAGATCTATGTAAGGATAGCCACCCATACATACCTACTTGTTTGTCTTCGGTAGACTTGTTGTTCAGACATTTGGACCACACGAGTATAATAAATCCCCCCCCCTCCCCTCCCAGATGAGACATTCAGCCTTTTCTTTGGTGTTCTCAAAACAGAACTTACAACATGTGAGGTGAAGAGGTGGATGAATGACAGTGTGGTGTGCTAATTATCGGGATTGCGGCACAATGCGGCCTTGACCTAGTGAGCTTCGAGCCTTGGTAAAGGGAAACAAAATATTTGACCCCTGCTGTCCTTGGTGTTAGAAATATAAGATTGAATTGAAAGTAAAATGAACAGGGACTTCAGGGCGAAACCGGTAGACGGCCATGCCGCTTGTCGGCCCTACCATCCTTATATCAAAGATATTTCTTATGGTGTCAGGCAACATTTATTGGATTCTCCTCCATGAAATGGAATAGGTCCCAGACTATTCCAATCTATTAGGTGAGTATAGTGAACGTGCCGAGGTATGTTGAACTTCTTTTGATCCCATCAAACATATGTTCGCCGTGTTTTCTCACCATAACAGGCACTCAGCGGCAGGCAAAAACATTGAAAGAGGATTTATACTTTACTTATAGGGATTGTAATTTTTTCAGCTTGAAGGATGGTATATAAAAGCAGCTTTCTTAATTATAAAGTACGGCGGCGTCCAAGCGGCCTCACTGGGAGTTCGGCGGCAGCATTGCCTAATTTGGAGGTTTCCAAATAGAATTATCCGTGGTGGTGCTCTGCTTACCGTTGTTTGCCGCTGAGCTCCACCAAGCTCCACCTGACATTCCACGGCTGTGCACTACTGTACGCGAATGGGATCTTTTGCTCAACGACTATTCATGGCTCAAGGCAAATGAAGAACATTTCTGACGACACTAAAAAACATGACATTCATCGGCCACACTCGCTGCAAGATCTTAGTATCTCTCACGGTGCCCCCGATGTCCTCTGCTACGTCGACCTCCCCGTCCTGCGCGATCTGTACCTCACGCGACCCACCAACATCCGTGCCGACGTCTTGCAACAGTTGTTAGCCCCCTGTGCGCCGTCCTTGTGCCGGCTGCACTACGCACCGATCTTCCGTTACCGCGACGGCATCTCTGTCGCATGGTTTCTTGCCATGCCCCTGCTCGCCGAGCTCGACCTCGGCGGCGTTGGCGCCCGGTTTATGAGCGCCTTCACGCACGCACTGGACCGTGCCCACGCTCAAACGTTCCTCCCGAGTCTGCAAACGCTCCGGATTGGGTGTGAATCCTGCGAGGTCGGCGGTGAGCTCGTGGCTGTGCTCGCTTCGCGCTGCGATGGTGGAATCGGCTCGGACTTGCTCGACGCGACACTTGTCCAATTAAAATCATTCCACCTGGTGTGGGCCGAGGAGGGCTGGATTGACCCGTCGTTCATGGATGTATTGTCCGAGCTAGTGCGGCGCGGGATGACTATTCATATTGGGTCTGTCAAGGATAATTACGTTGGCGAATAACTGGGCGCTTGTAGGTTTTTTTAGTTTCGTTTGCAGTGTCGGGCGCTGATTTCGGACTGGTTGTAGACATTCTTTCCGATGTTACTTAGCAAGATCTTTGATTACAGTAACATCGACGCCGCCAAGATCGAGAACAGGGAACAGAACTCGGCATATAGAACAGTCTATTTCTAGTAAGCCCTTTACTAGTCTTCGGTTTGTGCATCGCCACAATCCCGAAAGATCATTTCTTGGCCCATCCCGACGATCTACAATTCCCGAACAATGAACATTCTTTTAGCTTGATGGTAGCGTGTTTCCTCATTGTTTCGTAGCAGTTTCGTAGCCCGTTCTGATAAATGTCTTCACATTACCAGTGTAAAATATCTCCGGACGCATAACTCATTCAGAGTAATATCGGTGTGCTCACGGACTCATTGGATTGTCTTTCGACGACAGTCCTATCAACGATGAATGGCTTGGAGCATGCTCTTGCAAAGGTCAAGCATCAACTGAGCCCCACGCCACCGAATTCGCGTGCATCTTGACGTGGAAGGACATCACGGATAGAGACGGATGCGAAATCGCGGGAGTCGAATCCATCGAAATTATGCGGGTCCTACACAGGCGCTATTTTCGTGGGACGAGAACTGTGGAGCTCGTCAGCCACCATCTGATGACCGACAATTCTTTCCTTGAAGTTGTGACCTAGAATGGATAAAGCCACAATAATGGAAGATGCAATCAAGGTGCAACGAGATGTAAATTTGCTCAATTATGTAGCGGATTTCACGGGAAAAGGCTGACGGCGATTTCCTAGAATAACTGATATCCTGATGCCTAGGGTGGCGAACCACATTCCGATGGTGCGATCACACCGGGATTACGGTCTTTTCCAGAGAGTCTAACCTATTTCAGTGTGTCTTTTAGATGACCCATCTGATGAACTGGTTCGCGACACCGTTCCACACTATACACTCAATTGTCTTCCGCTGTGGAGTGCACTGCATCGAGAAGTTGGTATTATTAGTGGATATTGGAGTGTCGGCGTCCAATGGATCTCCCGGCCAACGGACTCAAAAGATGAACGCCCGTCGCATCATCGCCTTTTTTCTTCCTCAACCCTGTTCCTGCTATGGCTTACAACGACGGTTTTGCGTGGACTCCTGCCCTGGTCAATCTATCGTGCGTGGAGAGTCATTTGCCGTTTCAGCTTGCTCACTGTGGTACAGGAATCAACTTTGGGCAGTAACTGCCATTATCGGAGCGGTCCTTTGTGGTGTTGTGCTCATTGTCATCGGGATTGTCGCCTTGAACCCCGTCTGTCGGCCTCATCTTGACAGAGTCAGTTTTCGAATTTTGGTGTGGGCGCTGGCAGCCAAGTACGGCTTCGCAACTTCATAATGTGTACAGATTGTGTCTAACTGTCAATCAGCACCGTTTTCGGGGTAACAAACGCCATTGGGGGCAAGTTCACCGGGCCTACTTGGACGTGAGTCGCTCCTGGACAGACACTATGCAAACATTCATGCTTCGCTGGATAGATGTGGGCTTGATATCTGGCTACTTCAGGTCAGTGTCGTCTTCGTACATTGGACTCGAGGCTCATCCTTGATTGGAAAGCTTACTCTAGAACTATCGAGTTTCCTCCTTTTTTCCATCGCCCTCAACCTTCAGTAAGCATCTTCCGATCCGTTCCGCGCTTGCCTTCATCGAGGTATAGGCTGGTCGTCGTTCACCAGATCAATGGCAAAAGGTTGGAAAAGTACTATGTCGGGGGATCAATGATCCTTGCCCTTGCCTTGACCGTGCCGCCGTACGCGCTAAAGCAATATGGGTGGGTGGGCAACATTTTCGCCGAGTCCGATAATTGATGCTTCCACCTTGCAGGTGGGATCCCCTTGTACAAGATTGTTGGTACTCCAACGATAATCCGCAGGAGAGACTCGCATGGCAGGTGAGCGTGCCCGAATGATTCACTCAGGTGTTTAACTTTTAGTCAGATCGGTACTCAGCTTTTCTGGTCCATGTTGGCGGTCGCGGGCGAGATTATCTGCACTTCTATCGTTGTGATATATATGCTCCGGCATCAGGTTCGATTCATTGCCTTCAAATTACTAAAAAATATTCAGGGTGCATCGTAGCTTCGGAAGAACCGTGTCCTCCTTGGCACTGGCTCTCGAAATGGCACGACCTCTGGAACGCGCTCCCGCTCTGGTTCTGTTGTCGCCGTGAATAATCAAGTTACGCATGCCAATGCATACAGGGGAATCATCTTTCGCATCGGTCAGTTTTGCTCTGACAAAAAAACTAGACCCAAAGTTAACCGCAACGCAGTCGTCTACCCAATCGCTTCTGCCATCTTTAACCTCATCAGTGTTGTCTGCGTTATTCACGCCACACAGAATGCTGGTGTTCATAATTGGCTGGGATATCGCGTGTTGCTCCTGAGTGAGTGCTGTTTCGTCGAGTTTGAACTCCCGTTTAAGTTGTTCGAATAGGTGACTTTGTGTATGGCGGCCGCTCCATCCTGTACGCCCTTCTTGCGGCCACGGACCCAGTCAGCCAAACTATCTTGCATGGCTGAATCTTTGCTAATGCCCGCCAAGGCTCTAGTTCGCGCTATGCGCGCCTTTATCCAGCATAGTCGCGGTGTGTATCCCTCGTCCGTCTCAGGAACATACAGCAGCCAGCGCGGAACTGAGTCCAAAGGCAACATTTCGGTTCATATCGAACTCTCAACCGTCCGTCAGAACGATAGCGGGATGGTCACGGACAACAACGGTATTCCCACAAAGAACCAACCATCTTCTCCTGGAACTCCTCATGGATACACCGACGATTTTAATTCGATGCTCAAGCCACTATCTGACCTCGAAGAAGCACCGCTTGGGAACATTAATCTGCAAGGTATTCAAGTCTCTCCTGCGGATCTCGACGAGCGGAGTCGTGTTCGGGTCCAGGAAGACAGGGCCCGTCGGCAGAAGGAAATAGCGCAGCTTAACAAAGAAAGGCAGGAATTCCAGCGTCGCATTTAGGAGACCTCAATGTTACTTTGATTTTTTTTTTTTCGTTGTAAATACCCGGGACCAAATCCATGTCCTCCAAACGTTTCCGCGCGTGTACAAGATTGATGTCAGCTAGAGAAAAAGTTAATCTTGCCACGCATTTAAAACTCAATTCCTCTTGAGGTCGCCCTGGTGACAGCGACGACCTGAGAGTCCAGTCGCACTCCCACGAGACTCAGAATTACTATTTTGGTCAGTTTTATACTTGATACAACGTGCGTTCAGCACGGTGATACTTCGCTGGAGTGTGCGTGCCACGAGATGTGGCGCCTAAAGACTCGATTCTGACGTGAACTGCCCATTCAACTCAGTTAGAACGCGATCTCAGAACGGAAGAAGTACGCCACCATGTCATCCGAGGATAGAATGAAATTCCTGATCTTGGGGCTATCACATACTGATTGCGGCGTTCCCGGCGTCCCGCCTTTGCAACTGAACGACCCGGAGAACAATATTTGGACTCAAATTTGAGGCTGAAACTCAACCAAGGTTCCCAAAAGGAAGATTATGGACTAACTTGCAAAGCCTCGACTTGGAGCAGGTGGATTCACTGAGCGCTTGGCTTCGAAGAAGATAAAAAGACTAACGGTGCGCCACCTTCGATGTATTCACTGGACCTGACGCCATTGGGTGATGATTCAACATCCGGCCATCGTTATGAATGATATTGCGCGTTCACACGCGGGGAGAATAGATCTCCACAATGTGATGTGCCGGCACGAATTTGATGGGGAGGCCGACCACGGGATGGCTCATGGTTCAAAATCTTCGAAGCTCGAAAGACACAAAATCAACATTGATGTAGCGAGTTGCAATGTATGCAAGATATAGGACCAAGCTCGAAGCAGGTTCTAAACTTGGCGACGTTGAAACCGCGAACGGTAGTCGTCGGGAGTCGTAAGGAGTCGTATATGCCCAAAGATAAACTCTAAAATAGCACCAGATATCCTGTATTTACAGCGCATTACTGACGCATGTAAAGACGGATCCCACTGCAGATGCCTTGTACGAGTCGATGATCGACTGGACGGAGACCTATACAAGGGTCAACGCTGCACTGTCGGTGACATAACAGTTGAACTCACATATGTGCCAGCGACCGTCATATAAAGTCCAAAAAGAATGAGGAAGTAGTTCAGGAGGGTCTCGGCCGACCGCCATGTACCATTCCATCTCTCGGAGGGAGAATACAGAATCAAGTAGCACATGGCCCAGTAAATAAACCCGAACCAACCATCTTGAAGAACAATCAGTACTGTGTTGAAGTCGAGAAAAATGGGAGGCCCACCAAACAGCGAGCTCATGAGAGACAACATATCGCTGAAAAATGGGATTATTTCGGCAATAATGAAGGCCAGAACCCATGTTACGGCAATAATTCCGCTCCAGACAAACCATCCCTTCACCGTGTTACTGTAACGGTGCTCCGATTTGGCGTAGATCCTAAAGAACACGAAGCGCGCCGTTACAGACTTGCAATGGTGTCAGTCCAGCTTCGACGGAGACGAAAGACGTACTGAGTACAGGGAACCGAGATACACAATGGTCGGAATTGCAAATGAGAATGCGATCTTCTTGTATATTGGCTGGAGCGATCCAAACGCGGGTGCGGTGATGTATTGGTTGCCCACATAGTGGTACATTATCGCTCCGCAGCTAATGGTAGATGAGAAAATAGAAAAGGAAAAATATATTTTACGGACAGGGTGAAGACAACAACTTCGCAAATGGTGACGGCGGCAAGCGCTAGAAAATTGAGTGGATATATTGTGCGAAATCCAATAAAAGTATTTCGCGGTACCTTTAGGGAAGTCACGAGGTTCTTTCATTTCTGCGATGAACTAGAAAATCGAGTTAGACAGGAAGCTGAAAGATAATGAAATACGCACTGAGGGCAGTGTGATCTGCCCTATGAGCGTGTAGCTGATATTCAAGAAGGCGGACATTCCTGCGAAGTCATGTGGGTCAGTATGAGTTGAACCCCGATTAACCGATGGCGTACCAAGAATGAAGGTCGTTCCAGGAACCGGGATACTGGTCACGATTGGTGAACCGAGCTCAGCTGTGAAGCCTGCCGGATGCGATTGTATACCGGAGAAAATAACCGCGAGGAGCACCGCTAGACCCATCGTAACGGCGCTGAAGGTTCCCAACCCACCGAGCTGATTCAGCGTCCGCGGCAAGCTGAACACAAAACATATGATAGCAGTAATTGCACTGAAAGCGATAGTGCACTCCGATGAATTCGTGAGTGTGTTCAGGAGCTTGGCACCAACGATACAGTGAAGTGCTGCGCCAATCAGCACAAAGAGGGAACTCAATTTTGAGCAACTCACCCTGGATGAACGTATTATTTAAGATGAACATGAGCCCTGAAATTCGTGTCAGTGTGAGTTCCAGACCGGCAGCAAGGAAAGAGGGGACCAAAGAAGGGAAGGGAAGGAAGGGAAAGCGAGAAGGACAGACCAGTGAGATTGTACGCCAGTTCCGAGCCACCGAAAATGATACGGCCAATGTCACAAACATCGCGGACCTCTGGGTGTTTCATGCAGAACTTCCAGAGAATGTAGGAAGTGTATTGGACGGATGCTGCAACCGAGATTGTGACGATGACGCCAGGCACCATGCCGAGAACCGAGAATGACCTATTCAAAAGAGATATGAAGTAAACCGTAGCTGGAAGTATGAGAGCACTGACCAAGGAAAACTCAATATGGCGAGACATATGTATTCCGACATCAGCAATGCCGTTGTCTAGATAGAACGGATAAAACGAGAGCCCTTGCATGTGGTCCAGATGTGGACGAACCTTTTGCCAACTACATGACCGGTAGCGGATGGGATGGTCCTTCTCATGAGCAATCTGGGCAGAGACGCTGTAGATGCTGGAGGAAGAGCTGTCGTCAGTGAACTTCAAGTTCTCTGCTTGAGACAGGTCCTGGGTCTTCACGTCCTCAGAGCTCATGGTGGATGAGGGTGGGAGGTACGGAGCGCCTGCACCGAACCAGTGTTCTTTTTGATCCCACAGGCGTGGCGTGAGATCCCGCACTGGCTCGGCTCAAAACGAACCAAGCTGGACTTATTCCTGGACATCAGAGCTTTTCAACATCAGATCAGACAAGATTACGAAATATTGCCACGGCGTTCCGTGTATTTCTGAACTAACCAATCACGGATCGTCCCTATCTCGCCTCCGCGCTCTTCCCCGTTTCAACATCTCAATGCTACGACTGATTCTACCAACCATGCGCGGTGAGTTGCGCCTGTGAAGAGATTATATCTGGCTCTAAAGACCATTCAAGCGGCGACTCGGACGTGCCCCACTCGCCACTTTGCATCTGGCATGTCTTCGGTTGAGCTGCTCACGATTTCATCGATAGCACAGAGTGACGAGACACCCGCTATCGGAACTCGTTTTATGGACGCAAACACGTCTCAGTTATCCAGGTGGCTTGCAGACCCGAACTCCGACAACATCATCAGGGAGCTTGCCATCTTGGTCGCTCGGCGGGGCGTTGTATTCTTCCCGGAGCAAGATATCACGATAGAACAGCAGAAGCATCTGGCACGTCGGATTGGTGAGCTCACGGGGCGTCCTACATCCTCTGGCCTGCACAAGCATCCCATTTCCCCGGAGACGCCTGAGCTTGGAAAGGATGTAAGCGTCATCTCGTCGATGGGGTGCGTAGCATTTTATCCTCAAGCACTTGCTGAATTACGGGCTCAGCGGAATATCTCGGGCTGGCATTGTCGATGATACCCGAGCCAGTAACGGCTGGCATACAGACATTCCATTCGAACCTGTCCCAGCGGATTATTCGGTCAGTTGGCTTACGCCTCGCCAGCAGCCAAACAAATACCACAATTTTGCATGCAGATATTGAAGATGCATACTATCCCAGAAGGTGAGCTGGCCCTCCAATATCTATAGATACCCAACCGTCAATTTACTGTATCTTAGTGGGCGGCGACACATTGGTATCAATTTTGAAAGCCACCTTGAACTGCAGTCACTGACCGAGTTTTCCTAGTGGGCCAGGTATCTTTAACATAAAATTTTGTCCAGCGTCTCAGACTTACCATTCCTAGTGGATATGAGGCTTACGACAAACTTTCCCCCGCATTCGCAAAGTTCTTGGAGGGGCTTACAGCTGTACATAGCGCGGAATTCTTTGTAACGGTGAGTTTAACGTCTGTGTCCTACTCGCTTCTGACATCGAGGCGGGACAGATGGCTGCGCAAATGGGATTGACGATTCAAGATAACCGTGGTCATCCAGAAAACAGTGGTACCCATTTGACCGCTATACAGTACGTCCCTTCTCCCACTACCCGATGCAATTTGCGGCACTGATAATGAAACTGCAGCCCAGTCATAAGGTAAAGATTCATCATATATTTATTTGGCCGACGTTGAAAATGACCGTCCACAGAACCCACCCAGTCACCGGCTTCAAATCATTATATGTGGATAAATCGTCAGTTGTTCTATGCCATCAAACCTATCTCATTATTCCCAGATTTACGACACGTATCGTCGAGCTCAGCACGGAAGAGTCCTCAGATGTATTGGCCTATCTCACACGGCACATCTCAGAGAACCATGATCTTCAAGTCCGCTACCGCTGGGGTGTTAATGACGTCGCTATATGGGACAACAGATGCGCTCTCCATACGGCAACGTGTGCCACATTACAGTTAACCTTGTTCTACACGCTGACATGTCAACAGAAACGATTATGGTTCAAAGGCGAGGGAAGGGAATCGGGTGGTGGGCATCGGCGAGAAACCTTTCTTTGATCCCGCATCGGTGTCGCGGAGAGCTAGCTCTCTTATATTGCAAATTTAGGAGGACACAAGGTGAAGCAGATAATCAACCTCATATTGATTGATCGTCGAGGAACATCGTCTTTCGAAGTTTGAACATTATGATCATGATGATAGTTTGTGTACATTGCACTTGAGAGGAAGAAGGGCAACTGTTCCTCAGCACCTGTACTCGCAGTCGGGAAGAACAGCCTCATCTGAAACAATCACTGAAATTCAAACATGAGGCGCCGTAATTAAAGAAGAAACCGACAGACCTGTGAGTTTTGTTAGCAGTGCAACTTTCAATGACAAAAGAATGAAAAATGACAAAAGAATGAAATTTGGCGCGTGTTAACAGCCTACGCTCAGGGATCAGCGTTCAACCCTGGAATTCCCTTTACTGCATCCAAATCTTGAATAGACAAAGGAGAATCTTTAATTCTTTTATTATATTGTGATGCGGTGTCCAGTGTCAATTCTAGGCCGCACTAAGCGTTGGCATTGATCATCGACTCCGCGTTATCGGTAGAGAAGATTGGATTCTCGAGAAGCATATTAATTTGCCCCTCTGAGCAGCAAGTTAATATAGGTGCGGTTCTGGTCCAGGAAGGACATATGTGTGTTCTAATATGTTCCTCTGTCATTAGTTACATCTTCTCTACTCTCCAGTCTTCACAATACAAAGCCCTTGTTCCATCGCGGCAATTGCCGTAACTGTGATGGCGATATTCAACTGCCCGTTGCCGGCGAGTTTTTTCCTCCCTTAGATGAATATCTGCCCGCACACGGGAATTAATTGAATTTTGGGTGTTTGGAAGTCAGTTCCAGATGCTTGAGGTATCAGGTATCCGTTGAGGTGAAATCAGAGCTAAAACTGGATAAATGGACTGAGCAGAAACTAGTTCCCATATGTGGAGTTTCGTGACGGGTTTTGAGACTGACGATACGGAAGTTATCGGATCGAATTTCGGCAGTTTTGGTGTGAGGTAGTGGTGACGTTTCCAGAATAAGAGCGCACGGAGCGCGGCCCTCCAAGAAGGATGCACGGTGTAGCCACAGGGCTGGAATTTAGGCGCGGCTGGAACACTCGGCCTTGAGGTTGACTGTACCCGATAACGGAACAGGAACGTTTCGAAGTCAGCTGCCCGCGGTGACTCCAAACTGGAGGTTCGTAGTCGGCGGTCGCCGCTGACTTCGGATCGCCACCGTTGCCACAACGCGCGAGTCCAGGGCGTCGAAACGAATGAGATACGGGTGCAAGCGAGTGGAGGGGTAGGAATGGAGAGGGAATAGATGTATTTTACACACCTGGAGCAAAATAGACAGGAAAAGACAAAACAAATGCAGAGTCAGCGCAGAAAAAGCAGGGAAAAAAATCTGTAAATGTACCTGGGCCGCCAGTACCTCGCGTCGATGGAGTAGCCAGGGTATTAAAGGTCGCGGAATCCGGATATGGCGTCTACGAAGTGATCGGGACGCGCGGTGTGGCGGTTTGGGACAAGGTGATAGCGGGTGATCCTAACATCAGCACACAACCGACCTCTCTTCAGCCACCGCGACGATATTCTTTCACGAGACGAACTCTGTGCTTCAGTAATCTAACTCGAATCATTCTTATCGTCTCTCTGGAATTACCTGCCGTCTTGTGGGGCTTTGGTGAGACGCCCTTTTCCTTGCGGAAGATTCAGCCCTCTTTCGCATGAACCCTGCGGGTAGACGCCCCACGCGCAAGTGCCGCTATATGTTCTGCCGCCACAGGTCCTTCGCTCGACGGATGGCTGCTCGAAGACTATACGATATACGAGTGGTGTTTACAATCCGTCTTCTTCATATAATACTATTCTAATTACCGTCACATATCGGGACTGCGACCCATCTGAGTCTCGTCCCTGCGAGCTGTCCAGCCCAACGCGCATCGATTCCTGGCTGCGCACCCGCAACTCATGCGGCGTACCGCCGCTAGCTTCCACCTGCAATACACCCTAGCCTCTGGTCTGGTGTCTGGAGCTCGACGCCATCCCGTGCAGAGTTACTCGGATTCGCGAACGCTCGTGCGATCTGCATCGAGCCCAATATCTCCCGTCCTACGCGGTATCCTTTCTCGACGGCGTGCCTGCGTTGCGTTCCGCACACACGACTCCCCAACTGCGTCGCTTTTCGCGTCGGTCCTCGGCTTCCAGGGCTCGACGGGCACTGGTATGTATCCTCGCCAGCATGTGCGCCCGTTCGCTAACGTCGTGTGCGTGCAGCCTTCATGCTTTCGGCCCCCCGCAGCCACACTGGCCCTTCGACATTGCAGGACCTCCCTGCGTCACCCTCACAAAGCAAGGCGCAGTGTGCCCCTTCCGATGCGCCGTCCCTTCTACGCCGCCACGGCTGGTCTTTGGCAGCCCCTCCCGACGTACGTGGTGCCTCTGACGGTGCCGGCGCGTGTTGGGTCAGCGTCAGTTCCTGCTCGTCTTCTGGCTGCAGCCCGCTCTACGTCCTCCCACTCGCCAATGCGCACCGCCTCCTTCCGCTCCCCTTTGCCCACCTTCCTCTCGCTCAGGATGTGTCGATCGGCCTTCAATACATACGCCTTCGCCATAATAACTTCGTCCCGGTTCGGCGAATGAGCGTCCCCGATAAGGATGAACCGAAAGTGAGGAGGTGCAGTCCCGAAGAGGAACGCAAACAAAGAGCGCGGATGAAGATGGGTATAAATATTGAGTCAGGGTTAGAGACGGAACAGACACAGACTTCGTGGAGCTTTGCAGTAGCGGAGAATTTATCGGGGTAAGACTCTTTCAGGATTTCGTTTTCGGTGGCTGTTACAGGCCTAGGCCCGCGAAAGTTGGCGTCCGGAGAAAATAGTTTTTACATAGATGCAGTTGCGATGGGAGGGTAGAATCGCTCCGTTGAATTAAGGTTTTACGCGGGGACTTGGGTGGATAGGTTGGTTGGAGAGGGAAGAGAGTGAACGGCCAGAGGAAGGAATTTGAATGCGTGGTACCCGAGGAACGCCTACGGGGTAACACAATTAGTTTCCTTGTGTGTTCTGAAATGCAGGAGAGCCACGAGAGTTCGAGCCAGAGGACGCGGAAATTTTCCCATTGAGGGAGAGGGGATAAACTGCTTTCGTGGACGCACGGATTGCGGAGCGGATCTAGATAGCGCGAAAAGAGCAGCTCCGAAAATAATTGTGACGGGTTATAAAAGTCGCGAAGTGCGCCGAGTTCCAACGCCGCCCGCCTCGGACATAATATTGGGAATTGTGAAAACTTGCTGCACAGACTGCGAATCAGGAATAAACCCCAGAATGAGATCGGAGGCGGCGCAGGTGTGAATTTTGAGTACTCTAATCGGCGCCAAGGGAGTCTCTGAGCCGAGATCCAGGGAGGGACCTCGGTAGAATGGTCGAGTGATTGGCTCAGAGCGTTCCGAATATATGCTCATACAGTATGAGCATTCAACCGCGACCATCGAGAGAGATATATTGCATTGTGGGCGCGGCAGAATGGAATAAGGTTGAGGAGAATGACCAACCATTCAAAGAAAAGAAGTCGTTGGACCGGTAATATAAACGGGTAAGAGACCTAGGAAGGATGGATGATTGCTGGTGAATGCGACGCCGATGGTAGACGTTGAACGCTGATACCACGCCAGTAGAACTCGGAACAGTAGAGAGAGCGCGTGCACGGAGGACGAGGTGATGGTAAAGGAGCGTCTATAGTCCGCCAGATGTGCGTGAAATTAACCTCGATGAACTCGAAGGCGCCGCGGGGACTCCGAGCCCGGAGCTTTGCCATCTCGGTGCAATTTGCATGGGCGGCCACAATGCGTCGGGAGAATATCATTTCAAAAGGCCAGAGACGAGAAGTTCCACTTAAGAAGTTGTGTCGTGTCCTTTTGGAAGGTTTGTGGAGTGGCCTAGCCGAGAGACTGCAAGAGCCAAGAGCTTGTAATTGTGGCCGAAAAACCGCCGAGGAAATGCGCGAATTTAAACGGTTTGTGATTGAAAAGTTTCTGCTTAAGTTTGAATGAGGGTACCGTTCATCAGGAGGGTAATCGTCGATTCATGGTGGAGGTTTGGGATCAAAAGAGTGGCAGTGCTGATAGTGCGATCCTAATATGACCACACAAATCATCTTCCCCTTCCGCTTCTGCGACGATATATTATGCAGCTCTCGGGATACGGACGTTGGACCTCCGGGACTGTATACCTTAGCTATTTTCGTTTTTCTCGTCTCTATCGCATACTCTGCGCTTTTCTGGGGCCTTGAGGGCGACTTCTAGTGGCACCCACGTATACCTTGCAAGGCCACCCGGCATCCGCGGGCGCTTCTGCGACATGACCACGACGCCGTGCTGCATTCCGCGTCGATTGCGGCTGCCGTCGGACAGATCGCAAATACTTGGTTAGCTAGGACGGCCGATGGCTGGGACGCACAGAGACAGCTCCGTACGCACGCTCCATTGCTTACAACCGGTGCGTCTCTCTGCCCCATGCATTGTTCATCCACCGACATCCCCCCTCGCAGCTGTACTCTGCTCTTCCCCTGCGCGCATGCCCATCGCGGCTCATGCCTGTGTACGATGTTCGCGTCATGCTCGCACTGAAATTACGGCGCGCCATTTCTCGTCTGCTTGAAGCCCCTCCAGCGCGCCTGCGGGTAATTTTGTGCGGCGCGGTGCTTAGGCCCGCTCTGCTGCCGCCTTGCTCTCCGCGCGGCTCACTACCCGTCCTTCTGGACGTCACGCGCGCCTCGAATGCGTACTACCTCATGGGACGCAGCGCGCTCCACATCCCGCCCTTCCGGTTTACGCCTAACCCATACCCCCTCGACGGAATCTACGCGCCGTGCTCGTGTTTCTCCCATGCCCGCGACGACCCATTCCACATCATGACCACCACCTGGCTCACGCTTCTCCCGTACCCGCGCCGACGACCACGGACCCACGGTCGCGCCCCCGCACGCCCTGATGCGCTTTCGACTGATACGCTGCCCGTTACCCCACTCGCGCTGCTTCCACACCTGCACGGGCTCCCGCCCCGTGCATCCCGGTGCGCCTTCGCCATATACGATGCCCATTACCCGGCTCCCGCTTCTTCTCCTCCCCGCGACGACCCAATCCGTCCTAGCGCCGCGCACGTCCCGACTCGCCTTCGCCATCACTGCCCGGCACGCGCTGCTCCCGTACCCGCGCTCTGATTCCCACCACTCCACCATATCCGCTGCCCATTGGCTGGCTCGCGTTGCTCCCGTACCTGCGCGCGCACGTCCCCCTTCGACTTTTACTTTTCCCTCCATCCGGCTCGCGTTGTGCTTCTCCCATACGCATGACACTCCAACTCGCGCTCGCGCCCCGATGCCCTTCTCCAAATACACTACTTACTACCCGGCGTGCGCTTCTCCGTACCTGTGATGACCGAATCCGCCTCACACGCTGCGGCTCGCGCTTTCTTCAGCGTGGGTTTGGGGCGGCGATGACCACGGGGGAGATGTAGATTGTGGGGAGGAGGGGCGCTGGTATGGGGCGATGGCGAGGGCGCGAAGGCGGGAGGCGGTGGAGGAGACGGCGATCGCTCTTTCAGCACCCGAGGCCAGGATGGCGAGTTTTCGGCGTGGGTGCGGGCGGAGGATGGCGAGGGAGCGGGAGGACTCGTGTGGGACGACGACGATGGCGTGCAGGCGTGGAGACGGTGCGTGTAGAGGCGGACAGTCAAGGATGCACGTGCTGTCCCAACGCTCATATCTGTCTCCTTTGGTTTTCGGCATGTCGTCCGTAGGGTTTTGAGTCAGGAGGGTACGTAGGCCGTGATCCTACTAAGTTACATCTGTTTTGCCGTGCTGACGCGCCTGATAGGATGCGTCTCGTTCTCGTCGCGGTGCAGCTCCGACTCATGAGGGTTAAGACGAGAATGGATCCGGAGGTGCGGTAGGGAGGAGTGGTGGCGGGAGGGCTCAGTCAGATCCACGTACATGGAGCTGGTATGTGTGCTCCTCACCTGCACTCCGACTCACTAACGCTATGTGCAGGCACTCCTTCCTTTCGTGCTTATCGTCCCGCTGATACGGGATACTGGGTCAAGAGGTCGGGGCATTGCTCCCCCCACGCCGCACGAATCGGTGTTCACGTTCATGAGGCCTTCTGCATCCATAATCCTCGCTGCCGCCGCCGCCATTACCTCCGGCACCTCCTAGCCAGGCGCGTGGCAGGCCTTGATGATGCGCGTCGATACCTATCCAGATAACCCGATACGAGGCTGCGCGAATCGATATGCCTCGCTTTCTACCCCTGAAGATGTGCACGCCCGCGCTGGGCAGATACCTGTGGGATGTCCGCGCCCCGTGCTTGCGTGGCCCATCTCACTTGTGGACGACGCCCCACATTTCTTCGTCGATGTGCCTACAACCGGAGACCCACCGGAGCTGTTACTACGCCCACCGCCGAGCTTCCCGATCCTATACCCCTCAGCACCGCTTCCGCGATCGACGACCACTTTGTCGCCGAGTATGGTGATGCAGTTTCCTTTTGGGGAACCCGCCTTCGCGATCTTTGTTATCCTCTCGTATTTCATCATTCGTTGTTTGTTCACTCTCTAATATAGTTCCTCCACGGACATTGGATTTTTATATATTCATTGTCTCACTCTTCTTGTCGGCTCTTTTCCATATGTCTCTCAGCGCTTCCCCCGTTGTTGTACCTTCAACCGGAGACTCGTCGTAATTGTTACTGCGCCTGCTGCCGTGCCGCACTTCCCAATCCCATACCCCTCGGTACCGTGCCTTCTACTATCAACGACCACCTTATAAAGATGTCGCCGAGTATAGTGATGTGATATCCTTTTTTATCCTCAACCGCAATTAAGTTGGTGCTCACTCAGCGCAACCGCTGACACGTTGATGGTTGTCATTAACCACAACATTGCTGAGACTCAGTCATGTGTTATTAGTGGTTCCAGATCAATCTAGAGCCTCGGATGAAATTTACCGCCACTTGTTGATGAGATAACCGCTCATAAACCCAAATCCTCACTGTTTCCCTACAGTGTAACGATTTAGCGCGATGTCTCGGCTTTGGTATTCTTTTTATGTTCTCCGAGACAGGATCATAATCCGAACCACCGCTATCAGCGAGAAATTGACTTGGTTTTTGATTCCATTAAATCTCAGGCAAGGTTACGATTTGAATCATTTCCAGAAAAACAACCAAGAACTAAGCAATTACAGAAATGTTTAATGATCTGTGACTTGACACATAACAGTGTGTGTTATTCAGCACGTAGAGCTGGATTCTGAACTACGGAAGCAGAACTCAAATGATATTAGCAAAGCAATGAATACAGGCAGTGGTTAGTCATGTATATACAACTTGTATTAAGTATGGGATGTTGACGGGGAAAATCACTGGATATTCGACTGGTATTATGTTAAATCTGCCGCATTTCTGCCAAGTCCTCCTCAGCTTCGATGGTATCCTTATGCTCCGGACCTAATGTGAAAGTTTTCTTTTCAAGCACAGTCAACAGGAGATGCTCTGCGTCCTCGAGTTTCCCCAGTTCCCGGCAAGTAAGTGCCAAGTTTCTCATAGATCTCAGAGTTTTCGGATGCTCTGTCCCAAAGAGTTGCTTCCTCTTTTCCAGCACAGCTACTTCAAGCTCTTTGGCATCTGAAAATTTGCCCAGCTTCCGATATGTGGCTGCAAGCTCTGCCATAGCTTGAAGAGTGTCAGGATGCTCTGGGCCTAATATCTGTTTCCTCCTCTGGAGCACAGTTACTTTGAGCTCCTCTGCTTCTGTGACTTTCCCAAGATGGTGATATATGCCAGCAAGACTTGACATGACATCCAGAGTAGCCGGATGTTCTGGGCCTAATATCTCTTTCCTCTTGTCTAGCACAGCTACAGTGAGCTCTTCGGAATCTGTGAATTTATCCAGCTTCCAATATGCAGCTGCAAGATTTGACATGGCAGCCAGAGTATCAAGATGTTCTGGGCCCAATATATTTTGCTTCTTTTCCAGGACAACCACATACAGCTCCTCTGCATCTGTGGGCTTCCCCAGATTGTAATATGTGGTAGCAAGATTTGACATGACAGTCAGAGTATCAGGATGCTCTGGGCCCAATGTCTGTTTCCTCTTTTCCAGCACCACCACCTGGAGCTCCTCCGCATCCGAAAATTTACCCAGCTCCCAATATGTGCCTGCAAGCTCTGCCATAGCTTGAAGAGTGTCAGGATGCTCTGGGCCTGATATCTGTTTCCTCCTCTGGAGCACAGTTGCTTTGAGCTCCCCTGCTTCTGTGAGTTTCCAGAGACTGTGATATATGGCAGCAAGATTTGAAATGGCATCCAGAGTAGCCGGATGTTCGGTGCCTAATATCTCTTTCCCCTTTTCCAACGCAGCTACTTGGAGCTTCTCTGCATCTGGGAATTTCCCCAGACTGTGATATGCGACTGCAAGATTTGACATGGCCTTCAGAGTAGCCGGATGTTCTGGGCCTAAAATCTCTTTTCTCTTGTCAAGCACAGCTACAGCGAGCTCTTCGACATCTGTGAATTTACCCAGCTTCCGATATGTCGCTGCAAGATTTGACATGACAGCCAGAGTATCAAGATGTTCTGGGCCCAATATCCTTTGCCTCTTTTCCAGGATGACCACATACAGCTCCTCTGCATCTGTGAGTTTCCCCAGATTGTGATATGTGGTAGCAAGATTTGACATGGCAGCCAGAGTATCAGGATGCTCTGGGCCCAATATCTGTTTTCTCTTTTCTAGCACCACCACTTGGAGCTCCTCCGCATCTGTGAGTTTACTCAGACTGTGATATGTGACTGCAAGATTTGCCATGGCAGCTAGAGTATCAAGATGCCCTGGGCCCAATATCTGTTTCCTCTTTTCCAGCACCGCCACTTGGAGCCCCTCAGCATCTGTGAGTTTATTCAGACTCTGATACGTGATTGCAAGACTTGACCTGGCATTCAGAGTCTGGGGATGTTCTGGGCCCAATATCTCTTTCCTCTTTTCCAGCACCACCACTTTGAGCTCCTCTGCATCTGTGAGTTTCCCCAGACTGTCATATGTGACTGCAAGATTTGACATGGCATCCAGAGTAGCCGGATGTTCTGGGCCCAATATCTGTTTCCTCTTTTCCAGCACCTCCACTTTGAGCTCCTCTGCATCTGCGAGTTTCCCCAAAGTGTGGTATGTGGTTGCAAGACTTTGCATGGCATTCAAAGTATCAGGATGTTCAGTGCCCAATATCTGATTCCTCCTTTCTAGCACAACAACTAGAAGCTCCGCTGCGTCCACAAGTTTCCCCAGGCTGTGATAGTTGACTGCAAGATTGAACATGGCATCCAGAGTATCAGGATGTTCTGCACCCAATATCTGTTTCCTCCTGTCCAGCACAACAACTTGAAGCTCCTCTGCCTCTGTGCATTTCCCCAAAGTGTGGTATGTGACTGCAAGACTTGACATGGCATTCAAAGTATGAGGATGTTTGGTTCCCAATATCTGATTCCTCTTTTCTAGCACAACAACTAGAAGCTCCTCTGCATCTGTGAGTTTCCCCAGACTGTGATATGTGACTGCAAGATTTGACATGGCATCCAGAGTATCAGGATGTTCTGCACTCGATATCCGTCTCCTCCTGTCCAGCACAACATCTTGAAGCTCCTCTGCCTCTGTGAGTTTCCCCAAAGTGCAATATATAGCTGCAAGACCTGACATGGCATTCAAAGTATCAGGATGTTTGGAGCCCAATATCTGATTCCTCTTTTCTAGCACAACAACTAGAAGCTCCTCTGCATCTGTGGGTTTCCCCAGTTTTTCATATGTGTGTGCAAGATTTAACATGGCAGTCAGAGTATCAGGATGCTCTGGGCCCAATATTTGTTTCTCCTTTTCCAGCACCACCAATTCGAGCTCCTCCGCATCTCTGAATTTCCTCAGACTGCTATATGTGACTGCAAGATTTGACATCGTTTGCAGAGTATGGGGATGTTCTGTGCCCAATATCTGTTTCCTCATTTCCAACACAGCTACATACAGCTCCTCTGCATCTGTGAATTTCCCCAACTTCCCATAGATGCCAGCAAGATTTGACATTGCAGTCAAAGTCTCAGGATGTTCTGCACCCGATATCTGTTTTCGCCTGTCAAGCACAATAACTCGAAGCTCCTCTGCCTCTGTGAATCTCCCCAAGTCCTGATATGTCATAGAAAGGTCTCCCATGACAATCAATGTTTCTTGGTGATCGTGACCCAAGATTTGCTTTCTATCCTCGAGCAAGGCCACACAAAGTTCCTGAGCACGGTCAAATGACCAGAACCATAGAATACACGATAATATGGAAATGGGAACTTGTGTGCCAGCTGTGGGTCTCCCTGGAGCACAGAATTGAGGTGAGGGAGAAGGCTGATGAGGAATACTTTGTCATGCAAGGTTGACAGTGTTGCCATTGCAAGTAGTGCTGCAACAGATTCCCGAGTGGAAGTGGGCTCCATGATGGTCCTTCTACTCCAGTCATGAACTAGGGGGTGGATTGAGAACAGGTTGGTGTTTGGATCCTGGTTGATCAACGAGTATCCCTGAATTTCAACAGTCATGTCTGTGAAGTGAACTTCATCCCAAGAACCAGACTGTGTCCGAAAGCTATTCAGAAACTCATGAGGCACCTTCATTTGTTCCTCAGTTGGTCCCAATGGCCCATGCTTGTAGGTGGCAGCACTGGAAAAAATAGCCTCTGATATTCCCTCATGGTGCAGGAAGGAACAGAGCTGCAAGAACTTGGTTGCCATATGTCCCAAAGCCTTGAAGCCGATATCCCATGTTGTATACACTGACCAGCCATATTTGTCATGAGACTGGTCAGGCAGCCGGCTCAGAAGTCCGGTACGATTTTGCTCATAAAGTGTGAGGTAATTTCTGAGCTTCCGGGTTTTTGCAATATAGGCACCTGCTTGGACAACTGCCAGGGGAAAACAATAGAGGGCCTTGGAAAGATCAGGAAATAATGATGCAGGATGGGAAGAATGAATACCTTGACAATATCTCTTGCAAGATTTTCTGTCTCTGTGTTGAGAGGTTGTATGGCACTGGCTAGTAACAGCCGCACAGCATCATCATCCTCCATATCAGAGATGCGGTGATGGGAATCTGGTGCATGCACATAAAGCTCTGGATTCCGTGAGGTTATCAAGATATTTCCCCTGGAGCTTTGTGGAAAATGGTTGAACAGATTGATGCGGGGATCATCGGCATTATCAAATATCAACAGCCACTCGTCTTGTGAGGAAGCTAGCCAGCGAGAAGCATCATCATCCTCACTTCCGATGGACCGGGTCAGAGCGATATTTTTGAGCCCACTCTTGATTGTGTTGATCGTGCTAGCATCCAGGAAAAACACATCCGTGAATCTGGGTGGAGGTCAAGTAAGGCTCAGTGAAATACAACATGTGCATGAACAATCAATCGCACCGAGACTTGTCAGTTTCATCCAGGAATTTGAGGCAAATTTGGGTCTTCCCTGCACCACCCAGTCCATGCAACAGGGAAACATGCCGCTTGCCGATATCCTGTGAAAAATAGGCATGCAGTTTGTCCAGGATGTTCCTTCTTCCGTGGAACATGGGGGAGGGAGGGGGACAGACAGTAGTTACAGGAGGAGGTGGAGCTTGTGTAACGGGCACAGTTGCTTCATTGGGTGCCTCAATTAAATGAGCGAAGAAATCAAGAGATTAATCATACCATTGATGTTGAGTTGGGCAATAGACATCAACTTGAAACATGTATGAGGGCCAGAAGTCAATTGGTGGTGGTAAGCTCACAATGAAGTCACTACGCAGCTTTTCCAGTCGTGTTTTGTATCTGGCCAGTTCATCTCCAATACTGGTTGACTTGCTAAATTCCTTGAGGCGGCCAAGAACTCGGTTCTTCTGGGTCTTCTGGATTTGTCCCAATTTTAGTCGAATTTCGTCCAGCAAGCTGACCAATTGATATGAATAAATTGATGAGTTGCTGTGCAATCAACATACCGCTCAAGGTCCCCACAAAGCTGTTGAAGGCTTGTTGTAGCAGAAATTCCATGATAGGAGATCTTCTCTTGCAGTACTTTCACCGTGCCAACAATGCTCTCACATAATTCCTCAAAATCATCTCGGTTTTTAGTCATTTTCTGATACCCAACAATAGTCAGATTATTGTGCAGATCCCCACCTGGGTGTGGCACACCTGGACTGCCTCTAAAATCAGTATGACGGGGCCCAAAGCCCCTTTGAGGTACGGAAACGGCAGGCATTCTGCGGCGGCCGTGATTGTCTTGGCCGTAAGAATCAAGTTGGCGAGCCAATCTGGCGAGCTCCTGGTACCGGGAGGGCCAGGCGAGGGTGTGGGCTGCGGGGTCGTCATCCTGGTAGATGTCCAAGTGTCGAAGCGCCCATTGATATAAGCTGTCAGCCATGTCGACACCGCGTGGCACCGCCTATTAATACTTGACCTATTTCAGTCAGTGCGTTCAAGTTTCTGATTAATGGGATATGAGCCGAGTTGAAACTCAGTCTATTGAGCGTTGCATTGTGGATAATTTTATTCTTCACCTGGCAGAGCTTTCAATTCTGCGGAATGAACGGTAAGTTTCTTCGACGAGCCATCAGCACTGCCACTTGGCATTGCCCTATATATTGACGCGCGGATCACCGGAATCTGATCAGCTGCGGCCGGTGTGTTAAGATACATACAGCTGGTTGTTCTTTTGCAGCTAACTCTCTTCGTCAATTTTACGCGAAAGATTTCTTCGAGCATTAGCATCCGCTTTTTTCAAAATGCCCGGAAGAATTTTTCCTCCAGGCTACGGCAACTAGTTATTGATCTATCCATGCTCTCATGTCGACGATAACTAATTCAAAGACACTAATTCACATCCATACTAGAAACGGACGAATTACTTCAAGTGTCGTCGAATTTCCCACGGGCAACCGGTTACAGCTGTTTCCGAAAACCTTGAGACTCATCAGGAATTTTTGCCCACGTCAAATTTTGATCCAATGATAAGGATTACTGTTTTTGGATTCACCAAGCCCAACTGCCGGCACTCAAGTTTTTCAAAAGAAATTTGTACAGGTACAAAATCGCAGTTTTGAATCGGAGGACCAGAAGCTGGTAGAGTTGCAGACAAGACCTGTAAATTTCAAACCTGTGCGCTGCTCTATTCGGTGAAACGAAAATTATTGAGGCAAATCCATATCTGAGAACAAGACCTGCCTCCGCTTCGCTCCGGCAACCGGGGGCAATAATGGCTAATATTATGTTTGATGGGACCAAAACAAATTTCAACATACCTCCTGCACATGGCAAAATGGGTTGAAGTATGTCTGGGGGTCATTCTGCCACATAGTGGAGAATCTCATGAGTATTTCCATTAAATAATGTGAAGCACCGTCGGCCCCCCAGGACTGGACTTGTACTGCCATGCGAAGCATTGGCCCACAAGCCAAGTAATTTGAACGCCGACTTCAGAGAACCGGTTAGGATGTGGACATTTTTCAGATCATCAGGCACATTTTTTGGAGTGCTGGTGGGTCTAGGGTCAAAGTAAATTGGAAAGAGATCACAGAAGGGACCTACAGGAAGCGGGAAGTAATTGTGGACCGTAACACGAATAAATAAATAAAATAATAACCACGGACGCTTGTCCCACACCGCGTATTGTGTGCAGAAAATTTGAACCAGCGTGCGGGATATTTGTGAGGAGAGAGAATATCGGAGAGGCAAGAACGCAAGAATTTGAGAATGTTCGTCGCTAAGTGGGCGGATGAGGAGGAACGCGGGTAGTAATGGGACGGACCTCGCCTCGAAAAATTGCTGGATGAATAGAAATCCACTGGCTGCTGTCCTGGACTGATGTGTTCCATCACTTACACCAAACTCCCTATATAACGGCTTGCAGGTGTGTCCATTGGCTTTGCTTCTCTGCTTACGCTCTCTCAGTCATTCACAAATGTCAATTCCCGGGATCTGCGTCAAACCGCTGACTGTTGCTTATAGCTAGTTGACTGCTGTGGCCGGGCGGCCCACTCGTCTTCAATATCTGTCTGACTTTTTCTGCTCCTGCTCTAATCTAAACTATGTACAACATGTTCTGCATCCTGTCTATTGGATGACACTACAATCACTTTTAGGCGCACCAAATTTTGACTTCTTTGAGCGTGTGGTGTTGATTTGTTTCTCCATTGGTGTCACTTTGATCTCATTATTATTTCATTGCGCTACCAGCGTCTCTTTGCCCAGTAGGTAGGTAGGTAGTATTACACGGCACGGTCCTGCTGAGGAACGCCGGTTCCCAGGGATTATCTAAGTGTACATGCACCAATATACACTATTGTCCCTGGACTCCTCCATAGCACCAGAGACGAGCTCACGGACACGCCATGCCACCGCGGTAGATCTAAGGAACTATAAAGAAGCAAGAAAATGTATCAGCAGAGAATACTGAGTCCAATTATTTACATCCGGAATTATTCGCTCGGAACACAGGAATTGCGTAGAATATTTGAAGGACATCATGAGCGAATTTAGCTACGAGTGCAATGGCGGGTCTGGAATAAATAAACAAACGTTCGACGTGCGTTAGCATTCTCAATTTTAATTTTGACGTGTTCAGCTTTGTAAACACGTTGTTCTGCGTTCCACTATGTCGAATTCCCCGCCGGCATACGCCCTTTGCTGCAAACTCATTGGAATATCCAATCGGCGCCATATGAAACCTAGATCACAGAAATTTGTTCTGCTGTTCACCGATGTCTGCTTATCTGCACTACAGGCCATCCCGCTATTGGTGAGTTTCATGGTTCTGCCCTGTAAAGGAAGCAATAAACTGGGTTGAATTTGAGCCGAAGACTAATATGATTGCACGTTTGTATGTCACCTGAGGTATCCAGGATATTTTTGATCTGCTTGGCTGTGCCCTGTACCACGGCGCGGAGACCTAAAGATTTAGTGAAGATTTGGGCGACATATGTAAAGAATTTCATTCGACCGTGGGGTGTAACAGAACCCGAAGAAGCCTTAGAATCCGATTCCGAAGGTTTTGATCAAGATTTGGGCCCGACATGACCAAATTCAAACTTGGGGTTCGGCGGACAATTTGATTACCGTATGCAGACCGTCAAATGGATCAATGACACTTATTTGCCAATGATTTTGAATCGACAAATCGAATAATTGATTATATACACTTGGCCATTCAGCACAATGAGGAGGGGACATCACTTGTGTCTACACAACAAATTCAACTAGGGGAAGGTCTCGCAGGGGTCTGAACGTGGGAAAGTCAGCTGGCTTCAACTTCGAACAAGAAGGATTGGACGTGCCCATGCTTCCATCGGGCCATACTCGTTCATCATCGTTGTAAGTGGCTCGGAGCGTCACTCTTTGTGCAATGAGGTTCTCGAACTCGAAAATTACTGAGCTCGGGAGCCAGTCATCCTTGTAAGGCCTGTCATTGTCACCTCCATATAAATTGACCTGTCCAGATGCTAGTCGAGCGAGATGTCCAGAGTGGTCATGTCGTGCCTGCAGAAGGCGGATGAAGGCAAGGTAATCGAACTGGTTATATGCGGCAGATATGATCAACGAGCGGAGCCGCGGGAGAAGCGGGGGGTCTGTGTCAGGCACTTGAGCGAACGAGGCGAGATCGAGATCACAGGGGACACCAACGCTTAATGACTTGAGCGATGGTACAGCTCGAAAACAGTCAATAAGCTCTGTCTCATCGCCCTGGAGTGGAAGCTGGAGGTGTTCGAGGACGCATGAAGAGCGCGCAAGAAAAGGGAGAAGAGTCAAGAATCCGTCATTATGCAGCTCCAGCCGACGTAGGCCCGGAAGGGTGAAAGAGTCAAGGCCGAAATTGTATAAAATCAGGCTTTCAAGGTGACGGGCAGCAGAAGATGCAACATTCCATGGGAGCGGACCATCAGTGATACGTGCCCTAAGGTGCAAAAGTCTGGGGTCCTGATGCAACACATTCAAAACAGTGTTGAAAGTAACGGATCCAAGATCAATGTTGGTCAACATTGGGTAGAGGTCGGAAATCAAGCCCGAGTGAGTTTCGAGTCTGAGTTTAGACAAGGCCGGAGCGTTTTCGAAGATGCGGAGGGGATCATAATCCGAGGGACCGTGATGGTGAAATATGGCGAGACGCCGGAGACGGCCCGCAGTGTTGTCAGTGACCAGTCAAAGGTCAAAAGGGTCTGACACAATTGACCACTTTGACCGCTTGACTGCGGTCTGACTGTCTTTGACCCTTTTATTGACCGTGGACCCACAAACCCGATTTTGAGCCTTCCTGCATCAAATACTGCTGCTTTACCATTGCGGTGTCATATATTTCCTCGTCTACATTATTTGTATCTTATGTTGCAAAGCCTGTCATGGTCAAGGCTTATTTTTGCCCAGTGAACAGAAAATACGGGCCTGATGGGGCTCATCTTGGGAAATGATGTGTGGGCCATATTACTCGATACATCACAGTACTAACAGAAGAGGACTCTTAATATATATGGGGCCACAGGGAGTGGAACAATTGGCCACTAATTATAAGATGACAACCCATTTGACCTTGTTTCTGCCTCCACCACCATCATTTAACATGTTCAGAATAGCCTTTTCAATAAAGATGATTAAGACAAGGCTCTCCCGTCCATCCATGATACTCCAAGAATTATTTGAATACCCCCAACTGGACACAGAAAATATTGAGAATTGGGATTGGTTTAAATAAATAAAAATTATTTGGAAAAGCAGAACTTGAGTTCACTGGAAGACCTACTGATGAATGATATGACTCATTTACTCATACTAGATACACTAATCGGTTTTTTCTACATTTTTGTGTGGTTTATAAATATTTTTCACAAACGGTCAAAAAGGGTCAAAAGGGTCAAAAAAGCGGTCTGACAATGGTCAATGGTCAAGACATTTGGTCAAGCCCAGTCAGGCCCGGTCAATGACAACACTGGAGACGGGGGAAGGTGATGGGATTCTGCCCAAGAAACAGAAAGTCTTTATGGGAATTGGGAAAGATGGAGCTCGAGGGAATGAAGCCTTTCGCAGACCGACGAAAGCAGCGAGATTATAGGAGTAGGGACGTCATTGTCTGGTGAACATATCGTCACAGAGAGTGGTCGCCCTTTCGCCCGGGCAAACCACGTCTGCAACAACTCCTTTTCATGAAAGTGTGACGTCAGGTGTCACGCTTTCCGGTTCGGGCTGGGGTACCCCCGTCCCATCGGAAAAGAAGCCATCCATGCCCAGACCGGAAAAGAAGCTATCCATATCCACATCGGAATGGAAGCCATCCATATCCACAGAGGCCCAAAGCTTGCATGATGAGAGGGCAATCTCCCGCCAATGCCGGCAAATCTGCGCCAGGGAGAGCGGAGGCCGCCGCGTAGTGATAGTTTGGCTTTGGCTTGGCCTGAAAGCCATGGATTTGGCCCGGCTTTGCCTGGCTTTGGCTCAGAAAACTCCCAGGCCAGGCCAAAGGTGCTGGCTTTGGCTTGGCCTGGCCTGGCCTTGGCCTGGGCCATGGCTTTCAACCGGAGTATTTACCAACTCCAATTTGGCCAGAAAAATATTAAAATGCTGACATGAGCCTGGTGAGAGGGCTTACCAGCATGTTTGAACTCAATCATAACCTTTCCTGGCACTGTAGATGACTTCCTATAACATATGATCACCGACTATACTCAGATTCAGTCAGATTTGGGACAAATATAGTACTATATCGGAAGCCATGGCTTTTTGGCCTGGCTTTGGCCTGGGATATTCTTAGGCCAGGCTAAAAGCCAACCTAGGCCAAACTGTTGGCTTGGCTTTGGCCTTGGTACTAAAGCCAAAAAGCCCTGGCTTTTTGGCCTGAGGCCAAAGCCAGACCATCACTACCAGGCGCATCCGGAGAAAGCCGCACACGCCCGTAAGTAGACTTGTAACCAGTCTGTAAAACAATTGCCGAAAATGTGGCAAGCACTTCGGTGTTTTACAGACTGGTACATCTCGGGAAAAGGGGTGCTCAATTCTTATCTCGTGGGCCCGTCCCGTGGCATATTTGGTCGAAACAAATAAAGATTCAAACTCCGCTTCGTCTTGGTCTCAACCTCACTGTTCCTACCCACATTTCAGAGACAAATGAGCCCCACAATATATTCAATGAGGTAAAGCATGGTACCCCAAGTGTTTATCTTCCTTCAATACAATGTTCACTGCCAGATATAAATATACTTGTATGAATGTGGCAAAACCCCGAAGTTGCGGGCCCCTCAAATTTGTAAGGCCTTGTTAAATTGATCCAGATGAGTGAATAAAGGTTAGGGTGAGTTTGGAGCCAAAGTTGGGGTGGGAAATGAAGCAAGAGGATGTGCAAAACGGCTTGTTTCCTGGCGGAGTTTCAATCTTCATTTGTTTCGACCAAATATGCCACGGGACGGGCCCACGGGATAAGAATTGAGCACCCCTAAAGGGGATCGAGCTGCCAACGGAGTTTGAAATTTTGGCAGGTGCCGTGATCGGCCGAGAAGCGAGCGATCAAAAACGATCAATTCTGCCCCAAAAGTTGATGCCCTTTCCATCTCTTCCACATACAATTATAAATATTCTGAGGAGGCAAATGTGTTTATTTCTAGCATATAAAGTTCTTGATAATTCGAATTTGGTTCATGGGCAAAGTGCAAGAGAGAGCAAGGGCCTCAGCAAAATTTCAAACTCCGCTGTCAGCCCAATGCAGGATCCCGAGATGTACCAGTCTGTAAACAACCGAAGTGCTTGCCACATTTTTTCGGTATTTTGTTTACAGAATGGTGACGAGTCTAACACGCCCGTGCACTCGACAAAAATGCAGGAGACAATTTCTGGCGGGAGGCTGAGAACGGGATATACGATCTGGGCCAGCTCGCTCTCTAGTCTTCCCCGTGTTTCCTCGAGTTCATCGAGGTATGCCTTCTGTCGTATGATCGTCGTTCTCACTTGATCCAAGTTTGCACGCAGCTGTTCGGGGGAAGGAGAGTCGCTTCTACCGGAGTCTGTGAAAACTCCCTGCTGGGAGAAGGAAAACGAACTGCGATAGTCCCGATGGCCGCAGCTTCCACAGATGAAGGCCATGACGGTGGGTAACAAAAGAGTAGTGACAGCAAGTGACAGCGCGAGGCCCATTGCAAAATCCCGGAAGTGTTCCGAAAGAGCCGATAGGCCCGATGCTGTTTGATTTTGTGCTGTCATGAAAAATGTTGACCATTCATAGTTATGACACGCAAGGTCGAAGGGGAATGTCGAACATGAAACAAATAAGAAAATTTATAAATAAAGATTTTGGTTTGGGAGTGAATCCAAGGTGAGCTGTCGAGGGGAAATCAATTCCCACCTGTCTTATGAAGTACTAGATTGAGGAAGTGCCTTTCTTGGCGACGACAGTTTGCTACACACTGCCTAGATAGGAATTTCTCCACCCTGTAGCACAATTTACATAGAGAGTTGTATTCCTACCATATGCCTTAGGAATAAAACAATGATTCAAAAAAAAAAAAAAAAAACTCCCAATGATACCTGGTGATCTCATCTTCAAAGGTAAAGGAGGAATTTATTACACATGTATCGTTGAATAGTTCGGTCGAGGACTTCAGCACCAGAGTCCTCATTTGGAGCTTCTTGCCCACAGCCTGATTTCTGAAGTGTTTTTCCACGAGAGGCATCAAGCGTGAATTCGACTCGGGAAAACGTGGACTCGGAGGATGCGGGTCAAAGAGGCTAAGAAAACTTTCGAAGACCTGGGCACGAAGGTGGCAACGAAAGTGAGGGGTCGAGTCAGATAACAGCAAACAACGGTGAGGGCGCAAGTGTCGAAATCGACTATGTGCGAATTGGTCAGCCAACAGGACAGCACCGACATAGCTGCAAGCAGAACAGAAAGCCTAAGGAGAGAGAGAAAAAACGAATATTTAGGCTTGTCGACGTGGGGTGTGTCTATTCTTGTGCACGCGGTCGGGCGCACTGGGGACCTGGAAGTGCACAATATGTATAAGCTCTGGATCCGGAAGAAGACCATGACATTGGAAACGTCGGATGGCGGGGCAGAGCGTAGCCTAACAGGCACGGCGCACCCTTGAACCGGATTGCCGAAGAGAGAGACTGCGCCCGTCTGGGCTTATGACGAGGTGTCCAACATAGCACAAGTCTTTAGCGAGATTCTAGAGCAAGTCGAGAGCTGGAGTTGGGCCGCGATGAGGAAAATGCCTGACTGAAGCGTACAGGTTCAAGCAAGGAGCGGGATCAAACTTGGCAGCAAGTCGTGTTACCGAGGACGGAGTCCAGAACAAGTGGCAGTAATTTTCAGTGATTTGAAACCACAAATAATATATGACTGAGTCTGTGCAATGTCGAGGTTAATGCCAACTTTCAGTGGTGGCACACACTCTGTGCCACCAAGTTAAGTAATTTCGGCGATGTAATGGTCATGCCAGCATCTTTTACTCTGAAGAAAGGTTTAGAATTTATTTACACGAATGCACTGGCCGCTCTGCAGCACCACCAGACCCAAATCCACAGTGCCGTACGCAGGTGGGTGCGTGCCAACTCCAGCAGCCGCGGCCGGCGTCCTCGAAGAAGGGGGTGTGCATACACGTCAAGGATGCCGGCTTGGATATCAAACGGGCATGAGAATAGGTGGGGGGAGCGAGCGTGCATTGCGCGACTTCGCCACCGAGGTGAAGAGACCGAGGATGGGTACATGTAGTGATGGTCTGGCTTTGGCCTCGAGCCAAAAAGCCATGGCTTTTGGCTTTGGTACCAAGGCCAAGGCCGGGCCAAATCATTGGCCTGGGTTGGCCTGTGGCCCGGCTTTGAATTTTTGCAGGCCAAGGCCAGGCCAAAAAGCCATGGTTTTTGACTATATTTTATTCATCATTTCGCGGATATTTATTTGGTGACCCTTGAAGGCATGTTTGGGTCGGTACTGTACATGGCGCTCCCTTGCCCGGGACCGACTCTGCATTCCTGCGTCCTCTGTTTCCAGCGAGAGGGCATTTTCTGTGGGAGGGATCACCATCAGCAAATGCCGCAACTGACTTACTTGGCTTGGGGGCCACTGCTTCGCATGGCAATACGAGTCCAGTCCTGGGGTATACAACTAATAGAGGTTACTAACAGCCACCAAAAAAATGCACTTTTATAATCAAAGTGAACGGAAATTTGAGCAAAGTTCTTAGTAACCAATGTGAAGGGGCTCCGCAGTATTCCAAACAAAAAGTGCCCACTCCATTAATCGAAGAAACGGGCGATGGTAATAACTTCTAATGTGTCGCATGTTTCACACATTTTCTTTTTTACGCAATAAAGTTATTGTATTCTTCTTTTGGCCATTGATGCCATGTAAATCTGATTTTTTTTGTTATGAGTCCAATTCCCATGCAGGATCCACTAGCTGAATCACGTCCAGTCAATTGTCCACCAAATTTAGTGTCCGTTAATTTTTTTTTGGCTGGAGGTTAAATCCTCAGCATCCGTTAAGAACCGAAAGCGGACAGAAAAAATATAATACAGCTCCTCGTGGTATGAGCTCACCGGCGGGACACAGTATGCTTCGACGCAAGTCAGGCTACATTTTTACCAGGAGGCTCGATCTCAGTGTGGATTGTGATAAACATACTTGAAAGAGTCAGAACAGCTCAAGAATTCAATGATTTGGACGTACTTGGGGTGTTCTTATAACTCTGGACATGAATGAAGAAGACAAAATGCGACAACCTCACCCTCTTGGTGCAGAGCTTAAGTACAAATCCACCAAGGGGCCGTCGGCTTTCGAAAAACGGATATAGGGTTGAAAAGTCTTTTAAGCCCGACTTTGGAGGCCCCCCCCATACCCCTCCAAATGAGGAAAGAGTTTCCCACCATCTAACGGGCCGATTGATTTTGATGTCATCAATCACACCAAACAGGGCCAACCCGGGTGGAAAAAGTCGCGTTTAAATTACATGTTGGGCTTGCGGGGCTACCCATAATGCGCGAACGTATGCAGGTGATTTCAGTTAGCTAAAATATGTCCTTAGCCAACGGTTTTCAACCCTAGCGAACAAAATTGACGCGCCGTTCATAAAAATATGACTTCTATTGGACTTCTATACAACAAACTGTGGTAAATCCTTGTAGTAGCAACATCAGATGGCAAGGGCATTCAGTCTGTCAAATCTTTACTCCCTAAAGTTTCCCCACATCGATGTTTTGGGCATTGCAGCGAGTCTAAAACATATTCGGGGTCTTCCGGACATCAATCACTGATATTCCGAAAGAGGTAACTCAACCCAAGTGACTCCATTGGGTGCCGCCAGTAAGCCTAGGGCTGTATTATAGATGCTAAAGATACGACAAATCATTAGATGGAGTTTTGGAGCTGCAGAAAGGTGTTTTTGAGCCATTCTAGGCTCTTTTGTGAGAGAGTGAAAAAGTTTTTTTGGTGGTCGCCCAGGACCCCCCCCCCCCCAACCCTATATCCAAAATTAGAATTCCGACGGCCCCTTGAAATCTGCAAAGGATCCCTTCAAATTTGGTTTTAGTCAGATGATAGCTTGGCAATGCCGCATTAACTTGGCGTTACATAACATACGTACAAGACTCAGCGGACCAGGATTGGTTCAATGAGACTCTGAGATGCTCTTGGATCTGCCGCCGAGGCTTCCCCTGGACCTCCCGAGACTTTTTCCTTAGGCTGTGCTGTGGTTGCGTATAAAAAATCAAATAACGGCCCAACCTCGGAAGGTACATGTCAGGTGTCAGTCGGAGTTCTAACTACGATAAAAAAACGCTGAACGGACGTCAACAAGAACGAATCCTAAAAGATATTAGGACTCGTAAAGGGAGATATTGTTGAAGCATTGCAGGTAATGAAGTTGCTCATCAAGGGTAAGGAGATCTATCGAGACCCGGGACCGAGTGCGATGGAGGACGACGAAGAGCTGAGTGTACTCGAGGATGATAAGGAAGAAGGTTGGGATGACTTCCTAGACGAGGCGCCTGATAATTATGAGCCTGATATGTCGATTGATTAATTATGATACCTCTTTTCGAAAATTCTGTACTAAAGCCATGGCCTGGGCCAAAGCCAGGCCAAAGCCAGGCCAAGCCAGGCCAAAGCCAGGCCAAGCCAGGCCAAAGCCAGGCCAAGCCAGGCCAAAGCCAGGCCAAGCCAGGCCAAAGCCAACGGGCTTGGCTTGGCCTGCAATTTTGAGAGGCCAAAGCCAGTTGAAGCCGGGCCAAAGCCATGGCCTGCAGGCCAAGCCAAAGCCAAACCATCACTAGTCGGAAGGTGCGGCTGGTCGCGAAGGGGTACACGCAGGTGGAAGGCATGGACTTCTTTGAGACCTACGCATCGGTCGTTCGGTACGAGTCGCTGTGTATGCTTCTTGCAACCGCGGCATCAAAGGGGTGGGAGGTCTGGGGAGTGGACTTCATCAGCGCCTACCTCAATAGCGAGATGAAGGAAGACATCTACATGGAACAACCGGAAGGGATGGTGGTCGAGGGTTCTGAAGTTCTCGTGGCCAAGCTGGACTTCACTCTGTATGGGACCATGCAGGTGCTAGTAACTGGTGGACCGAGTTGGATGGCGCCTACGAGGAGCTTGGATATTCGCGTTCCAAAGCAGACCCGTCGATCCGTGTCCGTACCCGTGGGGGAGAAAGCACGGTGACAGGAACGTACACAGACGAATCACGATGTGTCGGGGATCTCGTCGTCACCTGAGGAAGCAGGTCGAGCAAAGGCGGAGCTGGGAGCGAAGTACGATGCGCGAGACTTGGGAGAGCTAGAGAAGACGTTGGGCATAAAAATTGCGCACAATCACCTAACTGGTGCCATTACCACAACATTACCATCTCGCAAAAAGCCTACGCCGAACGGGTCCTCCAGCGCTTCGGAATGCAGGACTGCAATCCCAAACGCACTCCACTGTCTACTGGCATTCAACCCGTCGAATCCCCAGCTCGTCTTTCGCCCGAGGACGAGTACTACATGCGAGACAAGCTGTATCTAGCAGTACTCGGATCCCTCATGTTTCTGATGATCGCGACACGCCCAGACCTCGCCTACAGCGTCAACGTCCTCAGCCGGTTCTCCTTCAACCCTGGGCCTTCTCATTGGCATGCCATGATGCATGTACTGGGCTATCTGAAGGGATCGCTAGATTATAGCATCACCTACCATCAAGGTGCTTCCTTGACGCCTATCGGCTTTGTCAACGCTGATTTTGCGGGTTGTTTGGACACACGGCGCTCCACTTCGGGGGAGCTTTATGCTATGGCAGGTGGTCTCGTTGCTTGGGGTGCTCACCGTGAACGCACGGTTACGCTTTCTACGGCAGAAGAGGAGTATATGGCTGGTGCTCACGGTGCTCGTCAACTGCGATGGATGTACTCATTCTTGGACGAAGTTAAGTTGCCTCAGCCTCTTCCTGCTCAGCTCTTCGGCGACAATCTCTCTGCCATTCAACTTTCCAAGTCCACCCGCGGTCATGCTCGAAAGAAACACATCGACATACGACACCATTATCTCCGTGAGCAAGTCGAAGACGGAGAACTCACACTTACTCATGTCCCTTCTGCCGACAACCTAGCCGACATTATGACCAAACCACTCACTTACGAACGACACCATGATCTCGTCGTACGCATGGGACTTACCTCCTGAAATGGCTACGATTCCCTCGTCGGGGGAGTGTTGTGTTTTGACTCGGCTCACTAGCCATCTCCACAATCTTGATGGAGTGCGTGCTCTGTCGAGCATGCGCCAACTCTCCTACTACGCGACACCTCTTATATACAGGCTAGTTTACATCCGCTCCCTCAGTCGTTTCCCCTCTACGACTGAGGTGAGTTATACTTACTTCTACATTTACTTCCGTTACTTATTGACCCTTGCTAGTCTGATACATACTTAACAGGTAGCGTAGTATTAATGGAGTCGTTTCCCCTCTACGACTGAGTCTGATACATACTTAACAAGGTAGAGTGAGGAGGAAGGGCAAGAGGGACGCGTTGAACTGACAAAGGATCAAATACACAAGGGCCAAACAATGGCCAAAGTGACGGCAGACGGTGATTTATGAAGCGCCGTAGCAACCGAATATAATCAAGGGGTTTTTAAATATGTTAAATGACAGTTTCTTTGGTTTGGCGGGGAGTTTTTGCTAACAACTGCTAAGTAACGCTCAGCCGAATGGAGCCTTAAGTGCTTTGAAGTGCTTGCTCTCTCTCACTACTGTGGACTACACGGCGGTATAAAACCACGGCGATCCGGCATGCAGGATTGAACTCAAGATCATATTCCATGTGCTATATCCAAAAAAAAAAAAGAGAAAACTATTCTGAACGTCGTAGATAATTGGGCGGATCGGAGAAATGCGTGGTAACGAACACAAGTCGAGTTTTCCTTCTCCCATTTCAGCTGCCCACCAACTCTGCTCACTAATCAGTCGTCGTACTGTTGAAGCATCGTGAGGTCGGAAAAAAAAGTCGAGCTGTTTTGTGACTTACCACGAGGTGCATTGAGCTAGGCCAGGGAGTCGTCGTCCCGTAGGGAGTGAGATAAATATTCGTTTCGCCTCCATTGATGACCATCTTGAATTTTCTCATTTTCCCAGCATTCCCAGGCGCCCGACGAACATTCTTCAACTTGAACACAACCTTGAGGGTCTCCGTTATGGTTTGTACCGCATAGTCAACACCTGGGCAGCCGTGGAATCCGGTCCCGTTCAGGTTGTACGATGATGTCAGACGAGTTGGGTCGACGGCGGTGGGGTTCGGGAAATCTGCGGGCTAGTTCCGATGTAATCAGCAAACGATTAAACTTGGAGTGCGATGAAACAAACATTAAGATGGGCATTTTTGAAGCATGATCCGATATGCTCTCCCGCTTTCACCTCCATAGGAGGAAGACCGGGTCCTTGGGGAATAACAGCATCGACGGCGGCTTCCCGCAAGATTGTGGTAAACTGTGGATTTAAGCCTTTTTGTGAGGCGTCAGCATCATCCCGAAATATGTCAGAATAAACTATACACTTACGCATGGCTTCTCGAACATATCCGCGCAACATATCAGTAGACTGAACATCATCCTTTTGGCAAGATTGAGGATTTCCAGGCGTTCGTTTTTGCGTTCGTCATCCAAATAAAAATCGAGGACTTGAACCGAAGCTAGTTGGGTGATCAATGTATATCCTTAACAAAACGAAAGGACAGTACGCACCTTGAGCCATGTCGAGACACGAGCCGACTGCGAGACTAATCACAGCTCCGATGAGTTCATTGATTGGTCTCCCGCTCTCCGCAAGTCTGCTGAGGAAAAGATGACACGGCTTGTCGCCCGGCGGCCACACATATTTCTTGACGTTAGCGACGAGCCCTGCGAGCATATTCTATAGGGGAAATTTCAGCACACAAATTTTAAGGGTGGTGTTAAGGACGGGATGGCGCACCGGTGCAATATGGGGAGCAACCTCGAGAATTGATTTTTCAATCAGGCCCTGTATCATATCGGCTACTTCCAGCGCTGCGGACCGGATAGCAAATGAGTGCTCGTTGTTGCTTATTACGAGGAAATTCATGCTGGATGATTAGAAGTGAGCAAAGCCGGTGGAAGTCCCAAACTCAGAATCATACGTGAGCTGAAGTTCAATCAGTTATGTACAGAGAGCAAGAGACACGGGCAAACGGGATAACTAACCAGTCCAAACATATCATAGATTTCTTGTTCGGTGAACAGGCCCTTCGGATTTTCCTTCGTTTTGAGGGGAAGGCCGCACTGAATAGTGTTAAAATATTTGCGGGGAATAGCAAGACTAAAAAAATAAACATACAAGACGAACAGCGGCCCAATCAATCGAGGTGCTGTTGATGACACTCTTGGTGATATCGATGTAGTTACCAGCAACTCCGTCGTATTTCCAGGATTTTTCCTTGATCTTCTGGATAGCCGAGTCGCGGTACCACTCCCGATATTCCGTGAGCGAGTTTGCTGAAGGAAAAAGAGCATGAAGAGCCTGTGAACCATTCAGCGGTGTTCATTTCATAATAGATACTGCAATTCCTACCCAAGCACGATCTTTGCTATGCCTGTGGGGATGAACTGGATGAACTGGGAAGAACAGTGAAGGGCAAGCAAGACATACTTTGCGGGATCGTCAAAACAAAGGAAAAACCCGTAGCCTGAGCCAACACCTGCACAGCCGACAATTAAAAATCAATGTATATCTCCTCGACTATGAGACAAACCTTCGAGATCGTGGTAAAACGTGCGGAAACGCGCAGGATCATTGAAAACCTTTTTGATGCCGGTGAAAGTGTTCAATATTTTGACAGGAGGAGTGGAGACTGGACGATCGAAAGTATATTTCTGCGCAACACCCTGCGCTGTTAGACTCTGCTTCATTTTCTGGGGTGTGAACAGAGGGTAACACGCGTAGACCGAATTCTAGATTATGAATTGTTAGTTAAACGGAGTGCCAAAAACAGTAATGCTGTCTTACGAAGGGATAGTGACGGGGAAGATGGCGTAAAAGGAGCGTCGGGACTGTAAATCACGGTTAATATTGAATCCTGGAGGACACCCGAACATACGTTGTGCTCCCTAGGCGCGATTGAGGTCAGCATCACCTCCGGCTCAATAATTCAAAACTCACCCCGCCGCCGTTGTGAAGATCGCGCTGACAGCTCTGATACCCCCAGACAGTCAAATTAGCGGCTAAGGTGGCGGTTAGAACCAAAAAAAAAACCCATGCAAAATCGAAGATCATGTACGGGTGAAGTCTGTGGTGTAAAACCTGTCCCCGCGGATTAGGGCGATCGCGTCGCCGAGGATTGCTCTCATCACCTGATTAAATTTCAGTTACGACCGTGGCGATATGAGAGTCAGGAAGACAGCAGTACCGTGAATCCCGAAGAAAATCTAACACCAGGACTCAAAGGCATAGTAGCTTCACAGTGCAATCCGGTCTGCAGAACCACTAGTGTAAGCACTCGATCGTCTCCTGAACCACGGGCCAGCTCACGTATAGTTCAAGATTGTCGATATGCTGGTAAAGGCGGCGTGCGGCGCTCTACAGAAGACGAAATGAGACTCTGGAAGTATTGCACATCAAGATCCTACACACCGCGATCTCGGGGTCAGGGTTCCACTCCTCGAAGTCGTCGAAGCGCTTCAGCCCAAGGTATTCCCTGAACTCGTTCATGGTGCATACACCCCATTTGCGGGCCTGCATGATCCCCATAATTTCAATCACCCGCAAGGACGGCGGAGTATTACGAGCGCCGAATGCGCCAGCGGGGCTTTCAGTGGCGTCCAACAAAACACGAGCAATGTCGTCATCAGAGAACTTGCCGTCCGGCCCTCGTTCAAGGCTGCACATCAAATTAAAAATGAAATCCTGGAATTCAACGAGGGATACATACCCCCCGAACGGTCGTGTCGCCGGATCAGGATCAACGCTATCACGTAGGCGCGGGAAGGCTTCCCGCAGGTCTTTGACGCCGACTTGGTCGAACGGTTTGTTGTTGAAAACCTTGTTGACAATACCGTTCGTCCATTGTTCGTCCGCCACAGAGAGTGTCGGGTGCCACTGAGATGGACGATATCAGTGTGCGGACGGTACGCAGAAGGAGAATTGATTCCCACTCTGTAGAGCACATTGAACTCCACGCTGCAATGGTTCCCGAGTCCTCGTTCGACTTCGAGCCCGTCCTTGGTTTTGATGGGATTAAATGCGTTTTTCAACAAGCTTGATTCAAGCCCCTCTGTAGTCACCTCATCATTGGCAAGGATGTATGCAACGTATCTGAATACGGGACACACCTGATAATCCCAAGAAGCCGCCCACATAGTCGTTCAGGATGAGACTCATGAAATGGCCGCAGCTGCAAGACGGTGAGGCGAGATGAAGGCTACGATTGTACAATGAACGTACTTGATCAACTTGGCGGTTTGAAAAATCTCTTGGTCCTGTTGAGCCCTTCGGTCGTTAGCCGCAGGCGGGTCCTCAGCCGGAGGCGGAGGGTCCGTCCACCGCCCCTGTTCATTTATTTTCAGCAGCATGGTTGCGATATACTAATACGTTTCAGTTAAGTAAATCCGCGGTCACGATGATGTAAAAAACGTACATTGTGGTTTCGACTGAGGAGGACGAGAAGAGCGCTAGTGGCCGGGGGAAGAAACACGATGCGGTCTTCAGAGAACGCGTCTGGATAGAGCAACCCACGACCCAGGGCTTTGTTGCGGACCAAATCTTGCTTGGCTTGATCTGGTTGGTTGGGCATGAGCCGAAATCGCGGCCACGTAAAGGCGAGACTCACTGAATCCGTAAAGCGGACTGAGATCAAGGTAAGAACTCGTAGAGTTTATGTTCATATCATTTTCATCGGTTTTGAAGATTGAGTGCGTCACCAGGCTCGCGAACGCAAAGGTCATGCTCGAGTTGCCGCCCGGGTGGATTCTGCGCTGTTATCATGTTCAGAGTTAAAAATGCGGGTCCGAGTGAGGCATAACCAAATACGGACGTTGCGCGCTGCTTTCATCAAGGTGTCGAATACCACTCCTGGGTCGGGGAGAGTGGATGGTTCGATGCACGCCTTCCCCTGGACACTGCGTGCGTAGGGCATTCCCGACCGGCCAAGCTCGGGACTTTGAAGATTGTTTCCTCCCCCGTCCGCTTCGCGGAAAGAATGAACCGGGCCGAGAAAGGCGGCAGGAGGCTGTCCCACCTTAACATTAGTATGTACAGTGACGAAGAGACCGAAATTAACGTACGTGTGGAACGGTTTTGTAGAGGAGCGAGACGGCGGCAGAGGACAGTTTTTGCGTCAAATCCGAGTTGGGTGGTATTTGTGACAATAGCTCAATGCCATAGGAGAACTGAGAATATGTTATTTCCAATGAGGACGATAATATTAATAACAGGCTCACTATATTTGTGCGGTCGTCTAGCGATCCTGGGTGCAGTGCGGCATCGACGAACGCGTGCTGCAATGTAGGTTCAGGACTCAGTAAAGCCGATCGAATGGGTGAGAGGCTACTAACCACTTTGCCGGGATCTACATTTATAGGGTCCTTGGGCTTGAGAGACTTGATCTGGAGGACATTCATTACCACAATGTTCGACGATATAAGTTATAACTCACTGTGTTCACCAGATTGGTCACACCAGCATGGGCCTGAGGGCTGGCACTGGAATCTGCCTGATTTTGCCAGTCGTAGTGCCCGTCGGGCGATTTCGGGAGCGGGCGGTTCGCGAGATGCAAAGCGTCAGCGCCGGCGGTAAAAGCCTGCATTGGGGTTAATCCTGCGATGGGAAGGGGTTTCTGCTGTCCTTCTCCGGCTCGAGTCTTTTAAATACAGACGAGATATAACTATATCCGAATGCGGTAAACTGGACGGAGCATTTACTGTAGCACGTCTGGGCAGGAACTAATCTAGGGCCGACCCAACTTACCGTTATTGAACATGGGGCCTGCCGCGAGCAATCATTCCCAGGAAATGAAAGGTCGCTTGCTTCGGAGACGCGGATGTGAGTTGAACTTGCTGGGCATAGTCAAAAAATACGTGGACCATACCGGGACCCCCGATTATAGCCGGGGAGGGTAGATCACGGTTCGGACAAAATTTTCGACATTTGGGGTCGGAGGCCAGCTCCAACTCGGACAAAAATTGGGGGTCTGAGTCAGAAATGCTAGGTCAAGTTCGGACAAAAACCGGCGGTTGGGGGCAAAAACATCTGTCCAGATTCAGTCAAGCCGACATTTTCAACCTAAAACCGACCCAAAGTCGGCGAAATAAGTGTGATTAGCTCTGCCAATCACCTGGAAATGCCAGTGAAAAAAATTGTGGCGTTTTTTGGTGCCGTGGGAACGAAAATTTGCCATTTTGGGCGATTTTCTCACGGACTACCATACCAGGTAAGGAATTCTGAGCTGCTGTTACGTACAGGGTGGGGTGAGACTAGCGAGTTCCAACTCACAGCCGAAATGGTTCTTGACTTGGAATGTTTGCAGCGACGGGCGTCTTGAAGGCTTGATAGACACCGGATAGATCGAATAAGACGAATAACTAACTACCCGAATAAGTTCCAAGACATGATTGTCCGCTTGATCACATTACAAGCACCGTGTCACTCGTCTAAAACAATTCATACACCGTCTCGGCATCCTTGATGTTCCGTGCCAAACGCGTTTAGGGAACGCGCTGCTAGCACTTCAGGATCCGACACTGCGTCTCTTTTTAGAACGGATTCTGAGTGTCCTTTCAGCAAGTTCATATTGAGCTGCACTGGAAGCATTTTACGAGTCCTTAGTTTACTAAGGTATCGTTTATTACTAAGCCGTCAAAGTAGTCTTAGTTTTGACTTTGCGTGGGAATTACCATTGTCTTGGGTTTCCGACTTTTTCCGTTCCGCCATTCGCCGGTTTCATATTCCCGATGATTGCCGCTTTCGGTTCGCTATTGTTGAAGCTCTGCATAAGAGCGTTAATGGTGATGCGGTAGGTTGCGGTGGTTTGAAGCGTGTCGGCGCCCTTGGATCTGCAAGTCTTTTATAGAACTTTCTGGGTTTCCGTTGCTTCCGTGTTTATAACCATTCGGCGAGTCACCATTCGGATTGACTATTCTGAGTGTACTTCGTGAATCGCAGTTTACGGTGACCTTTTTCGGATGACTGTAGTATTTATGTATCTTCGGATTGAACCGCGCGGATGCTTCGGATCTTCTTTTCCGACTCTTTCCGTGTTTGTAACAGTTCGGTGAGTCACCGTTCCGAGTGGCTATTTTGAGTGTACTCGGTGAATCGCCGTTTTCGGGGAGCTCTTTTTCCAGCGTGCTGCATGACCCTGTATTCCCGTATGTTCTGGTTTGAGGCGCCGGTCCCCCGGATCTGTAGAATTTTCCGAGTTTCCGCTTTTTTTCCGTGCTTATAATAATTCGGTGAGTTGCCGCTCCGATTCGCTATTTTGAGTGTGGTCGGTGAATCACCGCTTTGAGGAGCTTTTTTGAGTGGGTTGCATGACTGGTATTTCGGGGACTAGTAGGTCTGCTAAGTTGTTGGATGAGGAGAGCGGTAGCTGGGGTGTGGAGCTCGAGGGTGCGAGTAAATGTGGCGCGTTCTGTCCTCGCTGTTTATGTTTACTTGGTTTGTGGTGCGCGGGGGTATCGGAACAGCTCCGGAAGTACCAGTGCAATCAAAAGCGGGTCCTGGCGGAGTTGCACGGATATAGTAGGTTCGGAACAAGCCGCCGTTCTCGCACATGACTTCACGTGCTTCGCTAGGGAAATCTGAGAAGGGGCTTGTTTCAAAGTCAGACAAATCAGGGATGTGTTCGTCGAGTTCTCCCGTTACAACAGGAGCGTCAATACCCCCAATTACCACAGACGATATGTTTAGAAGAACCTAAAGAATGGTTTTACCTCTTCACACTTTTGTTGCAGGTCCGTTTAATTGCTGTAAAGTAGCATTGATGTAGCCATCGAAAAAAATGTACCCGTTGAAAAAGCAACTCGTAGAGTGTTGTCCACTTATATTAAATAAAAACTTAAGAGGAGGAAATGTTCTCTAATATACTAGCATGGTCTGGGACACTTATTCTGAATATTTAGGGTAAGGGACAAACTGTCTGGATGTTTCGCAGAAAGAGCTGTTTTGAGAGGATTTGTCAGCAACGCAGATCATCGCAGAAAATTTATTTCACCTTCGTCTGAGCTTCTTCCATGATGGAAAATAGACAATCGAGCACCCCACAGTCGCCTCAAACGCCCTGTCGACCGCCACCATCGCGCTGTGTTCCTTTCTCCCCTATAGCACCCCGCTCTCCGGGAACTCCACGGCGACACATATTTTTCACTTTCAAAAAAGCCCATGAAGATGGAGACCTGTCGAAACACACTCGGAATATCGGTTGTAAAAAGCCAATATATTAATTGACGGACAGATACCGAGAGATACATGGTGAGCGAGAAGATGAGATGTAGCCGTGTCTCGAGTGGTTGAAGCCCCTTTTCAGATTCTGGGATGTGTGCACGCCAGAATTCGTGGTCATACTGAAGGGAGGCCAGGATTGGGCAGTTGGAGTGTGTGTGGAACGAAGAAGGACGAGGAAAGACGAGCCCCAGAGGTTGATGGCGTTGCGACGAAAATTTGACGGAGACGGCGACATAATTAGACGCGACTTGTCACACTGTCCCGAAACGGATGCTAGAAGAAAAGCGTGTTTTCCGGACCCCAGCAGATCTTAATCACTTAACATTTGGTGTACGATTTAATGCCACGACAAGTGCGGTTCCATCGAGCCCATAAAATCCAGGAAAACACTCCATAAAACGTTTTGTTTATCAGAAATTGATGGGGAGAAACCCCGACAGAAATTGTGATTTACAATAGCCCCAGGGTATCCAAAAATTAATATAGTCATGTAGAGACATTGGGTTTTATCTAATTAGCATATCAATATCTTACACCTAAGAAATCTACGAAGAAACGGGAGAGATATTGCTGTTCAAACACATCCCACAATTTTCGGATCTTGAAGCAAGCCTCTCTCCGAGGTAGTCCGGCTTGTCCGGACCGAGGAAAGGCTTGATCCGAACCTACGGATATAGACGGATATAGTGCGTCGCGTGCGGTGACGGATCAGTGTGGCGTCGTTTTCAAGGGCGTTGTTTTGCTATTTTCATTCGCGTCTTCTGTCGATGTGGACGAACTTTCAATCCTTCGACTGTATGGTTGTGTCTTTTATATTTGGTCTCACATGTTCTCATATCCGATTTTGCGTAGAATGTCTTCCAGTCTAATGGATAAGCTCAATGGGACTGCGTGATATTGATTTTTCAGCTCGTGCTTGGAAGTGGTGTGAAAAGGTATTACGAATATGTCCGCGCGCGGACTTTCGTCTGCAATGTGTCGAGTCAATGGTGCCGATTTATTTAGAATCAGCCATTGTTTTGGCGCATTGTTCTACCTTCGTGGTCGGTTTGGTTAAGGCGCAGGATGGATGGTCCTCGGGAAAAAACCCTCAGGCAGCAGCATTTACTTTGGTACAGATTTGGCGACTCTTGTTGGGTCAGGTCTCATTGAATGCGACTTCTACCGTAACAGCCCCGGGGTTGGTGGTTTGAACGTTGTGTATCCCATGCCTGTTATGTATAGCCGCTTTACTTTATGCGTTCCTCTCCGTAATCAAGAAATATTGATGTCTCCCTCAAATTCGTACGCTCCGGACGGATAAGTTACGAGTCCTAATTTATTAGGTCTCGTTTTTACCGACGGTTTACAGCCACCTTTTGAAATCTGGTGAGTAGTCTTAATTTTGATTTTGCGTGGGAATACCATTGTTCTGCGTCTCTTGCCCGTCCCCTCTGCCCGTTCCGAACTATGGGTTAGTGCCTGTGCTATTTTTGTTTTGTCCGCCCGTTTCCACCTATGGGTTGGTAACTGTGGTACTTTTGTTCCCTCTGCCCGTTCCGAAATGGCCTGGTAAATGTTGACGCATGCTCGGATGAGTATGCTGTCTAAGCCATGCGGGTGAGTGATGGTTCGGTAAGTCTGATAATGGTTCGGACCGTTTGTAGTAAATAAGTATGTACTGCATAAGCCAGCCGCGATTCAAGCGAGTGTGCTTGGTTCGGTAAACGACCGACATCTGGTACGTGGCTCGACCATCACTTCGTCCTCTGGGCACTCTCTCCCAGATGTTCAAACTTGAAGTTCTTCCTGATACGGCCGCCGACCAGTGCTCCCTTTCGTGGCGACAGAAATAAGCATCCTTCACCGGTGCTTTGTCCACTATCATCGGCCCAACGACTTTTTTTTTTGAACAGCTCTTTTTGTTCACTAGCGCATTCTGAGTCTCCTGCTACCGAGTTATTTCTCCTAATGGATAATACCCGCCACCTCGATTTTCAGCGTGCTCTGTCTGTCTTTTTAACCATGGCTCTGCTATATTCGGAATGCTTGGCCATTCCCGATTTTATTAACTTACCATCCATACTCCATCTTCCCCTTCAGCGTTCCTCAGTCACCGCAAACGTTCACCACGATTGCTCGAAATACGCAGGCTAGAAATCCTCTGCTTTAATTCCCCCTCAGAAACTGGATCTGCGAGCTTGTTCGTCTCCCTTTAATGCGCGCATCTCCGGGCCGTTTTTAAAGCGCATGCGGTCTCTCGGCTGGGCCACTCTACACACCACCCAAACGGATACTCTGGTTTCAAACGGAATGTCTCGTCGCTGGTCTTCGGCATCCGATTTTGCAGATTGTACCAACACGTGCCAGCCACACTCAATGCATTGAGGTTTTTTCCTTACCATAATATACTACTAATATGTATTCTGTCATATCTTGATCATTCCCAAACTTGTCAACTCACCGTCTGCTGCTGGTCCTTCCCTGATGCTCGGTTACAGGTTCCCCTTCCTTGAGTGCCTCGCCCGCCGGTCTGGCCCCAGTCGATCTTCCTCCTTCGCTTGAATCGATCTAACCACTCATATTCCGACTCGGTCTTTCCACCGGCACTCTACGAAATAAAACAGCACTTTGACGACGCTGCCCGTCCACAAATCAACCGTGTGTCTCAGGAATCATTGAAGTTCTGGATCGACGTTCTAGTTTATCGGGCGGTCAAGGAATATTTGATTGAGCGGAATTAATAGCCGAACGAGCTCATTTCAATTCGGCTGTTTCTGGCACAGAGGGGAATCGGTGTTTGCCAAACATGTATAACATAGCGAGATCAATGAGTAGTGCCGTCGCATTATTACCATTCAACCTAGTGGACCGGGATCAAATGCCTCCGAGCATCATTGAAAAAAAAAACAGAGAGGGAGAAATACGGTGAAAAAAAAAACCACGAGCTGAATCCTATCTAGGTTATTTATTTATTTATTTATTTATTTATTTATTTATTTATTTATTTATTTATTTATTTATTTATTTATTTATTCCATTAGAGTGCGCTGTCCGTGGGAACACGCCCCGCGTGCCAAATGCGCCGGTTTTCCCGTTGGAGGCGGAGGGATTCCAAGGCACGGAAGTTACCGTATTTCGGCGATCTCCGAAGCTTAGGCAGATGAATGCTCAATCACACCAAACCTACGAACGCTCGCAGGTGAAGAATACAATTAGCTGCAAAGAAACGACGCAGCACACCGAGCGCCCGGTGAGATTCCGGTGGTGAAATCTATTATTAAACCTCAGGTCCGCATTGGCTCCGCGCATCGTGCCACGCGGTGTACAGGTGGCTTACAGTTTTACGGCACTGAGCGCTTCGGCTCTTGGACATCTACCACGATGACGACCCCGCAGCCCACACCCCTGCCTGGCCATCCAAGCACCAGGAGCTCACCAGATTGGCTGGCAAACCTCATCCTGACTTCCAATGCATTAACAGCAGCTGCTGAACTCTTGCCCTTTCCTTATGTGGCAGCTGCTCTGGGACCACTCGTCCCGATTTTGGAGGCAGTGCAGGTACATTCGGGCGGACTGCAATGGGTTGAGGAATCTAACCATTTTGGGATAATAGAAAATGAAGAAAAACCAAGATAATTTCGAGGGCTTATGTGAGAGCATCGTCAAGACCGTGACTATACTGGAGAAAATCACACCTCAGGGTGTCGATGCTACGGGCAGCCTTAAAGACCTCTGTGAGGATCTTCGAAGGTATGGCTATCACATTGCATCACATCCTTGAAGCCGTTCATATCTATTCATATAACTTCGGCCAGTTTGCTGTGGGAAATTCAACTGAAACTGGGAGAAATCCAGAAGAATCAAAAGAGCCGAGTTCACAGGGTCCTCAAAGAATTCATCAAGTCAAACAGTATTGGTGATGAGCTGGCCAGATACAAAAGCCGACTGGAACAACTGCGTAGCGATTTCATGGTGAGTCACACTTTACCAGTAGACCTCTATCACTCATATATGTTTCCAGCTGATGTCTGTTGCCCAACTCAACATCAATGGTATGTTCATCTGTAGTTTTTCCTCCCATTCAACTGAGGTGCCCAATGAAGCAAGTGTGCCTGTTACACAAGTTCCACCTCCTCCTGTTACCACTGTCTGCCCTCCTCCCTCCCGCATGTTCCATGGGAGAAGAGTAGGTTCGGTCCAAGCCCCGTTCTGACGATGCCGCGCAATGCCGGACACAGAAAACATTCGCAAATAACAACCAAATAGACCACGCGCGCTTTCGTCAGAAGGGGCTTGCTGCAGAGTCCGGAAATCGGGGGGGTTGGGAGATCACCTATAACATGGAAGCGGGGCCTCGGAACATAGGCATCAAGTGGTAGAAATCAAACTTCACATGTCTGGCTCCAACTTTGGCTACTCAACTGTATGGGTACATCGACAATTGTCCGCGGTCTGGGAGGGGGAAGTTGCGCGAAAACACGCTTTTTTTAAAACCCCTCCCAAATATTTATTTCAGCTTGGAATCCCGGGAAATTTCAATCGAAGCTATTCCCATGCTCTATCTAAAGAATACTCATGAGACCTGGGCAAATATTATATTGTATCCCGCCCCCGACGCTGCTCTTCATTGCGTTCTGCCGGTGTGACTAAGTGTGACTCTCAGCCAGAACGTGACAAGCAGTTGGCGCACGTTCAATACCCTTGCTTGAATGGCATCCAAAAATTCAAAAACTGTATAGAAACCATTCTGAACATTCATCCGACCTTTTTCAAGCAACCTTCCAGTTTTTCAGGCCATCCAAGACATCAGAGGGTCTAATTAACACAAAACCTATGTCCCTCACTCCAGATCGACCTGGAGGGAGTTGCGTGAGCCCAAATTTTACGGGGAAGCACACAATACACTTTGGAATGAGTTGAGCATCCAAGACTCCCGTTATAGGACCGTTCAGTGCTCAGCAGTGGTAATGGTCCCCTATGTGTCACATGACTCATTGAGTGGCCTGCTCGCGCAAGCTCTCTGAACATCGGAGGCTTTCCACAGTGCTTCAAAATATTTTGGGGTAGTCTGACGATCACATAAAGCGATATGAACGGTTGGAATACACAATACGAGGCCCTACTAGAGCTGCACAGAGGAATCTATCAAAATTGCTAGTCCCATCACTGACCCGCAAATAGCAGAAGTTCTGTGTGCCATAAAATTCCAAGGAAATGTGCTTTAGACACCTAATAGCATTAAATACAAGATATAGACTACCATTAGGGAATATGTAGTGAGTTGAGGGTGGAGTGAAGTGATGATTGACCCCTTTGTTTGGCGGACTTTGAAGCAAGCCCCTTCAGCGAAGGGCCGGCGTGCCGGGCCGGAGCGGCACAGGCTTGCTCCGAACCTAGGAGAAGAGAAATCCTGGACAAACTGCATGCCTATTTTTCACAGGATATTGGCAAGCGGCATGTTTCCCTGTTGCATGGACTGGGTGGTGCTGGGAAGACTCAAATTTGTCTCAAATTCCTGGCTGAATCTGACAAGTCTCGGTGCGATCTTTCATGCACAAATTATTTAGTTGCATCCTCAGACTTGCTCCACAGGTTCATGGATGTGTTTTTCCTCGATGCCAGCACAATCGACACAATCAAGAGTGGGCTAAAAAATATTGCTCTCACTCGGTCCATCGGAAGTGAAGCTGATGACACTTCTCGCTGGCTAGCTTCCTCTGAAGATGACTGGCTGCTCATATTTGACAATGCAGATGATCCCAGCATTAACCTGTTCCACTATTTTCCACAAAGGTCAAGTGGAAATATCTTGATAACCTCGCGGATAGTGTGTGACACGGGTAAACCGCGGGTGGATCCGGGCCATACCGGACCCGGACCCGCCTATACCGTACCCGTTTGATGGAGGGTACAGTTTAACGGGTTTAACACCGCGGTGTGTGGTCAAAACCCCTGGTGCCCAAACCGCAGTATATAACCTAGGTATTGTGGCCGACTTTCAAGAATAATGGCTGCCACCCAAATCAATTTGTGACAAATAGGATATTGTATTATTTCCAGTTACTTCAGCAAAACAAAATGTATTATATTACACTCTTGTATATTTGATCCCACTTCTTGAATTCCTGATGGGAAGGAGAGGAAAGCATTTGGCCCACATACCGAAAGCTTTGTAGTGCTCCGCCACTGATGGGCGCTTATTTGGCCAATGCCTTGGCCAAATAAGCGCCCAAACCAGATCAATGATCGCTTGCTCCAACTTCAACTCTCCTCGATCTTCTGCACCGGTGCCCTTCTCTGTTTTTCCCTCTTTCTTCTTTGCGGCTCCCCCAAAACTATCTTGCCCACCAGTGCAGACCATCAGTGATAACCCAATGCCAAAACCTCAAAGCTGTTTTGCAGACTCACTGTTCATGGCTGACGACTACCTGCCCAGTGTGATAACTTGTGTCAATTATCTAAAATTGCCAAAGTACAGCTTCAAGAGCATCATGTGGGAGAAGCTGGGCATTGTGATCCAAGAAGGCATGCAAAAGTTTCCACTGATCTTGAGGAGCGGAGATGCAGAGAACTTGGAGGACATAGTTACATCTGGATATGAATTGTTTAAAATTCTTTGCATCAATATTATTGCAATGTCTAAATGCTCTCCATTATCAATACGCTGTGAAAAGGTCAATGACACCATAGCCAATCATACCTACCAACACCCCAAACTGTGCCTTTACCGCGGGTTTTGAACCGCGGTAAAACTGGTGCCGGTACGGTGCGGGTTCCGGGTTATATGGTTTTGGCCCCAGGCCAACCCGTACCCTTACCCTCCAGACCTGTACCCGTACCACCGCGGTTAGACCCCTACCCTTGCCATACACTACTCGCGGAATCCCCAGCTCTATGTGCATGCACCGGATTCTCATCACCATATCACTGATATGGAGGAAGAAGATGCAGTGAGGCTCTTACTGGCTAGTGCCATCCAACCTAGCACCTCCGAGACAGAAATCTTGCAAGAGACATTGTCAAGGTATTTGTTCCTCAGATCTTGGGCTAGTATTTTCCTCACCCTTCAAAGGCCCTTTACTGTTTTCCTCTTGCAGTTGTCCAAGCAGGTGCATATATTGCAAAAACTCGGAAACTCAGAAATTACCTTGCACTTTATAAGCAAAATCATGCTGGACTTCTGAGTCGGCTACCTGATCAGTCCCATGACAAATATGCATGGTCGGTGTATACAACGTGGGATATCAGCTTCAAGTGCTTGGGCCCACTGGCAGCCAAATTTTTGCAGCTATGTTCCTTCTTGCACCATGAGGGAATATCAGAGGCTATTTTTTCCAGTGCCGCCATATACAAGCAGGAGTCATTGGGACCAACAGAAGAACAAATGAAGGAGCCTCATGAGTTTCTGAATAACTTTTGGACACAGTCTGGGTCTTGGGATGAAGTCTACTTCACAGATATGACTGTTGAACTACAGGGATACTCATTGATCAACCAGGATGCAAACACCAACCTGTTCTCAATCCACCCCTTGGTCCATGACTGGAGCAGAAAAACCATTGAGGATACCGCTTCCACTCAAGAATGCTCTGCAGCTATACTTGCAATGTCTGCTATGTCGAGCAACAAAGTGTTTCTCATCAGTCTCCTTCCCCACATCAATTCTGTGCTCCAGGGAGACCAGCAACTGGCACACAAATTCCCTCATCCTTTTCAGCGGGTATTCTATGAGTCTGGCCATTTTGAACATGCCCGGGACCTCTGTGTGACCTTGCTGGAAAATAGAAAACACATATTGGGAAGTGAACACTCGGAAACACTGCATGCCATGGCAAATCTTTCTGTCACATACTGGGCCATGGGAAGCATTGCAGAAGCAGAAGAGCTCCAAGTGGTGGTGCTGGAAAAGAGGAAACAAACATTGGGCACAGAACATCCTGATACTCTGGCTGCCATGTCAAATCTTGCAGCCACATATGACCGTCTGGGGAAACTCATAGATGCAAAGGAGCTCAAAGCGGCTGTGCTGGGAATGAGGAAACACATATTGGGCTCAGAACATCCCAGTACTCTGGATGCAATGTCAAGTCTTGCCATCACATATCATGATATAGGGAAACTCACAGAGGCAGAGGAGCTCAAAGAGGTGGTGCTGGAAAAGAGGAAACAGATATTGGGCTCAGAACATCCCGATACTCTGGATGCCATGTCAAGTCTTGCTGCCACATATCAGAGTCTAGGGAAAGCCACAGATGCAGAGGAGCTCAAAGTGGTGGTGTTCAAAAAGAGAAAACAGATATTAGGCCCAGAACATCCCAGTACTCTGGATGCAATGTCAAGTCTTGCCATCACATATCATGATCTAGGGAAACTCACAGAGGCAGAGGAGCTCAAAGAGGTGGTGCTGGAAAAGAGGAAACAGATATTGGGCTCAGAACATCCCGATACTCTGGATGCCATGTCAAGTCTTGCTGTCACATATCGGAGTCTAGGGAAAGCCACAGATGCAGAGGGGCTCAAAGTGGTGGTGTTCAAAAAGAGAAAACAGATATTAGGCCCAGAACATCCCAGTACTCTATATGCAATGTCAAGTCTTGCCATCACATATCATGATCTAGGGAAATTCACAGAGGCAGAGGAGCTCAATGTGGCTGTGCTAGAAAAGAGGAAGCAACTCTTAGGGACAGAGCATCCAGAAACTCTGACTTCTATGTGGAACTTGGCACTTACTTACAGGGCTCTGGGGAAATTGGAGGTGGCAGAGCATCTTCTGTTAACTGTGGTTGAAATGCGGGCTTCAACATTGGGCCCAGAGCATAAGGACACCATCCAAGCTCAGGGAGACTTAACAAAAATACAGAGGCTTATTGAAGATGGTCAGACTGGTGTATCGAGTGATTCCCTGATCAGTGAAACATAGTTTTGCACATGGTTGCTTTTGTGAAACAAGCCTGTATCTGATTGACTGCCATCAATATTATTGAGTTCTCACCCCACAGTTCAGATTTATGAAGTGAATAACACATGAGAAGAGGCTGTTTGCCTCGCAAATCATTGAACCTACATGTAAGTAACTATTTGCTGTGCTGTGGTGATCCCGACCACATCATAGCCTTGCTTGGGATCTAAAGGAATTGCATTGAATTTGATTCCTGTCTTTCACACAGTTGGTTCGGATTACTCTCCCGGCTCAGAGAATGTACCCGGAATATCCAAAGCCATGATATCATTGCTAGATCCTGACGTTGCGGAGGACTCGGATTTACGAGCTGTTATCTCACAACAAGTGGCAGTGATTTTCACCGGAGGCTCTAGATTGATTTTAAAACCACAGATATTACACGACTGAGTCTGAGACACGTCGGGGGCAATGCCAACCGTTACCGGGGGCGCCGAGTGAACACAATTTCAGCGGGTGTAATGGTCATGCCAAAATATCTTGCATTTGCATCATTTTCTATCAAAGACTTCGTTACTCTGAAGAAAGGGATTTGAATGTAGCTGCATGAGCACGGCGATAGAAAAAAAAAAAACGCTACAGAAGAAATACGAAATGTCCCAAAAAGGAAATAGATGATCACCGACGCGGCCGTCGATAGTACAAAGTAGGATAGACAAGGGACAATGGGCTCACGAGGCCAAAAGAGTATCAGATATACAGTCAAGACCGCAGCCCAGGGACCATCAACACGAACCTGTACGAATTCGTGCGCAACCCGCCAGTGGGAATATACAAGGTCCCGCCGCGCGCTTGGGTCGCCGCGAAGTACGAGGAGAACGACCCGGGGAGTAGGATCTGGCTCCCAGCCATATCACCTCGCCGACGCGAGAGAGGAAGGGAGAGAATGTCGGGGATGTGGTGCCGGCTGCACCGAGAGTCGGAAGGAGGGGCGAAGGCGAGATGTGGATGTGCTTGCGGGAGCCAGAGGACGAATTCCCGCTCCCTTCTATCCACCCGACTTCGCCGACGCGCCGCGCAGGAGAGAGAGCGTCGGTGATGCAATGACGATGGCTGCGAGAGTCAGCAAGGTAGGGCGTGGACATGAGTGATCAAGAGGAGAGCGCGAGGGAGCGGTGCGGCGGTGTACAGCGCGCGGCGATCATACAGCGGGCGCTCAGCAATCCAATCGACACGGGGCAGGAGCGCAGAGAGCCGCAGCGCGAGGAGCTTCCTCCCCTCCTTCACCCATCCACACGGCTGCACCGCCCCGCGCCGTAGAAGAGGGAGCCCCGGGGACGCGTGCGGCGCACGGCAAACGTCGACGTGGCCGTCATGCGGGGTGCGGGACGACGACGACGGGTGTATGAGCACGCTGGAAAGGGGCCGCGTCGGGACTTCACTGGGTCTTCATCCTCCCCGGACGGCTTGTCATGCTGCACCAGCGTCGCGCGCGTATCCACACATCCTGAGGACGCGCACTGGGAAACACGCGTCGAGAGCGTCTGCGGCTCCCACTATCGGCAGCATCAGCATTAACGAATATCTACGAGGCGCGCAAACGTACCAGGAGGGGCGCCTTTTGCTCGGAGCCGCCGCCTTCATGGGCACCCAGATCCGTAGGCCGTCGACTCCTGCCTTCGCTCCCTGTCCGTACCACCCGCGCTCTCGGAGACGCCATCCGCGGTACGGCCGTCGATGCGAAGGTGGAGAAGCATCCATCAGCGGCACGGCGGGCGCGACCGATCTGCACAAAAGCCCGATACGAGCGAAGACGCGACGGCATGACGGGATGCAAGACGCGAGTTGTCGCGAGAGCGCGGTGGTGGCGCGGTGTACGCGAAAGCTCCGCCTTACACGCGGTCTGACCCACACCGCGGTTTCCGCCCCAGACTCGTGCGCTCGTTGTTCCGGGAGCTGCGGCGACGATGCGCGTATGCCCCTCCTCCCATCCTGAGGACGATCGCAAGTGAGATGCGTCGGGATTGCATGCGGCACGCTACAGAAGAGCGTCAGCGCTAACGGATACCGATGAGGCGCACGGACGTACCTGCAGATGTCAAGGCAGGCGGAGTTTCCCGGACTTTCCGCGGCCGCAAGCACGCTACGTGGGCGCCTAGCTTGCGTGCTCGTTCGCACATCTATCCTCCCAAGGATCCGCGTCGCGTGTCGAAGCGAGCTACGGCTATCGATACGAGAGGCCGCGTCATGACCTGGGAGAAGGAGTGCCGGATCGTATTTGATGCGTGCGCGGCATGCCTGTTGGGCGGTATTAGCACCAGTATCAAGGGGACTTCTCAAAGGACGACGTACCGACGGACACACCACCGGTCAAAGGAGGAGGATACCCAGATCCGAATGCTTGTTCCACGCGCCGTCGTAGACTCCGCCGCGGATGCGCCACCTGCGCTCCCGCAGCCCACCATCCGCAGTGAGGTCATTGATGAGGCGAGGTGATTGAGATGGGGGAGGGCCGCCCAAGCCCCGAATGTCGCGCGGCGCGTGGTGTCTGTTTATACGCGGAAGCTGTACGGGATGTCTGTTTGAGGCGCCAGCACGAGAGAGAAGGGAGGCGCCGTGGGGAGGATGGATGGACGTGCCCGGCAAGTGGTACAGATATGCTTTATGTCGAGGTCGTCTTGCAGAGCGCTGCAGAGCGTATTATCCGCAGCGTCAGGATGGGTGTATCGATGAGGAGCGTGAAAAGGGGTACATACCCGTCGAAGGAGTAGGATCCCTTCGCTCGCAGCTTTGCACACCGTCGTCGGGGGCCCGAGATCAGAACGCGCGCCGCACCACCGTCTAGGTAGCCACGGTGATCGATATGAAGAAGACTGCGCGAAGACCTGGTGCCGGATCAAACAATTTGCACGCCACGTCCGTGCTGAGCAGCTTTAGCACCAAGATGAAGGGAAGATTACAAAGGACGACGTACCGTCAGTGGACTGTAAAACGCGTCCTCTCAAGTCACCCCAGGGTCCCAGAAGTGACGCCGAAGATTCCAGACATACAAGACGGATGAGGTAACTGGGGAAGTTTCATGGCGGTGGTACAGAGTCCGTATCGCGAGAGCTGAAGAAAATGTCGCCGAAAGAGTGATTTGTATGCTGATGTTGTAATCACCCGCTATCAGCCTGCGATACCCCAAACCTTAATCGTGATTTTGCTCAAATCCGCTGGCGGAATGCATCCCGCCAAAACTTCCTTATTCCAACCCTGAGTAGTCACTCCCGTATAAATTCTCGCATTCCACAGGCGATTTCTTTTGGAATTGGTGCACGGCCCCTTGCAAGTCTCTTCCAGTCGGCCAGGCAACTTTATAAGCCGCCGAAACCGACAAAAGACCTCTTCCCGAATCTCCTTCAATGGCATGTCTCGTCTCGGTATTCATATTCCGGCGGCACCCGATGCCGACGGCTATGTCCCAACTTTGAAAAACGTCTTACGGCTTTTGGACTTATAAGCGGCTTATACATCAATCAAAAGAAGCTTCCATTGATAAGGCTCCGTGTATAAACGTTTATACACGGTTTTAACCGTTTTTATTTCCGTTTAGTGTATGCAAGGGCCTAAACAATAAACAAACCGTTTGTAAACGGTTTAAACGGTAGGAAGAATTCGGCCAGCCTTGGGGGTCTTACCAGTGAATCTCAGAGGTCAAATAGTACCCAATGCAGCCTCCCTGGAATCAAGACCAGTAGAATCACTCAAGACCTCCAGTTGGCTGGGTGGTGGCAGGATGAAAGGTGAATGTTCCCCATTAGGAGGTATACACATGTTGTGATGGTGGCTTCCTACTGCCGACCTCCACACCGCTGGCCGTCTCCTGCGTCTCCTGCACGCTTCGGAGAAGTTGTTAATCACACCAAAGATCCTCAAGCATATTTCGAACTGAAAACCCACTTCAAGGACAGGTTCTTGGCGGTGGAAATCAAACCCTACAAAAATACCGTTTGTAAACTGTTTTAAACTGTTTAGGTACCGTTTCCGTTTAGTGTGCCCAGATCCATACACGAAAACTAAATGATTGGAGCCTTAGCTTCCAAGGCAATTCCAAGAGGTTCTAAGAATTTTTTTAAGCTTATAAGAACCTTCTGAGAGGAAAGATCCCTGCTAAGCCCTTCAAATGTCGTTTAAGCTCTTTTTTCTTATTGGAAGGCAAAAATTAAATTTGCGACATACTTTAGCAGCTTAGCTAAAGTTTCACCGAAAGTCCAAGCTCCCTAATTGTGCGCTCTAATTGAGTCATCAATTCTTACCGCCGCTCCCAAAATATCTCTCCGCGCTCTCCTCCAACCACTCAAAAAGGTCGTTGATGGCACCGTATTGAAACATCTCATTACCATTGCGTGCTATTTATTGGCGTCGGAACCAAGACAGAAAACATCGCATCTCGGGTCTGCGCTTCGTTCGTCAATGTTCAATGGCTGGCCTTTCTTCTGAGCGTTACTTATGCTGATCTTCCACTTCACAATCGCAATTTATCTCTGCCAATGGACAAGTTTCCTGGTGTACTCGCTTGAATGTCTCTACAACCAATATAAGTATTTTCAGAACGCACACCATAACTTGGCCACCCTCAATTTTATTGACTCGCCATCCATGACCCGTCTTTCCCCTCTCAAACTTTCGCCGCGATTGCTCGAAATGATCTGCTTTAGTTCCCCCTCAGCCGCTGGATCCGTGAGTTTTCTTGACTCTCTTTAATTCGCGCATTGCCGAGCAGTTTTCGTGTAAGGCATGCATTTCCGGGCCATTTTCACGGCGCATACGGTCTCTTGGCTGCTCTCTACAAACCGCCCAAACGGACACAGCACACGTAATCCGGCTTCCAATGGAATGTCCTGTCTCTCGTCTTCTGTGTTCATCTTTTTTTTTTACAGGCGCAAGATGGTGAACTTGCGCCTCGAGCTATTTTTCCTAGTCTACATACACATCTGGTCGAGCCCTATTTCCGCTGCTCAAATACATCAGGAAAAAAATAATTGACTCGTAGCTGCAAGCCAAGGTCTGGAGAGTTGATAGCTCTGGTAGCTCTTAGCCGCGATCCTGTAGCTGTCCGTAGCTCCGGTAGCGTGTCCGCCGAGATCAGTAGCTCACGGTAGCCATCAGTCCCAGATCAGTAGCTGCCGGTATCAAGCCGTCGGCTCGTCGTCTGCGCGCTATCCCCTCTGTTCACAATTCTTCTGGACCCGGTATCGATATCCAATGTTCCTTCAAATATCCGCGTCGGATTGAACGGACAATAAACTTGCCTTCTCTCAGTATCCGTGTCGGATTCAACAAAGCAAAAATTGCTCCTGGGGTTGGCGCTGTATTCGAACAACTTACATTCCTTCTTGCTCGCCAGCGTTATGCCGATCTCCCTCTTCAATGCATTGAGAGCGATTACATCCCCAATGGACAATGTACAACTCTTCAAGTGTGCGCTTCCATTAGCTTGGACGCTCAAGCGATGGTTCGAGAAATTACACATGATTGAACATTCCAGGTTTGGTTATTGCACATCTACCTCGAACCGCGCGCGCGCCTAATCACAAGCGGTATACAGCACGCGCTGGCATGGGCGCTCAGCAAGACGCTGGTATGGGCGCTGACAGGGTGATCCACTGGGTTCGACGCTTGAAATATACAGGGGTGATGTTGTTATATATCTACCTGGAACCGTTCGGGTGCCGCCTAACTCGCAGAGGTGGCCTGCTTAGGTTCGACGTTTCCTGGATACCGAGTCGACTGGAACTGGCGAAGTGGCGCCCGAAGACAAGGGGTACGGGAGTCCAACCAGCATTCAGAAATAGGACCAGCGTAAAATTGGCATTCAAAACAGGAGACGGCATTGAAGAGTCCACCGATCCTAGGCTTCTTGTGAATTCTTATGATGGATTCGCTGGGAACTGGACGGGCGCTGTCTTGGCATCGAGAGTCCTGCAGATATATAAGGTGTCGCATGGAAGAGCAGGACACTCAAGCAATAATCTTGCGACCCTCTCCTATCTCAGATTCTTCGTTGCATAACTCGCCCATGCTTTTCAACAATATTTTCACCATCATCGTTGTGGCCTCGGTCGCTACTCTGGTCCACGGCATAGACCTCTGCGCCTGGCCCAGTGCTCAGGCATGTTCTGGGTTCGCCACTTGCTGTTTCGGTGTGGCGAAAAATGCTTGCTGCGGCAATCTCGTCCAAACTGTGGGGTTCTCCGCCTCGTACAGACCCTTGGAGAGCGCCGTCGCCTTCGGCCAGGCTTGGACTAGCAGCAACTGCGGGGCTGGACCAATCGGCACCAACCAAGTCGGCCCAGGAGACAAGTGTTTCACTGGTTTGGGTCTCAAGCTCAACAGCATAGCCTGGGCCAACTTTGGCGACCCCAGCCGCGTTGCCGCCGATGGAAACTTCACGGAGACCTTTTCTCCCAACGCATTCGTGTTCAACAACAAGGGTGTTGAGAAGGCTATCAGGATCCCTGAACATTCCGGGGCTATCGATACCTTGATCGAACTCTACCAGAAGGGTGATTTCGTCACCCTTGAAGGGTACGAGGCCATTGAGAGGACCGGTTAGTATTTAACAACCTCATTCATGAGCTACCACTGACCATTCCCAGAGGTGTAAGCGTAGTAGCGGGCCGATATCACAGTTCACTGAAAGGAGGATTGAACGGCAGAGTGTTTTGGGATCTAGCGGAATTCATAATCCTTTTGAGTCTCCCTGTATATTGCTATTCAGAAATTCCTCGTTCTAGTCTCGCTTCACATCCGACTACCTGTTTGACTCGGAGCGAAACGACACTCTCGGCGATTATTCAATTCAATAAACACTACATATCTTCGTTGAATCTTGATGCACATTTTTTGTGGACCACCACCGCAATGATTCGCCGGAAAATAGGAGTAGAGTAAAAAATCATATTATCGTTGCGAAATATAATCTCATTCACTTGTAAGTTGCTGTAAAAAAAAGCGAATCATAAATTCCTTAATCAAATGAAATCGTCGATACATCTAACGCACTATCGGACTAGAAGTAAATCGGTGAAGCGGAGGGATTAAATTGAATGGTGTGGAACGTGGAAGGTCCTGCTTCCGCGATTATTTGGCTCAAATCAGTGGGCTGAGTGGTTAATGATTCCAGCTTGGGTCGAGGAATGACTTGGAATTTCTCCGTCGACAAGCACTGGCTCGCCTGAAGTATCGGAAGCACGAGTTGCCGCACAGGGAGGCCAAAAAGTCGTGACGGACCGAGCCTGACTGAAACCTCAGCGAGATCGGCGGAATGTAAGAGGATATAATACGTAGTGACATCGCGCCAGCTCCACGTCATCTCCGAGAAACAGTGCATACAGCCGCCGCGCACCGATGGCCGTAGATCGAGCGGCGCGGGTCTGAGCAGAACGGAAAGAAGGCCGGCTTCAAGCCGCGCGGACAAATCCAGACCTGATAGCGAGATACGTGCAAGGCGCGGAGTGCAGCAAGGAGAGTCTGGGAGCAGCGTAAGCGCGATAGGACGAATATAAAGACGAAGCACGTACTATAGGTGGACGGGCGTCTCTCCTGCGCATGGCTTGGCTACATTCTCGTCCCCCTGCACTCCCCAGCGCTGCAGACGCGCGATATGAGAACTACGGCGAGTGGAGACGGACGCGCGGCGGCGGTGGATACAGGCAGCAGCCAGCGCGGAACCGAGAGCGTGATGCGCTCGATGTCGAACCGTTGTAAAAGGAATTAAAAGAGTTGGTGCGAAGTCGGCACCACCGCAATACGTATTCGTGGATAATGGAGCGGAGGAGCGAGGCAACTGTACCGATGTCGTGAGACTGCCGGAATGGATAGGCTGCCGACAGGACGACAGCAATTGCGCTTATATCGCGCGGGAGGAGCAGCACGACACTATATCCGACCTGCTTGTGAAACCGACGGGGGTACATACGAGCTCGCATCAATCCTCAGCGACGATGTGCCTCTCGTACTCGCGCTCGCCACCCATTCCTCGCCGTCCCACCCGAAGAGCCTTCCCTCCCACCTTCTCACCATCCTCCGCTGCGCGCGGCAGTTCGCCAAACGCGCGGCGCAGCGGATACGGGGAAGGAAATCAGGGCGTGCGGATTGGTTCGTAGGGCGGGTATAGAGAAGCGTGTGCTGGAGGTATAAGTCGAAGGGGCTTGCGGGGCGAGGGTGCGAATTGGGCCATTGCACGTGCGGGAGAAACATGAGCCGGTTCATGGGCCGCGAAGGGGCGTGCTGGCGCAGCATTCCGCGAGTATGGGAGAAGCGCGGGCAGCGAAGGGGCACGCGGGGCGCGAGCGTCGATTCGTCGTCGCTGGCGGAGGTACGGGAGAAGCGGCTGGGCCGCGTATGTAACGGAGGGGATCGGGGCGTGCTGAGTGAGGGCGTGTATTTCGTTGTCGCGCGTACAGGAGAGACGCAAGAGCAGCGGGGCGTACGGGCGGCAGGGATACTCACCGATTGTGAGCTATGGGACGTGCGTCCCAGCCATCGGCCATCCTCAAGGTGTTGCGTCCGGCGGTGGCGGCGGTCAACGCGTAACACGGCTCGGCGTCGTGGTCGTGTCGGGCGGTAATATGTATGGTGCGGAAGGAGGCGGAAGGTGGAGAGCTGTAGCGCGTGCCGGATAGTGTGGAACCGTGCGGCGATGAGGACATAAAAGCGCGACCGCGAGTATCAGGTTGTAATATCCAGCGTCTCGACCAACGCGCCGATGTCGTGCAGGTATCCGACGCCTATGCGTAGATGGATATCCAACGAGTCGCGTTGGTACTACCCGACACGAACTCACGGCATTGGTGAATTAAGCCCGCATACGACCAGGTCTCCAGAGTCCACCTTGTATAACACCTGTCCGTCCGAGTAGCGGTGCGTCATCTGGAAACAGAGCGTCTCCAGGAGTAACGGTGTCGCGCGAACGATGGAGCGTCGGCGTCGGCGAAGCATACAGGCTCGCAGGTAGTGTTGCCGTGGCCAGGCTTGAAGAATATATCGCCGTGGCGGCCGAGAGAGGTTGTTTGTGTGGCGTTGTTAAGATCAACAGCTATGATTAAACAGCACTACCACTGATCTTAATTTCAAAATCCCTCCGGCTGGACTGCCCTGCTATCTGCAACTTTCTACCTCGCAAATTGAGTCGCAAAGCTCAATCAAGTCCCCGTGGCCGTTGGAACTCGCTCATTTCTTAATACCCTCCACCTCCACCACAGTATGGCAGAGTGATATATCAACACTGCCGGTTCTCCACTATGCAGCGATGTATCAAATGCTGTAGTTAGAGCTCAAATTTGATATATCATTGGGCCCTCACCACAGTAATCTATTAATAACGGAAGACAGCGTGCAGCTGCAGCCGCCGTTGCGATCGACGGTGAGCTCAATGTATTGCCGTGTTTGCCGGGATATCCGCATTTGGAACACGACGCGAAGAGACCTCGGCACGTCGCCCATCACAACGAGCTCAATAAGCCCAGGAAAATTCGCCAAAAAATCGGATAATTTATGGAAAAAATACTAGCTAACCAAGGGTACCTTCTCGGCAAGCCCTTTCGCTCTCGCTCCCCATATCCTCGTAAACCTCCGCGTCACAGCCAGATCCGCCGTGCTCGCCGATTCCAAAAGAAAAAACCCTGCACCAACAGGTGGAAGAGACACGAAGGGGGGGGGGGGGATGGGGGACGGAGGTTGCGCGATGGACACACTAATACACTGGCGGACAAGTTACAACGCTACATATGCGCACCACCATCATCACCACACCCACGCGTGGCACACGCACAGGGCATGCACGCCAAGCGCGACTCGTCCATGACGATCGCACACACCATCGCCGCGAGAGCAGCCACCCGCGCATGATACCCAGGCACTAACCCCCACAGCGTTGTGCACGGGGCGCAAATCGCACACCGTTCGGCGCGCAGGATGACACCAGGCCACGCAGACACCCCCCCTCCTAGCGAGCGTGCGCTCATCAGACCTGCGTCGCACGCTCAAGATGGACGATGCATACGAGGAACAAACCCATCAGCCTGCTCCACCGGAGGCATCACGCGCCTCAGCCCTCCCCAAAAAACTCGAAAAAATGCGAAAAAAGAAAGGCGAAGAGCAGAGGGAGGAGGAGGAGGAGGAGGAGGAGGAGGAGGAGGAGGAGGGAGTGGAGGAGGGGGGAGGGGGCACGAAGCGATGCATGCACCTAGAAAGAACGCGAACGGAGGGACTGAACAGCCGATACGCACCCAATGCCGAGCCCAACCTGCGCCCCAACACCAAAACTCGCCTCCGCTGCTGGAACACACCCCAAACGCGGTGCCTCAGCCGCGCACGGTACACCTGCTCATAGCCGGAGCCGAGGGGGTCATCGTCTCCGTTCTCTGTTGATGAGCTTGTCGCTGAGGTTGTTGTTGCCTCATTCCCCACTGCAGACGATGCGGTTGCTACGCCTGTAGCCCAGATGAGGCGGTAGATGAAGCGGTTGGTCACCTGAACGCAATACCGTGTTTTGAATATGCGGACCTTCGTAGAACAGAAAATTGAATGTAAAGAAACATTTTGGAAGAACTGGCTTTGTGTGGTAGCCTCTCAGAGTCCCGAAAGTTCGTCGCATGCACACAGGGGGGCGTGAGAAAAAAGCTGAAAAAAGTCTGAAAAAGTGGCTGAGAGATAAGAATTTTGACCAGAAAAGAAGTATAATGTCGAATGCTCATCCACCTGTGGGTGGCCGGCTTCATACATGTCATGGGGAATGTGTGCTGGCTTGGTGCTGGCAGAAAGGAAGAGTGTCACGGTTTAGTCACGACGTAACTCCATCACACCCACTTGGGACAAATCAGGAAAAGAGCAATGGTGGTCGTATACAAGATCCATGTACTTTGAACAAATTCTGAACAGACCAAAAACATTACATTTACGAGTCAAAATTGCGCTCGGTGGTTTGGGGCAAAAACCAATCTCCCACAATATCAAGAAATCCGCAAACGGCGACGATGAGGGTCAGCGAACCTTCCTATTGGACCGCTAACATGATAAAACATCTCAGGTACTTTAACCGAGTCCGGGTATACCCAGGTTTCGATAGTAGGAAAGATTTTTAAAAAATTACAAAAAGTGCCTGTCCAGAGTAGAATCTCACTGTGAGACTTCGGTCGGGTTCGACTTGAGTCTTAGAATGTAACTTTTTTTTTATTGTTTCTCATTAATAGAGGTTCGGTAGTCTTTCAAGAGGTGTATAAAAATATATTCTATCCTCTTGTGCAACCCGAACCGCGGAACGATCATGCATTGATGCTTCCCTCCGACTGTAGACAATCCGATTCGGGAACTTTTCTGATGTGTTTGCGCAGTGCAAGCAGGGGCTCTGGAATATGCATGATTTACTTCTTGGAATGCGGTATGACATTGGAAAAATACAATGAGTGGCTGAAATGGGGTACCAGATGGGTGCACACAATTTTATTGGGGGTGGGTGATCCGGCCGAAATAACACTTTCAACAATTCAGCACCTACTTTCTGGCGTTGCAATTGCAGGCAGAAATAAAAAATACATTCGACTCGAAAGTGACCTCGATGTGGAAGCTATTATAACTACGAAACGGCGGGGCAAGCCGACTAGCATGACTGATGTAAATTTGATCCGTGGTCCAGGGAAGGCAACATGGGGCCTGGTGAACGCAAGGTAAGCGATAGAGTTAAACTGGAGTGTTATTAACTGCTTCCTACATGCAAATAAGATACAACCTTGCTCGGAAGGCCGGGAGCGAAGCAAAAACTCATTTTCATATAAAACCGTTATTCTAAGGTAAGGAGGTCAATAGAAGTCAGATATTGGCTCGACAAAACATTCCCTGCAGTATTGTCATTTGTCGCACCACGCTGAAGCTGTCGAGAAGCAAGGCAATGAGCGGATTTCGTGTTTTGTACCAAATCTGAAAATTGATAATTAAATACGAGGGAAAGGGAGGGATATATCAATTGTCGTCGAGTGTGATGAGAGCCACCTACCTGTCCCTGAGCACTTGTACTGAGGTGCATGGCCAATCAATAGAGGAGAAAAGCAGGCCACAACCGGAACGAAACCCGGCAGAATAATGCATCAGCAAGAGACAGCGCATTCAATTCTAAGGGCCTAAACTATGTTTATTTAGAATAAGGACACATACACGGAGTCTGGAAACGATTAGCGAAGCGGTCAGCGTGGCGCGAATAAATTCGGCGAAATGCGGAGCAAATTTAAAATGATCTTAAGAGGCCCCTGGGAGCCCGGAAAGGGAGGGCGATGTGGGATAGTGCAAAGGGAGCCTATCCACAGCTTAAATCCCCAGACTGCAAGCACCAAGTAGCAGGGCAGCGGAGGGGGAGCGACTCTGAAGAGGACGAGAAGACGTGATGGGATCACTTCGTCATCCGCATTAGGATGAGCGGCGGAGTGCCATCACGCCTTGAGCGCGCCATCAAAATGCGGGCAACGACACCGCCGTGGGGTGCAGATGGGCGCTGTCAAAAGAGGTGATGGGATGAGTTGGTACATCAGAGTGCACCGCTCATTAGAGCTCATGATACATCACAGCATCGTTCTCACTCAGCGCATTCTGATATATCAAATCACCATATACGACTGCCACCTCGATTTTTTGCGTGTTCTGTCTGGCATTTTTAACCATGGCTCTGCTATATTCGGAATGCTTGACCATTCCCAATTTTATTAACTCACCATACGCGCTCCATTTTCCCCTTCAGCGTTTCTCAGTCACCTCGAACATTCACCACGATTGCTCGAAATACGCAGGCTGGAAATCTTCTGCTTTAATTCCCCCTCATGTTCGCCTCCCTTTAATTCGCGCATCTCCGGGCCGTTTTTAAAGCGCATGCGGTCTCTCGGCTAGGCCACTCTACACACCGCCCGAACGGATACTCTGGCTTCAAACGGAATGTCTCGTCGCTGGCCTTCGGCATCCGATTTCGCATTGGCGTCGGATGCAATGCAGAAAAGATCGCCCCTGGGCTGGCCCTTTATGCCAACAAGTGTTTTTATTTCGAAAGGCCCTTCTTCCTCATTCGCGTTATCATCCGTGGCGGGCGTGACAGCAATTTATTTCTGCCGAAAAACCAAATTTCCGCGGGTCCTGCAATGCTTATGGCTGTACTGCTAATAAGTATTCTGTCATATCTTGATCATTCCCAAACTTAGTCACTCAACATCTGCTGCTGGTCCTTCCCTTAACCTTGGTTACAGGCTCCCCTTCCTTGACCGCCTCGCCGGCCGGTCTGACCCCAGTCGATCTTCCTCCTTTGCTCAAATCTACCTAGCCACTCAAATTCCGACTCGGTCTTTCCACCGGCACTCTACGAAATAAAACAGCACTTTTGACGACGCCGCCCGTCCACACATCAACCGGGTGTCCGAGGAAATGATTGACGATGATTGAAGTTCTACGTCGACGTTCTAGTTTATTGGGCAGTCAGGGAATATTTGATTGAGTGGAATTAATAATTGAACGAGCTCAGTTTCAATTCGGCTCTTTCTAGCGCAGAGGGGAATCAGTGTTCGCCTAACATGTATTTTCGTAACTAACGTAGCAAGATCACTAAGTAGTGCCGTCGCATTATTACCATTTAGCCTAGTGGTCCTGGATTAAATGCTTCCGAGCATCATTGAAAAAAAAAAATCAAGTGGGCCGAAGGAAAGGAGAGGGAGAAATACAGTGAAAAAAAAAACTACGAGCTAAATCCTGTCTAGGTTTGTCCGTGGGAACGCGCCCCGTGTGCCAAATGCGCCGGTTTTCCCATTGGAGGCGAAGGGATTCCAGGGCACGGAAGTTACCGGATCTCGGCGATCTCCGAAGCTTAATCGCGAACAATGCTCAATCACACCAAACCCACGAACGCTCGCAGGTGAAGAATAAAATTAGCTGCAAAGAAACGACGCAACACACCGATCACGCCCGGTGAGATTCCGGTGGTGAAATCTATTATTAAACCTCAGGTCCGCACGCATCGTGCCACGCGGTGTACATGTGGCTGACAGCTTACCACGCGCTTCGACACTTGGACCTCGACCACGATGACGACCCCGCAGCCCACACCCCTGCCTGGCCTTCCAGCCACCAGGAACTCACCGGATCGACTGGCAAACCTCATCCTCACCTCCAAGACGCTGACGGCAGCTGCCGAACTCATGCCCTTTCCATATGTGAAGGGCGCTCTGGGCCCAGTGATACCGATTTTGGAGGCCGTGCAGGTGTGTTTCAGCTGCCCGCATCTATGTAGAGGTGTATAACCAATTTTGGGATTTAGAAAATGAGGAAAAACCGAGAGGACTTCGAGGAATTATGCGAGAGCATCGTCAGCACCGTGACTATACTGGAGAAGATTGCCCCGCATGGTGCCGATGCTACGAGCAGTCTTAAAAGGCTGTGCGAGGATCTTCGAGGGTATGGCCATCCCATCACATCCCTCAATCTATTCACATGATTTGGGCCAGTTTGCTGCAGGAAATTGAACTGAAAGTGGGGCAGATCCAGAAGAATCAGAAGAACCGAGTTTCAGGGATCCTCAAGGAATTCATTAAATCAACCAGTATTGGTGATGAGTTGGACCGATACAAAACCCGAGTGGAGCAACTACGTAGTGATTTCATGGTGAGTCAAGCTTTACCAGTAGACCTCCATTGCTCATCTGTGTTTCAAGCTGATGTCAATGGCCCAACTCAACTCTCTTGCCCAGCTCAACATCAATGGTATGCTCATCTCTTGTTTTTTACTCCCATTTAATTGAGGTACCCAATGAAGCAAGTGTGCCTGTTACACAAGCTTCACCTCCTCCCGTAACCACATCCTGTCCCCCTCCATCCCGCATGTTCCACGGAAGGAGAGACATCTTGGACAAACTGCAGGCCTATTTTTCACGGGATATTGGCACGCGGCACATTTCTCTGTTGCATGGACTGGGTGGTGCAGGGAAAACCCAAATTTGTCTCAAGTTCCTGGCTGAATCTGACAAGTCTCGGTGCGATCTTTCATGCACAACTTATTTAGTTGCATCCTCAAACTCACTCCACAGGTTCACGGATGTCTTTTTCTTAGATGCCAGCACAGTTGACACCATCAACAGTGGGCTCAAAAATATTGCTCTCACTCAGTCCCTCGGAAGTGAAGCTGATGATGCTTCTCACTGGCTAGCTTCCTCTCAGGATGAGTGGCTACTGATATTTGACAATGCAGATGATCCCAGCATCAATCTGTTCCACTATTTTCCACAAAGCTCAAGTGGAAATATCTTGATAACCTCGCGGAATCCCCAGCTCTATGTGCATGCACCGGATTCTCATCACCATATCACTGATATGGATGAAGAAGATGCAGTGAGGCTCTTACTGGCTAGTGCCATCCAACCTAGCACCTCCGAGACAGAAAATCTTGCAAGAGACATTGTCAAGGTATTTGTGCTTCAGATCTTGGGATATTATTTTCCTCATCTTTCCAAGGCACTCTATTGTTTTCCTCTTGCAGTTGTCCAAGCAGGTGCATATATTGCAAAAACTCGGAAACTCAGAAATTACCTTGCATTCTATGAGCAAAATCATGCTGCACTTCTGAGTCGGCTGCCTGATCAGTCCCATGACAAATATGCATGGTCGGTGTATACGACATGGGATATCAGCTTCAAGTGTTTGGGAGAACTTGCCACCAAATTCTTGCAGGTATGCTCCCTCCTGCATCATGAAAGAATATCAGAGGATATTTTTTCCTGTGCTGCCACATACAAGCATAAGTGCTTGGGACCAACGGAGGAACAAATGAAGGAGCCTCGCAAGTTTTTGAATGAATTCCTGACACAGGCTGGGACTTGGGATGAAGTCCACTTCACCGATGTAACCACTGAAATCATGGGATACTCACTGATCAACCGAGATCCAAACACCAGCCTGTTGTCAATCCACCCCTTGGTGCATGACTGGTGCAGAAAGACCATCATGAATACCACATCCACTCAAGAATGCTCTGCAGCTATACTTGCAATGGCAACAATGTCAACACTACATGACCAAGTGTTTCACATCAGCCTCCTGCCCCACCTCAATTCTGTCCTCCATGGAGAACCACAGATTTCCCACAAATTTCCCTATCCATATGGGAGGTTATACTATGACTCTGGTCATTTCACCCAATCCAGGGAGCTCTGTATGGCTTTGTTGGAAGATAGAAAGCAGACTTTGGGCAGTGAACACCCAGAAACACTGGATGCCATGTCAAGTCTTGCAGTCACATACTGGGCCATGGGGAGAGCCACAGAAGCAGAAGAGCTGCAAGTAGCTGTGCTGCAAAACAGGAAACAGATATTGGGCCCAGAACATCCTGATACTCTGGTTGTCATGTCAGATCTTGCTGCCACATATCACAGTCTGGGGAAACTCACAGATGCAGAGGAGCTGTATGTGGTGGTGCTAGAAAAAAGGAAACAGATATTGGGCCCAGAACATCCTGATACTCTGCATGCCATGTCAGATCTTGCTACCACATACCACAATCTAGGGAAACTCACAGATGCTGAGGAGCTCAAAGTAGTGGTGCTGGAAAAGAGGAGGCAGATTTGGGGCACAGAACATCCAGATACTCTGGCTACCATATTAAGTCTTGCTGCCACATATCATGATCTAGGGAAACTCACAGAGGCAGAGGAGCTCAAAGAGGTGGTGCTGGAAAAGAGAAAACAGATATTGGGCTCAGAACATCCCAGTACTCTGGCTGCCATGTCAAGTCTTGCTGTCACATATCACAGTCTGGGGAAACTCACAGATGCAGAGGAGCTGTATGTGGTGGCGCTAGAAAAAAGGGGACAGATATTGGGCCCAGAACATCCTGATACTCTGCATGCCATGTCAGATCTTGCTACCACATATCACAGTCTAGGGAAACTCACAGATGCAGAGGAGCTGTATGTGGTGGTACTGAAGAAGCGGAAACAGAAATTGGGCTCAGATCATCCTGATACTCTGACTGCCATGTTCGATCTTGCAATCACATATCACAGTCTGGGGAAACTCACAGATGCAGAAGAGCTCAAAGTGGTGGTGTTTGAAAAGAGGAAACAAATATTGGGCCCAGAGCATCCAGATACTCTGCATGCCATGTCACATCTTGCAGTCACATATCACAGTCTGGGGAAACTCACAGATGCAGAGGATCTTGAGGTGACTGTGCTAGAAAAGAGGAAACAAATATTGGGCCCAGAACATCCAGATATTCTGGATGTCATGTTGAATCTTGCAACCACATATTGGAAGCTGGGTAAATTCACGGATGCTGAAGAGCTTGAAGTAGCTGTTCTAGAAAAAAGGAAGCAACTCTTTGGGACAGAGCATCCGAAAACTCTGACTTCTATGAGAAACTTGGCATTTACTTGCCAGGATCTAGGGAAATTGGAGGAGGCAGAGCATCTTCTGTTAACTGTGGTTGAAATATGGGCTTCAACATTGGGCCCAGAGCATAAGGACACCATCCAAGCTCAGGGGGACTTGACACAAATACAGAAGCTTATTGAAGATGGTCGGACTGCATCAGGGTATCCAGTGATTCCCTAGTCAGTGAAACATAGTTTTGCACATGGTTGCCTTTGTAAAACAAGCCTGTATCTGATTGACGGCCGTGAATATTATTGAGTTTTTGCCCCACAGTTCAGATTTGTGAATAACACATGAGAAGAGGCTGTTTGCCTCGCAGATTATTGAACCTACATGTAAGTAAGTATTTGTTGTGCTGTGGTTAACCCGATCCAAATCATAGCCTTGCCCGGGATTCAAAGGAATTGTATTGAATTTGATTCCTGTCTTTCACACAGTTGGTTCGGATTACTCTCCCGGCTCAGAGAATGTACCAGGAATATCCAAAGCCATGACATCATTGCTAGATCTTGACGTTGCGGAGGACTCGGATCTGCGAGAGCTTATCTCACAAAAAGTGGCAGTGATTTTCACTGAAGCATTTAGATTGATTTAAACCACAACTAATACACGACTGTGTCCGAGCAACGTCGGGGTTAATGCCCACCGTCTGGGTGGCGACGAGTTCGCATCAAGTTAATTAATTTCGTCGGTATGCCAAAATATCTTTGCATCATTCTCTATCAAGATTCAAGACTTTGTTACTCTGGAGAAGAGAATTTTGAATGTATTATCATTTGAATAAACACAACAACAACAATACACAGAACGAGGAAAATACGAAATGTCCCAAAAAGGAAATCACTGATCGCCGATGTGGTCGTCGGTAGCAGTAGGAATAGCCCAGGGGAGGGGAATGGGAGAGAGAGACCCGGGGGTAATACCGCCAAGCAGTAAAACAGGTGCATTGTCGAGACCAAAAGATAAAGACGGTCAAGAGCGCAGCTTGAACTGAGGAGCAGCCGGGCGCGCAGGATCCGACACCATCTCGGTCCTTGACGCGGCGCGATTCGGAGACAATGTGGGGAAGGTGGGACCTGCGGGTCATACAGGGCACCGAGGTCGAGTCGTTGCGGAGTACGAGGAGAGCGACGGGGAGTAAGATCTGGATCCCACTAATACACCTTCGCCGAGGTGATGGCAGCGGAAGGGCGAAGGCGTCGGGGATGCGGTGGCGGTCGCAGAGAGGGTCGGAAGAAGGGCGAGGGCGAAACTTGAGTAACCCGCCGCATGATTGAGTGTGGAGAGCGAGCAGCTGCTTTCCCTGCCGAGCTCCCATCCATAAGACTGCGCCACGGGGTCTACAAGAGGGAGAGCGCCGGGATGCGGTATCGGCCATTACGAGATTGGCAGCGTGGTACGCAAAGAGAGGACGAGAGAGAGGCGGAGAGCGACAGGATCTAACCCCCCCTCTCCCCCCCATCCATGTGCAGGACGCCCACCCTACGATCGACTCTGCACGGAGCAGGAGCGGACGAAGCCGCAGCGCGATGAGGTGCCTCCCCTCTCTCCTCGCATCCCTACGACTGCGCGCAGAAGGGGAGCCCCGGGGACGCACGGAGCGCGCGGCGGGGATGGCAGACGTCGACGTGGCTGTCGTGCGAGACGCGGAAGACCTCGCGGTGTGCGAGCAGAGGGGGAGGGAGGTGCAGCCCGCCCCGACTCGGCTGGATCTTCGCCCCGGACGTGGCGAGTAGGCGCTCGACGTCCCGGGCACTGTGCCGACGCCGCACGCGCACCCATATACCCGAAGACGCGCAAGGGGAAGGGCGTGTGGAGATCGTTTGCAACGATAAGTAGTCAGTCTATGGGCAGCATTAGGGTGAACGAATGTCGATGAGGCGCGCACACGTACCGGGAGTAGCGTCTGTCGCTCGCAGTTACACCGGCCAGATCCATAAGCAGCGCGTGCAGCGCCGCCTGCGCTCACTCGCCCGTCCAGCCCCGCTCTTGGAAACGCCATCCGCGGCGTGACCGTCGATGCGAAGCCTGACCCCAATCGATACGAGGGACCCGGCACGAGTGAAGATGCAGTGGCATGGCGGGATGCAGGACGCGAGTTTTCGCAAGAGCGCGGTGACGCCGCGGTGTACGCGAAAGCTCCGCCTTGCGCGCGCCCGACCCACACCGCGGCCTCCGCCCCAGACTCATGCGCTCGTCGTCCTGGGTGCTACACCGACGATACGCGTATGCCCATCCTGCTATCTCGAGGACGTGCGATCGCAGGCAGAGATGCGTCGGAATGACATACAGCGCGCTACCGAAGAGCGTCAGCGCCAATGGAAACCGATGAGGCGCACAGACGTACCTGCAGTTGTAGGTAGGACAAGCTTCCCGTACTTCCTTCGCTTGCAGACACGCTCACGGATGTCGTGGGCGCCGAGCTCGCCTACTAGCACAGCAATCCTCCCAAGGATCCGCCGCTTGTCCCCGAGGGTGTCGAAGCGAGCATAGGAGAGAGGCCGCGTCATGACCTGGGAGGGTGCCAGATCGTATCGATTTGTGCGCGGCATGCCTGTCGGCGGCACATACCCACGGACACGCCACCGGTCAAAGCTCTTTCGCTGGCAGCCACGCCGAACGCCGTTGTGGGCACCCAGCTTCGAGTGCTTGTTCCGCGCGCCCTCATAAACGCCACCGACGCCATCCGTAGCGAGGTCGTCGATGAGGCGAGGTGGTCGAGATGGGGGAGGGCGGCGCCAGGTTCAGTAGCGAAGACGGCGCGTGGTGTCTGACGGTTGCGCGGCAGGTTTCCGATGGTCCGATTACACAACGTCTGTTGGGCGGCGTGAGGACCAGAGAGAAGGGAGGCGCCTTGTACGTACCCAGCTAGTGGTACATATACACTGTAGCTTGAGACCGTCTTCCAGCGCGCTGCGGAGCGTACTATCCGCATAGGTGTATCGAAGAGGAGCGCGGAAAGGGTACATACCCGTCGAAACTTACTGGAAAGGAGTCGCTCGCAGGCATGCACACCGTCGTTGGGGGCCGAGATCAGAACGCGCGCCGCACTGTGATCGATATGAAGAAGGCTGCGCGAAGACCGGGGAAAGGAGTGTCGGACCGAACCATTGTACGCCGCGTCTGTGCTGGGCGGCTTTAGCACCAAGATGAAGGGAAGGTCGCAAAGGAGACGTACCGGAGGCAGTGGACCGCAAAACTCATCCTATCAAGTCAACCCAGGGCCCCAGAAGTGACGCCGAAGAGGCCAGAGAGACAGGACTAATGAGGTAGCCAGGGATATTTCATGGCGGTGGTACAGAGTCCGTATCGCGAGAGCTGAAGAAAATGTCGCCGAAAGAGCTGAAAGAAGTGCTTTGTGTGCTGATGTTATGATCACCCGCTATCAGCCTGCGATACCCCTTGTCCCAAACCTTCACCACGATTTTGCTCAAATTCGCTGGCGGAATGCTCTGCTTTAATTCTATGGCAGCATCCAGATCCCGGACTCGAGCAGGACATTTTCTTGACTCCCGGAAAAATGCGCCTCCCACAGATACTTTTTGTAGAATTGGCACACGACCCTGGGACCCTTGCAATCTCTTCGAGTCAGCTGCACAACTTATAAACCTCCGAAACTGACACAAGACCCCTTCCCAAATCTCCTCCAGTGTCCCCGTATTAATATCTCGCAGGCGCCCGACGCCGACGGCTACTTTTGCCAATAATTTCACCGAAGGTCCAAGCTCCCCGCACCCTCCAATTCATCAAAGATTTCTTCAAACACAGCTCAAATATCGCCTTGTGCTCTCTGCGCTCTCCACCCACTCCAAAGTCTCGCTGATGGCTCGGTATTCAAAATTCTCGCTGCCGGCTATTTATCGATGTTGGATGCAACACAGAAAACATCGCACCTCGGGCTGGCGCCAACATCTCCTTTTTCCAATGGCTGATCTTTCTTCTGATCGTTATGCTGATCTTCCGCCTGAAAATCGCAATTTACCTCTGCCAATGGACAGTTTCTTTGCGTGTTCTGGGTTCTACAACCATGGTTCTCCAATGTTCGGGACACTTGACCATTCCCAATTGCGCATCCACGGCCCATCTTTCTCCTCCAAAACGTCCACCATGTCCACGATTTCTCGGATTCCGCTGGCACTATAAATAATCCCTCAGCTCTCTCTATAATTCGCGCATATACTGTCGGTTTTTAGGGCGCCAGCTGTCTCTCGGTTGCGCCACTGTACAAACAGCCCAAACGGACATATTATAATCTGGCTCCCAGTGGAATGCCTCGTCTCTCGTCTTCTGTGTCAATTTTTCTTTTTTTGGAGGTGCAAGATGGCGAAATTATGCCTCGAGGTTATTTTCTTAATTTACACATTTCGTCGAGCCCTATTGTGGTACCGAATATCATCTCGTCCTCTGCGCGCTCCCCGTAGCTGGTCAAAATTTCCTGCACCTGGCATCGTATCAATACCCAATGCTCTCTTTAATACCTGCGTCGCATTCAACGGAAAAGACAGACATCTATCTGCCTTCCCTGGTATTATCGGCGTCGGATTCAACCCAGCCTTCCCTGGTTGCACCTTGTTCCATTATCGTCGGCCCAGCAAATGATTTTTCTAACGCCTTTTCTTGCTCACTAGCGCCTTCCGGATCTTGCGACATAACCTATCTCTGATATAGATTCATCTGTCCAACTGGACAACATATACAGCGCCCAAGTTTGAGCTTCCGCTGGCTTGGACGCTCAAGGCTGTCCTCTATATTCGGAACGCTCCGCATAACATAACCATTCTCAATTGTGCTCATATTCGCGGCCCGTCCTGCCTCTTAGGCGTTCCTCTCCCTCTCTTTTTTCAGTGCTTGTCAAACCTCCTCCGCCTCGAACTGGCGTAACCCCCAAATCCCGGCCTAAATATATTTTGGAGCAATTCCACGCTCCCATCGCTCTCGCACAGTCAAGCACTTTTTTTTGAACCAATTACTATCGTCTCGCCTTCTCGGGCCTTTCACGAAATGACAGTATATTTATTAGGGATTTTCACAATTGCCACTTTCAAATTTATTTGCCCAGAGGTCAGATTTTAGTTCACAGCAAGCGCGACCGGTAAAGTCCGAAATCGAGCGAAATGGGATCACGATCAGAGTTGAATTGAAATTCCAAAAGTCTTTGCAAGTCCACATGATCTTCCGGGATCGCGCTGGTCACCTCCCGCCCATCGGCCTTCACAATGAGCTCCCACATATCGGGTATGGGTCATTCAGAAATCTTGCAATGTTTGTTAATAATCATGTGCGGCACTCATTAGCTGACCCTTGTAGTTAGTTCAGCTGAAATAATACATTCTGAGACCAATTTTGAAGCGGCGGAGCTGGGGGCGGCTCGGCAAGGCTCCAACCGTTTAGTTTTCGTTTACGGATTCCTGTAAACAAAACGGAAACGATTTCTAAACGTTTAAAAACGGTTTTTGATTCGAATATTTGTTAAACCGCGCAGGAACATAGCGCAAATTAAACCTTGCGCCGAAATCCAGTCAAAGCAACTCAAAATATAGGCACCAAAACGCACTACGCTTTAGATGCGACGACACACAGCGATATGGGCTATTTTCGGATGTCCAACTAATTCCCACGTCAGTGGTGAAAGCCTACAGGTCAATGTTAGGTCAATGAAGGCGGTTGAGAAAATAAACTTTCCCGCATTGAAACTCCAGGGTGGAAGTGAGAAGCATTTAGAAGGAAGGAATCACGGCTAGGAAATGTATCCAACACTGTTCCTTGCACACTGGCCAAAGAACCGTTTAAACCGTCTAGTAAACGTTTGTTTACTATTTACGGAGGTCCGTAAACTAAACGGTAAATATAAATGGTTTAACTGTTTATAAACGGAAATGGTTGCACGACGCAATGATGCGAAGTGCAAGCGCTGAGCGAACCCTAGTCCTGATCAGTCGCATCAAGTAACACTCAACTGGCGAACGAAATCTGGCCCAAATAAATTTGAATGTGGCTACTGTGAAAATCCTTAATAACGAAGCCTTCACCTCGCAACAATATACTCTCCAACATCCCACCCCCTCAGATCCATCTGTTCGTACTTCCCCGTGCTACGTACACATAACAGCAGATTGGGGTCCGTTATTTTTTCGGTGCGTTCACCTATATGTTCTCATATCCTCAGCCTATCATTTTATGCATGGCGTGCGCTCGTCTTTTGCGACTTTGGTGTTCGCCTTGTCTCCGCGCCTTTCAGATTTGCTTCTCGGTGCTTGCGGACTCGTCTCTCTTAAATCGTGTGTATCGAGTTCATGTTCGTGCTCATTGCGGTCAAGTACACGGTGGGTGTATTCGAGTTTAATTTATGCGGAGTTCTGAGTGCGCGGATTTTGCGTAGAATTCCTTTCTTCCTTTATTGCCAGATTCCCTTTTCTCCACTTCCTCTTCTATGTACAGTTGTGCCGCGTTTTTTTTTTCTTTTTTCTTACTTTTGATATCCGTTGAGCCAAGTTCGTCGACACGCACCTGGAAATTGCTCTCTTTCCTCACATCCAGGTGGGCATTATGTTGAGTGAAATCAGGTACGTCCGTTCAACCCGCTATCGATGCCGGAGAATCTCCTCCTCGCGATGCCGTCTTAATCTCACTCCCAGTAAATCTCTATTCGTTTCCCCGAGTTCTCGACGCGAAGTTAGGTACCAGGGGACCAGGCCTCCCACCTATTGACCGAGTGATCTGATTTTTCTAGCCACTCCGATATCCTCATCCTCTCTCCTCACCAATATCCCACCCGCGTGCGTTGCAACTTGAAGACTTCAGCGATATGCTGCGTGCGTGGTCAATTTAATCCATTCGCACTGTACAGAGCCTCAATTCGATTATTGTCAACAGCAAGCTCCTTGTCTATCCGCCGTACCATCTACTTGCCCTGTGGGTCCATCCCTTTCTATTTTATTTGACTCCAGACCCGCTCTTTTTCTCCGAAACTCTTATTAATAAATCAGCACCTTCGAAAATGGTGGGCTCACATGCGTGCCAATTGGAGACAATGATGGAAGTACTATATTGATGTTCTAGTTGATTTCGTGGTCAAGGAATACTCGGTCGACAGGTCTTGACTAGACTCGAACCAGTACCTGTTTTGCAACATTGATGACAGTCAATCAATGCCAGACCTATTTAGAAACGGCTGTCTTTGATCTTTATGAAATTGGACTGGCTCAAGTCTGGGTCTTGACTCTTAATAATAATCGGATTGGTGCCAAATTGGGTGACTTCCCGTAAGATAGATTTATTCCACAGGGCGATCGGAGGGGTTGGCAACTGACAGTTAAATCGAGTATTCCTATTCTACTGTTTTCCCGTAAGAGCGCTCATAATATTTTGAATGAGTATCTGGTCCACCCAACCAACACGTAAATGAGGTGTCCCAGCTCCTAAATGAGGTGTCCCAACCTCCCATCCCGCATATATCACAACTTGTAGAACTTTGGCCACTGACAGCTCACACCACTGCCTTCTTCACCTCAGCCTGAGGCTCGTTCAAAGAAAATGAGCCCGTGTGCCTAGTGCAATGTGCAGCGTCTTGAAGAGGTCAAGACAGGTCTGAGCCTTTCATAGATCATCCGCCGTGCAAGGGAGCGCAAGGAACTTGAAGTGGAGAAGGCAGCGGAGTCGGATGGTTGATCATGATGAGTCAATGATGACGAGTGCCACATTTAGGCGGCGGCGCGGCGCAAGGGCTGGCTGAAAGTGTTATTCAACCATTGTTATATCTGTAGGGGGGTAGCTCCCCCCAACCAGATTTTAATTCTATTCGAGGGTCAACAGGATATTCCGTGAGATCCAAGGCCGATGGGGTCCTGACAGCTGTCTCGGGATGTCCAAAAACGGCCTCAAAATAATCTGTAGGAATATATTTATCTTACGGGAAGTCACCCATTAGCGCAGTTGAAAGTCGGCTGTTTCTAGTATGAAGGTGAATCATTGTTTGCGAACTATTTATCTTCCGGACTGATCAACATGGATAGATCAATCACTAGTTACCGCAATGTGGAGAGAAGAATTATCAAAACATTGTTAAAAAAAAAAAGGCGGATGATAATGCTCTAATAAATTTACTGTTCTTTCCAGCGGGATTGAAGAATAAAATTAGCCACAAAGGAACGACACAACACGCCCGGGTATTGCGGCGGTGATATTCCGGTGAGGTCCGCATCGCGTCAACTATTTATAGGCTGACAACTTACAGCAATGGATGCTTCGACACTTGGACATCTACCACGATGGCGACCCCGCAACCCACACCCTCTCGTAGCCCTCCAGGCACCCGGAGCTCACCAGACTGGGTCGCAAGCTTGATTCTAACAGCCAAAACAATCATGGCTGCTGCAGACTACCTGCCGTTTCCGTACCTCAACGGGGCTTTGGGCCCTGTCATACCGATTTTGGAGGCGGTCCAGGTGCGTGCTGGGACGTGCATAATAATAATCTGACCAATGTTGGGTATCAGAAAATGACCAAAAACCGCGATGATTTTGAAGAACTATGTGAGAACATTGTCGGCACTGTGAAAGTACTGCAGGCGAAGATCTCCCGCCATGATGTCACTGCTACGACAAGCCTTCAACAGCTTTGCGGGGACCTTGAACAGTATGTTGATTGTGCAGCAATTCATCACTTTATTCATCTCATTGGGTCAGCTTGCTGAATGAAATTCGACTGAAACTGGGACAAATCCAGAAGAGTCAGAAGAACCGAGTCCTCAACCACCTCAAGGAATTTAGCAAGTCAACCAGTATCGGGGATGAGCTGACCAGATACAAAACACGACTGGAGAAGCTGCGTAGTGATTTCATTGTGAGCTTCTCACTGCCAATGGACTTCTGGCCCTCATGCTTGTTTCAAGCTGATGTCTGTGGCCGAACTCAACATCAATGGTAGTGCAACCTTGATTTTTGTCTCCCATTAAATTGAGATGCACGATGCAGCAAGTGGGCCTGTTACTCAAGCTCTACCTCCTCCCATAACCACAATATGTCCCCCTCCCTCTCGCATGTTCCATGGAAGACGAAACATCCTGGACAAACTGCATGACTATTTTTCACAGGATATTGGCAGGCGGCATATTTCTCTGCTGCATGGACTGGGTGGTGCAGGGAAGACCCAAATTTGTCTAAAGTTCCTGGAAGAAACTGACAATTCTCGGTGCGATCTTTTGTGCTCAAGCCGCACTGTGTTTCATCCTTATGCTCTGCACAGATTCACAGATGTGTTTTTCCTTGATGCCAGCATGATTGGCACAATCAAGAGTGGCTTCAAAAATATTGCTCTCACTCACTCCGTTGGAAGTGAAGATGATGATGCTTCTCGCTGGCTAGCTGCGTCTCAGGATGAGTGGCTGCTGATATTCGACAATGCAGATGATCCCAGCATCAATTTGTTCAACTACTTTCCTCAAAGCTCCAGGGGGAATATCTTGATAACCTCACGGAATCCAGAGCTTTATGTGCATGCACCAGATTCCCATTACCGCATCTCTGATATGGAGGAGAATGATGCTGTGCAGCTGTTACTGGCCAGTTCCATGCAACCTCTCAACATTGAGACAGAACATCTTGCCAGGGAGATTGTCAAGGTGTTTGTTCTTCAACTTTTGGGTTATTATTTTTCTCATCCATCCAAGGCCCTTTACTGTTTCCCACTTGCAGTTGTCCAAGCAGGTGCATACATTGCAAAAACTCAGAAGTTCAGAAATTACCTCGCACTTTATGAGCAAAATCATGCTGGACTTCTGAGTAGGCTGCCTGATCAGTCCCATGACAAATATGCTTGGTCAGTGTATACAACATGGGATATCAGCTTTAAGTGTTTGGGAGAACTCGCCACCAAATTCTTGCAGATATGCTCCTTCTTGCACCATGAGAGAATATCGGAGGATATTTTTTCCCGTGCCGCCACATACAAATATGAAAGCTTGGGACCAACGGAGGAACAAATGAAGGAGCCTCGCAACTTTTTGGATGAATTTCTGACACAGGCTGGAACTTGGGATGAAGCCCACTTCACAGATATGACTGTTGAAATCCAGGGATACTCATTGATCAACCAGGATCCAAACACCAACCTTTTCTCAATCCACCCCTTGGTGCATGACTGGAGTAGAAAGACCATCACAGATACCACTTCCACTCAACAATGCTCTGCAGCTATACTTGCAATGTCCACCATGTCAAATTCACTTGACAAAGTGTTTGTTACCAGCCTCCTGCCCCACACCAATTATGTGCTCCAGAGAGACGGGCAGCTGGCGCACAAATTCCTATATCCTTTCTTGAAGGTATTCTATGAGTCTGGTTACTTTGAGCGTGCCCAAGAGCTCTGTGTGGACTTACTGGAAAATAGGAAGCACGTCTTGGGCAGTGAACACCCAGAAACACTGCATGTCATGGCAACTCTTTCTGTCACATACTGGGCCATGGGGAGATTAATAGAGGCAAAGGAGCTCAAAGAGGTGGTGCTGGAAAAAAGCAAAGAGGTTTTGGGAGCAGAACATCCTGATACTCTGACTGCGATGTCAAATCTTGCAGCCACATATCAAAGTCTGGGGAAAGTCACAGATGCAGAGGAGCTTCTAGTTGTTGTGCTAGAAAAGAGGAAACAGACACTGGGCACAGAACATCCTGATACTCTGAGAACCATGTCGAATCTTGCAGTCACATATAGCAGCCTGGGGAAACTCACAGATGCAGAGGAACTCAAAGTGGTGGTGTTGGAAAAAAGGAAACAGATACTAGGCACCGAACATCCAGATACTCTGGCTGTCATGTCAAGTCTTGCAACCACCTATTGGACACTGGGTAAATTTATGGATGCCGAAGTGCTGGATGTAGCTGTACTGGAAAACAGGAAGAAGCTCTTTGGGACAGAGCATCCGGACACTCTGGCTTCTATGAGAAACTTGGCATTAACCTACAGGGAACTGGGGAAATTCACGGAGGCAGAGCAACTCCTCTTGACTGTGCTTGAAACGAGAACCTCAATCTTAGGTCTGGAGCATAAGGAAACCTTCGCTGCTCAGGAGAAGTTGACCGAATTGCGAAGACACATTGAACTGTATAACATTAAGATATCCCCTGATTCCACATAATATTGTACAGGACTGCTTCCCCTATATATCACTTGAGTTCTTCTTCCATAGTCCAGATTATGAGGAGATGAACATCCCGATTCTTCTGCAAGAAGACACCCTTATGCCTCCAGATGAAGATCAATGATTATTCACGCTCAGTCTTATCAGAAAATATGCCGAGGTGGCTAGAAGCCGGTGGAGCTCGCAATGAACAAGGAGCTACTCGAGTGCAGGTGCAGGAGCACAGAGAGGGCACAAACGATGTGGAGGAAGAGGATAATCGATGAATTGTGGCTATGCTACCGTACAGTTGATAGATATACATAGATCAAGTATCAAAGATGTCCAAAGATAACAGTGTACTCGGAATGATGTGAACAGCCATATACTGACACTCCCACCTTTGCAAAGACCGAGACACAATAAAGGAAAATGAAACAAAACCAAAAACGAAGGTGCAAGAGCTCCCACCGAACGGTGCATGCAGAAAGACAGAAAGAACCAAAGCAGTCATGCCAGAACAACAACTGTTGCAGCGCATACTGCGCCTGACACAGTTGGCTACAGTCTCCGTCACCAACGGACAAAGAACAGCAGCGCAACAACAGCGAAGTTGGCGAGAACAAGCTGAATACCTCCGCAGCCCTGCAGTGGTTGGTCCCCACAAGTCCGATACATGTGAAAGCCCGTAAGCTTTGACCTGGTGACAACCAGATCCTGTGTGCATAGCAGTGCACCGGTCATTAGATACCAGAGATTGGTACCAGTGAAATCGCTCCATCGTCCAAATAGATGGTGGAATGCAGAGGTGCAACAGCACAATGTGTCTGTGTGCACAGTTGGAGCGATGTCGAAGTTGGCTCCCACCTGTTCCAATAGCTCGAGGAATGCTAGTGTGCAAGCATGGTGTGATGGAACAGAGAGTCATTGTCTTCTGCCGGACCTTAACGGTCAAGGACAGAGCGGAGAGATTGGCAGGACGAGCTGTGAAGACAATGAAGTGTGATGGAGACTCGGCTGGTATGAATTGTCGTGCAAGGGGATATGAAGCCGTCGCGGCAATATAAAGCGCGGCAGTGTCATTGAACTCCGTGAAATGAATGCCAAGACAATTGAGGTAGGTAACGACCTCCTCAAGGCAGAGATGCTGAAGGATGACTGAAGGATTGTGGAAGGATAATTCCTCCACAGAGTGAGGATCCAAAGAGAGGTCGAGGAATGTGTGTGCGGCTCCAGAATACATTGAGCGCACATGTGGGAACTCTCGGATAGTCATCAGGGATGAGCAGGTCATGTGTGCAGACAGCGTGTGAGTGAGAGATGTCTGTGCAGACAGCGTGTGAGTGTGAGATGTCTGTGCAGACAGCGTGTGAACCAAGAGACGCTGTGGATACAAGAGTCTCGAGACACCAGTGACGGGGAGGCTCAAGAGGGAGACCTAGGAAGAGCAGCAAAGAGTTGAGGTGGATAGGAAGGTGGTGTATATCAGGATGAGCGAGAGAAGTAAGGAGTGAATGGTGATATTCCGCAGGCAGACTGAAAACAAGCAACTCTCGTAACTTGCATTCAGGCTAGGGCGCGGGGCCCATAACCTATCAGAAAATATGCCGAGGTGGCTAGAAGCCGGTGAAGCTCGCAATGAACAAGGAGCTACTCGAGTGCAGGTGCAGGAGCACAGAGAGGGCACAAACGATGTGGGGGAAGAGGATAATCGATGAATTGTGGCTATGCTACCGTACAGTTGATAGATATACATAGATCAAGTATCAAAGATGTCCAAAGATAACAGTGTACTCGGAATGATGTGAACAGCCATATACTGACAAGTCTTGATGTAAGTAGCTTAGTTGTGCTGCTGAGTACGTGGTTCGACTCCTAAAGTCTCTGGATAAAAATACATATATACAAGGGTCGCCGGGCTTCGCACCCCGGCTCCCCTTCTTGACAACACTTTGTTTTCTACTGTACGATACGTGCCCTTAGGTGTGATCTGTGTCACCTCAACGTGTGCAGTTATTTGAAGAGAGCATTATTTCACAATAATAAAGTAAGTGTAGAATGGTGTAAACTGCCGCGCTGCACGGTCGCGATACGACTAGGTGCATTGAATATGACAGGTGGTTGGAGAGTGGAAAGCTAGACATGATTGTGGTGGAGCTGTATAGCAGCGCCCCGTGAATGAGGGAAAAAATATGCACAGACCCAGTGGCAGTGGTCACTATTTACCCATCATCTGTAGTATTCCCAGCGCGGGGTGTCTATATGTCGGGGAGGACCTTAGAAGACCTTGACCCAAATATGACAATATGAGCCGCCTACCTTGTTGAAGTACTTTGGAGCGTTGTAATCGGCCGACCCCAGCTCACCGGTCCACCGTGCGCAGAGTCCGTCCAAATGGCAAAGTCGCCTGGTGCGCTTTATCAGCGAACATGCCGACACCGAGAGCGAATAAATCCACCCGCGTTCAAGGCATGGTGTGTCTGGTGGCCCTGGTTCATACCTGCCTTGACAGCGCGCTGTTGTCTGTCTAGGAGCTGCGCATCGACGCCCATGCCGTTCCGTTGTTGAAAAAGAGGTTGAGGGGCTTGCCATTCCATGTCCGAGACCGTCGGGTCCTACCAGAACATGCTCCACAACTCCGCAGCATCGTACTGCTCACGCTTGTACAGCGCATACTGCGGCTGGTTAAACACGCCACATAGAATCGAGAACTGGTTTGGTCCGTGGGCGTAGTTGAAGAGCGAGGTCGGGCCGGTAACGTACATGTAGAAGTCCCCGATGCAAACCAGTGGCAATCAGGAGCGAGGAGATGGTGCCAAAGCACCAGTAGTTCGCCGTCTCACTCTAGGTGCCGTTTTCGGAGATTGACTGGGCACAGTTCGCGGTTTGCGTTGTCGATGCCCGAATGAGTGTGGCGATAAATAAAACACAGCGCGTATGGCTGCAGCCTGAGTTGATGGCAAACCCTTGAATTGAGTCCTCTCGCCGTCGCTTGAAGCACACTCAAGGCTTGAACTTGAGACTTGATGGTCCGTAGCTCGAGTTTGGATGGCTGCGGAGTTGGATTTGAAGAGGCGGGCAACTGAAAATACTGCCGGGGCTTGAAGGAAAGATGATAGCAGTTGGTGACCATGGCAGCTTGCTCTCTCTAACAATCCGATACTTGAGTGGCGTTCAACGTTTGAGCTTCGAGCAACAGCGTGTGGCAAATATAGAACACTTGAGATTACTTATCGGCGCGGGGCGTGGCGTGGGCTGGTGCGAGTTTATCGCCGTGCGCAGTACTTTTAAAGGAATCGCTGCCACGTCTGGCCACGTCCCACCAAAGGATGAATCATGAAGAGTCAATCGTCCATTGAGGTGGAGATGAGTCAGAAGAACATCAGGAAAACCCTCCTTGGGAAATTTCCCCGGAATTTCCGGAAATCAGTATCCTTGTTTAGAATTAGATGGAATTCCGGTAATTCGTCTAAATTACCGAGCTTAACGTGATTACCTTTCCGCCCATCTTCATAATGACTCTGGATCCTCTAAATTCTCTTTACAAACAGGTTCTATCAGTGACTGAAATGCCGTAGACTGTTCTGCATGCTGAAACACAATTGGGAGAAAATCACCACCGGGGCCAAAAAAGGTTGTAAGTCAATTTTGGGCCGGCCCTAAAGGCCACGTGTCAAACAAATGCCCTCGTGTTTGACACCTGCCAAAAAAAGTGGTTTGTTTTGATGGGCACAACAACTGTCAGCGTCTTTCTTCCTTTCCCCCCATCTCCTTCCCCGCTCCGCTCCTCTTCCCGTCCGCCCATTAGTTCATTGTCCATCATTTACTCTTCTTGTGTACCTCACTAACAGTCTGTGACGTCTTCTAGTGATCAATCTCACCACACGGCAAATCACAGTCCTCTCTTTTTGACGGTGAGACACCTTGATTTTACTTGTCAGTTTGTTACTGACCTGCATTAGAATAAGGCTTTCGCAGTGATACTGGCTCGCTGATTCCTAGGGCACTCGAGTCACACGCCAGACCACATCTTTCTGCGTGTCGACGACCGCACCCGATACACCCTGCAGCTACACCCACAGCATGTTCGGTGAGCTCGTATCCCTGCCGCCGCCATTACCCTTACTATTGAGAGCATAGTGCACGTTTGGAACTGTGTCCCGCTTGCCACGCTCCCGCCCACGCTGCTGCCTCGCCCCCTCGCGCACACCCTGCCGTAAACCCTTGCTCGACCTCATGCTGCGCCGCTCCCAGCTCAGCCCTGTGCTTGCGGCGATGGTCAGCCTGCCCACCTGCAGATGAGCCTGCAATGTGCCCACCTCATGCTCCCCCCGTGTGTACCTCTCACCCGCCACATGCGCCGTCCCCAGCATCATCGTGTGGGCCGACGTGTCGAGCTGGTAAGTGTTCCTTCTTATGTTCTCTCTCCTTTTCTGACCACCTCACGCATCCATAACCCAGTCCACCCGACCGTCTTTGCCGCCCATACCGCTCCAGCATCATGTCCGCTTCTTACTCGGCCTCCTCACATAAACATTGCCGCCGAGCGCCCATCGACGCACCGGTTCCCGACCTCGGCGCGCTGCATGTCGTGAGCAACACATTCGGTAAACTGCCCGTCCTCCGTGCTGCACTTGTGCTCCCGCCCCTGTAGATTGAGTTGTTTGTGGTGCTGCACATGGTTCCTGCCCCGTGCGCAGCCGCCATTTGTTCCTGACGTGAGTTTTTTCATCCCTTACTTTCTCTGTTCTAACTCGCCCTTTTTTTAGCCCACTTTCGTCTGCATCCCATGGCGGCAGCGGGGGTACATATTTCGCACTGACAATAATAAGGTTGGTATTATTGCGCCTTCCTCGATCGTGCCGCTGATGTTATCATGCTATACAGTTTTATTCCGATACCAGTTGATTGGAGTTTGTTGTGAGCACGTACCAGTAAACAGGCTATATACAACTTTGTAAACTACTTGTGATTCAATAAATTGGTGTTTTTCATATCATTTGAAGTAAAATCAAGCATTCAAGAAGCTGTATAAGAGCGGATAATGCCCAGAAACCAACGGTAATTGAAGGTAATTTACCCCCAATTCCCGCGAATCGGATTTAGGGGTTGTAAAACGGGAGATGGAGGGTAACGAGGGTAATTGGGGGTAAATCACCGTAATTGGGGGTAAATTACAGCAAATCAGGGGAAATTACCGAGGGAGGGTTTTCCTGATGAAGTCGGCGATGGCCGATCGGAGATTTAAAAGGCTTTGGACATGATAATCTTATAAAGAGTAGAAGGTGAGTGTGCTGAAGGCCAGGTAAATGAGGATGAGTCATTGAGGTTCACGGGCTTAGAATGGAGGGACAATCAACAAGTTACGCGCAGTTCGGACTCCGCCAGCACGTGTACACTACCGGTCGGTTGGGGTGGTTAATCAAACTTTTGATCCTGGAGAAGGAGGAGGAAGATGTATCACCCTAATGCCCATTGAGGAACATACAGGTACATACATCTGCCTCTACAATATCATTTCAGGAATATTACTGGAAGTCTACAGGCACGCAAACACCAAATGTTTCTTGCCAGGTGTGCTTGCACATCAATGCAAGACAATACATAAAAGCTGCATAAAAGTCCCAATGTCCATCGAGGAACTACATTAGAAAGTAAACGAACAACAAATGACAAAATACGACAGGAGAGCACATAATAACGAAGATACAAAGATTGCGAAGAAATAATTAGGTCCAAAAGGAAATAGCTATGGTCAGCGACATATTGAGGGATCGTTGTCGAAGGGGGCTGGCGTCGGTGGACCACAAGAAACAGAGGGACACCAGGAACAGTGGGCGTGGGCGGCATGCGAGGAGCGAGCGGGTTGCGTTTCTTCCTGACTTCCCATCTCGCCCCGCAGCTCTCGGAGTACGGGAAAGGAGAAAGCAGGAAGGAAATCGCGTCGTCGAAGCGTCGCTCTCCATATCGGCGCGCATCCCCCGGAGGCGCCGCGCTCTCGATGAGCAACGCGATCCCGTAGAAGGTGCCAGCGGGGGGACGGGGATTCAGGCGTTGGCGGCGGTAGTACGAAAGAGAACAAAATGACTGTAAGCACCGACTTCAGAGTCGCGGAGAGTGGAGAAAGAAGGCGCGGCTTTCTCGAAGCGTGCTCATGGGCCCAAGCGTTAGCAAGACGCCGTGCGTCTACGGCCGCTCACGATCGCGCCGCGCGCCCTCCCATAGTGAGCAGGGCGACACCGACACTGTCGGCGAGCGCGGACTTGACAGCAATGGCTACGCCGCATACGAATCGATCCGCCGCGGGGAGAGTACACGGGAGACACCCTCCCCACCAACCCGCGCTGGCCGCCCCGCGTGCCCCTTCGGCTCCAAATCTACAGCGGCGTCCGTTGGTGGATACGCGCCGGCTCGAGTGCCTGTGGTCGACGTCCTCGACGATGAGGGTGCGCGTGCGCGCCGAGAACGCGGACTCGCCAGCAAAACGAGCATGGGAATAGCTGAGGGGTATCTCAACAGCCGGTGCCGGGGGGCGCTTGCATGCACATCGTTTCGCGGAGGTGAAGTGCCGTGCATGCTGCGGGAGCTATTGTAGACGGACCACAATGGGAGGAAGAATGAAAGGTAGGGACCTGGGAGTAAGTCGCGATAGCACAAGGTATGGCATGTCGAAGGGTAGAACAGACCTGTCAAGCGCACCTCCGCATCCCGTCTCCGCCCAATCCCACACCTGCGCGCTCGCGGATAAAAACTGCATCGCAACGAGACTGAATGAAGGGAAACACGGCCTGCATCCTACGAGAAGACGGGAAGGACACGGCGTAGCCTGCAAGGAGCGTCAGCGCGACGAAGGAGGCGTAAGTAAGAGCAGAGTACACATACCAAGGACCGCGCGCCGCACAAGCAGTGTACGTTAGCGCCGAGCCTTAGATGATCACGAAGTATTAGATGCCGATGCGGAGCGTGTCGGATACCCCGAGTGCTCGGGACGTCGTGGTGGCGGGCACGGACGGGGAAGAGACCTCGCCACGAATCGCCGTCGAAGAGTCCGCCGCTGGCGCTACCGGGAGTCGCGTAGCTGTAAGCACACGGACACAGGCCTCCGCGAGTGATACCAAAGTGTGTCCCGGGCCCGCGAGATGGTGAGCGCACGGCCTCGCGACGAGACTGAAAGGCGGCGGCGTACGGACTGTTGGCAGCGTCAGTGAAGGAAGCGGATGCGAAGGGGCACGGGACGTACCAGGGGACAGATCTATCAACAGCCCAGCCCTGGGCGTTCCACCGCGTCTCCTCGCCGCCGAGTACCCACCCGCGATGGACAGTCAGAGTGTGGCGCTGGCGGCGTGCGGACTGTACGCAAGAGTAGCGAGGGACGATAATGATGGAGTCCGCACGTACAGTCTGTGCGTAGGCTGGCTGTCCGTCTCTACATGCATCGTCTCCCTCCCTCCCCTTCTCGCCATCCTCGCTGCCACCTCCCTATCCCTCGTTATCCTCCGCCGCCATCTTCTCTCGCCCCCTACACCCACTCCGAAAAACCGCCAACCTGGCCGCAGGTGCTCGGGGATCGATCTCACCTAGCAACACACAGGGAGCGCATCACCAGACGTGTGGCTGGCGGATATAGCGAAGGCGCGGGCAAGCGTGGATTCGGCCATCGCGGGCACGGGAGAAGCGCAAACACTGCAGGGTGGTGGGCCCCCACTCCGAATATACCGCCATCTTGGCCGCAGGTGCTCGGGGCGCGATCCTGCTTACACGATACGGAGCGAGCGTCACGGCGCAGCAGATATGGTGAGGGCGCCGGGGCATGCGGGGCGCGGGCTGGATTCCGTGGTGGTCGGTGCGGCCACGGGAGAAGCGCGAGCCGGGGAGTGGGCAACTCATACGTCGAAGGCGCATCGACGTTTTGGCGCGAGCGCGGATGTCGTCGTCGCGCATCGGAGCGCAATGGGCAGCATATAGGGCGAAGTGCGTGCGGGGTGGGCTGCGAGCCCGGGTACAGGAAAGCGCAAGCCGCATAGTGCGCAGATATAGCGAAGGCGCATCGGGCGTACGGAGCGCGAGCGTGGATTCCGTCTTTGTCGTGGCACGTATGGGAAAAGCGCGAGCCGGGTGCATATCTGCGAGGGGGCGTGGGGGCGCAAGCGCGGATTGGGTTGTTGCGGGTGCTGGGCAGCGCAAGACGGGGAATGGACTGGCAGCGTGTATGGCGGAGGGACGTACGAGGCGCGAGCGCGTCGCGCGTATGGGAGGAGCGTGAGCCGGGTGGTGTCAGCGAAGGGGCGCGAGCGCGGATTAGGTCGTCGCGCGTACGGGAGGAGCGCGAGTTGGATAATGGGCAGCGCGCGCGGCTAGGTCGTAGCGCGGACGGGAGAAGCGCGCTGGATGGTGGGGGATGTAGAGCGCGCAGCCGCATCCCAGGGAGAAGTGTGACTGCGCACCAGGCTTTCGAGGCACGCGGATAGCAAGGGTGGAACGAGACTTCGCGAGACGTCCGGTAAAAGCGGGGGGCTAGTGGGGCGCGGGGAGAATGTGGCGGCAGCAGAGTGTGCCGCAGGGCGGGAGCACCGCCGCCGCGTCCTGAGGACGTATTCGACGCCGCGAAAGCACCCGCATGCGCGTCGGAGGGAGCTTCCCGAACCGCACCGTGGCCGCGCAGAGGCGGTGACGCATCGGACGAGGAACGCCGCGCCGTCGTTCCAGTGCGAGCATGAGGTAAACGTCGCACGCAGACGTGAGCTGCGGTGCCGCATGCACGAGTCGCCAAGCACGCTGGCCAAAAAGAATGGGTACGCGGCGGGGAAGCTGCGCCGCAGATGTCAGTGGATAAAGCATACATGGGGCAGGGATACGCCCCCGTCCCGAGGTATGTGAGCAGTAGTAATGTCGACGCGCCCTGATCCGTATCCGTAGCGAGCGAAGGATTCGCTCTCGCAAGGCGAAGCCATCAAAGAATGAGCCGTGTCGGGTTTGGCTATCCCGTCCCAGGAGCGAGCGCAGCGGATGCGCGACTGTGTGGACGTGCGTGCAGAGCGCGACGCTATCGTGTCAAGACGATACGGGTAGAGCGGGAGATATTCGCGAATGCCGAGTAGCTTTACACGGGATGGGGTCCGCGGCCAGAGACGCGTTGATGCATATAGATAGCCGCGAGGGTAGCATAGTATGCGGCTAGGATGCCCAGTCGGAAGTCGGGATAAATGACTTGTAAGTACTAAGGACGAGATAGCTCGCAGTCTCGATATATGCCAGTAATCAGAATGGTCTCGACGAGGAAAGCGGATTGCACGCACCATCTCCATGTCGTACCGAGGAGTTTGTCGACTATCCGAGCAACCACGCGTCGTGCCTACTACCGCGACCCGCTGGGCACAAGCTCGTGTGCTGGAAACGGTGTTGCTAATCTCAAGGCCCCAGAAACCGCAGGAAATTCCGGAGAGACAAGCCAGATAAAACGAGTTTAGTTTGCGACATTGGTAGGAGTCCGTGTCCCAATAGTTAGGTGGTTTGTGTGGTGATATTATGATGTCATGATATCGGCTCCGAGAGTCCCCGGTTGTCCCGAAACTTCACCACGATTACTCGAAATTCCCTGGCGCTTGACTGCTCTGCCATCATTCTTCCGTATATGCCTCATTCGATCCTTAAGCAGCAACCTCACACAACTCCCGTTTAAATTTGCGCATTCCACGGACCACGGATTTCTTTTGGATTTTTTGCGGCCACTGCTCTGGAGTCTGCAGTCTCGGGGCACTTTGTACACCGTCCCAACGGACACAACACTTATTCTCGGGTCTGTGTAGGTGGAGAGCCTCGTATCTCGACCCTTCTGTAACATGCCATGTCCTGAATCTTGTTCGGTGTTACGACGCCGGACAGTATATTCCACAGGTGTACGACAGTCCAAATTCCAACTCGTACCACGCTCAATCCATCGAAGTTTGTTTCGAACGCATCTGTAGTCGCCGCTCCTCGACTATCCCCTCGTAAATTAGTGATCTGCGCGTTCTTCCCAGCCACTCAAAAGTCACGCTGATGGCACGGTATCAAAACGCAGTGCACTCTCCGGTATCGGCGTCCGATTCAACAGAAGCTATCCTTCCATTCCTCTGAGCAGCACTCTTGTCCATTTTTCACTACCCCCAACGGCCATTCGAAAAATAACTAACTAGCTATTTTCGAATGTCGGCTACATAGTTATTTTCCGAACGGCTCTGCATGCCCGTTCGCGCCCTCCAGATCTCTCCCTCCGTGATTCATCCTGCGTAGCGATTCGTCTCTGCCAATGGATACCACTACTTTAATTTCCGCTTCTTCGGGACGCTCATAGCTCTATCATATACATATCGGAACGCTCCACCTAACTTGACCATTTCCAATTATGTTCTCATTCGCGGCCCATCTTCCTTTTCGGTGTTCCTTTCGCCTTTTTTTTTTTTAGTCCGGTATGGTCCACGTCGATCTTTCTCCTCCGCCTCGCACTGGCCTAACCAACTTCCCTTCTAAACTTCAATTCAAACGGAGCTGTTCCACTCTGCCATCTCTGCAATTTGGTCCCAAGTTTTCCAAAACGGGTACTAACTCCCGCAGGCCTCTCGCAGCTTGAAAACGGCCAATAAATAAATAAATTCCCGACATCCCGCCCCTCAAAGCTGGATAAAATCCATTTGGATGCGTGAATCGGAAGTCTTCGCGTCCATCCATCTCCGACTCCACACCCATCCTTATTTGCGGACCATACATACCTTCATCATTGGCATTCTCTCCTGGGTACTGCACCTCCTCGCCTTCCACTTATCATACTACTAGACTGCGTCGCACTTCCCCGTGCCAGACGAATTATGTTCCGTTCTTTTTGTGGTGCGTTCCCCGATATGTCCTCAATCTCACCTTTTCAACCTATTATTTCGTGCGAGCGAGCTCAGCTCCCGTGACTTGCATTCGCGCGGTTCTTGCGGACTCGCTAGCATTTTATTTCATAGTGCGAATCAGGACATCTCGGATTGCGGCCGAACTTACGCTGATTACAATTGAGGTCACGCGGAGCTGTGCATGCACAGACTTTGCTAAGTGCTTACCGCACCTGTCTTTCGTTGTTTCCCGATTTCCTCTTTCTCTTCTTGTTCATCCCCTCCTGCTTTTAGCTTGTACACATTTTTCGGGGGCTCCCGCCAAATCCGAGAGTACCCATCCCTCAAGGAAATGCTTTCCTCTGAGTGGATATTATTTTCGGCGAAAATCGCGTGTATTTACTGCACTTCGACGCCAGCGAGCCTTCTATCGACGCCGCGATAATCTTGCACATAGTCAGATTTTATTTGTTCTCCAACAGTGGACAGGAGCTCCGCCCCACAATTTTAGTGAGCCCAGCGCTCTCCATCCTCTGATATATATTCCTGAACAAAATAGGAGATTTTACTGCACGCGATACCCTGCGTGGGGCAAGCATCTGCGATGAATTTATTTTATTTATTCCCCTTACGCCCACACTTACTCTACCGAGTCCTCAGTTTGATTGCTCTGAATATCGAGCTACAAATATATAAATTGTTGTTTTTCTACTTTGTAAGTTGTGAGTCCATTCGGTGCCTTCTTTCCAATAGATTTTTATCCGAAACCCGTTCTTTTTCGCTGACGCTCTGACAAACAGATATGCTGCCCGACCGCAAACCTGCCCTTAACCGTAGAAATTGATCGACAACACATCGATGTTATAGTTCATTTGGTGGCCATGGAATACTCAGTTGACTGAACTTAATAATCAGATGAGCGCATTTTAAATTCGGCTGTGTCTATCTAGTAGAAGTGAGAGAGTCTTTGGCAAACAGTTGTCCTCAGGACTGACAACAAGGATAGATCAGGAAGCAGTTACCGCAACCTGGAGAAAAAAAACATCCAAGGTTTGTTGAAAAAAATGGAAGCCTCAAATATATTTACTGTTCTTTCCTGAAGAATTGAAAAATAAAATTAGCTGCAAAGAAAGAATGAACTATACAGCGATCGTAACTGGTCAGATTCCGGCTGCGATATCTTTGACATTAAAGCCTTCGGTTCGCATTGGTTCCGCGCGTCAACTATTAATAGGGCGATGCCACGCGGTGTATGTGGCTCACAGCTTACGGCAATGGGCGCTTCGACACTTGGTCATCTACCACCATGACGACTCCACAGCCTACACCCCTGCCCGGCCCTCAAGGGACCAGAGGCTCGCCAGATTGGCTCACAAACCTGATTCTAACGGCCAAGACAATCACGGCTGCGGCAGAGTGCCTGCCGTTTCCGTACCTCAAAGGGGCTTTGGGCCCCGTGATACCGATTTTGGAGGCGGTCCAGGTGTGTCACACCCAGGTGGAGATGTGCACAATAATCTGACTGTTGTTGGGTATCAGAAAATGACTAAAAACCAAGATGATTTTGAGGAATTATGTGAAAGCATTGTTGGCACGGTGAAAGAACTGCAGGAGAAGATCTCCCATCACGGAGTTGCTGCTACAACAAGCCTTCAACAGCTTTGCGGGGACCTTGAACGGTATGTTGATTGTGCAGCAACTCATCAAGTTATTCCTATCAACTGCTCAGCTTGCTGGATGAAATTCAACTGAAATTGGGACAAATCCAGAAGACCCAGAAGAACCGAGTTCTCAGCCGCCTCAAGGAATTTAGCAAGTCAACCAGTATTGGAGATGAACTGGCCAGATACAAACTCCGACTGGAGAAGTTGCGTAGTGACTTCATTGTGAGTTTATCACTGCTAATTGATGTCTGGCCCTCATGTGTGTTTCAAGCTGATGTCTGTGGCCCAACTCAACATCAACGGTATGATTAATCTCTTGATTTTTTCTCCCATTTAATTGAGGCACCCAATAAAGCAAATGTGCCCAATACACAAGCTCCACCTCCTCCTGTAACCACTGTCTGTCCCCCTCCCTCCCGCATGTTTCATGGAAGAAGGGACATCCTGGACAAACTGCATGCCTATTTTTCACAGGATATTGGCAAGCGACATGTTTCCCTGCTGCATGGACTGGGTGGTGCGGGGAAGACCCAAATTTGTCTCAAATTCCTGGATGAAACTGACAAGTCTCGGTGCGATTGATTGTTCATGTACCTGCTGTATTTCATTGAGCCTTACTTGTCCTCCACCCAGATTCATGGATGTGTTTTTTCTGGATGCTAGCACAATCGGCACAATCAAGAGTGGGCTCAAAAATATTGCTCTGACTCGGTCCATTGGAAGTGAAGATGATGATGCTTCTCGCTGGCTAGCTTCCTCTCAAGACGAGTGGCTGCTGATATTTGATAATTCCGATGATCCCCGCATCAATCTGTTCAACCATTTTCCACAAAGCTCCAGGGGAAATATCTTGATAACCTCACGGAATCCAGAGCTTTATGTGCATGCACCAGATTCCCATCACCGCATTTCTGATATGAAGGAGGATGATGCTGTGCGACTGTTACTAGCCTGTTCCATGCAACCTGCCAACACTGAGACAGAAAATCTTGCAAGAGATATTGTCAAAGTATTCATTCTTCCCATCCTACACTATTATTTTCTCATCTTTCCAAGGCCCTCTATTGTTTTCCCCTTGCAGTTGTCCAAGCAGGTGCATATATTGCAAAAACCCGGAAGCTCAGAAATTACCTCACACTTTATGAGGAAAATCATACTGGACTTCTGAGCCGGCTACCTGACCAGTCTCATGACAAATATGCCTGGTCAGTGTATACAACGTGGAATATCAGCTTCAAGGCTTTGGGACATATGGCAACCAAGTTCTTGCAGCTCTGTTCCTTCCTGCACCATGAGGGAATATCAGAGGCCATTTTTTCCAATGCTGCCACATACAAGCATAGGCCATTAGGACCAACTGAGGAACAAATGAAGGACCCTCACGAGTTTCTGAATAACTTTCTGACACAGTCTGGGTTTTGGGATGAAGTCCACTTCACAGATATAACGGTTGAACTACAGGGATACTCATTGATTAACCAAGCTCCAAATACCAACCTATTCTCATTCCACCCCTTAGTTCATGACTGGAGTAGAAGGACCATCATGGAGCCCACTTCCACTCGGGAATTTGCTGCTGCACTACTTGCAATGGCAACAATGTCAACTTTGCATGATAAAGTGTTCCTCATTAGCCTTCTCCCTCACCTCAATTCTGTGCTCCAGGGAGACCCCCAGCTAGCACACAAGTTCCCATATCCATATTACCATGTATTCTATGGTTCTGGTCATTTTGACCGTGCTCAGGAACTTTGTGTGATGTTACTGGAAAATAGAAAACACATATTGGGAAGTGAACACTCAGAAACACTGCATGTTATGGCAGATCTTTCTGTCACATACTGGGCCATGGGGAAATTCACAGAGGCAGAGGAGCTTCAAGTCATTGTGCTGGACAGGAGGAAACAGATATTGGGTGCAGAACATCCTGATACTGTGACTGCAATGTCAAATCTCGCACTCACCTATAAGAAACTGGGGAAATTCACAGATGCAGAGGAGCTCCAAGTAGCTGTGTTGGAAAAGAGAAAAACAGACATTGGGCATAGAACATCTTGATACTCTGCAAGCCATGTCGAATCTTGCAGTCACATATAGCAGTCTGAGGAAACTCACAGAAGCAGAGGGGCTCATAGTGGTGGTACTGGAAAAGAGGAAACAGATATTGGGCTCAGAGCATCCTGATACTCTGGCTGCCATGTCAAATCTTGCATTCATATATCACATTCTGGGGAAACTCACTGATGCAGAGGAGCTTCTGGTTATTGTGCTAGAAAAGTGGAATCAGATATTGGGCACTGAACATCCTGATACTCTGGATGCCATGTCAAATCTTGCAGGTATATATCACAGTCTGGGGAAATTTGCAGATGCAGAGGAGCTGTATGTGGTGGTGCTGGAAAAGAGGACACAGATTTTTGGCACAGAACATCCTGATACTCTGGCTGCTATGTCAAATCTTGCTACCACATATCGCAGTCTGGGGAAACTCACAGATACAGAGGAGCTTCTAGTTGTTGTGGTAGAAAAGAGGAATCAGATATTGGGCACCGGACATCCAGATACTCTGGAAGCCATGTCAAATCTTGCATCCACATATTGGAAGCTGAATGAATTCACAAATGCTGAAGAGCTCACTGTAGCAGTGCTAGAAAAGAGAAAACAGATATTGGGCTCAGAGCATCCTGATACTCTGGCTGCCATGTCAAATCTTGCATTCGCATACCACAATCTGGGGAAACTCATGGATGCAGAGGAGCTGCTTGTGGTGGTGCTAGAAAAGAGGACACAGATTTTGGGCCCAGAACATCCTGATACTCTGGCTGCCATGTCAAGTCTTGCAACCACCTATTGGAAGCTGATAAATTCACGGATGCTGAAGAGCTTGAAGTAGCTGTGCTAGAAAGAGGAAGCAAATCTTTGGGACAGAGCATCCAAAAACTCTGACTTCTATGGCTGACTTGGCATTGACATACAGGGAACTGGGGAAATTGGAGGAGGCAGAGCATCTCCTGTTGACCGTGGTTGAAATGCGGGCTTCAACATTGGGCCCAGAGCACAAGGCCACTATTCAAGCTCAGGAGGACTTGGCAGAAATACAGAAGCTTACTGAAGATGGTCGGACCGGTGTATCAGTGATATCAGCACTTAGGAGTAATCCCCACAGGAATTTTCCTGGCAGTTTGGCTTAAATCCTTGGGCTCTTTAGAGGGCTAAGAATGGTAGCACAGGATTAATCGTACGGCTACCCAAAATAATCGTGCGAGAAGAGTGGATTTTTTACAAGATTAAACCAACGGCTACCGAAATAGCAATCGCACTACGTACCCAGTACAGAATAATTAATCTAAGAGGGATTTTTAGTGGATTTTCTTCTGAGCGCAGGATTATTGAGCCGAAGATTAATCCGCGATGATTAGAGTTGAGGATTTTTTAGAGCAGGCTTACTGGGCGAGACGGTTAATCCTGCGAAAGTCAGGCATGATGCATGAAAATAATCCTGGGATGAAGTCAATGACGAGTATTGAGGTTGGGATTATATACGCGGGATTGTTATTTGAGCCAGATTCTTGGTTCTTGGGTACGCATGCTCAAGCTCGAGAAGGAAAGCAGGACTTCGAGAGTGAAGTCAGTAATATAATAGAAAGTTGGAATCACGTAGACACGAAGTAAGGTCTGCAAAAGATGTCGGCCCGGCAGTGCAATTAGTCCCTAGTAGACAGACACTTTAACAAATGAAGCTTGTACCTCGCTTGTCAAGTGCAATGTCGTGATTCCGGCCGCCAACCATTTGCAGACATAGGGAGAGGATCTCAGTGGTGTTGCGGACTTGAGTTGCGTTGGTCGTGGTCGGTGGAAGGTGGAAGAGGAAGAGGAAGAGAGACAAAGCGTGTCTGTCACAATGGTTGTAACTTACACCTTTGTGACAGAGACGCTTTGTTCACAATTACTCTTGATGTACGTAAGCCAATTGGTTGCTCTCTGCCGCCACCACGAGCTTTTCCGTTAGCGTGCCACGGCAGTTCGACAATGCTCTCCTCATGAACTACTTCAGCTCAGTCCTCATCCTCAAGATTATTACTCCTAGCCGATTCCTGGAGTCGGATTCCACAATGTGGTCACTCCAATCGCACGCTTTGACTTTTGGGCACGTTGTCAGGTTCAGCCACACAAGCTCGCGCACGGTCGACGAGCACCCCGCCGCAGTCGTCCTAACTGGCGAGAAGTGCGACTAGCTCTCGCACCACCGCCGCTCCCGCTCCCACTCCCATTGGATCCCGCTCCCCAGCCACGCAGGAGTGGCTTTTGCTCACGCTCGTGCTCGACGTTTGGGTATGCTTCAATATGCTATTCATCACCTTAACTCAATTATTGCCAGTGACTGCGATGTTTTAAATCTTAGCCATCCTCAGCTTCGTCTGTCAACGTCGTCACCCGAGTTCAAAATAATCTTCGACATGGATTAATCCTCCGAATCAGAATTTCGCAACAACGATTAATCTTGTGAAATTTGAATAAAGATCCAAATAATTCTCCCACAAGTAAGCCCTTCCGCCGATCAATCATCCTTTTCACTGGTTAATCTCTCGACAACAGATTAATCCGGAACTTATTTTTTCTCTAACCGTAGGATTAATCTTGTACACTTTGGGTTAATCTTGCAGGAGCACGATGATTCTTTGCAACTTTTTTTGTAACTGTATGATTAATCTTGTACTGTAAACTTCCACCAAATTCTTAGCCCTCTAAAGAGCCACAGGATTTAATCCAAACTGCCAGGAAAATTCCGATGAGGATTAATCCTGAGTGCTGGTACTGTTGGGTGTATCCAGTGATTCCCTAATCAGTGAAACATAGTTTTGCACATGGTTGCCTTTGTAAAACAAGCCTGTATTTGATTGACTGCTGTGAATATTATTGAGTTCTTGCCCCACAGTTCAGATTTATGAAGTGAATAACATACGAAAAGAGGCTATTTATGCCTCGCAGATCATTGAACCTGTAAGTAAGTAAGTATTTGTTGCGCTGCGGCGAACCCGATCCAAAGCACAGCCTTGCCCGAGACTTAATGGAATTGAATCAAATTTGGATGGATTCAATTCCTGTCTTTCACAAAGTTGGCTCAGAGAATGTACCAGGAATATCCAAAGCCATGACATCATTGCCAGATCCCGACATTGCGGAGGACTCAGATTCACGAGCAGTTATCTCACAAGTTGACAACAGGTGGCAGTAATTTTCACTGAAGGATTCAGATTGATTTAAAACCACAACTATTACACAACCACGTCCGAGCAACATCGGGGTTAATGCCCACCGTCAGGGTGGCGGCGAGTGAGCATCGAGTTAATTAATTTCGGCGGTGTAATGGTCATCCCAAAATATCCTTGCATCATTTTCTATCAAGAGTTTGTTACTCTGGAGAAGAGAGTTTCGACTGTTTTATCATTTGCATAACACCACGATACAAGAAATGATACAGAAGAAATACGAAATGTCCCCAAAAGGAAGTCGATCATCTCCGACGCGGTCGATAGCACAAAGTAGGATAGACCAGGGACAGTGGGCTCACGAGGCAAGAAGATTGGGAAATACGTCTCGAGTTCGTCCGCAACGCGTCACTATAGCAGCATCAGCGCAAACAAGTATCGATCAGGCGCTGGCGTACCGGGAAGAGCGTCTCGATTGTGGTTATGTCGCCCAGATCCATAGGTAAGGCGTGCGCAGCCGCCTGCGCTCCCGGAGACGCCCAGCGTGGCCGTCGATGCGAAGGGCGATCGTGGATAAGACGGACCCCCGTTTCACGCATGACGGGCGAAAGGGTCCGGGGCGAGCGCGGTAGCCTGAATACAGGAGGAGATACGAGCAGAACGTGGAGGCGGCGCGGTGTACGCGAAAGCGCCGCCTTACACGCGCCCCAACCCCACCGCGGCCTCCGCCCCCAACCCATACGCTCGTCATCCCGGATGCTGCGCCGACGATGTGCGTATGCCCATCCTCCCATCCTGAAGACGTGGTCGTAGGAAGGGAGATGCGTCGGAATTACATGCAGCGCGCTACAGACGGCCGTCAGCGCCAATGGATACCGATGAGGCGCATGGACGTACCTGCAGATGTCAAGGCAGGCAGGAGGAGCTTCCCGTACTTCCTTCGCTCGCAGACACGCTCATGGACGTCGTGGCCGCTGAGCTGGCTTGCTCGCACATCGATCCTCCGAGGGATCTGTCGCTTGTGCCTGAGGGTGTCGAAGCAAGCTACGGTGATCGATACCGCGTCATGACATGGGATGAGTGCCGGATCGTATCGATTTGTGCGCGGCACGCCTGGTGGGTGGCATTAGCACCTGTATCACGGGGACTTGGCAAAGGACATACCGACGGACACACCACCGGCCAAGGGAGGAGGATGGTTTCTTGCTCGCAGCCATGCCGAGCGCCTCACGCGCCGTCGTAGACTCCATCACAACTGCGCTCGCTCGCCGCACCGCCCGTTCCCGGGGACGTCATACGCAGCAAGGTCGTCGATGAGGAGAGGAGACTGAGGTGTGGGAGGGCGGGCGCGTGGTGTCTGTCTGTGTGCGGCAGTTTTCCGGTGGTCAGGTTATCCAACGTCTGTTGGGCGGCGTGAGGACCAGAGAGAAGGGAGGCGCCGTGGGGAGGAAGGATGGACGTACCCGGCAAGTGGTACATATATGCTTTACTATCCGCAGCGTCAGGATGGGTGTATCGAAGAGGGTGCGGAAAGGGTACGTACCCGTCGAAGGAGTAGGATCCCCGCGCTCGCAGCCTTGCACACCGACGTCGGGGGCCCGAGATCAGAACGCGCGCCGTACCACAGTCCATGGCGAAATCGGAGCGTGCGGGGCGCGAGGTGGATTCCGCGGTCGTCGGTGTGGCTACGGGAGTCGGGGAATGGGCAGGGTATGTGGCGAAGGTGCGGGCCGCGCAGACAGTGGTGGTGAAGGAAGAGCGTGCAGCCGGATGGTGGGGCGTATCTGGCGAAGGGGCGCGAGGGGCGTAAGCGCGGAATGGGTGGTCGCGTGTACAGGAAGGGGTCGCAACGCGCGGTTTGCGGCATGTGGGTACGGGAGAAGCGCCATCAGAGTGGTGGGCAGCGTGAGCCGGGCAATCCTCAGCGCGGGCGTGCGGGATGCAGCGCGAGACGGGTGGTGGATGTAGAGCGCGCAGCCGCGTCCCTGGGAGTAGCGCACGACTGCATGCCGTGCAGAGAAGGTTCATACCAAGGCTGCCAGCGGCAAATCTTCCGCAAAGAAAATGGTGTCTCGAGCAAGTCTCAAAGCCCAAGAAAACGGCAGAAAATTCAGGAGGGACAGGCAAGAGGATCCGAGCTAGAGTAATTCATTGCTGAGGCCAAAAGTCCGTATCCCGAGCGCTGAAGAATATATCATTGAAGCAGCTGCAGAACCACCCTTGCTCAACCCCCTCCCCGACAGCACGTGACTTCACACGTGGCGCGCCAAACAAATACAATGTACTCAAAGGTACACCGTTTAGAGGCTTTTCTGACCCATTGTGAGGTTACACCTGTTAGATAGATTTCAAGTAACTACTCAAAGGTCAGTCTATTTTTTTTGTTGCATGATATTATCTAATATTAGCCACAAATGCAATTTATTACTGTCATACCTTACAAAATATACACAATTTGAAAAATTGAGAGCTTGTGAAAAAAGTGAATGGGCTAAAGTTGGAGAGTAATCACGAAGGTAAATAGAGAGCAGTAGCGATAAGTAAGGGAGCGCTGATAAAACAGTGCTAATTAAAAAAGAGTAGAAAAATTCATTTAACGGGATATGAACGAGAAGGATTACATAAGCAGGAGCGAGTCCAGGAGCACTCCCACTTAAGCCATAACAAGCACAACAGACAATATAATCCAGGGTATATACTATGGCGCCGCGATCCATTCTAGCTAGTGTATCCACAGGCCGCAACTTGGAGGCGGGGTTTTTTTGGTCATAACAGGTACATATACCCACTAAGTACCCCCACTGTGCTATATACGGTCGCTGCGGTCCCCGAACACACGCAACCCTGCGCTATCGGTGCGATTTATTTGTGCATGTGTGGAAGTCACATGCTGTCGGGGAGGGGGTTGAGCAGGGCGAATTAGCTGCAGAGAGATGGTTTGTGTGGTGATGTTATGATCCCATGATTTCGGCTCTGGAACTCACTTGTCCCGAACCTTCACCATGGTCGCTCAAACTCCCCTCCTGCACCCCCGCTGGACTTCTCTGTTTTAATTCGGCCACTCATTCCTGATTCGAGGACTGTGTGGAAAGGTTGCACGACTTCCGGTATTGTTTTAATTAAATTCGCGGGCGATCTTGGAAGGAACTACATTTTGTAACTTTCATAACGGCTCCTCTCACGTCTCTTTCAATGGGGCATCTCGTCTCTGATATTATTGTATTAACATTCTCTTGACGCACTATAAATTGCAGCGAAATACCAGGATTCCCAGCCTCTGAGCTTTTTTTCAAGCATATTGTCGCAAACATCCGATTTGCCATATAGCCCAAGATAGCCCCATTCTGAACCTTATAGGCCAAGCCGGCAAGATTACAGGGGTTATAAGTACCTTATAAGTACCTATTTTTATTTATAAGCCCTGTAATCTTACCGGCTTGGCCTGTAAGGTTCAGAATGGGGCTATCTTGGGCTATATGGCAAATCGGATTTTTGCGACAATCTGGTGGAGTCTTACCAATAATACCGCTCCTCGAATATCCCCTTGTTCTCTGTGCGCTCTTCTCCAAGATCTCGTTGGAAATGGTACAAAATGGGTCTAGATTGACGACTCGGAACCATATTCCGTCCCCGGGCTCTCACGCCCGCTGTTGGTCATTATGATCTATCTGCCCAAGAAGAAGCTTTCTTTCTTTTTTGAGCAGCTCTTCCTCCTCGGTCGCGCTATCTAGATCTCTCGCAATTTATCTCTGCTACTGGACAAGTATTCCGCGTGCTCTGGTTTCTATCTCCTATATTCGGAATGCTCGAACATTCACACTTGTATTAACTCACGATCCGCGGCCTATCTTCCCCCTCCCAAGCGCTCGCTCTCGAAATCCGCCGGTGCTAGAACTAATATACATCTCAGCTGCTGGATCTGCGGGTTCGTTCACCTCCCTTCAATTTGCGCATTTTTGGGGGCACATGCGATCTCTTGGCTGCGCTACTCTACAAGCCCCCCAAACGGTCACAGCACATATTATCTGGCTTCTAGTGGAATGATCTCATTGCTGGCCTTCGGCACTAATATATATATATATGGCAGACGCAAGATGCCACATTATTCCGATATTCCAAAGCTCAGAGCGCCCTCCAATTCATCAAAGTATTTTTTCAAACACATCTCATCGAGCCCCATCGCCGCTCCCAAAAACAGAAAGAAAATCTGCCCTTTCCAGTATCCGCATCGGATTCAACTCATCCTTCCCTGGTGACGTCGCTGTTCATCATTGCCATGCAAAGGATTTTTCGAGCGGCTCTTCGTGCTCGCCCCCAAAGTCTTCCCACACACGCTACGCCCTCTGGGACAGTATCGGTTACTGTTCCAATCCAAGTACCTTCCAGTTGACTTCCCACGTACGTTTTCGCCCACGGGAGCAGTACAGTTACTGTTCCGCCCCACGCTACTGATACCCCGCACGCTCTGACTCTCGATCACGTAAATCGAGCCACGTTCCCCGACCTGCACGCACGACCCCCGACCCTCGATCATGTAAATCGAGCCACGTTTCCCCGACCCGCACGCACAACCCCGACCCTCGATCACGTAAATCGAGCCACGTTTCCCCGACCCGCAAGCACAACCCCGACTCTCGATCACGTAAATCGAGCCACGTTCCCCGACCCGCACGCACGACCCCGACTCTCGATCACGTAAATCAAGCCACGTTCCCCGACCCGCACGCACGCCCCTGACTCTCGATCACGTAAATCGAGCCACGTTATTCCTACCTGTTTACCCCTACACGTTCATTCCCGTACCCCTATTCCAATCCTTGATCCTACCTTTTGATCTTTTTTTTAACTACAACTTTGTTGGCGCTTCCCCGTCGAACCTTACTTAATAAAATTTGTGCTTGGATTTAATTTTTCGAGTGCAAATTTTTGTCAGATCCTCCCGCCTCTGACATCACTGGAGCCCACCTTGGGAACCCCCTTTGTTTGTAGTTTTGCCTTCAGATTAAAAGTCTGAAGACAATCGGATCATTCCGGATTAACCCTCTCGTTTATGCCCATGAGCCCCCACCGGTTTAACATGAGAACTAGTATTCACACTATCCGAGCCGCAGTTCGCCAGTCCCATCACCCGCACCAGCCGAACTCTTCCCCTACCGAGCCCCGCGAATCTCTCGAAGCCACCCCAGAACCCGAAATTTCCACCGTATCCTACGACTCTCCTAGCTATCACTTCCCATCCACCTTCGAATCCCTCGATTCCGACGACCAGTTATTTTTATCCCACCGATCCCGATCACTCAGCGCTTCTCCCGAACCATCAGCACAGCCATCCCCTTTTAGCGTTCTTGACTCCCCTAATTCGGATTCCGAACTACCTCCTTTATCCTCACTGCGATCTTCATTACATCCCTCTCCACGACTTTTGCCTACCGCACCCATTATGTCCTACAACTTACCAACACATTCCACCCGCTCCGCTTTGGACATGCCTGCACACCACGCTCGGGAAGCTCCAAAGACGTTCCGTGGGAAATATTCAGAGGTCGATATATTTCTCAGAACTTATGACAAGCTTCTGAAGAAGTACAATGTTATCGACTCGCAGGAGAAATGCGAGTTAATCCTCGAATATTGCTCTACGGAAGTGACCGAATTTATTAAGTCCTTAAAGCACTACAAGGACCACAATTGGACCCTTTTACGCGACACGATCTGGAAATATTACGACGCGGAAAAGGTTAGCCAAAGATATCACCCGTCCGACCTCATCGCATATGCTCGTAAGTGCGCGGGGAAGGCTATACAGTCTATGGAAGAGTGGAAGAAGTACTACCGGAAGTACAACACCATCCACGGAAACATGGGTACGTCTTCTCTCACCGAGAACGAGAAGAACGGGTATTTTTGGTTAGGAATCCACAAATCTTTGCGCGACGAGCTTCTTCCTCAAATTAATATTCAGGACCCTACTCGAAATAAGCGTGACGCACCCACTATCGATCAGGTGTGTTCCGCGGCCGAGGAATATTTCCAGCGTGATCAGTTTCCCGCGAATCTCCTTGATGCCAAGGGATTCGGTCTCAAGGGTTTTAAATCCTACAACAGCGATTCTAGCAGCGACTCTGATTCTGATTCATCCGCAGACTCCTCCGATTCCGGCAGCGACAGCGAGGATGATCGGAAGTGGAAGAAGAAGTTTAAGGAGAAGCTGCGGAAGAAGTATGCGCACAAGGAGGGGACCAAAGGAGATTTGAGGAGGCGCGTTCCCAGTAAGGACCATGATATTTCGGCACGCGAGCGCGCTCGTACTACCAAAGTGGATAAAGGCACCGAGGAAGTCGCAGAGCTTATTCAAAAGCTGAATGCCATGTCGATTTCGGACCCGCACTACGGTGCAGTGTATTACAAGGCTATTAAGCTGGACCCTTGGTAGCCGAGTGTATTACTTGCCGACCTCCCAGAACCTACGACTCACGTCTACCACCTGCGGCAGCCCCAGTACCGCGTCAACAACCTCACATAGCACCGTTTTCACGCCAACTACCGCCGCATATGGAATACCCTGCCCGACAAGCTTGGAACGTGGAGGCTTCTACCCCCAATAATTTGCCTTCGAATGCACCCATGGCCGTGGGAGTTCCGCAGACCCCTATGAATAATCCCCCGCCCCAAGGATGCTTTGGGTGCGGGCAGGAGGGGCATCGAATCGGAGAATGTGAATTAATACACTCCCTCGAAGAACGCGGAATTGTTTTATGCGACCCAATTACGCACCGTCTGGTTATGCGCGATGGTACTATTATTCGTAGGCGTGGAGGTGAGACCCTCGTGCAAGCAGCGGAGCGTCAAGGGCAGCCTATGAGCTTGCTTTGGTCTCGTGGCCCAATTCTCGAGAACGCCGGCACCCCCGTTAGAAAAGCAAGTAATGGGGTATTACTGGAAAGCTGGCCGTGAGGAGGAGGAAGCAGACCCAGATTATTCCTCAGAAGCCGAGAGTGACTCAAGTAGCGGAGCCTTAGGAAATTTATTTGACCTCGAACCCGAGGAGAATAATTCTGCGCACGAAGACTCTGAGTACGAGGATGCGCTGGAGCCTTCCGATAAGAGGACGAGGAGGAAGCTTGGGAAACCGCCGCGCTCACGGATGAAGAACTCGAGGATGAAGATTCCACAGGGCTAAATATTTTCTACACACGTACATTCACGCGGAATGGGCGTACAGTGGAAACTGAGCCCAGGATGGTATACGAGGCCGAATGTACTGTACCGGGCAATAAAATTGCGCGCAGGCAAGTCTTTGATGGGGTATACCCTCCACGCAGGCCGAATCCTGTGAAGAAGACTTCACCGATTTTACCAGGCCGGATACAAGTTCCCCACCCAAGGCCAGTACGCCGGAAGAGCCCCCAACGTCTACGCTGCGACGTTCATCCCGGAATAACGCACCTGAATCCACCTCCAAGCCCAGCAGCACCCCCAGCCGTTAGAATCGAACGTGCCGCGACACAGAAGGAACCTATGGCCGCTATTCCGCAGCAAAGACCGGTAGACGCGCGCCTGTGTTCGAGTAGTCACGCCCGAAGACGTAGAAATGCTCGACGCAGCGGCGCGAGGCACAGCCAAGGACGAACGCCAAGGGGCTCCTGCTCCACGCAACTTAGAGCCTCCCACGCTGCGACGGAAACTGGAGAGAAATGCGAGAACCGTCGTTGAATTGCCAAAAGAGGTCACTACTGCAGGAAATCTCCAGCAGGAGGCCTCCAGATCTGAAGAATCTGGTGGAGCGCTGCTGGGATCTGCCGTTAGCTACCACGTTTGGTCAACTCTGCGAAGCCTCCAAGGAATTTCGCGCGGCGATCTCTGACCGAATTAAGCCTAAGGTTCAGAGAGCCGTTATGTTAACGCGCGATCGCCGTGCCATCGTGGCCCAAGTCCCCGAGTTCCCGAGCCCAGAAGAGGAAGGTGTTTTAATCAAGATATGTATGGAAATTGGGGGCCACCCAGTAGTTGCCATAATGGATACGGGGTCGCAGCTCGACGTTATTCGCCAAGGGGTCGCCGAACGCGTTCTGAAACAACCCACGGATGTCACACGCATTATTCAGATGAATGACGCGAATGGGGGTGAAAGCACGCTCCGTGGACGCGTCGATCGCGTGCGCCTTTACTGTGGCAACGTGCGTACGCTGGCTAACCTGTATATCAGCAATAATCACGTTCCATTTGACTTACTGCTGGGTAGAAAATGGCAGCGTCAGAATTTCGTGGGAATTGACGAGCGCAAAGACGGCACGTACCTAATTTTCAAGGACCCCCATACCCTCGAGCCCAAATATGAGCTTCTGGTCCAGACCGAGCACTTAACGGAGGCGGAGGCACGGAGCTTGAGGTCGTTTATGTACGTCCACAAAGGGTTAGATGAAGGAATCCACGGAGATTTTGAAGAATGGAACCTGAGGAGTCAAGATAGGCCCAGCAGTGGGAAAGTGAAGGAGGACGACGGCAGCGAGAGCGACGGAGGAAGCCCAGAAGACGCCATGAGGCGGGTTAGTCAGCCCGGACCACTACGCCGGACGGGACTTACCATGACACCGTGTGAGAACGCGCATCAAATGGTGAGCGCTTTTCCTTCCTTGCCTCCCGCCGTCGCAGGCCATGCCGCCGTTCGATCTGAACTCAATCTTGCGACAGTCGCCGCCTTCGGAGCCGCCTACGCCAGTGTCCAGGATGACGCGTCCGGCCCTTTAAAGGCCCCTGGGTGATTCTTGTTACCCTGGCACTTTGCTCTTCGATTTTTCCCCGATTATTCTTGCTCTTTGTTTCAATCTGTCTCTGGTATCCTTCTTCTATGGCACCTTGTTCTGCATACGCCGATACGCCCGTCTCCTCGTACAACCATTCCGATCGCACGCTCCCAGACCCGAATCCGCCAAGCCTCCACCCTACTCCCTCAGACCCGAGCCCTTCGTCCAACGGCAACCAGCCGCAGAACCCCAGCGCCCCAGAGGGTATATGCGCGATGGTACCAACCGAACCCCCGGCCGTCCAAGAACTTTACGGCGAGGACGACCGGAACGGAGCCGTAAGCGTGCCGCGCACTTTTATAAATTCTCTAACTCATGATGTGCAGCCCCAGTTCCCTTTCCGTCAGCGCACGGGCAACAAGCCAGCCCCGGATTGCCCTCAGCCTCTCGCCGAACCTTACTCCGCAGCGGTACGCGCGTCGCAGGAGTGGAGGGACGAGTTCGAGGAGACGGGGGACATCGAGGCGGTTCCATTTTCGTTAGTGGGCGCCATGTCCAAGTACCTCGGCCCGCACCACAACCGCGAGGGGCGGGAGGAGGACAGGTACGCGGTCTCAGGCAAGTTATGGCGCCTGAACCCCGAAACCGGACGCCCGTACACCGAAACGGGCACGGCAATCGTCCTCTGGTTCAAAGACCCGCACCATCAGCACCTGCGATGGTTTCTCGATCACCCCGCGTGTTCTACCTGAAAACCTCGCGCACAGTATGGCTCAGTTCCACATGCCGGACTTCCCCGCGTCCACTTTCCCCAGTCAACTCGAACAACTATATCCGCCCGATCGAACTCAACCCTTTTCCGCCCAACCGCGTTCCTCACGCGGACGACTTGATCGATCCGCACCCCCTCCCGCGTATCCCTTCTAATCTCCCAGACTCCGACTATGTTTTTCTTCCTGCTTTTATGCATCCCCACGACTCCAGTGTTCGAATTTTGAATGGTTTCTTCACCCACGATGCTACGCTCCCCAAAGCCCTGTTTTAAACGCCATGTTGTCGAACGGCGTCGCGCTCACGAACCTGTCCCGGACACTTGGATGTGGTTTGGGGTTGTGAACGGCGCCACCCACTATCTTGAACCTGCCCCGGAATCGGACCAGCCTCCCGACGCATCCTTTCCACCGCACTCCACCGAATTTCTTACGTTTCCAGACAACCGCTGGACGGGCACGCCGATTACTTCCCCTTCGCGCGCACCCTATGGCCGGCAGAGCGTCGCGATGTCCAGCATGCCGCGTGATCACCCAGAAATTGCGCAGGTCCCGTCTCGCCATGATCCCCGTGCTCGTCCAACTCCTGCCGCTGGGTACGCCAGTCACGGTTTTCGCGACGCGCACTCACTAACCTTTCGCAGGTACACGACTCCGTTAACCCTCATTGAATCTTTCTGCCTGGAACATAATTTACCCGACCCGAGCGTTCACCGCAATCACCAGCATGCGGACGAGTCGGGTTTTTGCCTGACTTGCTGCGGCCCGTCATCCGAGGGCTGTGGCACGGCAGAGGATACGGAGGAGGAAGAAGACGACGACACTGATAGCGATGATCGCAGCAGTGTTGACGCCCCCGCCAATTTTCAGCAGCCACGCTCGCCTCCGCCTCCGCCCCCGCCTGCAGTTTCTCACCTCGCATCCGAGCGCGCCCATTCCGCCTTCTGCTGAGTCGGCCGAGTCAGCGAACTCGGCGAGTTCCGCGACCTCGGCGAACTCGGGGTGTACCCAATGCGAAAACCAGCAGCTTCACCCGGGTAGTTACCACACATTCATTACATACGCACCCCCGCCTTCTCCTGGACGCCCCCCCTTTACGTTTTCTCCGCGCACTGAGTCAGATAACACCCTTAATGTCGACTTTCTCGCCTTACGCTCTCGCCCCGCGGAATTGGAGACCGATGGCGCCTCCGAGACCTCCGAAGAGTCGAATGGCATCCGCAGTTACGTTCCTGCCCCGCCCCCGTCTCTAGCCGAGCTCACGCACGTAACCCGCACCGACACGCCTACTTGGCGTGACTCCACTAACGCTCATTTTCGCATGCGCGCACTGGCCGCGCATGCTACGGATCGCCTGCGTGCGCTGGAACATGAAGACGGGGAGGAGAGCGAGGATACAGTAAGTTTTGTCGTGTGTGCTAGCGCCCGCCCCGTGGCTAAAATTCCGCAGCCGCGTGCTTCCGTTCAGCCCCCGGAGAACCCTTTTCTCGCCCCCTTGCGCCCACCGTCGCCCGAGAGCGCGCGCCGCGGCGAGTATTTTTATGGGTACTGCCTAAACGACGACCCCTTCTCGCACGATCGCGCCAACATTGCCTCCCCTGGATTAATCGACTCCGGCTCGCAAGTTTCATTTACGTTCGTGCCTCGTGGGCCTCCCTCAACAGGTGATATCCAATTCATCGAGCTCCGGCGCGTCCTCTCGCTCCTCCTGCGACGACGTTTCCCTGTACGATGAGGAGCTGGAGTATCCGCCTACACCCCCGCCGATTCAGCTTCCACCCCCGGCCTTTAATTCCACCCCCACCGCTTTACCTATGCACACCCCAGCCCCGAAGCTCTTACTCCCGGCCGTCCTGGAGCGCATCAGCGCGGTGGCGCGAGAACTAACCCCGACGCTGTGCACCTCGGAGAAGCCCGTCCCCGTCTTCGCCTCTCCCACTGCGCTTCGCCGAGACGCGGAGGAGGTGGAACGGATGCTTCCCGCGCATCCTATGTCTTTATTGAACCGCCCGCTCGCCGTTTACACCGCGTTCGTCTCAGATGCGCCGCTCAACCCCTTTAGTCATGTCCCTAACGACGACACCCCCGGATCTAGCTCCACCGGCTACCCCGCGCCAGATTTAAGGGTAAAGGGAAGCAGGTAGAGCAGCCATACAGCTCCCCACGCTCCACCCCCGCGCTCTGGCTACCCGCGCCGACTTCGTCGCGACTTTCGGAAGGAGAGACGCGAAGCCCTGACCCGGAAGATTGCACCAGCGAAAGCAGCACTTCCTCGGACTCGGTGTCATGGGCCTCGACTTCAACCTTGCCTTCTATACGCCGCAGCCGCTTCAGCCTGGAGGGTAGGCTTTTATATATTAGCCCTACTGCTTATTTTACTCAGCACCCCGTAGACTACGAATGGTTCTCGAACCTAAACCCCCGAATCGCTTCCTTCCGCCCGTACTGCACCGAGATGTCCCGCATCATGTGGGGCCGCGACAAGGGTACGTCCGCAGACGCGTCGGGAACCTGGCCGAGGTCGCATCGCCGGATCGCCGAGTGCCATGGCTATGTTATGGACGCATCGGAATGACTGAACACCCGCGCCTCTACTCGCCTACGCAAACAGATCGAACCTAACGCACATGTAGCCAACTTCGACCACACCCGCGATCACCTTTCATACCGTGTACTCTCGGCCCTCTCCCTTGAGATAGCGTCTATGCCTGACCACCAGTGTGAACGAGGACCTCTACTACGAGGTTTCTGCGCCTACGCTGTTCGCCACCTCGTTCGAACCCATGCCCGCATCCTCATCGGAACCAACCCACGCCTCCGAGCCCATGCACAACCTCACGTCGAATTCGTCTCACTCGCTGCCTGAGCTCCTGGACGCCGAAGATGTGGCTTCAGACTCTTCGGACGGATCGAATATTTCTCTCGACGAGGCGTACCACTTCCAGGATACGATCTACCGCGAGCACGCCCGCCTTCATCCTCTTCCTCCGGTCGCACACCTCCTGCACGATGACCCGGTCTTAGGCCCGCTCGAGCGCTTCTCCCCTGGACGCCGTGCTACCCCCAACACCTCCGAGACCGAAGAGCCCGCAGCTAAGCGCCTCAAGGCTACAGCATCGACGAATTCGGCAGACACGGAACCCCTGGTGGATTGCATGGATTGGGTGCGCGAGGCCTTCGGCGAAGACTACACGCGAATTTCACGCTTTCGCGAATTTTTGCCGGACTTGCGTTGGATGCGAATCGAGGTGGGATGGCTTATTGGCCGCATTCTCGCGGTACTTGAGCGTCTCGGCTATGAGCGCCGCTTCCTGGAGATATTTTTGCCCGATGACCCGGCAGTACCAGGCCGATAGCGCGCGCTGAGGCCTTCGAACTCGAATTCCTTACTAACTACGACGGCTCCTTTCGGCGCAACGTTTACCATCGGAACGCCATCCTGCACGACGCGGAGTCCAACTTCCTACACGCAGCCAACATCTTTTTTTCGCGAACTTGGCGCCTGGCCCCTCGCGTACTCTATCGAGGAATTTCTCCACCTCGAATTTCAGTACCACCACGATGTGGAGTTGCTCCTGCGACACGGGCACCTGTTCAATCATGGGAACTACGATACCCGCTGACCCCGAGACGCTCGACGACCGGCTGGTGGAGATGGAAGAAGACTATTCGACGACTGAGTCTCCTCCGCTTCCTGAAGAGGACGATGCGATGGGTTCGGCGTCGACGCAGAGCGCCTAAACGGTACGGGATTAATTACCTGATGAAACTAATGGTGCTAATGAGCTCAACGGCAGCTTGCGCATCCACGGAATATATCACAGGCTTTGATCTCATTACGGCTAACTCGACTTCGCCCCGGACATCCCCCGCTTACGATTTTTCTCAGCTTAGCACCCTCCCAACCCCTCGCCTTTCGCATCTGTCCTTACCAGCTACGAATTTTCTTCTTACCCCAGCGCGCAGTTCACTCCTCCCGCTTCCCTCTCCCCTGCTTTTATTCGATATGTTCCCCGCGCCTGGTAATTCCACCACCTCGGATTCGATTACTATGTTCCCCGCGCCCAGTACGCTCCCGCCGCTCATTTACCCCCTTTACGATCGGACGCCACCTTCTTCGGCGGACGGCCCCCAAACAACACCCATCACCTACGCACGGCCACCTGGTGCTGGATTTCCACCCACGATGGCTTGGAGTTCGGTATTTTTGGTCTGTAGCATCGGATTACTGATGATTTTATGGTCTTCTCGTCACTCTCTTCGCCCCGTATTACTTGCTCCTGCACGCCTGTCCCTTCTCGCGCTAACCTGGTTGCTACGTCTGTCTATGGCTACTTACTGGTTGTATGGGCTTGCAGTAGAGTTTTTATTCATACTCCCTGCGGTCTTTATGGTGCATGTACTAGGTCCACAGCTACATGAATCGTATACCATCCTTCGAGAGCCATTTTGTGGACTTGTAACCGTACACCCAGTGCCAACCCAGATTCAGTACGCGAAAATTCACGGGACCAAGCAGAAGTATAGGAAGCCCAAGCGCAAGAGGAGGTTACCAAAGTTCCGCCCCGAAGTCCGTGCACGTCAAGGATTAAGGGAGGATCTTGAAGATATTGGCGTGGGATATTCGCCACACCCTAACTTGGAGAATTTTTGGTTGGAAGACGATGATGAGTACATTTTTTACCCCACGTACCTGGAGGAAGATGTTTCTACAGGCCATTGCTTTACCTGCATATAAGCGTGTTGACAGAAAAATTAAGCCAGGTACCGGCTACCTTTCCCGAAGACACTGCTACAACTATGCAAGTGCCTGAGGACCCCCTCCTCACTCTGCCAAAATTATCCGCACACCCTCCTCCATTTACGCCAACCGAACGACTCACACAGGAGCGCCTCGAAAGCCTCCAATTAAATTCGGATGGGTTTTTGTCTCCCGAAGAACTCGCCTTAATCACGCACGTAATTTCGCTGAACCAGGACGCACTCGCTTTTGTTGATGAGGAACGCGGAACTTTAAAAGATTCGTATTTCTCGGATTATAAAATGGCGACTGTACCGCACCGTCCATGGGAGTACAAAAATATTCCCATACCTCCTGGTTTGTTGCAGAAAGTCATTGATGTGCTGAAATTAAAGATGAACGCTGGCGTATACGAACCTTGCCAATCGTCCTACCGATCGAAATGGTTCTGCGTGTTGAAGAAAAATGGAAAGCTACGAATTGTCCATGATCTTCAGCCATTCAATAAGGTCTCCATTCGAGATGCAGGGATGCTCCCGATCGTGGATGATTTTGTTGAAGGTTTCGCGGGACACCAATGTTACACAGTCTTCGATTTGTATTGGGGATTCGATGCACGCAAGATGGAGCCACGCAGCCGCGACATGACTGCTTTCATGACCCCTCTCGGATTACTCCGCATCACTTCCATGCCCACCGGATACACCAACTCGCCTGCGGAATTTCAGCGGTGCATGACCTTCATACTCCACGATGAAATTCCTCACATTGCGAACATCTTTATCGATGATGTACCCATCAAAGGTCCCGCGAGCAGCTACCCAGATGCAGATGGGAATCCCGAAACCTTACCAGAAAATTCGGGAATCAGACGTTTCATCTGGGAGCACGCAAATGATGTTCATCGTATCATGCATCAAATTAAATGTGCAGGCGCCACCTTCTCCGGTTCTAAAACTCAAATTTGTCGACGTGAAGCCTTAATAGTCAGGCAACGATGCCATCCTGAGGGCAGATCCCCCGATACGGAACGTGTGGATAAAATCCTGAGTTGGCCACCCCTGGAAAATCCGCAGGATGTACGACGATTTTTAGGTTTATGCGGCACGGTACGAATTTGGATAAAGGGTTATTCCGGGCTGGTTCGACCACTTACAGAATTATACTGGAAGGGAGTCGAGTTCGAATGGGATGAGAGACGCCAGCATGCCTTTCAGCAAATGAAGGAATTGGTGAGCTCCGCACCAGCATTGCGCCCCATCGACTACACCTCGCCGAATCCCGTAATTCTCTCTGTGGACTCCAGCAATAAAGCTACAGGGATGATTCTTTCCCAAATTGACGAGAATGGAAAATGCAGGCCAGCGAGATACGGATCTATCCCCATGTCCGAGCGCGAAAGCCGATATTCTCAGCCCAAGCTGGAATTATTTGGTCTATACCGAGCGCTTCGGCATTGGCGATTATATGTCATTGGAGTCCAGAATTTGCAAGTAGAAGTCGACGCGCAATATATTCGAGGGATGCTGAATTCACCAGACTTGCAGCCTAATGCAGCAGTTAACCGGTGGGTCCAAGGCATTCTGATGTTTGACTTTGAATTGATCCACGTGCCCGCGGAATGATTTCTCGGCCCCGATGCCCTATCCCGTCGGCCTCCAGACCCCGATGATCCGCGATTGGATGATGATGACAGTTGGCTCGACGACATTGCCCTTCTTACTCTTCTTCCGGATCGTAGACCTCCCCGAATGGACTCTAGCCCACGAAAGCCGCCTATGTACCCGCTTACGAACCTCCCCTCATGTTATCTAACGCGTGCCTCGACCGAGCGCCTTCTCCTCGACATCAGGCATTTTCTTAACACTCTCGAGTCTCCACATATCACCGATCTAGCTGCCAAACGCCGTTTCCTGCTGCAGGCCGCGAAATATTTTGTCTCCCCAGATACTGGGCACATGTACCGACGAAACGGGAAGTTACCACCTCTTCGCGTAATTTTTGACCCTGCCACACGTCTTGACATTTTAACTCAGGCACATGAAGACTTAGGACACCGAAAGCTAGAAGCCACGTATGAAACCCTGCGTCGCCGAGTATTTTGGCCCCACCTGCGTGCAGATATTCAGCACCATGTGAATTCATGTCATAAATGTCAAATTCGGAGTCTTAAACGTAAGGAAGTTCCCGTTACTGTTTCGGTGCCGACGACGATCTTCAGCAAGCTTTATATTGACGTAATGTTCATGCCTAAAGCGCAGAGATACAAATTTATCGTGGCCGCTCGAGACGACTTAACTGGTGTGTGTGAAGCTCAGGCCCTGAAGTCTTGTACCGCCCGCACCCTCTCTACATTCTTTTGGAAATACATTTATTGCAGGTATGGAGTTCCCCTACAGGTCACCACAGATAACAGTTCCGAGGTCGAAGCTGGGTTTGCGGAGCTGATGAAGCGCATGAGTGTCCCGCATGTTAAAATTTCCCCGTACAACAAGCATGCAAAAATGGTGTAGTAGAGCGCAGCCATTTCATGCTCCGCAAAGCTCTCGTTAAAGCATGTCGGGGAAGAATTACTCGCTGGCCTGACTTATTAGCCGAAGTGGTATTCGCAGATCGTGTGACTGTCAGCAAAGTCACCGGGTTCTCTCCGTATCAGCTTCTACACGCCACCGACCCAATTTTGCCTTTCGACCTAACCAAGGCTACTTTTCTGGTGGAAGGGTTTCGCTCCGGATTGAGTACCGCGGAATTGTTGGCCCTTCGTGCATGACAGCTCGGCCGGCATGAGGAGGACATCAAGAAAGCGGCGGAGACCCTGAAAGCTGCACGATTCAAATCGAAGGAGCAGTTCGAGCGAAGGTTCATCAAGAAATTGCAGAAGGAACACTATAAATCAGGTGAATTGGTCCTACTGCGGAATACTCGCGTTGAAGCCTCCTTAAATCGGAAGACTCAGCCACGCTACCTCGGACCCTTCGAAGTTGGCCGGAAAACACGTGGAGGCGCATACGAGCTACTTGAATTGGACAGAACCCCATATCCCCTGAATAATGTTGCCGCGTTCAGACTCCTTCCGTACATCTCCCGTGACCATTGGTTTATGAAACGGGGATGGCTGGGCGATGATGAAGAAGACGAGTAAATTTTCTTCACGTAAGTTCCTGCACGCGCCAAGCAAACTAATTCGGGATGGACTTCTAACTTTAGCCTCACTTATACCAGACGACCTCTATAGAATGACCCCGCCTTTCCGCCTTCATGGGCCCTACTTCCTTCTATGCACTCACGCTTTGGGCTCGCCACCGACTCGACGAGGAAGTTTACTGCTACACTGGTTCGGACGAGTGAAAGCGAAATGTGTTGTGCCGTGAACTGAAGTTCCGCATGCCCTACCTCTTCCCTGCGCCCGCACGCCGCCCACTCGCACCCGCCTCTTCCTTTAGCGAGTCAGAGACCGCCATCACTCGCAGCGGCTTTGAGTATGCCCCGCGGTTCACTAGCCAAACACATTTTGAAACCCTTCGAGGCTCGGTACTCCCCAGCCAGGACGCCCCGCCGGTACGCGACTACAACGGACGGATAGTATTTCAAATAGAGCTGAGCGATCGAGTATCCTTCTCTGGAAGCGGTACTACTATCCCACGCTACGCTATCCTACATCCCAATGCAGCAGCCTGCATCGACTTCGAGGACCAGCTGGTACTTGCTACGCCGCAAGGCAAAGTATCCGTGGTGAAGGTCATTCGGAACCATGGACAGTCCAGTCGCTTACCCTTCACAGGAGTAATCAAATGTCTCGATCTACGTTTCCACTCCCCCACTTGCATAGTACTCCTCGCCCCAGTTCGCCTCTTACACAACACCTTTCTTCCTACTTCGTCGCCTAACAGCCTCTTTCTAGGAAGCTCGGTTAGCAGCCATATCCTGCTCGAGACGGCGTATGACCTCGTCTCAGACCGCGCCGCGCTTCCTCGAGGATATTACCGAGAAGGAGAGTCGTTCGGAATGCATCGGATTCCTGTGGTGATATCTTCGGATGACGAGGAGGAGGAGGATCAGTTAGTGGAGGACGTGAACAGTGCCGAATAATTCTCTACTCGATTTCCCCATATGCACCATGCAGATCTTGAGCTTGTGACCACGAATCCCATGAAGTTTCCACAATTTTCGATCAAGCATCAGAAATGCAAACTTAAATTCTGGGAATGGCCGAATTCAAGTCATAACTCTTGCTTTCCTTCCATGATGAGGCCCCTGCGCGAATGATCTCCGCCCAACTGCCCACGACCCTTATGACACGGCTACCCCCAGGCATGCCGGCTGCCACCGGATGCTGAAGGCCTACGCCTTTAAAGAATACCCAACGGATCGCCCGCTCCTCGCGGAACTATGTGGAGGTGGAGAGAGTGCCCGGGATGGAGAACCTTCATGCATTCGTACCCTCTACTCGCCCTGAACCAGCCTCCCAATCTTCCACCTCAGCAGCGCGTCGCATTCCCGGTGACCCCGTATGACACCATCGAGGTGCAGCCAGATCACCGTGTCCCCAGATACGTTGTCGGCTCCGCCGGTATCTTGATCATTCCCCCAGCAAGCCAGCTCATACCCGCCGAGGAGTTGGTGGTTTTCGCACCCATAGCTGCCCACGGTCCCGTCGATGCACTCCCGCAGTACTCCGTAATCGAATGCCAGGAGCTATATGCACCTCAAGCGCCCAGGTTGATACTTCTCGCCCCATCGGACCTTTTCGACCTTCCTCCACTCGCCGTCCCCAACCCATGTTACACCGGGGAACGATATATGCTGACCCCGATAGTTACGGAGTTGCAGTTCAACTTGCAGCTGGACGAGGAAGAGGGAGGGGAAGCGGAAGGAAGAGAAACGGAAGGACCAACAGCCGACCTCATCAACACCACTGACGACGACGCCGTTGATAGAGCCATCAAACGCCTCATCCGAAACTACGTAGGCAAGCAGCAGCCGTCCCTAACAACCGCCACTAACTCCCTGAAACTTAGAAAGCGACGCCCTTCTTGAAGCTTTTGGTCAGGCGTGCTTTACGAGTCCTGAACTAGTTGGCTACTACGACTATCCTTGACGCATGCATTTCCATACTACGCACCCCAATACACATGACTCCTTACTCGATCACGGGGCCAGCGCGTGGCTTCTCAAAACAGAAATGCCGAGACTTACGTATTTTTAAGTCTCCGATCATGGAATGAGGCATTCGCTTCAGGGAAATGTGCCGCCTAACATGTTTGGAAATTCGCTGCTGCACGGCGATTAATCGGCTCCGCTTTCGGTATAAGAGAACATACAGTGTCCTTGATCTCATCGACTGTACGCATGAACCCCGATCAGGCCTGAAGACTCCGGATCTCAGTGGCCCCCATTTACGCATACTCGGCAACTATACCAGCCACTCCAGAACAGAGCCGAGCTGATACTGTCGACCATCACTCCGCTTGATCCGATACAATTCGTCGTAGCTCAATCCACGCACGCTCTTCCCCCACACCGAGACCATAGCATCCTCGAGGCGTACCTCGGCCCGCCCATCTGCAGATTCGGTAAACGCGTGTACCCTATCCAACGACTTACCGGTGGTCTACTGTACCACGGCTGCACCATCCATTGCACCGGATCACGGTCGGGAATTCTTATCCCCTACCAATTTGGAGCCTGCAGCCGACGTGATGATTACATAATGCTGAAGTGTAGCGGAACCGGCGCGGGTGACATTTGGATCGAGGCCACATACAGAAGGGTGTATTGGGACATGCTACCGTTGACCCTTCGACAACGCCCACAGGAATCCGAACACGAAAACAGCACGGAGATTCTGCATGTCTACTCGTGCCCTGATGACAAACCTGGGAACTCGTCCACCCTTTCACGATGGAAGATGAAAAATTTCAGAAGGTCAACCGAGGACGGTTGAGGTATGTTCCCCACGGATGTCAGACTCCCACTAAAGTGGTAGTCAGAACATGACAATTCAAGGCGATTTGCGCTATCGGCAGACGCAAGGGAGATTTGATGGGATCGACTTCATTACTCACTCCAACTCATTTGGAGTCACTTCCACTCACTCGCTGAAGTATTTGATGGGATCGATTTCTTTACTCACTCCGACTCATTTGGAGTCACTTCCACTCATTCGCTGAAGTTCTTGATGGGATCGATTTTCCTTTTCGACTGACTCATTGGGAGTCGCTTCCATTCATTTGTAGCACAGCCACTTAGAAATTTTGGACTGGACTCACAACAAGTCATTTCGACTCGTGAAGAGTCATTTGGACTCAGTTCCTTGTAGTATAAATTTAGCTAGTTTTGTACCCTTTTGGAAATCCAAGTACTTTTCCCCCAAAGTCTTCCCACACACGCTACGCCCTCTGGGACAGTATCGGTTACTGTTCCAATCCAAGTACCTTCCAGTTGACTTCCCACGTACGTTTTCGCCCACGGGAGCAGTACAGTTACTGTTCCGCCCCACGCTACTGATACCCCGCACGCTCTGACTCTCGATCACATAAATCGAGCCATGTTCCCCGACCTGCATGCACGACCCCGACCCTCGATCACGTAAATCGAGCCACGTTTCCCTGACCCGCACGCACGACCCCGACCCTCGATCACGTAAATCGAGCCACGTTTCCCCGACCCGCACACACAACCCCGACTCTCGATCACGTAAATCGAGCCACGTTCCCCGACCCGCACGCACGACCCCGACTCTCGATCACGTAAATCGAGCCACGTTCCCCGACCCACACGCACGCCCCCGACTCTCGATCACGTAAATCGAGCCACGTTATTCCTACCTGTTTACCCCTACACCTTCATTCCCGTACCCCTATTCCAATCCTTGATCCTACCTTTTGATCTTTTTTTAACTACAACCTTGTTGGCGCTTCCCCGTCGAACCTTACTTAATAAAATTTGTGCTTGGATTTAATTTTTCGAGTGCAAATTTTTGTCAGATCCTCCCGCCTCTGACACAGATTCTCATCACTACATCTCTGATATGGAGGAAGAGGATGCAGTGCAGCTCTTATTGGCCAGTGCCATGCAACCTCTCAATACTGAGACAGAAAGTCTTGCAACAGACATTGTCAAGGTATTTATTTGTCTTTAGATCTTGGGATATTATTTTCCTCATCTTTCCAAGGCACTCTATTGTTTTCCCCTTGCAGTTGTCCAAGCAGGCGCATATATTGCAAAAACTCGGAAACTCAGAAACTACCTCAAAGTTTATGAGCAAGATCATGCTGGACTTCTGAGTAGGCTGCCGGATCAGACCCATGACGAGTATGCCTGGTCAGTGTATACAACATGGAATATCAGCTTCAAGTGTTTGGGATAGCTGGCAGCCAAATTCTTGCAGATATGCTCATTCCTGCACCATGAGAGAATATCAGAGGATATTTTTTCCCATGCTGCCACATACAAGCATGAGGGGTTGGGACCAACAAAGGAACAAATGGAGGAGCCTCGCAAGTTTTTGAATGAATTTCTCACGCAGGCTGGGACTTGGGATGAAGTCCACTTCGCAGATATGACTGTTGAAATCCAGGGATACTCATTGATCAACCAAGATCCAAACACCAACCTGTTCTCAATCCACCCGTTGGTCCATGACTGGAGCAGAAAACATCACAGATAATGATGCCACTCGAGAATGCTCTGCAACTATACTCGCAATGGCAACAATGACAACTTTGGCTGACCAAGTCTTCCACATCGGCCTCCTGCCCCACCTCAATTCTGTTCTCCATGGAGAACCACAGTTTGCCCACAAATTTGCCTATCCATATGAGCGGATATACTATGACTCTGGTCATTTTGACCGTTCCCAGGAGCTTTGTGTTGCTCTACTGGAAAATAGAAAGCACACTATGGGTAGTGAACATCCAGAAACACTGGATGCGATGTCAAGTCTTGCCATCACATATCACAATCTAGGGAAACTCACAGAGGCAGAGGAGCTCAAAGTGGTGGTGTTTGAAAAGAGAAAACAGATATTAGGCCCAGAACATCCCGATACTCTGGATGCCATGTCAAGTCTTGCTGCCACATATCGGGGTCTAGGGAAACTCATGGATGCAGAGGAGCTCAAAGTGGTGGTGTTCGAAAAGAGAAAACAGATATTGGGCTCAGAACATCCCAGTACTCTGGATGCCATGTCAAGTCTTGCCATCACATATCACGATCTAGGGAAACTCACAGAGGCAGAGGAGCTCAAAGTGGTGGTGTTTGAAAAGAGAAAACAGATATTAGGCCCAGAACATCCCGATACTCTGGATGCCATGTCAAGTCTTGCTGCCACATATCGGGGTCTAGGGAAACTCATGGATGCAGAGGAGCTCAAAGTGGTGGTGTTCGAAAAGAGGAAAACAGATATTGGGCTCAGAACATCCCAGTACTCTGGATGCCATGTCAAGTCTTGCCATCACATATCACGATCTAGGGAAACTCAGAGGCAGAGGAGCTCAAAGTGGTGGTGTTTGAAAAGAGAAAACAGATATTAGGCCCAGAACATCCCAATACTCTGGATGCCATGTCAAGTCTTGCTGCCACATAATGGAAGTTGGGAAAATCTAATGCATTGGAACTTGAGATATCTGTGCTGGAAAAGCGAAAACAGATGTTGGGCCCAGAACATCCCAGTACTCTGGATGCCATGTCAAATCTTGCGATCACATATCACAATCTAGGGAAACTTACAGAGGCAGAGGAGCTCAAAGTGGTGGTGTTTGAAAAGAGAAAACAGATATTGGGCCCAGAACATCCCAATACTCTGGATGCCATGTCAAGTCTTGCTGTCACATATTGGAAGTTGGGAAAATCTGGAAATGCCTTGGAACTTGAGATATCTGTGCTGGAAAAGCGAAAACAGATGTTGGGCCCAGAACATCCCAGTACTCTGGATGCCATGTCAAATCTTGCCATCACATATCACGATCTAGGGAAACTCACAGAGGCAGAGGAGCTCAAAGAGGTGGTGCTGGAAAAAAGGGAACAGATATTGGGCTCAGAACATCCCGATACTCTGGATGCCATGTCAAGTCTTGTTGCCACATAACAGAGTCTAGGGAAAGCCACAGATGCAGAGGAGCTCAAAGTGGTGGTGTTCAAAAAGAGAAAACAGATATTAGGCCCAGAACATCCCAGTACTCTGGATGCAATGTCAAGTCTTGCCATCACATATCATGATCTAGGGAAACTCACAGAGGCAGAGGAGCTCAAAGAGGTGGTGCTGGAAAAGAGGAAACAGATATTGGGCTCGGAACATCCCGATACTCTTGATGCCATGTCAAGTCTTGCTACCACATATCGGAGTCTAGGGAAAGCCACGGATGCAGAGGAGCTCAAAGTGGTGGTGTTCAAAAAGAGAAAACAGATATTAGGCCCAGAACATCCTAGTACTCTGGATGCAATGTCAAGTCTTGCCATCACATATCATGATCTAGGGAAACTCACCGAGGCAGAGGAGCCCAATGTGGTTGTGCTAGAAAAGAGGAAGCAACTCTTAGGGACAGAGCATCCAGAAACTCTGACTTCTATGTGGAACTTGGCACTTACTTACAGGGCTCTGGGGAAATTGGAGGAGGCAGAGCATCTTCTGTTAACTGTGGTTGAAATGCGGGCTTCAACATTGGGCCCAGAGCACGAGGACACCATCCAAGCTCAAGGGGACTTGACAAAAATACAGAAGCTTATTGAAGATGGTCGGACTGGTGTATCCACTGATTCCCTTGTCAGTGAAACATAGTTTTACACATGGCTGCTTTTGTGAAACAAGCCTGTATCTGATTGACTGCTGTGAATATTATTGAGTTCTCACCCCACAGTTCAGATTCATGAAGTGAATAACACATGAGAAGAGGCCTTTTACCTCGCAGATCATTGAACTTACATGTAAGTAACTATTTGTTGTTCTGCGGTGAACCTCCAAATCATAACTTTGCCCGGGATTTAATGGAATTGATTTGATTTGATTCCTGTCTTTCACAAAGTTGGTTCGGAGTACTTTTCCGGCTGAGAGAATGTACCAAGAATATCCAAAGCCATGACATCATTGCTAGATCCTGACGTTGCGGCGGACTCGGATTTACGAGCTGTTATCTCACAACGAGTGGCAGTGATTTTCACTGAAAGATTTAGATTGATTTAAAACCACAACTAATACACGACTGTGTCCGAGCAACGTCGGGGTTAATGCCCACCGTCTGGGTGGCGGCGAGTGAGCATCAAGTTAATTAATTTTGGCGGTATGCCAAAATATCTTTGCATCATTCTCTATCAAGAGTTCGTTACTCTGGAGAAGAGAGTTTCGAATGTATTATCATTTGAATAAACATAACAACAACAATACACAGAACGATACACGAAATGTCCCAAAAAGGAAATCGCTGATCGCCGACGTGGTCGTCGGTGGGGGAGGGGGATGGGAGAGAGAGACCCGGGGGTTATACCACCAAGCAGTAAAACAGGTGCATCGTCGAGACCAAAAGATAAAGAGACGGTCAAGAGCGCAGCTTAAAGTGAGAAGCAGAGGGGCGCAGGGGATCCGACACCATCTCGGTCCTTGACGCGGCGCGATTCGGAGACAATGTGGGGAAGGTGGGACCCGCGGGTCATAACGGGGCACCGAGGTCCAGTCGTTGCGGAGTACGAGGAGAGCGATCCGGGGAGTAAGATCTGGATCCCACTAATACACCTTCGCCGACGTGACAGCGGAAGGGCGAAGGCGTCGGGGATGCGGTGGCGGTCGCAGAGAGGGTCGGAAGAAGGGCGAGGGCGAAACTTGAGTAACCCGCCGCATGATTGAGTGTGGCGTAGTACGAGCGAGCAGCTGCTTTCCCTGCCGAGCTCCCATCCATAAGACTGCGCCACGGGGTCTACAAGAGGGAGAGCGCCGGGATGCGGTATCGGCCATTACGAGATTGGCAGCGTGGTACGCAAAGAGAGGACGAGAGAGAGGCGGAGAGCGACAGGATCTAACCCCCCCTCTCCCCCCAGCCATGTGCAGGAACGCCCACCCTACGATCGACTCCGCACGGAGCAGGAGCGGACGAAGCCGCAGCGCGATGAGGTGCCTCCCCTCTCTCCTCCTCGCATCTATACGACTGCGCGCAGAAGTGGAGCCTCGGGGACGCGCGCGGCGCGCGGCGGGGATGGCAGACGTCGACGTGGCTGTCGTGCGGGACGCGGAAGACCTCGTGGTGTGCGAGCAGAGGGGGAGGGAGGTGCAACTCGCCCCGACTCGGCTGGGTCTTCGCCCCCAGACGTGGCGAGTATGTGCTCGACGTCCCGGGCACTGTGCCGACGCCGCGCACGCACCCATACACGCGAATACGCGCAAGGGGAAGGGCGCGTGGAGATTGTTTGCAACGATGAGTAGTCAGTCTATAAGCAGCATCAGCGCGAACGAATATCGATGAGGCGCACACACGTACCGGGAGGAGCGTCTTTCACTCGCAGCTACGCTGGCCAGATCCATAGGCCGCGCGCACGCCACCCGCGCTCCCGGGGACGCCATTCGCGGTGCGATACGAGGGACCTGCGTCACCGGCACATGATTGCGCGACCTATCTGCGCGAAGGCCCGGCACGAGCGAAGACGAGGTGGCCTCGCGGGATGTAGGACGCAAGTCGTCGTGGCGTACGAGAAGGGCGGGGAAGCGCCGCGGTGTATGTGAGAGTGCGCGCCCTGACCCACACCGCGGCCTCCGCCCCAGACTCATGCGCTCCCGACGATGCACGTATGCCCATCCTGCCATCTTGAGGACGTGTGATCGCAGGCAGAGATGCGTCGGGATGGCATACAGCGCGCTACCGAAGAGCGTCAGCGCCAATGGAAACCGATGAGGCGCACAGACGTACCTGCAGTTGTAGGTAGGACAAGCTTCCCGTACTTCCTTCGCTTGCAGACACGCTCACGGATGTCGTGGGCGCCGAGCTCGCCTACTAGCACAGCAATCCTCCCAAGGATCCGCCGCTTGTCCCCGAGGGTGTCGAAGCGAGCATAGGAGAGAGGCCGCGTCATGACCTGGGAGGGTGCCAGATCGTATCGATTTGTGCGCGGCATGCCTGTCGGCGGCACATACCCACGGACACGCCACCGGTCAAAGCTCTTTCGCTGGCAGCCACGCCGAACGCCGTTGTGGGCACCCAGCTTCGAGTGCTTGTTCCGCGCGCCGTCATAAACGCCACCGACGCCATCCGTAGCGAGGTCGTCGATGAGGCGAGGTGGTCGAGATGGGGGAGGGCGGCGCCAGGTTCAGTAGCGAAGACGGCGCGTGGTGTCTGACGGTTGCGCGGCAGGTTTCCGATGGTCCGATTACACAACGTCTGTTGGGCGGCGTGAGGACCAGAGAGAAGGGAGGCGCCTTGTACGTACCCAGCTAGTGGTACATATACACTGTAGCTTGAGACCGTCTTCCAGCGCGCTGCGGAGCGTACTATCCGCATAGGTGTATCGAAGAGGAGCGCGGAAAGGGTACATACCCGTCGAAACTTACTGGAAAGGAGTCGCTCGCAGGCATGCACACCGTCGTTGGGGGCCGAGATCAGAACGCGCGCCGCACTGTGATCGATATGAAGAAGGCTGCGCGAAGACCGGGGAAAGGAGTGTCGGACCGAACCATTGTACGCCGCGTCTGTGCTGGGCGGCTTTAGCACCAAGATGAAGGGAAGGTCGCAAAGGAGACGTACCGGAGGCAGTGGACCGCAAAACTCATCCTATCAAGTCAACCCAGGGCCCCAGAAGTGACGCCGAAGAGGCCAGAGAGACAGGACTAATGAGGTAGCCAGGGATATTTCATGGCGGTGGTACAGAGTCCGTATCGCGAGAGCTGAAGAAAATGTCGCCGAAAGAGCTGAAAGAAGTGCTTTGTGTGCTGATGTTATGATCACCCGCTATCAGCCTGCGATACCCCTTGTCCCAAACCTTCACCACGATTTTGCTCAAATTCGCTGGCGGAATGCTCTGCTTTAATTCTATGGCAGCATCCAGATCCCGGACTCGAGCAGGACATTTTCTTGACTCCCGGAAAAATGCGCCTCCCACAGATACTTTTTGTAGAATTGGCACACGACCCTGGGACCCTTGCAATCTCTTCGAGTCAGCTGCACAACTTATAAACCTCCGAAACTGACACAAGACCCCTTCCAAAATCTCCTCCAGTGTCCCCGTATTAATATCTCGCAGGCGCCCGACGCCGACGGCTACTTTTGCCAATAATTTCACCGAAGGTCCAAGCTCCCCGCACCCTCCAATTCATCAAAGATTTCTTCAAACACAGCTCAAATATTGCCTTGCGCTCTCTGCGCTCTCCACCCACTCCAAAGTCTCACTGATGGCTCTGTATTCAAAATTCTCACTGCTGGCTATTTATCGCTGTTGGATGCAACACAGAAAACATCGCACCTCGGGCTGGCGCCAACATCTCCTTTTTTTCCAATGGCTGATCTTTCTTCTGATCGTTATGCTAATCTTCCGCATGAAAATCGCAATTTATCTCTGCCAATGGTCAACTTCTTTGCGTGTTCTAGTTTCTACAACGATGGTTCTCCTATGTTCGGGACACTTGATCATTCCCAATTGCCTATACGCGGCCCATCTGTCTCCTCCCAAACGTCCACCACGTCCACGATTGCTCGGATTCCGCTGGCGCTATAAATAATCCCTCAGCTCTCACTATAATTCGCGCATTTACTGGCGGTTTTTAGGGCGCCTGCCGTCTCTCGGTTGCGCCACTCTACAAACAGCCCAAACGGACATATTATAATCTGGCTCCCAGTGGAATGCCTCGGCTCTCGTCTTCTGTGTAATTTTTTCTTTTTTTTGGAGGTACAAGATGGCGAAACTATGCCTCGAGGTTATTGTCTTAATTTACGCATTTCTTTGAACCCTATTATAGCTCCGAATATCACCTCGTCCTCTGCGCGCTCCCCCTAGCTGGTCAAAGTTTCCTGCACCAGGTATTGTATCAATACCCAGTGCTCTCTCTAGTACCTGCGTCGGATTTAACGGAAAAGACAGACATCCATCTGACTTCCCTGGTATTATCGGATTCAAGCCATTCTTCCTTGGTGACACCTTGTTCCATCATCGTCGGCCCAGCAAATGATTTTTCGAACGCCATTTCTTGCTCGTTAGCGCCTTCCGGATCTTGCGCTCCATAATCCATCCCCGATGCGGATTTATCTGTTCAATTGGACAATATATATAACGCCCCAAGTTCGCCCTTCATCCGACTTCAACGCTCCTAATAATATTTCGAACACTTCTCACAACATAACCATTCTCAATTGTGTTCTTCCGTCCTTCCTCTTAGGCGCTCCTCTCCTTCCCTTCGTTCAGTGCTCGTCAAACCTCCTCTACTTTGAACTGGCGTAACCCCCAAATCCCGGCCTAAATATATTTTGCACACTTCCATCGCTCCCGCAGTCAAGCACTTTTTTTGGAGCAATTACCATCGTCTCGCTTTCTCGGGCCTTTCACGGAGCCGCCGGTAAGTGGCGGCAACGAAGCCTCGCTGCCTTGAAGTTCCATCCATGGCATCGGTCCTCCTTTACGTACCGTCTGCGTTCCTGGTTCCACAACCGTCCTCATCCGTGGACTGAGCACTCTTCGTTTGCCTCTCTACTATGTTCTTCACCCTCTCAACTTCTGCGTATCTTGCTCACTGGACCGGTTAGCAGTGGTTCTCACTTCCCCGTTCCAGAAGTAGCTTGCGTTCTCGGTGCATTCCCTCATATTATGTTATCATCTCATCTCACCTTCATCTTTCTGCGGGCGCGAATCCGTCCTTAGCTGCTTCCGTCTCTCGGTTTGCGGACTAACGGATACCTTTTGAATCGTGCGACCGGGTTTAGCGTTCGCATCGAACGAAGAAGCGTTCACGTTGATTGTGCTTGGGTTTACTTTATGCGGACTTCTTCCCGCATGGACTTTCCTCAGCGCGACTTCGTTTCTTTGTTCCCGTAATTCCTCTAGATTTTTCTCCGCTTGCGTCACATCTGCACTTGTCCCTACTTATTTATTTTTTCGTTCTTGTGGAGCCAAATTATTGAATCTAATAGTAGTTCGTTCTATCTGAGACAACCCCAACCCCAAATCTTTATTTCTTCCTCAAATTCAGCAAGAACTTATTGTTATTCCACCCTCGAATTGGATATTCTCACTCTCTGGCTTCCTCAGTCTTATTTCAAAATCGTCTGTCATTATATCTTGTGCTCTAAGGGAAGTAAAAATTCGAAAGGACCATCGACTGATTACCTACAGTGGCCATCTACGATTTCCGAAGCGAACTTCCGCCCTATAAATCAAAACATATCTCCCAATCCTCAGGCCGTAGTCAAAAATCGTGCGTACTAGCGCCGCCGACCATGCTGCTCCCGCTCGGGCTGACCTCAACGTCGAAACCCCCGACTGAACCTTATTCCAGCTGTGTACACTTCATTTGCCTTTTAATAATTATCTCGCAAGGAAACCACATATATCCCCCGTGTTGATGGACCTCACTTTAACATCTCCTCAAACACAGCCAACAAACACGAAGGCTCTTCTCGCAAAAGAAATCACTGCGTTCAGCGGGTCCCTAAACCCGTAAAAGTGTAGAACCTGTGAGGCGGGTCTAGATCGGTCTAGATGACGTTTATGTACGCCTATTTACCTAGACCTGTCAAGTCGAGGCGCCTAGACCCGGCATCAGCCGAGATCATCTGAGACAGGTCTATGTCCGCTTGTCGAGGGCGAGTCGAGAGGTGGCTGAGGAGGTGGCTACAACTGCCTAGCCACCTAGAAACACTGTGTCTAGTTGGCTAGACACAATTGGCCGTCTACGCACCTAGACACGATCCAGTTCTAAGGGACCGCTGAACGCAGTGAATATGCATCCCATTGATCCTCCTCAATTTCTTACGTAGCCCACTGCCCGTCCGTGCTCAGAGTTAACCATTGTGTCCCAAATACAATTTTTGGATGCCCAAAGTATAATACTAATCGCCGAGTCGCTCAGATACACAATTTCAAACACTCAGACAATCTATTATTTTGGTTCCAACTCTGTGAGCCTCCATTTGTCCATACAGCAATGCTTCAACATCCATGTCCAGGACACAGCTTCCAAAATGGGGAATGATTCGCGCGTGGACAGAAATTAACTGAAAAAAGAGACTAAAATGTTCGTCACTGCCAACCATGGTATGCTCCGAGTGTGTCCAGATTACTCTTATTTAATCTGTCACCCAACACGACTGGTTTTTTGTATGATGCCATGAATTGGTATTGGGGTAAGCCATCCCCAACACTTTTCCAGGTTTCATCCAGTTCGTGCCAGATCGGGCGCAAATCAATGCTATCCCAAACTGGGCTATGGGTGAGTTTGACCACATGCAGCTCAGAGTCATCCCCAGTGTCCAAGAACACAGGGTCCATGAGCGTGTCAGGGTGCTCTGCTCTGCATTGTATTTCCCCAAAGATGTGTTGAAGCCAATGCCCAGGATATCCCTGCTCTTAGAGTCATATGCAGAAGTCCTTGCGGATATTCGCATAGTCAGCCTCCAGTGAGCAGATCCGCACATAGCGGATCAGCTCGCTCTTGACCCAAGCACATTTTGAGTCTTCGGAGTGGCAGGAATTCCATGGTGTATACATATAAGCATTTAATGCTTTCTGGTACACACTGGTAATCAACCGCTGACACAGATTGAAAGCCGGTGAACTGGGGTCAAACTCCAGGGTGACATGTACATCGAGGAAAGGGAGGCGGTGCCTAGACGACACCCATTCCATCTTCATATTCGGATGCAAAAACCCGAAACACTCTTGGAAATTGCGGACATCCTGGGCTGAATCTCGGATGATAGCGAAAGTATCATCAATGAAGCGACAGTAGAACAGGATAGTGTCCTTGAACTCTTTGAGCGGGTTCACCTCGTAGCCGGCCAGGAAGAGGTTAGCATACAACGGGCCCCGGTCACGGCGCTCATCATTTTCGGATTTTTTCGAAAAAATAAAATTGACTTTTACATTCGTCCATCGCCTTTCCCAGATAAATCTCTCACATCCATTCGCCAAGCACAGAAGTTGCTGCGGACTTTGGACACCCCGAAGTAGCCATTCACACTTATTTTATACCCCTGATTAGGTCCACAGCCTCTGAATAGTTGTGATCAAGGGAGAAATTTATTATGAGATGCTCTTTGGCACTAGGGCAAGCACCATGACTGTGGGTTCATGGCGTAGGACCGACACTTGCCATGGCATTGCACAAATGATCAAAAGCCCATTGTTCTATTGGCAGTGTGAGAGGTTGGCATGTCTTCCGTGGGACAGGGGGAGGAATATTTCAATATACTTGGGTAGTAGGGCCGCGGCGTTGCCCGGCAAAACTCGTACTTATATTTATTCATAGTTTGACTGACTCTCGCACAGAGTGGTTGCTAGAAGGTGTTTTATGGCCAAATATGGGCTTGAGTTCTTATTAATGTACTCTAAACAAAAACATGTAGCTTCGGTGGACTCGGAAGTAGTGCTGGGTTTGATTAGGTTAATACGTTTGTATAAATCCCGGCACCGAAACGGCGAAACATTGAGTCAAAAGGGGCACTATCACTGGGTATTTTATGCGCATTTAAAACATGGCTTCCGAGAGCCTTGGGGTATAAAATGTACAATACCCTGTATAATACAGCTTGTTTAATATGACATTCTAAACCCAGCACTACTCGGAAGGCAAAGAAAAATGCAACATGCATTATTATAGTCTAGCCTTTCTTCCTCTTTATTTTGGCCTGTCAAGGTTGCCTGCAGTCTAAGTCTTCTAGACGTATTGTAGATAGGTATCATATTTATAAATTTGTAAATGAGAGCTCGTCGAAGGATACATGCCGAAGCAGCGACCGGGCGATGATCCATATAGATTATGCTGTATATAGATCTCGGATATCTAGTTACCTGATTAACTGGTAGACAAATTTTTTTTTTGAGAAGATGACTCGGTGAAAAATCCATCAATGATCTCAAAATAACATGAACAATGACACAGCTGCTATTTTCAATACGATTTTTTGAATGGAAATTAAGCATAGCGACTAATTTTAATAGCACAGCTCCTATAAAGTCCCTCAACGTTTCGAGCATAACACAGGAAAAAATCGATGATTTTGCTGATCAAGCATTCTGAAAGAGACGAGACTTATTACATAAGTACTCATAATTATGACCACAAAAGTCCGAGCTCTCAAGTCCTACTTGGCAATGCTTGCTCATTTGCGACAATGAACATCTGATTTAGTCTCTCGTTCGTGCACATTTACTCAATATATATTGGTTCGCCTAACCACCTTGGCTCCGACTTAATCCTCTGTCTTCCTGATTCCCTTTCTGTTACAAACCCATCCTCCAGTCCAGTCTCTTCTCAGTCAGAGAGTACCATACATGGCCTTGCTTCAGACTCAGGCTCATGCGTGTCACACACTTGCCTTTTCCCTGCCCAAAGCTGGTACGGAGCAAGTTCTCCACACATTTGTACCCAAGATTCACTAGTTCAAGTACCTGTTCCTGGAAAATTCTCTGCCCACTCCACAGGATGAAAGTGTGAACATGCTAAGTGTAATAGGAAATTTATCACCACATATCTGCAGGTTCATTCAGAAATACATCCAGCTTGGTTGAAAATACAGGGAAACATCAGCTTCTTCAATGCCTTGCATGTAGCTTATCAGTCATGGAGCAAACTGAATATTGTCAACTGTGAATACACTACTAAAGAAAATTGGCACCCGCCATTGGCATCTGCCAAAACTTCTCACAACAAAAAATAGAACAAAGACATGATTCTGATCGTTGTGCAACACCATGGCAAGTGTCGGTCCAATGCCATGAACTCATGGTCATGGCACTTGCCCCCAGTGTGGCCTCATAAATTCATATAATTTGATGCTAGGATTATTAAGAATATGGATAAAGAGCTGGGCTATGCATTGGAATGGAGGAAAATGTGTTGAATCCCAAAGGGACTCCGCAACTCCACCAATGGCGTGTTATTTGGCACCTGCGGTGCCGCCAAACACCGCCATGGTAAATGGGAACAAATACCACCTGATGAGTTTCTGACAAAATGTTTGTGCACCCCATAACGTTGTGGATCCCCTACTCTTGTCTTCCCCTAGCATACTCTATCAGTTGCTTGCTCGCACTTCATGCAACGTTCCGAGTCAACTTCCCTGCTAATCAAAACACTAGCCATCCGCTAGCACTTCTACCAACCACAATCCTGACATGACGTCGGACACGAAAATTGAAGCCCGACGTAAGTTGAATTCTGAGTTGTGTGGTGCTGCGCAACAGCACACATCAAATCTCGACTGCGACTGGGTAACGGATATCCATCCTCGATCTTCCTTGTCTTGCTCTTACTTTTGCAGTTGTATATACTACTCCAGAGGAAACAACGTAAGGGGGTCTCTCATCTCAGCGTATCCACGCTGCCAAAAAAAAGTGAACCCTATCCCCCCCAACGAGTCCCGAAGCCTTTCCTGATAGCCGCACCGCCATATATATTTGTGTGCCCCCTTTCCGTGCGCTTCCTACCACCACCTTGCATACTGTATGGCAAATTGAACCTACATGTTTTAAAAAGAAAGCAAACCAGACTCTCTCGCCCCGAGCTCGGAAGCATTTTTCTGATACCCGCACCCACAAATTCAGGACCATACAGTAATTGCACATACGCAATTGCTCCATTACTTTGTATTCTGTGAGGAAAGCCGGAGTATCACCCTCATCCGGCCTGTCTTGTCTGATGAACTGACGGTCTCATTCTCTAAAACTTAAGTCCTCAATGTGTTTCGAGTCCCACCAAAGAGCTTTTCTTCTTTTCTCGCTGCTTTCAAAATTCATACTGCCTTCGGAGTTCAAACCGCGGCGACACGAAACGGGGTTCAATTTCCCCGTTTGTCTGAGTTTAGGTTGCCCTAGGACATTAATTTGGTCGTTCATTGTATTCCATAGGTTTAATTTATTGACTCCGCGGGCCGAAAAATTCCATCCTCACGTTTCAAGATAGTAGAGTGTAACTTTACGTGGAAGGGTGGACGCGAATCGAACTTCTAGAGGCTAATACCAAAATAGCAAATCAGTGGCTCATATGTTTTCAGGATTCACCTGTACACAGCAGATGGGCTTGTTTATGTGACTCGCTTACATTATTAACTGGCAGCTACCAAAAAATATGTAACCCTGTGGCCTGTCCGTAAATACGGTATGACATCGTCGTATTTATGAGATGTGTCAATGGTGTCAGGTCTGGCCGCTTATATTTACATCCTGCGAAGGCACAACATCAACTATTTAATATTCGGGCCAGTATTCCGATGATATAGCTTCTGCATCATAGACGAGTCCGTACAGCATTGACAAACCAATCAAATGCCGAACGCCTATGCCCACCAAGCTCAAAAAATAACTGCATCACGCACAGCCTTCACTACCCAGGGCGCTCTTCTTCCACCACCACGATCTACCATCGACTTGCCGACCTCATGCGCAAGCAGGCCCGTCTCTCCCCACCTGAGTCTTTGATGATGTCAACTACGCCGCAAGTAGCTCGGTAACTGCCTGTTTCTTTATGAACCTTGACGGTACTGATGCCACACCCGAGACACGCGATATTCGACCACTGCCACCATATGACCATAAGCGGGGGGACTTTCAATGTCCATGCGAACAGTAATGATTCAGATGAAAGCGGTGAGATCCCACATCGCTTTCCAGTGCTCTTGCCAACTCCTGCTTTCGTTAGATTTTCGGCGTGTGATGCTGGGTGATCTCAACCTCTTGAAGGAAGTCGCCATTCAAAATGTTGTTGAATGCCGCGATGTTCTCCACAAGAGGACAGGAGTTGTGAAACACCGTGATCCTGTGGTCGTCGGTGTTCGGCGAATCTATCAAGCACGTGTCATTGGGATGAAGGAGAACTTCACCGCAGTTGTGTATGAAGGTTCTGACTTCAAAAAGGCAAACTGCATTCTGCTTTTAGTCTAATCTCCTCACATAATATCGTAGCACCAAGCTCTTGCAGAACAGCGTGAAAATTTTCGGTGACAATATCTTCTCAACAATGTTTAACAGTATCTAATATTCTGCCCCAGGCACCCCTCTTTGGTTCAGTTATTTGGTGTGACTTTGAGTACTCGCCTCAAAGCTTTAATCTACAATGATGGTACATGAGAGCTTGCGCCACTACAGAGACACTGAATGTTCATATTATTCCAGGATTGATGCCACTGGATGAATTTCGACAAATGCATAAGCAGTCTCCACTAGTATCAGCCTTTGTGGAGCATGAAATTGTGTGTTTTCTTCTATAGTTTAATAATTTCCCTCAATGTGAATTGGTTAGGGCAGGCACTTCGGTGTGAGCTCAACTCAAGCATAATTTTATATTCAACTCACGATCTCAAGGCCGCCATTAATCACTGGGTGGATGTAACTGGAGTCGGGCTACTCCTCCGAGATTCGGAAGGATTTTGGACGCAGCTGGAGAAAGGCACAATGTTGTGGATCCGCATCGCTACTGGACAGTTGTGCATTGAGGTCAATGACAACGATGAGCAGGATTCCACAAGCCTGCCTTGGGGGATACGAGGTGACTCCATCTCTCGAGTTCATCTCACATCCGACACGAACCTGGAGGAGAAACTTCTTTCCAACTTGTCTCTCAATGATATCCACCACATATTTTCTGCCTGTGGCTGGTGGCATCTAATTGAGATTGCTGATCCAGGCAATATTCTGCTTGGATCTCTTTCCTGGCCCACGGCTAGCTGCGCACATCGGTTCAATCCATTTTCCGAAATTTCTCTATCGGAAAACCTGGGATTGGGAGATGTGCACGTGTCTGGTTGGGAAGTTGCAGATTCATATACACAGGGCTCTTCATTCCCGAATGAGGGCCCTGTCATATTGTCGAATGGGTGGACACGGTATGACTCTCTAATATTTTATGCCAGACTGAGGCTGATCGGAAATCTAGTGTTGCGCTAGCGGATTTACCCATTAATGAAGACTGTCACTTCAGGAAACAAATATATCTGACTTTGGAACCATGGCAACAAGTTCAAAAAACCTGGCTCTCCCAGGCAAACCATGTCATGGATATATCAAGCTTGGATGCAGGTAAATTCTGTTCAAAAATAATTTGTTTCTTGGCTCAAGGATATATACCTTTAGATGAACACTGTATGTTACAGTTTATGCAATTCACTGGTACCTAATCCCTTGCAGACCTAATTCGGGATATTGTCTTACAATTCTCATTATCATCCAATATGGATGAGTTCACATTGCAAGGAACATTCATGGCCCACTGCCCCACAAATGATGTTTACCTCTTCCTATTCCCCGCCTATGTTGATGACTCAAATGGTCACTTGGCTGTTTGCCTGCCTCCGGAGAATGAAAAATACTACTGGTCTTTCGATCTCGATGGAATTAGCCATTTGCCTCAGGATGGCTTGGACAAGCTCTCCCTTCCCAGTGTGAGTTTTCAGGCCTCAGTATACGGGACATGGTGGGAAAAAGAGAGCTATGATTCAATCGCTGAGTGTCATCGCACAAAAGGCTTCAATCCTGCCAGCCAAAATGTCGCCATTGAACTTGGGTGTCCGTTGGTAGATGTAGATAGGTTGAATAGCCTCATTAATGGTGACAAGGCGAGTAGACTCCATCTTGTTGTTGAATGCAAACAAAACCTGACCACTGGTCTGCAGATCGCAGTGGTCGATGAGGTTGAAGGGCAAGAGGGAGAAGTTGGAACATACATCATGTACTCGTCGCTGATGTAGAAAATATTCGGTCCCTCATGCATTCGAAAATTTGGAGGAAACCGGTTTAGCGTTGAATCCACCCATCAAAAAGAAATAAAAAAACACCAGAGCAGTCAGATAAATATCAACTGCCCATGCTCAAAATTATTCCCCAGTTCCCAGAGTTGAGAGCATTTGAAAACCTTCACCCTCTACAGGGCACGGATGAGGATGGGGCAGGTGGGTGAACATACAGGGGAGTGGAAGAATCGGCACAGGAAGGAGCGAAAATTGGATGGAATAGAATATAATGTCGGGGGAAAGGCAGGAGAGAATGTAATATTATAAGAGAGACGGGTATATGGAATGGAAGACGAGAGGCGCAAGATCCGGAAGAATAAAAATAAAAATAAAATAAAAAGAAAGCGGGTGCCAGCGAAGATGGCCGACAGAAGACGCAGATAGAGGGAGCGCAGAAGGATAGGTCGAAGCCACCAGCTCCGCATCTTACGCCGAATAATGAGCTAGAACAGCGTGCTTGCCCGGCGGGTCAAAGCGATACCGAAAGGAAAGGCCACAAAAGGTGGAGCCCAACGCGCGATATCCCCACCAACACACCCACTGAGATGAAGCAGAAGCAGTAGACATGGAATGAACCTAAAATGAGAACGAAAAGATGAAAGAAGGAATAATAAGGACGAACGGTATACGAACGGGGGAAAAGGGAGAAACAGAGACGCAAGGAAGCACCGCAAGCAGAGTAGCACCTGCACACAAATACGTGGGGATGAAATCGAGGAAGTAAATAAAAGAGGAAGAAAGTAAAGAGAACACACGATGCATCCCGGGCATGATATGGATATCATAGAAGAGTCGGTACGTACATACCAAGTCTGCAGTGGACTGTGTGCCTCACACGCACCGTCCCCTCCCTCCCCCACTCACCTCGCACTATCATAGTCGTCCTACACCAGGAGAGCGCGCTCCTCCCTCCTCCCTCCCCCTCCCTCACCATCCTCCTCGTCCCACGTCCTCTTCAAAGAAGCGCGAACCGCAGGTATTCGGGGCGCTGGGTTTTAACCATAAGCTACACGATACGCAGCGCGCTGAGTGCGCGGCGCAGCGAATATGGTGAATGGGATCAGAGCTTGGGGGCGCGAGCTGGATTCCGCGGTGGTAGGCAGGGGGTACGGGAAAGCGCAAGACGGGTGGTGCGCAGCGTCGACGTCAGGGCATGGGGCACGGGCGCAGGCGCGGTTTAGGTTGTCACGCGCATGGGAGACGTGCAAGCCGCACAGTGGGCCGTGTATACGTCTAATGGGATCAGGGTGTGCGGGGCGCGAGGGCGAACTGGGTCGTCGTGCGGATGAGAGAAGCGCGAGTTGGGTGGCGGGGGCAGTGTATAAGTCGAAGGCGCAAGACGGGGAATGGGCCGGCGGCGTACGGGACACGAGCGCAGATTCCGTCGTGAGGGTTGGGAGAAGCGCGGCTCGAGTGGTGGGCTGCGTACAGGGCGGAGACGCGCGGGGCGCAATGAGGTGCAGGAGAAGCGCAAGATGGGTGATGAGAAGCGTATAAGTCGAAGCGCAGTTGGCATGCGGAGCGCAGGCGTGGATGTCGTCGTCGTGCGTGTGGGAAAAGCGCAGGACGGGTGGTGGGTGGCATATACTTCGAGAGGGTAGCGTAAATGCGAAGGGGAGGCAGTGAGGCGCGCATGGCGCAGGCGGAAGCCGTATTATGGGGAAATAGAACACACAGCTGCGTCCCAGAAGCAGTGCGCATGCGTATTAGGAGGGAGGACGGAAGGATGAGGCGCGCCGTAGAGAGCTTCCCGACAGCCGGTGGCCGCGCAGAGACGGTGGCGCCGCGGTGTTGTTCCAGCGGGGGCATGACGAGAGTCTCGTGCAGGGGGGAGCTGTGATGAGGATGTCAGTAGATGGATAGTACATAGGGCACGGTTACGTACCGGCTTGTGCTCACTCCAGTCGGTGCGTTCGGGGCTGTCTCTGTGCGTCCAAGGCATCGGTCATCCAGGCTAGCAAAGTATTGCGATCCAAAGGAAAGCGTGTCCGACTGCGGCCGCAATCGACGCGGAACGCGACACGGCGTCGTGATCATGTAGCAGATGTGGGCGTCATCAGTATCCAGGATAACTAGAAGTCGCCCTCAAGGGCCAGAAAAGCGCAGAGGGAGCGAAAGAGACGAGAAAGATCAGGGTATGACACCGCAGAGGCCCAAAGTCTGTATCCTGAGAGCTGCATAATATATCGTCGAAGCAGCGGAAAGAGATGGTTTGTGTGGCGATGTTAGGATCTCCACTATCAGCACTGCCACTCTTTTTGATCCCAAACCTTCACCACGAATCGACGATTGCCCTCCCGCTGGACTGTACTGGTTTCATTCCTACTCAGAACCTTTATTAAAACTTAAGCAGAAACCTTTGGACGACAATCCGTACAAACTCGCACATTTCCTCGGCAATTTTTCAGCCACAGTTACACGCTCTGGCTGCTTGCAGTGCCTCGGCTGGGCCATTCTACAAACTGTCCAGAAGGATACAACACATATTATTGAGTCTCTCCCAGTGGACCATTTCGTTTCTGGCCTTCTGGGATAATATTCTCCGAACGCATTGTGACCACTCATGCAAATTGCACCGAAATTCCAAGCTACCGGTGCCTTCAAATTCAGCGAGGTTATATTCAACCACATCTGGTCCAATGTTACCGTTGCTGCACCATCACCTCGTCTTGCGCACGCGCTCTCCCTGCTGTTCCAAATTCTCGTTACACGGCCGCCATGGGCGTCGCATTAACCAGCAATCATCCATCCTTCCTAGGTCTCTCACCCGTTCATACTACCAGTTCGACGACTTCTTTTCTTCAAATGGCCGGTCATTCTCCTCAGCGTTATTCCACTCTTTCGCACCACATTGATGGCAATATCTCTCTACTTCAATGCTCAATTTTTCCGCGTGTTTTCATGACTCTACGTTCTTCGGAACGCTCCAAACCCATCACTCGATCATTCTCCTCAGCCGTCCCTCAGTTCCCTCATAATATCGGCTCCGAGACTCCCTTGCCCCCCGATTAGATTACGCAAAATTCACGTACACCTGCGTCCCCTCTGATTATATTCTGCCGCTTATGCTTAATTCGTTACTTGGGTGGCAAGTTTTCACGCCTCCCGATATTTTTTTGATTCAAATTCTAGCTGGGCGACCTTGGAAACTCGGCGACTTTTTATAACCCGTCACAACGCACACAACATCTCTTATAGAGCCTCTTCCAGTCGAACGTCTCGTCTCTGGCCGTCTATATCGAATCTTGATAAGGCGTAGGATGGCCGCTTTTGTGATTCCAAGCTACTAAGTACCGGCATCCTCCATTTCATCGAGATTTCTTTTCAACCGCATCTTACTGCCTTTCAGAAAACAACACTCCATCTCTTGCGCCCTCTCCCACTGACCCTCGCCGACATTTGGTCGACATGGTATCAAAGTGCAATGTGCTCTCCAGTATTGGTGCCCGAATCAACAGAAGTTATCCCGGGCTCCCGCCGTGTAGCGTTTCTGTTCATCTTCATTGGCTCTAAACAGGCATTGAAAAATGACTCGCGAGTTATTTTTAAATTCTGGCTCGTTATTTCCGAACAGTCTTACAGCCTGCGCGCGCCTTCTGGATCTCCCACTCCGTAATCCATGCGTCCGCGAAAACAACTTATCTCCATCAATGGGCAATTTTCTGCGTGTTCTCCTATATTTAAGAATGTGCACCGAAACTAATTGCGGTCCCATTCGTGACTCCGTAGGCGTTCTTCGGGTACCACGCATCCAAATTCCTTGCTCTGGCCGTTCATTCTCTTTCCTCTCCAACCAACCAATCCACCCAAGTCCCCGCGTAAAATCTTAATTCAAACGGAGCGATTCTCCCACGCAACTGCACACTTTAATATCTTTGTCAAAACGATGTTCTCCGGATAACTTACTAACTTAGAATGAGGGCCTTCAACCTCAACACAAAAAACTCTCCGCTTCGTCACAGTTCCATCTATCGGATTCATGAAGTCATTGCAGCGGTCCGTTTGCGATGTGCACCCATTCTCATCCGTGGCCGAACCCTCTCAATTTTCCCTCACTCGCATATCCTCCTAGGTCATTCCCCTCCTCAACCCCTACTTATCTTACCAGCCGGCCCAGCGCATATATTCTGCTTCGTGCACCTCCCCACCAGAGACTTCGAAATAAATTGTTCGAACCCCGCCCTGTTCCGGTGCGTTCCCTCGCATGTTCTTTTCTTCTCACGGACTTCTGCGCATACGCAAGTCCTCCTAGATATTAACTTCCTCGTCGTAGTGGAGATTACATTCCGCGAAAATCGACTCCATCCAAGGCGATTTCGAGGCCGGCGCACCTCTTGCTAGTAAGGCGTATTCTGTCTTATTTCTTATCCTCTCGCCCAGTAAGTGACTCAACGGTCTCATTTCCTCTTTCCTCACAAATAGCCCACACGCTGTTTCAACTGCACGCGATACGCCGGATGGTGGTCAATTTCATTTCTTTATTCGTGTTACGGCCCACACTTACTTACTTACCGATTCCCGCAAGTCCCTTCTGGGCTCTCTTTCCCAATTTATTTGACCCACTCTTTTTCACTGACACTCTAACGAATAAAACTAATCACATACATTTTCTTTGTGCCAATAGCTGCAGTATTCATAGAGAACGAAGCATGTTCACAAACCAAACTTGTTTTGATAGCTTTGTGTCTTGGCGTGGTCGACTTTGTTCGACGAAAGTCATTATGTAATCCTCCGCATCGTCCGGACACCTCCGGACACTCACGTGCGTCTTTTTCACAAACCGAAACTCCGATCCTCCTTTGGACGCGAGTGAGGGGCGCGCGAAGCGCGGCCCGAACGAGCGTCCCAAAGTTTGGTTTGTGACCTGCCGCTTGCCGGCCATCCCAGTGGCAGAATCCCACTAGTCATTGAATCTGCATAGGTTCGGATCAACCCACTCTCCGGACCGGATATCCGGTCTATCTCGGAGAGAGGCTTGGATCAAGATCGGCGAAATGGGCGGGATCTTTGGGACTCATTTGCACCACTATTTTTTTTCTGTCCCCTACTTTATATGGAATAAAATGTTCGTTGTATGCCAGTGATTCATTCCCTCTAATCTAGATTCCCGTGTCATCAGTTGGTGTAAAGGTAATTGAGCCTTTCTCACGCTCTCTGCTGACGGCGAGCACTTGCCTCGAGTACTTTTGAGTACCTGGGATGAGACTTTTTGTGGGCTCTATTGAATCAGATAGTAAATTAAGCAAATTCTGCCTCTTCAAATTTTGAATAGCAGTTTTACGACGCGTCAAAGTAATTTGCGGAGTTGCCGCTAATTAGTGTCACATTATGTCACGTTGTGACTTGTGGCGGTCCTGCGACGGGGTGTTCCCGGGGAGCGAGGGGGAGGTCTCGAGGACCTCTTTCGCGGTGTTTGCGGCGCGGGCGTCGACATGGAGGACGTTAAGCAAAAATTTAAGCGATCGACGATCATTCCCAAAAATAGAAAAATCCGAATTTCTGGTTGTCCGAATGCGGCCAAGATTCTGCTCAGCTCTCGTTTGGCGGGAAACTCACGAAACAGACCTTTAAAAGTATACTGGACCAATCTAAGAGTGTTTCTCTCAACTTCTGCCGCTCCAGTTTTTTATATTACCTCACAATTGGTGCACAGGAGTGAAGTACAAATGGGTTTTTAAAAGGCCCTCGTCGACTCTTGGCACCGACGGTGTACTATATATATGAAGCTGTGCCACAAATGTGGCAGGCAAATATCTAAGTTAGTTAAAAATGAAGACATCACTATTTTTTTCCCGAGGAATAGCACGGTTTTGGCGAGCTCAGGACGCGACGAACATCCCCCCCCGATTTATGGATCTTGATACAAGCCCCTTCATTTATTTTGCTCGCAAACGATGCCCGCATCACCAAACAACGCACGGCGGCTTGATCCGAACCTAGAATCTGCACAATAATCAGGCACGTGGAAGATTACTCAATTGGCTAATCAAAGTCCGGCAAATTCCGATGTCACTCAGCTCAGCCAATCAGCGTTGAGCCCAATTTGGCTGTGGCAGTGCTCAACGCAATTGGGTTGAGCCCGGTATGGGAATTTGATGCCCACAACCACCGCTACCGAGCCTTTGCTTTACAGGCTCGGTAGCGGTCATTGTGGGCATCTGTAAACGTGCCTAATTGCTTACGGCAATGGGCACTTCAACACTTGGACATCTACCACCATGACGACCCCGCACCCCACACCCCTGCCTGGCCCTCAAGGGACCAGGAGCTCGCCAGATTGGCTCGCAAACCTGATTCTAACAGCCAAGACAATCACAGCAGCTGCAGAGTGCCTGCCGTTTCCGTACCTCAGGGGGGCTTTGGGCCCTGTCATACCGATTTTGGAGGCAGTCCAGGTGTGTTACCCCAGGCTGGGATGGGCATAATAATCTGACCGCTGTTGGGTATTAGAAAATGATCAAAAATCGAGATGATTTTGAGGAACTATGCGAGAATATTGTCAGCACTATGAAGGTACTGCAGGAGAAGATCTCCCACAACAATGTCAATGCTACGACAAGCCTTCAACAGCTCTGCGGGGAGCTTGAACAGTATAGTGCTTCTGCAGCAATTCATCAATTTATTCATCTGTTCGGTCAGGTTGCTGGATGAAATTCGGCTGAAGCTAGGACAAGTCCAGGAGAGCCAGAAGAACCGAGTTCTCAGCTGTCTCAAGGAATTTGGCAAGTCAGCCGGTATTGGAGATGAGCTGTCCAGATACAAAACCCGACTGGAGAAGCTGCGTAGTGACTTCATTGTGAGCTTATTTCTGCCAATTGTCTTCCGGCCCTCATGCATGTTTTAAGCTGATGTCTGTGGCCCAACTCAACATCATTGGTATGCTCATATCATCTCTTGTTTTTTAGTCCCATTTAATTGAGGTGCCCAATGAAGCAAGTGTGCCTGTTGCACAAGCTCCACCACCTCCCGTAACCACAATCTGTCCCCCTCCCTCCTGCATGTTCCATGGAAGAAGAGACATACTGGACAAGATGCATGCCTATCTTTCACAGGATATTGGCATGCGGCATGTTTCTCTGTTGCATGGACTGGGTGGTGCAGGGAAGACCCAAATCTGCCTCAAGTTCTTAGCTGAAAGTGACAAATCTCGGTGCGATCTTTCATGCGCAAGCTCTACTTAGTCTCATTTCTAAACTTGCTCCACAGGTTCACAAATGTGTTTTTCCTCGATGCTAGCACCACTGACACAATCAACGCTGGGCTGAAAAATATAGCTCAAGCAAGGTCCATTGGAAGTGAAGCTGATGATGCTTCTCGCTGGCTAGCTTCCTCTCAGGATGAGTGGCTGCTGATATTTGATAATGCAGATGACCCCAGTATTGATCTGTTCAACTATTTTCCACAAAGCTCCAGGGGAAATATCTTGATAACCTCACGGAATCCAGAGCTTTCTGTGCATGCACCGGATTCCCATCACCGCATCTCTGATATGGAGGAGCAGGATGCTGTGGGACTGCTACTGGCCCGTGCCATGCAACCTCTCAACACTGAGACAGAAAATCTTGCCAGAGACATTGTCAAGGTATTTGGTCTTCACATCTTGGTCCTGTATTTTTCTCATCCTTCCAAGGCCCTCTACTGTTTCCCCCTTGCAGTTGTTCAAGCAGGTGCATTTATTGCAAAAACTGGGACTATGAAAAAATATCTCATGCTGTTTGAGCAAAATCACACTCAACTTTTGAGTCGGGTGCCTTCCCAGTCCCATGACAAATATGCCTGGTCAGTATATACAACATGGGACATCAGCTTCAAGTGCTTGGGCCCACTGGCAGCCAAATTCTTGCAGATATGTTCCTTTCTGCACCATGAGGGGATATCAGAGGCCATTTTTTCAAATGCTGCCAGGTGCAAACTTTATATCTTGGGACCTACAGAGGAACAAGTAGAGGAGCCTCTTGAGTTCCTCAACCACTTTGTGACTCAGGCAGGGAGTTGGGATGATCTACTATTCACCGATATAACGGCTGAAATCAAGGGATACTCGTTGATCAACCAAGATATGAACACCAACCTGTTCTCAATCCACCCCTTGGTCCATGACTGGAGCAGAAACATCACAGATAATGATTCCACTCAAGAATGCTCTGCAACTATACTTGCAATGGCAACAATGTCAACTTTGGCTGACCAAGTGTTCCACATCGGCCTCCTGCCCCACCTCAATTCTGTTCTCCATAGAGAACCACAGTTTGCCCACAAATTTGCCTATCCATATGAGCGGATATACTATGACTCTGGTCATTTTGACCGTTCCCAGGAGCTTTGTGTTGCTCTACTGGAAAATAGAAAGCACACTGTGGGTAAGGAACATCCAGAAACACTGGATGCCATGTTACGACTTTCAGTGACATACTCTAGGCTGGGAAAACTCACGGATGCAGAGGAGCTTCAAATTGTTGTGCTGGACAAGAGGAAACAGATTTTGGGCCCAGAACATCCAGATACTCTGGCTTCTATGTCAGAGCTTGCAGGTACATATCATAATCTGGGGAAACTCACAGATGCAGAGGAGCTCAAAGTAGTGGTGTTAGAAAAGAGGAAACAGATACTGGGCACAGAACATACCGATACTCTGGATGCTATGTTGGAGCTTGCAGCCACATATCATGGTCTGGGGAAACTCACAGATGCAAAGGATATAAAAGAGGTGGTGCTGGAAAAGAGAAAACAAATATTGGGCCCAGAACATCCAGATACTTTGGATAATATGTCAAGTCTTGCAACCACATTATGGAAGCTGGGTAAATTGATGGATGCCAAAGAGCTCGATGTAGCTGTGCTGGAAACAAGGAAGCAACTCTTTGGAACAGAGCATCCGGAAACTCTGGCTGCTATGACAAACTTGGCATTCACTTACAGGGATCTAGGGAAATTCCCGGAAGCAGAGCATCTCCTGTTGACTGTGCTTGAGAGGAAGACTTCGACATTAGGCAAGGTACATCAGGAAACCATTATTGCTCGGGAGAAATTGACCAAGTTACAACAACACACTGATCAGTTGAATACAAATACGATACGGGCTTCAAGCTGCCCTGAAGATATGAATACAACAACTGAATATGAATACGATATCATATGAAAATAATATAAATCGGGGTGCCCATATTCAAATATATTTGAATACAGTACCGTTCGTTTTTAAGCCGCCCAAGCCTCATCGGCATCGGTCGGAGTGTGAAATCTTACCGGGCGGACTTCAGAAGTTCCGTCTGATACATCAATTCGGCAGCAGACCCGCATTGGCGTCGGCGCGGCGCAGCCTGCGTCGGAGTTTGAACCACATTACCATCACAATACCGTGATGGACATGTTGAAAGTTGAGTTCTTCGCCTCTCCGTCAGCATTTGCAGTTAGATTGCTTCAATTTTGTTCAATCTCAAGCACTGTGAAAAGATTTTCACTGAATTAAAAGGAATTTTTGCCCCACCAGAATATATCTATATAAGAAAGCACAACAATTTGTGTAGACAACAGGCTATCAGGCTTATGGTGTCACCTGCTCCACCGCTCCACCGGTTTCTATTTTGACTGTTAGGATGTTGTTGAACCGGAAATTTATTATACCTAAGGGCTATGCTACAAGCTTAAGAAAATTAGCATCCATTCATAAGTTATTATTTGTCAAACACCACGTGAAGGTAGAATAATTTCCCATGTAGAATGCTTCGAGGAAGGCTGACGTTGTTTGATGTGAATATAGCAAGATGAAGGTGGGCTTCAAGGAGACTACCACAAAGGATAATCTCTTCGGATGCATGCCAGTTGACAGTCAATTCAAATAATTTCCTGATGAAGGCAATATTTCAATGCAAGTTTGAATCTTACAAACACGTGAACATCTATGAGTGTTGGAGTCTCCTTCCAAACAGGATATCAAGATGATGGTCCAAGTTAACGAAGGCTTTTGCTTGCAAGATACAGGGAGGATAAGAAATAACACATGTAGATTGAAGTTGCAATGAGCCTGGTCAGCAGAAAAAAATCAAGCCAATTGACCAGTTCACGAGGCTGCAAGGAGTCAACCAAAGGTTGGCAATGAGTGGTATCTTCAATATCTTTATATTCAAAATGTACAAGCTGAGGCAATTATCCGTACATCCGTGGCATAGCACGGGTAACTACTAGTTCAAATGTATTTGAAATGTATTTGTATTCACAGGTTTCGTATTCACAGGTGTGAATATGAATACGATACGATACAGATATGATACGGGTCCCGAAAAGGATCGGAATACGCTATGGATATGAATACGATTTTTGTTTATCATATTCGTATTTGGCTGGTCCTGCTCTTGTTCTGAACATCCACTATGCGTGCTCAAAATCAGCCCTTCCTGGACAATTAACCCGGAAGTGAAATGATCAGCGGAATAGCGAGTTTCTCTGTGATTAAGAGTCATTTTCACCCAAACCTGTTTTTAGTCAGTGTATCTACTCAGTGGCTACCTGCCTACAAAAAAGTTACGAGTCCTAAACTTGTTTAGGTAATCGTTTTTAATCATTTTCCTAGGCCACTTTTTGGAAAAAAGTCAGTATTTGATGACTTTGACTTTGTGTGGGATGGGAATTTGATTGTGTTGATGCCAAGGCTTTCACAATACCACGTTTTGACTACGTTTTGCCTTTCTGCTCTAACCTGCTTTTGAGAATTCTAGAAAACGAACACTACTCCACAAGATAAGTGCTGCACTATGCCTGTCTTTCTTGGATGGGTCCATACTCTCTTCATGGAGGCTACAACTTCAACTAATCTTCAGCCAGTAGCCGGTTCGCGCAGTGATGACGCACGTGCAATGATGACGCACGTGCAATGAGGTATGTATTTACTAATTCAAGTATTACTCACCGTTATTCACCGCTGATTAAGGTGATGCATAAGCCAGGCTTTGCTCACTAATCCTCAGGCTGAATCACCAGGTATCTAGCATTACAAGGCACATTCCCGCTGTGGCCCGCCGGGGGGAGTCTATGTGGAAACACGGTTTCCGAGAAACCCCTCCAAATTGGGCAACACCGCCGTCTTTATAATTAAAAGGGGCTTCTTTGTATTCCATCTGCCAGGCCGAAAAAAATGGAATACCTGTATAAATCTGCTTGGAATGTTTCGGCCTGTGCTGAATATTGAATGCCTGTTATGGCGGTGTGCGCATGAAAACAATAATTGATGGGATCAAACAAGTTCAACATGCCTCGGCATGTTTACTACACTCGCCCAATGTATTAAAGTATTCTCAGGCCTATTCAGCTGCACAAAGGAGAATCTAATAAGTGTTGCTTCCCATTATAACAAATATCCCTGACATTATATTTGCTTCAGACACAAATTTTCAATTTTGGCATTCAAATTGCATTGATCAGTTCCCTGCTGTCTATTATTAGGGGTGCTCAATTCTTAGGAGGTCATTCCAAGGGTTTTAAATGACCGGAAACGGCCTCTCTGAGCCTAGGGTTTTCTCCATCGAGAAACTGCATTTTTAGGCATGTTCGGCACATGGGGGGAGGCCCTTTTTCGCTGGCGCTGGCCATTCCGTTGGAACGGGGCCCTTTCCTGCTGGTGCAGGGGCCTTTTTCTGTGTTTTAGCACACAGGTTTTTTTTCCTCACCGTTTATTCTGTATTTTTTGAGGGGATTCGGCGGCCGGTGCCGGGCCAGCTGGGGGTTGCCCTCAGACCCCCTACGCTGCGCTAATCTTTGCCTGCGGCGCTTCTGCTTGCCGCAAGGGCCCACTGCATGGTGCTGATGCTCGCCCGAGGCCCACTGCGTGGTGCCGAGCTTCGGCAAGGGTCCCATGCGTGATCATGCGTGATCCGATTCCGATTCGGTAAGTAATCTGGACCGTTTCCCATCATGATGGGGACTGTTTTGTGACTGGTAGGATGGCCGGCAAGCGGCGAGGCACAAACCAAAAATTTTAGCAGTGCCCAGCGCGCTTGGTCTGCGCTTCGTGCGGGCCCTCGCTCGCTGCCATTTTACGCACAGGAAACAATCGATCGGAGGTTGCCGGATTACATAAGACGTTTGGGCGGACAAAAGTTGACCACAGTAAGACACAAAGCTTTCAAAACAAGTTTTGGGTTGTGAATGGGGACTGTTTTGCCATCACCCTCGCTATGGCAGGGTTCCCAATACTTAGCCCATGAGCCCGTCCTGTGGATTTATTTGTTCCCAAGAAATAGAATTGAAATTCCGCTATCCAAAAATACATTTTACAACAAGGTAGCAGCCATTATCGGTGTATATATCTGGCCCTAAATGATTGGGAACCCTCTAGAATACTTTGGTAATGATTCTGGATAGTTTCAACACGTAGGAATAGGTCTGGAGGTATGGACAGCTTTACCTGTATAGTTTCACGGGTTCACTCTCAAATACCGCTCAGAAAAATAGTCATTCCCCTGTTAGAGCATCTTCATATTTTATAAGTTCTGTTGGAACTCTGCTGAGAGCTAGTGTAGCTCTGGAAACGGCACAAATACCAGGCGGAGTTTCGATTCTATTTGTTTGGAACAAATAACTTGGGTAGTAGGGCTGTGGCCGTGCCCGGCAGAACTTATACTTATTAAGAAAATGAGAGTATTGAGCTGTTAAAAAAATATCTGTGAAGGAAGAATGAACACAATTTTGACATTGCTTTGTTGTACTGGTGCGTCGCCTCACATAGTTTGACATTGTTTTGGAGGAGAATGTGCTTAATTATTTCCCTTCACGTCCTGTTCACAACAACTTGCCACCATTGTTGTACTGGTTCGTCGCCTCACGTAGTGTCCAATGCCCCGTTACTTTTGGGTGAAAAAGTAGCAGCTTCTTGAATGAAATCAAATATTTCCTTGCTAAGTTTGTGACACAAGTTCATAAATAAAATTCCCTGCTGCCAAGAGAGAATGTTCAATGCAGTCGCCATCCGAATTTCTTACACCATCCCTGAAGTGTTCACGGTTCTTGGTTCAGTTCCAACTAGGTATTTTTCTGCCCCTGTTTCTCAAATGACAGCGGAATAATCATTGCAGTGTCTTGAACTGTAAGCAAGCCGGAAAAGACATATTGATTATTTATTATTACTTTAAGCTGAAAGAAAAAGTGCTACATGCAGAGTACCCGCCATACTTTTCCGCAATCATTGAATCAATTCAAACAGAGTTGCACCGAAAGTTTCCGAGACACTTAATCCCCAAAACAAGCAAGGTTACAGTCAGGCTATGCCGACACCTAGTTACATAAGTACTCATAAATCCGTGGGACGGGTTCACCGGCTAAAAATTGAGCACCCCTATTTCCTACCAGAAAAAAACACCAAAGTTTATAGACGGTCACAAAATTACGTCGAAAAATGGGGTTTTATGAAAGGACTCTCCGGAATTAGTGATGGAAATCTCATTTGGAGCGAAACTAGGGTTGCCCAATTCTTATCCCGTGGATTTTGTTTGAAACAAATAGAATCCATAGGACAAAGGCACAATTCTATTTGTTTTGAGCAAATAAACCCACGGAATGAGCCCATGGGCGAAGAATCGAGCGCACTATTGGGTTTCCAAATGGAATTACTCCGTGTCGCGGCCAGGAAGTATCCTGATATCCTTCAATCTCATGTTTACAGCTCTCCACTGTATTTGCTTTGGCCTGGAGCCACGGAATAAATATTACTGGGCATGGTCAAAGGCTAGCTTTGTTCCGCCCAATCTGAGCTGGTCGAACTGAAGGGCAGGAATCACCTGTCCCCTATAGATTCAATCTCATGTTTACAGCTCTGCACCATATTTACTTTGGCCTGGAGCCACAGAAGAAATATTCCTGGGCATGGCCAAAGGCCATGCTTTGTTCCATCCAATCTGAGCTGGTTGACACGAAGCAGTGACCGAGCGAAGGGTGGGCGGGAACCACCTGTCCCCTATAGAGGTCAACTTTTTCTGCCTGTGATTTACAGTAATTTCGAAAGCTCACTGGAAGTTCAACAAGCCTCAGTGTTCTTTGTTCTTTTCTTTAAAACAAAAGAAATATAGTTTTTTGCTACTGCGTTGCCGTTCGATAATACCGAAGCTGCTATGGCTTGACAATATTCTGGCATATTCGAAAGGCTGCACGTGTGAAATCGAGCACCTAGGGTCTGGGCTGTGCTCATGTTGGTATCCATTAGTTTTATATTCTTCCATTTATCAAGCCGTATATCAAGGACTCCGTAGACGGACTCGTATTGCCATGCGAAGCAATGGCCTACTGCACAAGTTGGAGTGAATTGATTCAGTATTAGCAGAGAACGGGCCCGATTTAGTTATACAACCAAATTTAATGATTCACTATGAAGCGAAACACTACAATGTGCCTCAGGCAGCGACTTTGAAGAGCTGGCATGGCCATATCCTGAATCTAAGACCTTCAAAATCCCCAATACATGCCATAACTGTGAAATTTGCGGACAACAGCTGGAGCGCAAGGGCTGCTGAACCGGTCCGAAAACTGGGCCAAACAGTGGTCAAGAATATCGACATTTCTTGGGCTCTAGAGCGCTACCTGCTCAAATCCTTTTATTAATATGAGTTTTGGAGAGTATAGAATGCTCAAAAAAAAAAAATCTGGCCTTGTGAGATGCACAGAGGATGTAAAACATGTGGTGTTTTGCTTTACGGTTTGTTTCGCTTCCCAGTTAAAAATTCATACAGGCTCAATGATTACTACTAGTACTCTCGTTCCGTGGATATGCATGCTTTTATTTTATTTCCTTGAATAGTAAAAACTGCGCGTATGTAATCGAGAGTGAGCTTTCAAATACGTATATTGTGTACATAAATGTCTGTGCGGCGACGGGGAAATAACGCCCGTCTTGAAGCGCAATCTCCCCAGTATCCCGTATCAGCTGCGGAGCTCGTCTGGCAGCGCCGTAAGGAGGGCGAGAAGGGCGGAATGGACGTGGTCGTGCTGCCTGTACCGAGCGTCAGCGGCGGGAGGGAGGGAGGAGGCAGGAGAATGTACATACGAAATGTGTCTACCATCATCCATCATCCCCCCCGCGCCGTTCACGCCACCATCTTTTACAGACGCCGAGCTGCGCGAAGCGGACAGCCATGGGCACGGCATGCGCGAAGGGAGTCGTCGAGGGGGAGAGTAGACCGGAGACGCCCTCGCTATGAACGCGCGCTCGCCACTCCACCAGCACCTCCGGATCCCCATCCTCAGCGGCGTCCGCAGGTGGGTGGGTGCCGGCTCGAGCACCCGCAATTGGTGTCCTCGACGAACGAGAACGCCCGGCTTAGCAGCAAAACGAGCATGGGAATAGCTGAGGGGGGTCTCAGGAGCTGGTGCCGGGGGACGGTCGAGGCCATGATGACGATAAATTGAGGAACGTCGTCGGCGAGGGGGACGGAGGAGGTCATGACAACGGTACATCGAGGAACGTCGTCGGCGAGGTGAGGATACCAGGGATGAGGCGCGCAGGCTACATGCATGCGAGCCCCGCCCTCCTCCCAGCCATCGCGCTCATGACCAGGCTGTGTCGCACATCCCGCGGGAGCTAGCGCTGCCGGAGCGCGATGTGAAGAAGAATCAAGGGGGTAAGAAGCTTGGTAGTAGCGTGAGCGAGAGGTCTAAGACATGGTAGATAGATGCATACCAGTGTCGAGTACCCAGGGATGCGCGCTGTCCTGCGCTCACTCCACCTTCCTGCGCCTCCACGCCGATCTCGATTATTGTCGTCTTGTCCGTCGCGAGCCACGGCTGCACCGTCACGCGCGGGAGCTGCTACAGGAGGGAAAAGCAGAGAGACCCGGAGCCTGCCATCCGGAGGGTCAGTATCAAGCGGGACTACGGGGAAACGAGACAGCGTACTTACATGCACTATTAGCGGCAGACGGACCCCCATCATGGAAGGCGCCTCGCCCTACTGCCGCGCCCATCGTATCACTCGTACTCGAGACGCGGACTACGCGTACGGAGCGGGAGCACGCCACCGCATGCGTCTCTGCTCCATGACACTCGCGAGGGCCCGCCATCGGAGACCGATGCGGGATCATCGCCACTCCGTCCTCTGGAGCTCACTCCGTGCCTGCGAAACAACGAACGCGCGGTCTTGCGACGAGAGGAAAAGGGCTGTGCGCAGGATTAGCAGGATGCAATGGATCTGGGCGCGCAAGAACGACGTACATGGGGAATCTGTGTTGGACTATTGGACTGTCCCCCTCTATACGCGCTCTCCCTCTTGCCTTCGCGCCATTGTCGTCGCGCCACACCAGCGCCGCTCCTGCCCGGCATGTACTCTCACCATTTCCCGCCACCCCACACCCACTCCGAAAGCTCGCCAAAGCGGCCTCGGGGCGGGCGGGGCGAGCGTGGATTCCGCCATCGCGGAACGGGAGAAGCGCTAGCTGGATGGTCGGCCGCGTAGGTGGCGAAGGCGCGTCAAACGCGCGGGGTGCGGGCGCAGAGGAGTGGGTCATGCGGGTATGAGAGGGCAACGTATTGGCGAAGGAGCGCGCGGGTCGCGAGCGCATATCGGGTCATCGGGGGTAGGGGAGAAGGGAGCCAGGCGGTGGGCAGCGTATCTGCGAAGGCGCATAGGGCGTCCGGAGCGCGAGCGTCGATTCGGTCGTCGTCGTCGTGGGTAAGCGGGGTAGTGGGCAGTGTATAGTACATGGCGAGATCGGAGCGTGCGGGGCGCGAGGCGGATTCCGCGTCGTCGGCGTGGCTACGGGAGTCGGGGAATTGGCAGGGGTTAGACAGTGGTGGCGAAGAAAAGAGAGCGCAGCCGGATGGCGGGGCGTATCTGGCGAAGGGGCGCAAGGGGCGTAAGCGCGGAATGGGTCGTTGCAGGTACGAGGGCAGCGGAACGCGCGACAACGAGCGCGGATTGCGTGGTCGCATGTACAGGAAGGGGTCGCAACCGGCGGTTTGCGGCGCGCAGGTTTGGGAGAAGCGCCAGCAGGGTGGTGGGCAGCGTGAGCCGGGCAATCCTCAGTGCGGGCGTGCGGGGATCGTGCGGGATGCAGCGCGAGCCGGGCGGTGGGATGTAGAGCGCGCAGCCGCGTTCCTGGGAGTAGCGCGCGACTGCACGCCGGCGCCGCGCAGAGAAGGTTCATACCAAGGCTGCCAGCGGCAAATCTTCCGCAAAGAAAATGGTGTCTCGAGCAAGTCTCAAAGCCCAAGAAAACGGCAGAAAATTCCGGAGGGACAGGAAAGAGGATCCGAGCTAGAGTAATTCATTTCTGAGGCCAAAAGTCTGTATCCCGAGCGATGAAGAACATATCATCGAAGCAGCTGCAGAAAGATGGTTTGTGTGGTGATGTTATGATCCCATGATTTCGGCTCTGGTCCCGAACCTTCACTGGCATGGTCGCTCAAACTCCTCTCCTGCACCCCCGCTGGACTTCTCTGTTTTCATTCGGCCACTCATTCCTGATTCGAGGACTGTGTGGAAAGATTGCACGACTTCCGGTATTGTTTTAATTAAATTCAAGTTCGAGGCGGGCGATCTTGGAAGCAAGGGGCCGTTGGCTTTCGAAAAATGGATATAGGGTTGAAAAGTTTTTTAAAGTCGACTTTGGAGACCCCCCCCCCCCAATCCCAAAGTTTTTTTACAGGGCACCTCTACCTATGTGCCCGCTCCTTCCTACAGCATCTCCAAATTTTCCGGGCTGTTCTCGACGTCGTTGAAAACTCGGCGGCTAGGTCCGAGAATCACTCACGTGATAAATTACCGTCTTCGGAGGGGCTGTACACGTCAAATGCCCATCATTTCACTCAATCGGGTAATAAAGTATTGTGTTCTAGTGCCGTGAATACTCATCCTAGAGCTTAGGTGAGTGTATTTTCGGATTCAGCATCAAAATTCACGTCAAAGCCGAACATTATATCCAAACTTCGAATTCCGACGGCCCTTTGCTTGAAAGGAACTACATTTTGTAACTTTCATAACGGCTCCTCTCGCGTCACTTTCAATGGGGCATCTCGTCTCTGACATTCTTGTATTAAAATTGCAGCGAAATACAGGATTCCCAGCCACTGGCGCCCTTCAATCCACTGAGCTTTTTTTGCAAGCACATCTGGTGGAGTCTTACCAATAATACCGCTCATGTTTCCATCTTCCCAGCTTTTTCTACTTGGGTAGTAGGGCCGTGGCATTGCCCGGCAGAACTCGTACTTATCTGTTTTTTTCAGATTGCTACTATTCACTAGCTTTGTAATTTATACCTCATAGTTGCACAGTGTGCAAGGACTTTGGCGAGCATTCTTTCCAAATTTGTAGTCATACTCTGGTTCACTGCTTGACATGCAGCTGGCTAGATTCACGTATGGGTGTATTCTTGGTTCCGGAATTAGGAACCAAGTTTGAGAACCGTATGTGTCTGTCTGTCTGTCTGTCCAAGATCAGACGGATCAATCCGCCCCGGTATCCGCTTATAAATGATCATCAACTTTTATTGCACCCGATTACTTTCAGAGCGTCCCCCAAGTCGATTTCGCGGCTTGGACTCAAGCTCCTTAGCAGCGACAAAATGTGGGAAGCCTCAATGCTCTGGTAAGCTTCCATGGTTGGTGCCGTGCAGCACCACGCTCGAATTCTTTATTCCATTTTTGGCGGTCCCCCCTGCCCTCGCCTTCCTTTTTCGACTTTTCGCGCACCCGGCATCCTCTACGCCTTGCTCGCCCTCGCAATCTTCCCTTTACATTTTGGAATCCCAGCACTCCGGATCTCCACTTCAACACGCACGCAGCACTTGCTCCGAGCTTCTTAATGGACCTTTCTCCTTCCCGCCACTGCACCGACGCGCTATGTCGCCCCCTTTTTAAAATTGAGTTTTCACAGTCTCGCCGTCAGCCTCGCCAACCTCTGCGCGTTGGTGGCGGCAGTGCCGCTAAAACGTGCTCAGGGCTTGGCGTCCAAATCCCTGAATCGTCAGCGAACTACGCACCACTTGCTCTCGGCGAGCTTTCATCATGACTTCGTGCCGTTGGATTTTTCGCGGCCCCTGCCGGATCCCCGACGTGTTTACGCATCCCACACTGTCTTGACGCGCGCTGCCGCTTTCGGAATTATTTCGTTTTTTTGGCGTCCCCATGCGCTGGCTTCCTCACGCAGCGCTGCCTTGGACTTTGATGTTATTGTTTTCACATCTGACGCTGTCCCTATCCCCCCCCCCCCTTCTCGACGCGTGCCGCTGGCTTTGACTTTTTATTCAAGTTTTCGTCTCCCCACAGCTGGCTTCACGGCATCTTGGCTGGCCGCAGCACTGTGTCCTCGCTTCCGATGCCCCGCGTTCCCCCGGGTCGCCATTAATTGGCCTGCGGCACACGCGCTGCCCTTAAGCTTTTTTATTCAATTCTTCGCAGCCTTGCAGTGGAGCCTCTGTGTCTCAATGTCTCAGCGGCGTGCAGTGCCGCTCAACTGGCAGTCTTTCTGGAGACGGCGGTGATTCCTGTAAACTCACCCGAATTTTACCTCACTCTCACTGACCATCCTTAAAAAAAGATTATCATTGGCTGCATAGACTTTCCACAACAACTCTGCATACAATACAGAGACTACGTGTACATTGCCTGCTGTCCGAGCTGTTTATGAATAAGTCGACCCAAAATGAGAACCGTAAAAAGTTGTGGAGGAGCCAAGTCGGCCCGGAGGGCTATGCTATGTCAGTGGAGAATTTAAATCTCAATTAGAGTAGATGGGATGTATTCCTGGTAGATGCAACTTGAAGAGTATACATAGATACAGAATGTGTCTGTTTGTCCAAGAAGCTGTGCAGCCATCCGAGTCACCCAAACACAAGGTCTGTTGCACAATGTATGACAGTAGATACCGTCGTTTAATACAGGTCCCCAGTTTCGAACACCATATAACGTGCAACTGCTCCCAAATTCGTATTTGTGCACCAAATCCGTACACTGTAAACATAAAATTTGACAGATTGGAACAATGTGAGACAGAAAACTGTATGATTTGCGTCGGAAAATCCAGTTCTTGTACTACATGGCAGCACCAATGCTGACCCGGATCATCCACAACATGATGTCGCATCGGCCGAGAAGGACTCACATGTCAAAATGAGCCACATTTTTTCCCCATCCCCCCCAAAAAAAATACTCCCCCTTCGGTGAGGTGTCGGTGCTCACAGCGGCCAACTTCATAGCTTAATCTTTTAGGACTCCTTCAATACCAGTGAGACGGGTCATTTGAACTTTGAACTCAGCATACCATCACAGTACAGAGAGTGCACCAATGGGGGCCATGTTGAGCATTGTAAAGCCTCCAGTTACTCTAAATTAAATAATCAAGCATTACAATAACCATATGATCTCTTTTCATCCTCACAAAGAAATTCTGCGGCTCTTTTCAACATTTGTTGACCTGTGTTTGACATGACTTTTTGAATGAGACCAATCATGTGACACGTCAAATGCAATCAAAACGAACATCAAACTAGGCAAGTACGAAAGAGTACGAACCATGACCCAGGAAGAAACAGTGCAACAGTAGACAGAGCACTAATCCCATAATAAATGACGAAAAAAGCTTTTATGATAATGATTGAATCATAGTTCAGAACATGAGTTGAGGATGGCAAACAATATTATGACATTCTCAAGTCAGACAAGGGACACATGTATGAACACCATGCAGAAGTTAAAATACAATTGGGCACTAGCCAGTTTTTTTTCTACTCTCCAGGACAGGAGCATTGGTGGAATAATAAATGTTTCAAAATGAACGCCGCTGAAGCAACCACCATGATAAGATAAGATTGACGCCAATCATTAAGCGGATCGGCTACCGAGCTATCCGAGTAACCGAGATTAACCCAATGACAAAAAGTTTTTTTTCACCGAGATTAGAGCATATCTGCACAGGCCAAAACGCCCGTTTGATCCTAAAAATGATGCCTGATTCCAGAAATGTTGGGGCAGCCTAAAGGGGAATGAGTGACACGAAAAGAACGATCATGGTGCTGCTGTCGGTCATTTTACCCCGATTAAATTCCAGTACCATCCTCACATAGCCTCTTCTTCAACCTGAAAATTGCGTCCGTAAATTAAGTGTGGGAGTTGCCGCAAAGTCGAGGGTAGCGTGAAGTCACTCAGAAGTCACACTAAGATTTCATCAAATTTCTGACGTCGCCTGAAAACATGGAGTGATCTCCAAAATAAAAAACGGTCATGCAGATATGCTCTATTACTTGGCCATCAATGAGATCAAATAACAAGAACAATGACTCAGCCACTAAAATCATCATTAAAATATGAAACCATTTTAAGCACAGCCTCCAATTTCAATAGCACGGCCACTAAAATGCCCCTCAATGTTTCGATGGTACTATAGAAAAAAAACAGCAAATTTGGCTAATGGTGAGTTTGAAAGGGACGGTCACTTATTACATAAGTACTCGTAATTCCATATCAAATTTAAATCCGTGTGCCTACTCCTCCAAGCGAAAATCGGAATTGATTCTAGGGCTTTTGTTGTTGTTGTTCTGAGTCGTCCACCCATTTCCGCACGTCGTTGATTTCCCATCACCCGCATCAGAACCGGTCAAAGCGCGGTCTAGCAGCCGCTAGGGGCCGATCAGCTTCCCAGAATGATAGTCTTTCTTCATTCCACTACGATTTCTTGTGACTCTGTGATAAAATGAATGCAACTGATGAAAAAAAGGGTGCGCAAAATCTCAAAAGATCGCCACGCCATTTGCCCACTCTCAAGGTCCGTGCGCGACGAGAGAGGCGTATAGCTAGGGTGCGGGAACGACGGAGAGACTCGGTGTAGTGGGAGGCGGAGCTTACTTGCGAGCAAGATTGCAAAACAATATATTCATTCGCTACATACGACATCGAGTAAGATAATAACAATGGCCTTCTCCTTCGGAGTGCGGGGGGAGGTGATGGATGGACGGCGAGGAGGGGAAGTGTAGGAAAATCCGAGGAGCGAAATAAGGAGGATAAACGCGAAAATAATTGGATAAGGGGCGAACGAGGGCAAGAGGGGTGATGGGCGGGAGGGGGTGAGAAGGGCAGAGGCAAGGGAGGCGCGCGGGCAAAAGAAGCGATAGGCAACGATTCGAAGAACGAGGGGGGAAGGAGAGGTAACGACAGCAAACGAAGGGAGAGGATGGGGCGGGGAGGGTGCAGGGCGGGGCGGTGGGAGCAGAATGAGAAAAGGAAGCTAGACGCGGAAAAAATAGGGTAAAGAAGTATGGGGAGCAGGCGAGCGAGGTGGACGACGGGGACGACGTGGGGAGGGGCGATAAAAGTAAAGAAAAAAAAAAAGAGGGGAAATGAGAAGAAGAGAACCAGATAAGGACGACGGGGGCACTATCGTTATCGCGCTGTACACGATATCGTGTATAGCAAATCGAGAGCACCATCAGCACGACCGCCTCACGGCCAGTGGATAGCGCAGGATGCGCGTCGTCGCCCCACCAGCCGCCCTAAGCACGAGACCCTGCAGGGGTGGCAGCAATAAAAGTCAGGGCAACGCCGCTGTTTCCCAGTTACGCCCTCGCGCACCGTTGCCGCCAAAAATCCGCGTAGCACACCAGCGCCACGACCGGCACCACACCTATCGATCCCGCCGCCGAATAAAAGGAAAGCACACAGGCACAAGACCACCCAGACTTACCACATCTCTTCCCCCAATCCGTCCAGCAGCCACAACCGCCGCCGCCACCCTCCTCGCCGCACGCGCCTCCCTCGACTCTCTCGGCAACCCCGTCGCACTCGTGCTCGGGCCGACCACAAACCCCCTTCCGGCCAGCCACGCCTCGAGTATGCACCCCACCACGTCGAGCGTGCCCACCTGCACCACGCGGCTACGGATCGGCTCGCTGCCCCTCACGCCGAGGTTCACGGGCGGTAGCTCGGCGGCAGGACGCCATAGAACTGAGAGGGCGACGCGGGCGGGGGCGGGGAGACGCAGAAGTCGTGCAGCATCAGTCATCCGTGTCGAGGTGACAAAAAGAGGCAGTCGTGAATGAGAGGAAGCCCGCCCGATGTCCGATGCCAGATGCCCGACGCCCGACATATTGGCTAGACGGGGGCGAGGGTGTGGTCGGATAATACTCAAGATAATTTCTCTCCGCTAGGTCCTCTTTCGGAACGTGCAGAGTTGTAGTGTCCAGCACATTTCGACCCTTGTGGTTTTCGTATCAATATGAATGGTCCAGTTACTTCCCAACTCCAGCCCGCCGGAACAACTTGAATTTTCATCATCAACTCAACTATGTACGGCTTATTCACCCGTATTGCTTATTTATTGCTTATTCATTCACATTGTGGTTTTTGTATTAATATGAGTGGTCCAGTTACTTCCCAAGTCTGCTGATTTATTGCAGTTACCAGCATGGTTCCCCGAATCTTCATGTATGTATCCATCAAATAATGACCAACAATCAATTCTCATATCCTGGTAGCACCGGCTCCACGGGCTACATTGGCGGGAGTGTTTTGGCCGGTATTACCGTTGCCCACCCTGAATACCAGATCACCGCTGTTCTGCGCAAGGTTTCCCAGCGCTACGTCGATGCGTATCCCCAGGTGAAGACGGTCGTGGGCGACTACGACAGCGCCGAACTACTCGCCAAAGTAGCCGCCGATAATGACATCGTAATTCGTGCGTGCGGGAGACCAGCTAATTTGGCTTCAAAATTAATTCACCAGCAGATGCAGGAGACTCCGACCACAAAGGCGCAATGGAGGCGCTCCTCGCGGGACTTGGCAGGCGCACCACGCCAAGCTGCCTTATTCACGTCAGCGGGACGGCATGCATTTCGGACGTTTACGATGGCATCTACGGCGCCCTCAATCAGCGAGTCTGGTCCGACGTCGACGATATCGACGAGATCTTGCACCTTCCCGAGGACCGCCTCCACACACACGTCGACCGGCTCGTCTGGGCCGCCCCGGAAACCCACGGGGCGCACATCCACACCGCAATAATGTGTCCGCCCGACATCTACGGCAAGGGCCATGGCCCGGGCATTACGCAGAGCTTCCTCCTGCCTTTGACAATTGTAAAGAAAAGGCCGCCTTTTATCTCGGCACGGGCGAGAACGTGAAGAGCTTTGTGCACATCGACGACGTGATGAGTCTGTAGGTCCACGTGGTGGAGGAGGCGGCCACTTCGCTCGAAACCGGGACCGTGCGCCGCGAATGCTGGGATAAGAATGTACAGCACACCTCCGCATGATTTCGCTTTGCTGACACCTCCTTCAGGGCTTCTACTTCAACTCCAGCGAGGAGGTCGCCTGGAAAGATATCGCAACAGTTGCGGGCGAGGCCATGATGTCTCTAGAGCTCATCGAGTCCGCGGAGCTAAAGCAATTTTCAACTGAGGAGATCAACCTCCTTTTCAATTTCAATGGGTTTCCCCTTGGACTGTATGGCTTTGGTAGCAATTCCAGAAGTAGGGCGGACCGCGGGAGCAAAGTATTCGGGTGGAAGCCTGCTGCGCCTTCTACTCTCCTGGACGTGTTAGAGGACGATCTGTTGGCCCACCATCTGAATAAAGAGAGGAAGGTGCCGATTACGCAGTGAGGGTAAGTGGAAAATTGGAATGAATATACATTTGTTACTGTTATGGATATTCACCCAGATTCTAGACTCTAATTGCTTCTTTTCACAACCTTCTTACGACCTCATGTTTTCGTATTTACAACCCTAACGAACTCTGTTTACGACCCCTATTTACGAGTACTTATGTAATAAGGATCGTCTCTTTTATATCTCAGGGGACCTTAATTCAGGTCAGTGACAAAAAACTGTGAGGCACTTTTTAGTGGCTGTGTGTAGTTGAAAAAATCACTCCATTAGACAAAAACCTAATGTTTTTAGTGGCTGAGCATTGTACTTGTGTACGTACTCGGGGAAAAATACCCCCTACTCGGTGAAAAACAACAACATTCGCAAACATTGTAAAATTTTTTTTTGACATCGCCTTCGGAATGATCCGACGGGTTTCATTTCTGCGGGCACCATATTTCTTAGGTTTGTCAACTATCTCGCCTTGCTGGGAGTCTTTACATCTCCATCTTCTGCTGACTAACCTCGCTTCGGCAATATCCTGTGGAACTATTGCGTCCTTATATCACATGTAAACAATCCTTAAATAATACATTCAATCAGGTGTGGGGTCTGTCAAGATTATTCTATTCACGATTAACTACAGCCTTGGTAGCGCAATGACCGAGAAGCCTAGATTGACTGCTGTCTGCGGCAATGGTGGATGCGCAAAACTAACCGCAATAAAAGGACACCATCCACCGAGTGCTGGTGCCATGCCATCTGGTCAAGATGTCTAGAAGGTGATAGAAGGTGGTGGTATGGCGAATCTATTTGCTGATTAAGCATGCACCCTCTATCGTATTGTAATATTAACATGACCAAACATGCCATCCACTCGGCCATCCGCTCGGCGCGACCAGTGTAGCTGGTCCAGTGCAATGTACATAGGTAGAAAAGACTGGAACATGAAGTGTTGGACCACGCTGCCTGCAAGGACTCAACCGAAGGTAAATCAAAGGAAATACCCCCTAGCGCCTGCTGCCCGGCAGAGCAGGACTGCACTATTTTGGTCCATAGATATCCCACTGACACACATAATCTATTCTGCATGCTTCTCCACATCAGTGCCTCGCTCTCTGTGCCTACGCTCTCATGCCGTGATGCCGTCCACTTTCTCTCTTGCCCTGGGCTCTTTTGATCTTTCAATTTGTTATTTTGCTCTTGTCTCCTATCCGACAAAATGGACGACAAATGAGACCCGTTCACCTCCTATAAAACTGCCATGACTGGGAATCCCAGCATGGTTAGAATGGCTAATGCAAGAGGCTGAAATGGTGGACACTGGGGGATCTGCTGTCGCAATTCCGAGGGCAGCCATCAAAATGTCCAGTATAGACCTTGGTCTAATGTTAGAGACTGAGATAGGCCACTATGGACGTTTTCGCTATCTGCGCGTCGTTTGCGCGCGGGCGGTATCGGCAAGCGAGCAAGGGCTCCGGGAATTTCCGAGACACGCGGAATCGCGGTCCGATGTGTCACACGCCCCTATCCTCATCTTGAGTGAGGAAAATCAGTTGATTTGGAGTCTAATGAAGTCAAGTTGGTTTTTGGCTATGGCCCATGATTTGACGACTCCAAGAACTCGATAGCTCACATATACCTATGTTAGCTTGTTCATACACGAGGATTTTTCTCCCGCCGGATGAAAGTCATGAGCCGCTTTTTATTATTGGCTCATAATGGTGTATACTCGAACGTTGTATGTCGTAAACCAAGATGATAATCTCGCCGACGGTTTCAAGACCTTAATTGGCGTGCTAACAGATGAGTTGGCTTCACCAACCCTGCATGAAATAACTTTTCCCGCACTTCACAGACACTTTTGGGCCCCACTGCGACAAAATTTCTGTCGAGGCACAACTGTCTGCCATTTGCATCGGAGAAGCCTGAGGCTGCCAATGCTACATTTTTCTTGTTGGGCTATCTTCACCTCATTGGAACTTGATGTTCTTTCTCAATATTTTCTCAAAAAAGCGTCCAAAACTAGGAACGTGGTGAATGGAACCTTCGCAGCTGACTATTAATATTAACTGCATACCACCTCCCAAGGGAATTTGTTTACACATGGTGCAGGTTAACTGCACCGCACATTCGGATTTATAGTCTGCTTGGACACCCATGCGGCAATCTTAAAACATTGGCAGATGTTCAACACGAATTCATCAGACACCGTCTCGGGATCCACAACCACTCTATCCTATAAATTTATTCACCGAGACAAGTGTATTCCAGCCAAATACTGGCTTCCAGTTCTAGTGTTGAGGTATATCTGATTTACCCATCTTGCCAGTGCCACATGCTCATCACATTGAAATTCTTCGATCAATTCTGCAATACGGCCGTGGAAGGCGAGAACTATGTCTTTATTGGCTGTCGAGGAAACTCAGAGTTTACTTAACTCCGCGCCTTATTGTTTTTGTGGGATGTGTGTCACCTGAATTGATGCTGAATCTCCCCATATATCCCTCGCACGGGAATCTCAGCGGATTTCCTCCACAAATGAGCGCTGTACCAAAACATCGACATTACTCAAATGTTACTAAACATCTGGCCGAGTATACTTTCGAGGTTTATAAAAATTTATGCCACGCGCGATGTTTTAAAACCCAGAGTACTTGTTTCATACTAGAATAATGACAACAGAATAGGAATTCCGAAATGGAGGGTAGATCATCAGCGGAAGATTGAGGGTACCCGTAGCACATAGTCTGACGCAATGTATGTAGTACTGACACCGGCTGTTTCCTGATGGGACTGCGTCGGAATATACCTACCTACCTACCTACCCTAGCCTCTTCATCAGATCCGAATATTTCCTATGACTCTGTGTTGAACATTGATATTCGGGATACACACCATCAAAATGCTATCCGTGGAGTTGTCTACCATGGTCATAACCACTTCACTGCTAGATTTATAAAAACAAACGGGGTGGTCTAGTTTTATGATGGGATTCTGACACTGCGATTTGACAGGTCCCAACTGCGAGCAAGATGGTGTTACACATGGGCTTCCACAGGGATGTCTGAATACTTGTAATATTGACAGTGAGATCAATTGTATTTATATTATGTTTTATAAATTAAGTACGAGTTTCATGCCGGGCAAAGCCACGGCCCTTTACCCCAAGTGACTTCTGTCTCCGTGATGCGATCAAATATTGATCAGCGTAAGTGAGTCGATGTTGAGTCGATGGTGAGCCCATAGACAGAGTATATAAACCTATGTATTCCCATGTACTGGGATCCATATTTACTCAATACCATTTTGTTCCCCATTCACCTGCGTAATTTTATTTAAGTGACTTTGAAGACTATTCAAGCCTACTAGGCTACTATGTTACCTTCCGGTGGCTCTGACTGATCACCCTGTGTGCGTCTGTTGATTCTACCCGCCGACGCCGCCGTCGCCTTCCTCTTACTAACCATCTCACTAAGGCCGAACTGCGGTCCAAGGTCTTACTAAGACCAGACTTCATTTGGAGTAGATGCGACCTTGTGGCGGAGTGCCACAAATAATAATAGTACACCGTAATCTCTATTGGTGGGAGGTCCTTGTTCGACTCAAGGTCTGTTTTCCATCCTTTTTACAGGCTGCAGCATTTTTGAACTCCGGCCGTACAAATTTTCTGTCGATCGAAATATCGCCTGGATGCCGGAGTAGTCCGCCCCCAACAGCAATTTAAATTGGCGCAATAGCAATTTAAATTGACGTCTCCCCCACCTTGTTCCGTATACGTGGGACTTGGGACTCCATTTTAGACACTCTTCTACGCTCAAAATCGGCGGCCCTTATTCAAGTTCAAAACAAGTGAAGATATGAACTGGAAGCGGAGCGGTCCGCGCCCACGCTTTATATGGCAGTTCTGATAAGACATTGCGTAGGAGTCCCTTGTTCGACTCAAGGCCAAGTCATTGAAGAGGCTTCATTGCGTTTTTGCTCTTCTTTCTCTCATCTCTTCTTTCAGACTACTTGCGCAAAAAGAAAAAGAAAAAAACCCCGTACACCTGCTCCTCCGAAAACTGTTACCTTTCTAGCTGCGAGTACTGAATTACTTGGGGGTTTTTTGGTTGCCATTCTGCCCTCAAAATCGACGACACTTAAGCGGGTTAAATTCAAGTGAAATATGACTTGGAGGCGGAGCGGTCCGCGCCCACACCCGATGGAGAAGTGCTGAGGACCCGTGAGGTGGGAGATCCTTGTTCGACTCAAGGCCAGGTCATGCCCGCCTGCGAAGCTTTTTTTTCTTTACTCCAGGATGCTTTACATTAAACCCCTCGTGTGCCTGCTTGTCGAAAATATCGCCCTCTTGTATCATTTCCTACACGCACTGGCCATATTTTTCTGGCAACACGGCGTTCATTTCTGCGTTAAGAATTGACGCTTATCCAGGTTTGACACAAGGAGATATATGATCTGGAGGCGGAGTGGTCCGCACCCAAACAATGTTACTGGTTGAATGCATCAGTTGAGAGGCCCTTGTTCGACCCAAGGTCAGGCCATAGGTCGATCCGTCTTTCGTCCCTCCTTTCTTCTACTCCCAGATTATTATTGCGCATCAAACCCGTGCGCCAGTTCATATTGTCTTTCCTGCGCGCTGAACTCCTTCCAGGAATTTATTTTTTTCGTCATTTTGTATTGTAAATGACGTCTGGAACCTTACACAGGACTTTTTACTATGCCATCCTTCATTATGAGAGGTATTTCAAGATTTTATCCATTCATTTCTGATCGCTCTGCAGGCCATTATCTCAAATCACCCAATTTCGGTCTCGCTAATAGTCGGATTTTTTCAAGGAGCTGCCAGCATCTTGGAATGGATTTGGGCATTCATGTACGTCTCAATACTTCCCATTAAGTAGCCTGGATCTTAATTTGGCCCATCTCGGCTTTTTTCTGAGTTGCAGAACACTCGTTCATCTCACAGCCCCAATTTTGAGGGTCGGAAGCAGGTATTCCGACCATTTCTATACCTCATATCTATACCAGAACTATTTGAAATAGTGAATATAGCTTCTATCTATAATTAAAAGTGCAGGCGACCGCCATTTGAGAGCTCAACACAGTACTTGGCGGGGTGGCCAACTACCCTGTTGTTTGGCTATGTTGGACTGCCGGTCAAACGGACTCAAATCCTCGAATATTTCGGTGCTGGTGTACTCAAACTCTTCGCAGGATGCATGCGTTCATTTTGACATAGTTTGGTGGGATCGGCCCCGGGAGAAGACGAAGGTTGGAGCATAAATGCTTAAGTGGCCAACTTCCTGGTCAAATATAGTATATGGTCTCTCTAGCCATCTTTGCGTGCAGATTATGAACAGCGCTTCCGTCCACACCTCGGCCAGCATCTCGGATGACCTCAGTGTCTGCAGGCAGCATATCAGTGCGCAGAAGCAGCTTGTTCTTTTTGTCTGAACGAATGTGGGTATTTATAAACCCCGCATCACAAATGCGTCGTCAGTCGTCCCATTGAGAAGCTGAAATGAACCTGCTCCATACACGTCTCGATATGGAAAGGCAACTTGGCTTCCGAACCTGGAAGTGCGGATCTTATCATCTAGGGTGGAGACTCGTGCACAAGCTTTAGCACTGCGCTCGAAACAGACACAGGCATTCTTATAGTCTGTTCGGAAAAACCTTTCCCGAACTCGAGGAGGCCCATGGTTGCCTGCTTTATTTGCGTGTTCTCGAGCTATGTGCCACATACGGTGTCGCGTGGTTGTGAGATCCGCCAACTCAGAGGCGGAGGTGAGCGGCCTGAAACCGCTGATCTGCACCATGCCTATGACCTGGTCCCACTGGCTCGTTCATGTAAATGCGGAAAAACTCTGGCAAATCGGCCGGCTTGATACCGAGGATAATTCTATCCAGAAACCCCCCACATTGGAGAACATTACCACCAAATGCCGGACATCAATCGGCGACACCAGGGTTGCTATTACCAGGAAAATTTTGAGAGAATTATTTAGACGAGTTCATGTTGGTCCGGAGGAGGAGGAGGAGGAGGATGTATTACTGCAGCGGTCCCATCAGGAAACAAGCAGGCTCTGTACCTACGTACAACACGTCCGTATGTACGTTACAGACATCGTGAGCCCTAGCGCTTTGATAGCCTACAAATATAGACGTCTCACGAATAGACAGAACCGAAGGATGAACTGAGGGAATCCTGAAAACCAGTGGGGAAGAAAAGGGGGGACACATCAATCATGTTCTCCGCCAGTGTGGGTCGCAAGTACGCATCATCTACCGCCCCCTACAATATCTTGAAAACCAGGATGAGCAGCACTGTGTTCGCCTCCGGTGCAGGTAACACTCCACGTCGGCCCACGCTCAGGTTACTATTCCCAAGGTAAGTTACACTGTCAGACCACTGAATGGCTTTGCGATGCAACCACAATAGCAACGATCTCAAATATCAGGGCATGAACATGTGTTGTAATCAGGTTCCATGTATATTATCTAGTGTTCGGGAGCGCTCCGGTCAGCATTTAGCTGAACTGCTAGATTGGACGTTTTGTGGTTCAATTGACCCAAAATAAATGCACCATGTAAAAGGAGGACTATGCATCGATGTCGTTATGATCTCGTGCACCTCAGCGTCGAAGAGATGTCCAACCTGTCATGGGAAGAACACCTTGTGCTGTTGAGTTCACCGGCTCATAGCTAACGGTCTTCTCTTCACAGAATCAAGGCTCATTGACTGCGATGGTTATGAAAGATCGCCTCCCGCACTGAGTTCACTACAACACGCATCAAGCCATGCCTGTGGTGAGGATAGTCGTCTCCTGCGGCAGGCAGCGGTTCTCTTGCGGCTCGACATCGGGACCGGGCTTCGAGGCCTCAAATCCAGTGCGGCCGGAGATAGGGCTACGCCATTCATGTAGAGCGTCGCTGCAGCAGACCGGCACAAGACGCAGGACAGCCTTTCCAATAATAGGTTATTGCATGGGTCCCAAGATGCGCAACATTTATACGCCTTGGTGCACGGTTGTATACGATCTGAGAGTCTGAGACATGTAGTACTCACTATTACTGAGCAACAGCCGTGATTCTGGTGGAGGGCCGTCGAAGTACGCGGCAGAAAGGCGACTTGACCAGGTTGTATCGCTAGTCTCGGAGGGCTCATCCAGCTGATGGCAATGGGGCCGAATTCCCCTCGTTGCCAAAAAATAGGGGTTTTGCTGACGACGACGACGAAAGCAGGACTGCGTAATAAGCCGGGGACAGTGTATACCTTGCCGTGGACGAGGTTGACGAGGTTGTGCACCATTCCGGCAGGATCCAGATGAGCCACCAGGTTTTTCAGAAATCAATGGTGGTGGTCAGGAGAGAGAGGGTTCTCCGTAGTCGCAATGGTCCTGTTCTGGCACAAATATGAGATATCTCTCCGTGTGATGGGATCAAACTGACTTCAACCAAGCTCGGCAAGGCAATTTGACTTGCTCAGAGTTTTCACCTTGCAACCAATTCAAGTTCGAGTTTTTTACCAATTTAGATACTCCTCAATCTCTTCGATTGCCGTAGACTTGGTTAAAATTAGCTCGGGAAGCTCGAATGGCATTCTCGTTGCAGCTTTGACGAGATCTTTGGCCCAAGACTTCTTTCCCTCAGCAGCAAGTTCAATTGAACTATTAAGAGCTGCACGGGCATAACTATCATTTTTAAGGTCTAGAAAGTACACTAGGTGGCTGAGGTCGAGAATCAGGCGACGGACTCGGAAAGGCATGATCCCTGTTTCTGTGAATAGCGGCACGATCATGGATCAGCGGTATGCGAATTGGTGTTAACCTGCGAAATATATTTTGTATTCAACAGGCAGCAGATATTCAAATATTCATGTTTCCTTCCAAAGTATGCAGTTGGGAGGGTTACCAACATATTGCAATTGCCTCAGACAACTTTGTGTCTGGTATAAACCGTATTGGCCGCTGATAACTGCATGATGTTATTTTCTCAGCGGCTCCACCTCACCGCCGTGAATTGTCCATTTTCTCAACCATGTTGAGTCTCCATTTTTAGCTCTCCAACCGGTAAGTCGAACATTTGAACGTCTCGCTGTGCACTGCACTATTGAACGGAACTTTATGGGCAGTCTAGACTACAGTGCGCGGGGTGGAGCTGACGTTGGGGCTGAGAAAAAGAAGTGAAGTGGCGGTGAGCTTTGTTGTGGTTGTCCGTTTGCGGAGTCCCTGATGTCATTGGAGCTCTCTCAGCCAATCAGCTTTATCCAGAGTCAAAGGTGGTCGATTCTTATATAGATTAGCGCAGTTCAAATTCGGACGTTTCTACTACGAAGGTAAGTAAATGTTTCGGAGTAGTTATCCTCCGTACTGACAACATTAACATGGATAGATCAATAAGTAGCTACCGTAACCTGCAGAAAGAATTCTTCCGAGCATGTCGAAAAAAATGGCAGCGGATGTTAAAATAAAATTACTGTTCTTTCCTGCAGAATTGAGAAATCAATTGGAAATAAAGTTAGCCGCAACGAAATGACGAATTTCATGCATCTTAGGGTCCGGTGACAGTTAGCGTTTGGAGAAAATAATTAATTGTCAGGCTGACAGTCAGGCTGACTGTCAGTTCTGACAGTTGACAGTTCTGACAATTGCGAGCTCGGCGTACAGGACTACTATGCAAAGTTACCAGCCTTCCCAGAGGTCTTGGTTGTCCGAACTGGACGCACCAACGCCAATCACCACTGCAGCGCGGGTTTTCGGTGCAGACGGCTCATCACTGAGAAGCTCCTTGAGTTCAGCTGAGCGCAGGTTGATGTCTGGATCAACGACGAATGTTGTGTGAGACGGAAATACTTTCTTTTTCCCTTTCGTCTTTGCCGCCCACTTTTTATGATGATACCTGCGACGGATTCTGTCAGCCTCCTCGTCCTCACTGTGCGATGGCTCCTCTCCCATGGCAGGAGCAGAGACGACGGTATTCGAGGGAACAGATTCTGCGACAACAGTGGGAGAATCGAACTCCTTGTCGGAGTCTGAGTCGGTTTCACTGTCGCTGTTGGAATGGTCGGCGGCTTTGTGTTTCACCTTCTCCAAGAGCTCGGGGTTTAGGCGTCGGAAAGCCACGGTTGGATTCCGGCGAGGACGTCGCACTTTTACACCCTGTGATAAATAGTTGAACTTGGGTTAGGGATGTGAATATTAATCGACGTACGTCCGTGTGATATGTATGCCATTGCCCGACCAAGATCATGTCGAGTAGATTCTCCGCCTTCTGGTTCCCTCGCAGTGGAGAATTGAACCATGTAATGTTGGAGTTCGTGCGCTCGTCGGGCATTGAGTTGGCCAAAATGCCGAAGATGCGTACTGCGAGCATCTGGAGTACCGTGTCAGTGATATTGTGCTAATAAAACGATGACTTACTGCTAGAACACCAGAACTGTGGAGGTCATCCTCTGCAAGTCGGAGCAATTTTTTTTTTGGTTTTGAACTGTCAACTGTCAGATTCGACCACGCAAAAATAATTAACTGTCAGTCAGATTCTGACAGTCATCCTGACAGTTACTGACAGCTGACACTAACTGTCACCGGACCCTAATGCATCTCAACACACCAATCGCACCCTGTAAGATTCCGGTGGTGATATCATTGACATTACAGCCTTTGCTCCACATTGGCTCCGAATGTCAACTATTATTAGTGCGGTGCCAGGCGGTGTAAGTGTAGCTTGCAGCTTCCGGCACTGAGCCCTGTGACACTTGGACATCTACCAAGATGACGACCCCGCAGCCCACACCCCCGCCTGGCCCTTCAGGAACCAGGAGCTCGCTAGATTGGCTGGCAAGCCTGATTCTAACGGCCAAGACAATCACGGCTGCCGCAGAGTGCCTGCCGTTTCCGTACCTCAAAGGGGCTTTGGGCCCCGTCATCCCGATTTTAGAGGCAGTCCAAGTGTGTTACCCTAGCTGGGATGGGCATAATAAGCTGACTACTGTTGGGTATTAGAAAATGACCAAAAACCGAGATGATTTTGAGGAACTATGTAAGAATATTGTCAGCACTGTGAAAGTACTACAGGAGAAGATCTCCCGCCACGATGTCACTGCTACGACAAGCCTTCAACAGCTTTGTGGGGAGCTTGAATGGTATAGTGCTTGTGCAGCAATTCATCAACTTACTCATCTGTTTGGTCAGTTTGCTGGATGAAATTCGACTGAAAGTGGGACAAATCCAAAAGAGCCGGAAGAACCAAGTTCTCGGCCGTCTCAAGGAATTTAGCAAGTCAACCAGTATTGGAGATGAGCTGGCCAGATACAAAACCCGACTGGAGAAGCTGCGTAGTGACTTCATTGTGAGCTGATTGCTGCCAATTGTCTTCTGGCCCTCATGCATGTTCGAAGCTGATGTCTGTGGCCCAACTCAACATCAATGGTATGCTCATATCATCTCTTGTTTATTAGTCCCATTCAATTGAGATGCCCAATGAAGCAAGTGTGCCTGTTACACAAGCTCCACCGCCTCCCATAACCACAATATGTCCTCCTCCCTCCCGCATGTTCCACGGAAGAAGAGACATCCTGGACAAGATGCATGCATATTTTTCATAGGATATTGGCACACGGCATGTTGCTCTGTTGCACGGACTGGGTGGTGCAGGGAAGACCCAAATCTGCCTCAAGTTCTTAGCTGAAACTGACAAATCTCGGTGTGATCTTCCATCTACAAGCTCTACTTAGTCTCATCCTTAAACTTGCTCCACAGGTTCACAAATGTGTTTTTCCTCGATGCTAGCACCACTGGCATAATCAAGGCTGGGCTGAAAAATATAGCTCTCACTCGGTCCATCGGAAGTGAAGATGATGATGCTTCTCGCTGGCTAGCTTCCTCTCAGGACGAGTGGCTGCTGATATTTGATAATGCAGATGATCCCAGCATCAATCTATTCAATTATTTTCCTCTAAGCTCCAGTGGCAACATCCTGATAACCTCACGGAATCCCCAACTTCATGTCCATGCACCGGATGCCCATCATCACATCTCTGATATGGAGGAAGAAGATGCAGCTTGGCTCTTGCTGGCTAGTGCTGTCCAGCCTCGCACCTCTGTGACAGAAAATTTGGCAAGAGACATTGTCAAGGTATTTGTTCCTCAGATCTGGGGCTAGTATTTTCCTCACTCTTTGAAGGCCCTTTACTGTTTCCCCCTTGCCGTTGTCCAAGCGGGTGCATTTATTGCGAGAACCGGGACTCTCAGAAAATACCTTGCACTTTATGAGCAAAATCGTGCCGAACTTCTGAGTCGGTTGCCTGACCAAACTCATGACAAATATGCCTGGTCCGTGTATACAACATGGGACATCAGCTTTCGGTGTTTGGGACAGATGGCAGCTCAATTCTTGCAGATATGCTCCTTCTTGCACCATGAGGGGATATCAGAGACACTTTTTTCAAGTGCTGCCAGGTACAAACATCATACCCTTGGACCTACACAAGAACAAATGGAAGAGCCCTACCAGTTTCTGAATAACTTTCTGACCCAGGCTGGGAGTTGGGATGAAGTCCACTTCACAGATATGGCTGCTGAAATCAAGGGATACTCATTGATTAACGAGGATCCAAACACAAACCTGTTCTCAATCCACCCTTTGGTCCATGACTGGAGCAGAAAAACTATTGTGGATACCACTTCCACTCGAGAATGCTCTGCAGCTATACTTGCGATGTCCACTATGTCAAATTCACGCAACACAGTGTTTCTCATCGGCCTCCTCCCCCACATCAATTATGTGCTCCACGGAGACCATCAGCTAGGCCACAAATTTCCTTTTCCTTTTCAGCGGGTATTCTATGACTCTGGTTGTTTTTACCGTGCCCAAGAGCTCTGTGTGGCTCTACTGGAAAATATGAAGCACACCTTGGGCAGTGAACATTCAGAAACACTGTTTATCATGGAAAATCTTGTCGCCATTTATGGGACCCTGGGAAAATTCACGGATGCAGAAGAGCTTCAAGTAGCTGTGCTGGACAAGAGGAAACAGATATTGGGCCCAGAACATCCAGATACTCTGGTTGCCATGTCAAATCTTGCAGCCACATATTGGAAGTTGGGAAATTCCAGAGATGCACTGAAGCTTTTTATAGCTGTCCTGGAAAAGAGGAAACAGATATTAGGGCCAGAGCATCCTGATACTCTGGCTGCTATGTCAAGTCTTGCAGCCACATATTGGAAGCTGGGTAAACTCACAGAAGCAGAGGAGCTTGAAGTAGCTGTGCTGGAAAAGAGGAAACAGACATTGGGCCCAGAACATCCCAAAACTCTGGCTGCCATGTCGAATCTTGCTGCCACATATCACAGTCTGGGGAAACTCATGGATGCCGAGGACCTCAAAGTGGTGGTACTGGAAAAGAGGAAGCAGATATTGGGCCCAGAACATCCCGATACTCTGGATGCCATGTCAAATCTTGCTGGCACATATCACAGTGTGGGAAAATTTGCAGATGCAGAAGAGCTGTATGTGGTGGTCCTGGAAAAGCGGAAACAGATTTTTGGCACAGAACATCCAGATACTCTGACTGCCATGTCAAGTCTTGCTGCTACATATTGGAAACTGGGTAAATTCACAGAAGCAGAGGAGCTTGAAGTAGCTGTGCTGGAAAAGAGGAAACAGACATTGGGCCCAGAACATCCTGATACTCTGGATGCCATGTCAAACCTTGCTGGCACATATCACAGTGTGGGAAAATTTGCAGATGCAGAGGAGCTGTATGTGGTGGTCCTGGAAAAGAGGAAACAGATTTTTGGCACACAATATCCGGATACTCTGACTGCCATGTCAAGTCTTGCAATCACATACCATGATCTGGGGAAACTCACAGAAGCAGAGGAACTCAAAGTAACTGTGCTAGAAAAGAGGAAACAGATATTTGGCCTGGAACATCCTCATACTCTGCATGCTATGTCAGAGCTTGCTGCTACATATCACAGTCTGAGGAAATTCACAGATGCAGAGGAGCTTGATGTAGCTGTGCTAGCAAAGCGGAAACAGATATTAGGCACTGAACATCATGATAGTCTGAATGCTATGTCACGCCTTGCAACCACATATTGGAAGCTGGGTAAATTCACGGATGCCGAAGAGCTTGAAGTAGCTGTGCTGGAAAAGAGGACACAACTCTTTGGGACAGAGCATCCGAAAACCCTGACTTCTATGGATGACTTGGCATTAACATATAGGGAACTGGGGAAATTCGCAGAGGCAGAGCAACTCATGGTGACTGTGCTTGAAAAAAAAACTTCCACATTAGGTCCACAGCATAAGGAAACCACCATTGCTCGAGAGAGGTTGACAAAATTACAACAACATATCAAACATCATGCTAGTCAAATCTCTAGCAGTTCCCTGTTATCGTAACATAGCATTTCACATGAGAAAATGTATTTACTGAAGCTAGAAGAATGTGTTTTGGATCAAACAAATGTTTATTCTACATCTTATATATCCTCTATTGCACATGGCAGCTTTTCGGTAACAACCCTGTACAGTCATTAATCGGGAAGTGAAACACTATGTGTTCTGTGTGCCCAGAAACTAAGCGAAGTACCCAGTCAAAATATATGATATATGCCAGATCCGGCTTGTCACGGCCGGAGAGATCCGAGAGGACAATGCCGCAGCCACGTTCATGCAGTACCGTGTCTGAGACCGTTATTACGGGCTATGATAATAGATATGGGAGTCTAGCAAACTTCCGTGGGATGGAATATGACTTGTTGACTGGAATTGATTCTGAGGATACTAAGGTAGCGGACAGGCAAAAATACGGTTACCCCACGTGCCGTGACCATCACATCGCCTTTTTGGGATACACGACGTTTCGACCGTCCTTTTCACAGCTTTATCGTAGCTTATAACAAATCGATGACAGCAGAGTTGTGGGAATATATGTTGTGTGTAATCCTGATTTCTTTCAAGAGTTTTGGTGCAAAACTGAGTGACTAGTTATGATTATTCTATTTACAAGCTACAAACCTGCATTTGGATTGCCTCCCCACGCGATTCCAGCTGCCATGTCCCTTAAAGATTCTGGGGGAAGTATACAATGCCCCTTATACTTTCTTGCTGCCCAAGCAGCCTGTGCACCATCCAGTCCATGTCGGTATGCATCAGCAAAACGGTGCGCCCGGAGAACAAACTGGCAGATGGATTCCAGTGGAACCTTGTCAAGCACATTAAGTGTGTTCCGCTCCAGTGCATCTTGGGGGGTTTAGCCGATAGATTCGCTTGGCGTAGCCCCAGACCATCTCGATGGGATTCAGTTCACAATAGAACTTCGGGAGAAAAAGAACAGTGCATTTGTGTTTGGTGCAAGTGCAATGAGGCAGGCTGACTTCTAATTTTGGGAACTAGTCGCCCAATTCTCAAGATTTTACCGTTTTTAAGCCACAGATGGCAATAGCGGACCGATCCCCACGAAACTGCTGTGCTGAATTTCTCATTCTTCCCCGTGTGGATTAATTATTCACGTTTTCCGAGATTTTCGGACGACTTGTTCCCAATATGGTCATGTCACAGCGCATCAAGTGGGGTAACCATATTTGCCTGTCCGCTACCTTATTTGCTTAATATATAACCTTTGTACAAACCAGTAGAGCTGCAAATCAAACTTTGTGGAAACACTGATAAACACAGATAAACAATGTTGAAGCCATATTTCGGAGTGAAATATGGGAGAAACCTGATGCCAAAAAATCTGCGCTGTGGATCAGAGAAGATGGCTTCAATAACACCCCATGAAAATTGTTACAAGTACTTATGTAATAAGTATTGTCCCTTTCAAAACTCAGACCACCCCTTTTCTTGATTTTTGAGACTAGTGACGCTGATTGTTGGGGGACTTTTTAGTGGCTGTGTTGTGATAAATTGGTGGTAGTGCTTAAATTCACTTCAAAAATTTGTAGTCTTTTAGTGGCTGTAATGTTTTCTTTGAAGGACCTTGTTGGACAATACCCGTATTTTCACAGTCGGGTATGTACTTTGCATGAGATATTGCGAGATCTTGAAAGATCTTGCAAGATATATGAAGAAAAATGCAACTTGATTTTTTTTTTGGAGATCTTTCGAGATCTTCCAAGATCTTTGAAGATCTTGAAAATTTGACTTTTTTTTTCTGCAGCTTTTTTTTTTTGTTTGAGATCTTGCAAGATCTCAACTGACTCATTTCAAGATCTCAAACATATTTGTAACTCACAAATACCCAACTTGTGAATTAAAAATCCACAATTTGCAAGATCTTCAAGATCTCAAATAGATGAAAGTAGAGCACAGGCTTTTAAGCGAGGCAGCGGCATGATGCCGAGTGATGCAACTTCTCCTTTTGGTGTTAGGACCCCGAATACCACCAAGGCTTCTTGGCATCATGCCTAGGGCTTTGTTTATTATTGATGTTTATAAACATGTTTATAAACAGGTGTTTAAAAACCGGTTTTATAACCCATCTGGCTGGGATCCCTGTTTTTTAATCCATGTGGCTGTGTGAAAGGGTCGGTTTCTGTTGATTTTGCAGCAACTTCAGCTGGCATTTGAGAGCGCAATCAAGTGTAACAAACCGTTTTTCTGGCATCACCCACCCTATAGCGAAAATTAGCCGTTTTGAAGTGGATTTTAGCTGGATTTAGACCTAATAATGTGTGGGGTACCCCCGAATGCAAGCTAAAGTAGCCATATATCGGATGGGGCATTCCTATAACCTAATCTTCTCAAATGAGTTGGGTTGCATCCCAAAAAAATATCGCAGGGGGGTGTAAGGGAGATTGTGGCATGTTTATAAACCGGTTTATAAACACCTCTGTTTATAAACATTTTTTATAAACCGTTTATAAATGCCCCGGGAATTATAAACAAAGCCCTAATCATGCCAGCAAGCGGCAAGGCCCGCAACCAGTTACAAACAAAGAGCAAAATGTGTTACTCATTAAAAGGGTCTACAAGCAGTCTGTGGCTCTAATGAGTCATTGTGATGATGTGAATCTCGACCCTACCCGCAGAAACCAGTCCTCCATGGTCCCGGAAAGACCCGGTTATGGCTGATCAATACATGTGATGCTGTCGCGTCGACACATTCTTCATTGTTTGAGCTAATTGTACACGTTTTTGGACAATATATGTATTTCTACATGTGTAAATGTTTGCACGTAGCTTGCGGAGCCACTTCACAACTTAATATGAGCCAGCCAGAGCATGAAATAAACAAAATTCATGAAAAAGTGCCCACAAATTGATTTACTAATAAAATAGCTGCATGAGCTCTGTCAGTCTGAACTCATGGGTTTTTCATATATTGATATGTTCTTGCAAAAACGACAGCCTAGTTCACATTCACTAGTAAAATACCAAGACTGTGATTCAACTGATACTGTGGCTGCTGGTTGCATACTTCTTTAGATTTGCGTGTGAACACTGCCTGAGACGCCGGCTTTCAATGGTGAAGGGGATACTGTCCTGGAGAATGTTCTACACACGGACAGCTGAAGGAGCTGGGACCAAGTAGATACCATCTATTTGCTGCATGATTGGAACACATGTAGAAAATGTAGCCGCATTTTAGATTGGTAACCAGTTCGTAACCCAGCGGATTGTTTACAATGGTCACGACTCTTCATGTCCGAGTACCTCTCCTTCCCTGTGGAACAATATCAGTTGGGGTTTCCAAGGCTTTTCACGAATGATGAATAATTGGTACAAAATGCTTTGAGGGGATCACACATAAAATGAACATAGATAGGGGACATTCAGCTGAACCCTGTCTGCCACAGAATATCAGAACCTATGTACGAAGCACAGCTGTGTGCAGCAAGTCCCTTACATGCTGAGCTACCGGGATCGACTCACAAGTGTATCTGAGTCTCGGGACACCAGTTGTGTTTCTCCGTCCGCTGAGGCGACTGAATCTGCACCAATGCAGTGCAGTAGACCTACTGAACCGATACCGACGGGACAAAACCCCGAGAGTCAAGTTAATATCCCATGGATTAGATACAGCTATGGATGTTGATGGCTTTTCGTATAAAGACTGTTTCGCAATTCCAAACGAGAAACTCCTTGAGTTCTTTTTATACTGTTTAAGAAACCAGGAAATGCTCAAATTCTGGCTGATGTCGTTATTAATCAGAATCTTGAAACAAAATAAAGACGCAACAAACCCTTCTCAAATGCTGAATGTTGAAAATGTTGACTTTAATTATTGACCGACTAATTCGCAAGGGATCAATGGACATAGGAGCAATCCCACCATGACAATGTTTTTGTGCTCATATGTCTGATTGACATATGTCTCAAGTGCGAAACTCGCACATCAATGCAATACAATAGATGAAAATTACAATGTCCGAGGAGGAACTATATTAGAGAGTAAACGAACAACAAATGATGAAATACGGGAGGAGAGTCCATGACACCGAGGATACAAAGATTTCGAAGAAACAAATAGGTGGTTTCCGAAAAGGAAATTGTCATATCGCCATGCTCCGCGACATATCGAGCGAAGGGGTCGTCGACGGCTGTAGTCGAAGGGGGTGGACTATGAGAGATGGAAGGACAAGAATAGAACGCTCGACATGGGCGGCGTGCGAGGAGCAAGGGCAACGGAGAGCGGGCTGCGTTTCTTCCTGGCTTCCCATCTCGCTTCGCAGTTCTCGAAGTACGGGAAGGGAGAAAACAGGAAGGAAGGCGCGTTGTCGAGGCGCCGCTCTCCATCGATGCGCGTCCCCCGGAGCCCCTGCGCTGTCAACGTGCAACGCGATCTCGTGGCAGATGCCAGCGGGAGTCGGTGGAACGGGCATTCAGGCAACGGCGGTGGTACGAAAGGGGGCGGCGACAGCGCAAGCGCCAGCACGGCGATGATCGCAAGCACAGACTCCAGAGTCATGGAGAGTAGGGAATGAAGGCGCGGGAATACTCATACAATACGCGACTCATGCTCTCTTCCGCGTGAACCCCTTGTTACCTCTCGTCTCTCCCGCCGCATCTCGTCCAATCTACACCACCACCCCGGTCGAGGAAACACTGACACCAACATCGCGCTGCCGAGCTGCACAGACCTAACAGGAATGGGCAACAAACATGCAAAGGGAGTCGTCGCGAGAGGAGACTGGAGTCGCGACTTGCATTGCACTTTTTCAACGGGAATTCATAACCAACAAACAATCAGCATCAGTTTTGAAAACCAATGGCATTGATCTTGCAGACTGGTTCAATTTTTTCCCTCACATCTTCCCCGCAAGTTCTCTTGAGCCGAATCCCACAGTTAGGCCCATAATTATTCTCACCAATATAAAAATATTATTGCGCCTCCCTCACTTCGCCTTGACCGAAAATCATTACGTCAAACAGCTAATGCAGTACACGTCAAACAATATGGTAGTACAGGCCGGTTGGATCATATTAGACGATCCAAGACCACGTCATTTGCTAAAATTCGTGCAAGCGTCGTTTCGATCTGTGGGAATGTAATTCTGGGTCCAGAACTATCTATAGTCTCGGATGCACAGGAATGTCAGTTATTAACTTCCAGAAAGAATGTGAACCCAGAAGTATACGGAAGGCGAGAGACTTTGGTATATCTGGTAGACCTCGTATACTTTCGGGAACTGCCGGTATACCTCAGTTTCCTCGTCAATAGCTGAGCCAAACAGCGAGTTTTTTTGTTTGTTTATTGCAGTAATTGTCACGGTACAAACTTTTGTTAGCTACTAGGGTGTTGCGCTCTCGCTTTCGAGGAGTTAGGGCGCGCTATAAGCCGTGTCGTCACGCTACATGTGGTTAAGGTTAGGTGAGGATCAATAGAAAGCGGAAACGATATGTTATCGAGAGGCTAGGGACCACTGGGGCGATGGCAGTCGTTTAAATTCCGCCTCAGATCACGACCTAAATCGGGTAATTTGATGGCGGCAATTTTCAGAACGTTTCGGCCGGCATGATTCGGCACTCTACAATAATAACTGACGCTGAATTGTTCCTGAGTTCTTCGAGCAGCAAAAGATAGCAGAAGATTCATTTGCACACAGGGTAGACATTATTTATTCACGGGGCCATAATGCGTGCATGCTAACCACGTTCGCCGCGCGAAAACGCCGCCGACGACGCCTATATTTCGGGCTCACAATCGTCACCAACACGCACCGGACCTGCGCTCACGCAGCGGCACGCCCACCATGGCGTCGCGCGCTCGCCTCGGACTCGCCAGCCTCAGAGCGCGGTGCGGCGCAGACTTGCATTCACCCGAGCGTCGTCCTTGTGCCGCGCACCAACATTGCCGCGTGGGTGCAGGCATTGGGACGCCTATGCATAGTCGTCACGGGCGCGTGCCTGGAAATGTGTACATACCAGCGCTTGCAGATGTGTCCGTCACCCCGCTCGCCTTCGCTGCTCGCCGTGTGGCCCGCGCTTCTGTTTTATGGTGGCCGCCGAGGGCTCCGCGATGGATGTCGCGCGCAGGCGCGGACAGGCGCCGCCGTGATCGCGTGTGCGTGTGGCAGTCGAGTCGTCATGGGCGGAAGGTGGTGGCTGATCTGTTCGCTTGCCCTCGGGTCGTAAGGGCCGGGGACATCGGGGTTGAGCGACAATGGTGGACGAATGCGCAATGGCGACGTGCGGCGAGTGCGGCGAACGACGAGGATGGTGGCAGGAAGCGAGAAAGACATTGTTTGTGGCTGACATTGGCTGACATTGTTTGACGTGAGCGGAGCTTGAAAATGCCGCAAATCTTGCCGCCATCAAATTACCAGATCGGGACTGTGATCTGAGGCGGAAAGTCAAGAGTGGGCGATGGCCGGCAATGGATGTTGAACAGTGTCAGCCTCCCTGTCACACAATATAGAAAAATATGGATTCTGTGACGGAACAAATAAAACTACCGTCACGTCTATTTGAGTATACGACGTATATCCACAGGTATACAAGGTATACCAAGTCTCTCATATACTTTCGTATACTTCTGGATTCACGTATGTTCTCGTAACTTCGGTTAGGGATTGAAGGACCATTTTTTTCATCTCTTCAAAATCAACAGGATGTGCAGCTCTCAGATTTTCCTGCAAGATTTATCTCAGACGTGGTACTTGATTAAGAGCGGAGTGAAAAATCACGCTTGAATGTGTTTGGAGAAGAACTCGAAGAGAAAGGAAAATATTGGCGCAGATAATCATGGCTCGCCCTTCCCCGAAACTTTCCCACAGACGACGAAAGAGGATATCGATGCGAAACAGAGAGTCATCCATTTAGCACGTTGAAAAAAAAAAAAAGAAAAAAAAGAGGGCGACTTCCTCAATGAAAAGAAATCATCGACACAACGATCGAACTGGAAATAGATATGTGACCTCCACGTCATCTCCGAGAAACAGTGCACAGTGCGCTGTACACACCCGCCGCACAATGAGGGCAGTAAATCGAGCGGCCCGCGTCTGAGCGGAACGGAAAGAAGGTCGGCTTCACGCCGTGCATTAGCGGCACGGGCAAATCCAGATCCGATGGCAAGATACGTGAAAGGCGCGGAGTGCAGGAAGGAGAGTATGGGGGCAGCATAAGCCCGATAGGACAAATATAGACGAAGGATGCTCGGCCGCTTCCGCATCCACCTTCACGCCACGGCACTGCAGACGAGAGATATGCGGGGCAGGGCAAACGCGGACGGACCGGTGGATACGGACAGTAACCAACGCGGAATCGAGGGCGTAATGCACGCGCTCGATGCCGAGCCGTTGTAATACAAGGAATTAAAAGAGTTGGTGCAAAGTCGGCGGAGACGACGCGACCACGGCAATCCATATTCTCGGTTGATCGGGTGGAGGAGCGAGGCAACGGTCCCGATGTCGCGAGACTACCCTGAACAACTGCCGACGGGAGGGTAGAGGATCGCGCATATCGCGCGGGAGGAGCAGCACAAGACTATATCCGACCTGCTTGTGAAACCGACGGGGATACATACGAGTTCGCATTCGCCATGGGCAACAACGTACGTCTCGTGCTTGCGCTCGCCGCCCGTTCCTCGCGCCACCACCCAGAGAGTGCTTTCCTTCCGCCTTCTTCCTCACCATCCTGCGCTGCGCAGCGGATACGGGGAAGGAAATCAGGGCGTGCGGACAGGTTCGTCGGGCGGGTATGGAGAAGCGTGTGCTGGAGGTATAAGTCGAAGGGTCTTACAGGGCGTGGCCGCAGACGGGGCCGGTGCACGTGCGGGAGAAACGCGAACCGGTTAATGGCATTATGGGCCGCGAAGGGGCGTGCGGGCACAGCATTCCGCGGGTATGGGAGAAGCGCGGGCAACGAAGGGACATGCGGGGCGCAAGCGTCGGTCCGTCGTCGCTGGCGGAGGCAGGGGAGAAGCGGCTGGGCCGCGTATATGGCGGAGGGGATCGGGGCGTGCTTAACGAGGGTGTGTATTTCGTCGTCGCGCGTATAGAAGAGACGCAAGGGCAGCGGGGCGTGCGGGGAGCGAGCGCAGATTCGTCGTGAGGCGATGGGAAGAGGTGATGGGCCACGTATAGGGCGGAGACGCGCCGGGACGCGCGGAGCACAAGTGTGTGCAAGATGTGTGACGAAGGAGCAAAGGGACGCGCAGGGCGAAAGCGCGAGCGGATGATGGGGCAATAGACCACGCAGCTGCGTCCCAGCACGCGTATCAGGAGGAGGACGGAAGGACGAGGCGCGCCGAGAGAGCGGGAGCATGTATCCGAGGCCGCGCAACATCCGCATACGCGCCGGGGGGAGCTTCCTGGCAGCCGTCGGCGCCGCGTCGTCGTCCTAGTGGGCATGACGAGAGTCTCGTATGCTGCGATGTCGCAGTGGTCGCATGCATGAGCCACCGTGCGCGCGGCCAAAAGCAAACAGGCGTGGCAGGACAGCTGCGCAAGGAGGATGTCAGTGAGATGCACACATAGGGCAGGGATACTCACCGGTTGTGAGCTTATGGGACGTGCGTTCGGGGATATCTCTGTGCGTCCCAGCCTTCGGCCATCCTCAGGGTGTGGCGTCCGGCGGTGGCGGTCGACGCGGCACGATGCGGAAAGAGGCGGAAGGTGGAGAGCTGTGGCGCGCGCCGGATGGTGGGGAATCGTGCGGCTCAGAACCCTCCCCAAACTTGACCACCCCCAATTTTATTAACTCGCCATCCGTGGCCCGTCTTTCCCCTCCCAAACTTTCTCCGCGATTGCTCGAAATCATCTGCTTTAGTCCCCCCTCTGCTGCTGGATCTATGAGTTTGCTCGACTCTCTTTATTTCGCGCAATTCCGGGCCGTTTTCACGGCGCATACGGTCTCTCGGCTGCTCTCCACAAACCGCCCAAACGGACACAGCAGAGTAATCCGGCTTCCAATGGAATGTCTTGTCTCTCGTCTTCTGTCTTTTTTTTTTTTTTTGGCAGGCGCAAGATGGTGAACTTATGCCTCAGGCTATTTTTCTTAATTTACATACACATCTCGCCGAGCCCTAGTTCCGCTCCTCAAATATCGGCTCGTCCTCTGCGCACTATCCCCGCTCTGTTCACCATTCTTCCGGACCTGGTGTCGATATCCAATGCTCCTTCGAATATCCGCGTCGGATTGAACGGAAAAGAAACCTGCCCTCTCTCAGACTAGTATCCGTGTCGGATTCAACAAAGCAAACATTGCTCCTGGGGTTGGCGCTGTATTCGAACAACTTACATTGCTTCTTGCTCGTCAGCGTTATGCCGATATCCCTCTTCAATGCATTGAGAACGATTACATCCCCCAATGGACAGTGTACAACTCTCCAAGTTTTGCGCTTCCATTAGCTTGGACGCTCAAGCGATGGCTCGAGAAATTACACATGATTGAACATTCCACTGTTGGTTGTTGCACATCTACGTCGAACCGCGCGCGCGCCTAATTACAAGCGGTATACAGCACGCACTGATATGGGCGCTGACAGGGTGATCCACTAGGTTCGACGCTTGAAATATACAGGGGTGAACATTCCAGGGTTGTTATATGTCTACCTGGAACCGTTGAAGAGTCCACCGATCCTAGGCTTCTTGTGAATTTTTATGATGGACTCGCTGGGAATTGGCCGGGCGCTGTCTTGGCATCGAGAGTCCTGCAGATATATAAGGTGTCGCATGGAAGAGCAGGACACTCAAGCAATAATCTTGCGACACTCTCCTGTCTCAGATTCTTCGTTGTATAACTCACCCATGCTTTTCAACAACATATTCACCATCATCGTTGTAGCCTCGGTAGCTACTCTGGTCCACGGCACAGACCTCTGCGCCTGGTCCAGTGCTCAGGTATGTTCTGGGTTCGCCACTTGCTGTTTCGGTGTGGCGAAAAATGCTTGCTGCGGCAATCTCGTCCAAACTGTGGGGTTCTCCGCCTCGTACAGACCCTTGGAGAGCGCCGTCGCCTTCGGCCAGGCTTGGACTAGCAGCAGCTGCGGGGCTGGAGCAATCAGCACCAACCAAGTCGGCCCAGGAAACAGGTGCTTCACTGGTGTGGGTCTCAAGTTCAACAGCATAGCCTGGGCCAACTTTGGCGACCCCAGCCGCGTTACTGCCGAGGGAAACTTCACGGAGACCTTTTCTCCCAACGCATTCGTGTTCAGCAACAAGGGTGTTGAGAAGGCCATCAGGATCCCTGAACATTCCGGGGCCATCGATACTTTGATCGAACTCTACCAGAAGGGTGATTTCGTCACCCCGGTGTCCACCAGTCCACAGAAAGGTGTCGTATGTCTTCCCTTTTCAGAGTGCATGCAGCAGGACCACATATCGGCGTGTTCAACTTCCGAAGGTCCAAAACCGACGATAAACCCAGAGTATAATTATTCAGTCAGATGGGCCTTGAAGGGTACGAGGCCATTGAGAGGACCGGTTAGTATTTAACAACCTCATCCATGAGCTACCACTGACCACTCCCAGAGGTGTAAGCTTAGTTGCGGGCCGATATTACAGTTCATTGAAAGGAGGATTGAACGGCAGAGTGTTTTGGGATCTAGCGGAATTCATAGTCCTTTTGAATCTCCCTGTATATTACTATTCAGAAATTCCCCGTTTGATAACATGCGAAGTACGAGAATCCTCGTTCGGTCTCGCTTCACAAGAGACTACCTGTTTGACTCGGACGACACTCTCGGCGATTATTCAATTCAATAGACACTACACATCTTTGTTGAATCTTGATGCACATTTTTTGTGGACCACCACCGCAATGATTCGCCGGAAAATAGGAGTGGAGCAAAAAATCATATTATCGATGCGAAATATAATCTCATCCACTTGTAAGTTGCTGTAAAAAAAAAAGCGAATCATAAGTTCCTTAATAAATGAAATCGTCGATACATCTGACGCACTATCGGACTAGAAGTAAATCTGCGAAGCGGAGGGATTAATTTGGATTGTGTGGAACATGGAATGACGGTCATTTGGCTCCATTCAGTGGGCTGAATGGTTGATCATTCCGAATGACTTGGGGAATCTCACCCTCAGCACGCCTCGGCTCGCCTGAAGTATCGCAAGCACGGTTGCCGCCACAGCGAAGCCAAGGAAGTCGACACAGAGCCTGACAGAAACGTCAGCAAGATCGGCGGGATGTAAAAGAGGACGCCATACGCAGTAACATCGTCATCTGCGAGACACAGTGCCCAGTGCGCCGTACATCCACCGCGCAATGAGGGCGGTAGATCGAGCGATGCGCGGCCGAACGTTGCGGAAAGAAGGTCGGCTTCACGCCGTGCGTTGGCGGCGCGGGAAAATCCAGATCCAAGGGCGAGATACGAAGAAGGCGCGGGGCGCAGGAAGGAGAGTCTGGGAGCAGCGTAAGCGGGATAGGACGAATATGAAGACGAAGGACGTACCACCGGGAGCACGTGCATCGCTCCTGCGCTTGGTCGGCCGCTTCCTCGTCCACCTTCACGCCGCGGCACTGCAGACGGGAGATATGAGGGAAAGGGTAAACGCGGACGGACGTGTCACGGCGGTGGATACGGGAAGTAGCCAGCGCGGAATCGAGGGCGTGACGCGCGTGCTCGATGCCGAGCCGTTGTAATACAAGGAATTAAAAGAGCTGGGGCGAAGTCGGCAGAGACCGGGGGCACACAGTGGATGATGGAGCGGAAGAGCGAGGCAACGGTACCGATGTCGGGAGACTACCCCGAGCAACTGCCGACGGGAGGGTAGAGGATCGCGCATATCGTGCGGGAGGAGCCATGCCAAAGCACAACGCTGTATCCGGCCCTACTAGGGATCCAAGTTGGCAAGTTGTGAAACTGGCGGGGGTACATACGACCTCGCATTGACCATGGGCAACGACGTACCTCTCGTGCTCGCGCTCGCCGCCCGTTCCTCGCGCCATCCCACCCAGAGAGCGCTTTCCTTCCGCCTTCCTCCTCACCATCCTGCGCGCAGCGCAGCACAGTTCGCCAAACGCGCGGCGCAGCGGATACGGGGAAGGAAATCAGGGGCGTGCGGATAGGTTCGACGGGCGGGTATGGAGAAGCGTGTGCTGGAGGTATAAGGCGAAGGGGCTTGCGGGGGAGGGCGCCCATTGGACCTTTGCACGTGCGGGAGAACGCGGCCGGTTAACGGGCCGCGAAGGGGCGTCGGGCGCGAGCATTCCGCGGGTATTGGAGAAGCGCGCACAGCGAAGGGGCATGCGGGGCACGAGCGTGGGTCTGTCGTCGCTGGCGGAGGTACGGGAGAAGCGGCGGGGCGGCGTAAATGGCGGAGGGGATCGGGGCGTGCTTAACGAGGGCGTGTATTTCGTCGTCGCGCGTATAGAAGAGACGCAAGGGCAGCGGGGCGTAAAGCGAGCGCAGATTCCGTCGTGAGGTGATGCGCGGAGCACAAGTATGTGCAAGATGTGTGACGAAGGAGCAAAGGGACGCGCAGGGCGAAAGCGCGGGCGGATGATGGGGCAATGGAGCACGCAGCTGCGTCCCAGAAAGCAGAAAGCAGTGGGCGCACTTGCGTGCGTGTATCAGGAGGGAGGGCGGAAGGACGAGGCGCGCCGAGCATGTATCCGACGCCGCGTAGCATCCGCATGCGCGCCGGAGGGAGCTTCCAGGCAGCCGTCGGGGCGTGTTCAGGGCTGTCTCTGTGCATCCCAGCCATCGGCAATCCTCAAGGTGTTGCGTCCGACGGTGGCGGTTGACGGCTCGGCGTCGTGGTCGTGTCGCGCGGCAATAGGCACGGTGCGGAAGGAGGCGGAAGGTGGAGAGCTGTGGCGCGCGCCGGATGGTGGGGAATTGTGCGGCGATGAGGACATAAAAGCGCGACGGCGAGTATCAGGCTGTAATATCCAGCGTCTCGACCAACGCGCCGATGTCGTGCAGGTATCCGACGCCTATGCGTAGATGGATATCCAACGAGTCGCAACAATGCATTGGTACTACCCGACACGAACGCAGGACATCAGTGAATTAAGCCCGCATACGACCAGGTCTCCACTTTGTATAACACCTGTCCGTCCGAGTAACGGTGCGTCATCCGGAAGCAGAGCGTCTCCAGGGAGTTACGGTGTCGCGCGAACGACGGAGAAGCATAAGTACAGGCTCTCGCAGTTAGTGTTGTCGTGGCACGGCTTGAAGAATATATCGCCGTGGTGGCCAAGAGAGGCGGTTTGTGTGGCGTTGTTAGGATTAACCACTACTATTGTCTCCCACCGTCACGGTTCCGGACAAACCTAGTACTCGGACAAAACAAACATTTCTCGTGCAAAGCTGAACCGTTTTCTGAGATTTTTAGCTTAACATAAGCAGTAGGATATGTCTTACAGATATAGGGTCAAAAACCCTTACAACCTCACCTCTTTCGGATATATATCACCACGGAGAGTTGACAACTTGAGCCATTTTGGCCGATTTAGCCTATTTTAAGGCCTAAGGTCCTCTCCCTAGGTTCATATTATTTCCTGAATCCATCCCAAAGATACCTTTACATCGTAAGAGTGCCCATACAAAATTTCAGAGGCATAGCTGTCTTGTAGCCATCACAATGGACCGAAAGATCAAGGCATGCCTGCCAAATTGATATCTCAACTGCCAACAATGATGGCAAGAAGTTAATGCTCCCTGCTGACCATCCAGGGCATGCCTCATCTTCTGCTTCATGGATATCATACTTTTGATTGAGAAGCTCCACCCTACAAGATTTGGAGGCGCTTCGACCGCAAGAGGATCAGATACGAGGCCGGCAATCCAAATTTGACGTGTTACCTAGTACTCGGACACGTGGCAACCTCGGAAAAAACGACGCCGTTTGAGCAATTCTTGCCCGTTTCTCATGAAGTAAAATTTGAATCTGGGGTAAAGGACAGATTCCTTTCGATCTATCTACTCACCCTGGCATAAAGACCACTGGATAAAATGCTATATTACGATTTTCCTTAAGTGTCCGAGATCTAGGGGGAGGATAGTATGATTAAACAGCACTGCCACTGATCTTGATTTCACTACGATTTCTCAAAATCCCTCCGGCTGGACTGCCTGCTTCCGCAACTTCCTAGCTCGCAAATTGAGTCGCAAAGCTCAATTAAGTCCCCGTGGCCGTTGGAACTCGCCCATTTCTGCGGCGCCGACAGGATCGGCCACCTTGCGGTCTCTTACCATCTCAAGAGACACAAACCTCATTTTATCCCGCTCAACTCCGCGTCTCAGGCCTTTAGTAATACATTTTCATATTTTCCAGGCACAAGATGGCCAAATTGGACCGTAATTCCAAACTACCGCCACCCTGCACATCCAGCGATTTTTTTTTCAAACGGATCTGGTAGGTTCTTACCGCTGCTCGACCGTCACCTCGTCCTCTGGGCACTCTCCCCCAGCTGTTGAAACTTAAAGTTCTTCGTGATACGGTCACAGACCAGTAGTCTTTTTAGCGGCGACAGAAATAAAGCATTCAGATCTGGTGCATCGTTCACTATCATTACAGCTCTTTTGTTCGCTAGCGCAATCTGGATCTCCCGCTAGCGATTTATCCCGTCACCTCGATTTTCCGCGTGTTCTGTCTGGCCTTTTTAGTCATCGCTCTGCTATATTCAGAATGCTTGACCATTCCCAATTATATTAACTCACCATCCGCGCTCCATCTTCCCCTTCAGCGTTCGTCAGTCCCCTCAAACGTTCACCACGATTGCTCGAAATACGCAGGCTAGAAATCCTCTGCTTTAATTCCCCCTCAGCTACTGGCTCTGCAAGCTTGTTCGCCTCCCTTTAATGCGCGCATCTCCGGGCCGTTTTTAAAGCGCATGCTACACACCGCCCAAACGGATACTCTGGCTTCAAACGGAATGTTTCGTCGCTGGCCTTCGGCATCCGATTTTGCAGATTGTATCAACACATGCCAGCAGCCACACTCAATGCATTGATTGAGGTTTCTTCCTTACCTTAATTCCACATCTCGTCGAGCATTATTTTCGCTCCTCAAATATCACTTCGTCCTCTGTGAGCTCTCTCCTGGTTGCTGTAAGTTCTCCCTGACCGGGTATCAACATCCAATGACCTCTTGTATCGGCGTCGGATGCATTACAGAAACATCGCATCTGGGCTGGCCCTTTATGGCAACGAGTTTTTTTTTCGAAAGGCCCTTCTTGCTCGTTCGCGTTATCATCCGTGGCGGGCGTGGCAGCAATTTATGTCTGCCGAAAAGTCAAATTTCCGCGGGTCCTGCAATGCTCATGGCTGTACTACTAATACGTATTCTGTCATATCTTGATCATTCCCAAACTTATTAACTCACCATCTGCTGCCGGCCCTTCCCTGATGCTCGGTTACAGGCTCCCCTTCCTTGAACGCCGGTCTGGCCCCAGTCGATCTTCTTCCTTCACTTCGAATCTACCTAGCCACTCAAATTCCGACTCGGTCTTTCCACCGGCACTCTACGAAATAAAACAGCACTTTCGATGACACTGCCTGTTCACACATCAACCGGGTGTCCGAGGAAATGACTGAAGCTCTACATCGACGTTCTAGTTTATTGGGCGATCAAGGAATATTCAATTGAGTGGAATTAATAATCGAACGAGCTCAGTTTCAATTCGGCTGTTTCTAGCAGAGGGGAATCAGTGTTCGCCAAATATGTATAGCATAGCGAGATCAATAAGTAGTGCCATCGCATTATTACCATTCAACCTAGTGGACCTGGATTAAATGCTTCCGAGCATCATTGAAAAAAAAAAACAAGCGGGCCGAAGGAAGAAGGGAGAGGGAGAAATACAGTGAAAAAAAAAACTACGAGCTAAATTCTGTCTAGGTTTGTCCGTGGGAACGTGCCCCGTGTGCCAAATGCGCCGGTTTTCCCATTGGAGGCGAAGGGATTCCAGGGCACGGAAGTTACCGGATCTCGGCGATCTCCGATTTTGGTTGCGAACAATGCTCAATCACACCAAACCCACGAACGCTCGCAGGTGAAGAATAAAATTAGCTGCAAAGAAACGACGTAGCCTGATGCAGCACACCGATCGCGATCGCGCCCGGTGAGTCTGGTGGTGAAATGTATTATACAGCCTCAGGTCCGCATTGGCTCCGCGCATCGTGCCACGCGGTGTACATGTGGCTTACAGCTTACCACGCGCTTCGACACTTGGACCTCGACCACGATGACGACCCCGCAGCCCACACCCCTGCCTGGCCCTCCAGCCACCAGGAACTCACCGGATCGACTGGCAAACCTCATCCTCACCTCCAAGACATTGACGGCAGCTGCCGAACTCATGCCGTTTCCATATGTGAAGGGCGCTCTGGGCCCACTGATACCGATTTTGGAGGCCGTCCAGGTGTGTTTCAGCTGCCTGCATCTATGTATGTAGAGGTGTACAACCAATTTTGGGATTTAGAAAATGAGGAGAAACCGAGAGGACTTCGAGGAATTATGCGAGAGCATTGTCAACACCGTGACTATATTGGAGAATATCACCCCGCATGGTGCCGATGCTACGAACAGTCTTAAAAGGCTGTGCGAGGATCTTCGAGGGTATGGCCATCCCATCACATCCCTCAATCTATTCACATGATTTGGGCCAGTTTGCTGCAGGAAATTGAACTGAAGGTGGGACAGATCCAGAAGAATCAGAAGAGCCGAGTTCGAGGGGTCCTCAAGGAATTTATCAAGTCAACCAGTATTGGTGATGAGTTGGCCAGATACAAAAGCCGAGTGGAACAACTGCGTAGTGATTTCATGGTGAGTCCAGCTTTACCAACAGACCTCTATCACTCATTTGTGTTTCAAGCTAATGTCTGTTGCCCAACTCAACTCTGTTGCCCAGCTCAACATCAATGGTATGCTCATCTCTTGTTTTTTACTCCCATTTAATTGAGGTACCCAATGAAGCAAGTGTGCCTGTTACACAAGCTTTGCCTCCTCCTGTAACCACATCCTGTCCCCCTCCATCCCGCATGTTCCACGGAAGGAGAGACATCTTGGACAAACTGCATGCCTATTTTTCATGGGATATTGGCACACGGCACATTTCTCTGTTGCACGGACTGGGTGGTGCAGGGAAGACCCAAATTTGCCTCAAGTTCCTGGCTGAATCTGACAAGTCTCGGTGCGATCTTTCATGCACAACTTATTTAGTTGCATCCTCAAACTCGCTCCACAGGTTCACGGATGTCTTTTTCTTAGATGCCAGCACGGTTGACACCATCAACAGTGGGCTCAAAAATATTGCTCTCACTCAGTCCCTCGGAAGTGAAGCTTCTGATGATGCTTCTCACTGGCTAGCTTCCTCTCAGGATGAGTGGCTACTGATATTTGACAATGCAGATGATCCCAGCATCAATCTGTTCAATTATTTCCCACAGAGCAGCCGTGGAAATATCTTGATAACCTCGCGGAATCCAGAGCTTTATGTGCATGCATCAGATTCTCATCACCACATCTCAGATATGGAGGAAGAGGATGCAGTGCGGCTCTTATTGGCCAGCGCCATGCAACCTCTCAACACTGAGACAGAAAGTTTTGCAACAGACATTGTCAAGGTATTTCTGCTTCAGATCTTGTGATATTATCTTCCTCATCTTTTCAAGGCACTCTATTGTTTTCCCCTTGCAGTTGTCCAAGCAGGCGCATATATTGCAAAAACTCGGAAACTCAGAAATTACCTCACACTTTATGAGCAAGATCATGCTGGACTTCTGAGTAGGCTGCCGGATCAGACCCATGACAAATATGCCTGGTCAGTATATACGACATGGAATATCAGCTTCAAGTGTTTGGGACAGCTGGCAGTCAAATTCTTGCAGATATGCTCCTTCCTGCACCATGAAAGAATATCAGAGGATATTTTTTCCAGTGCTGCCATATACAAGCAGGAGTCATTGGGACCAACAGAGGAACAAATGAAGGAGCCTCATGAGTTTCTGAATAACTTTCAGACACAGTCTGGGTCTTGGGATGAAGTCTACTTCACAGATATGACTGTTGAACTACAGGGATACTCATTGATCAACCAGGATGCAAACACCAACCTGTTCTCAATCCACCCCTTGGTCCATGACTGGAGTAGAAAAACCATTGTGGATACCACTTCTACTCAAGAATGCTCGGCAGCTATACTTGCAATGTCTGCTATGTCGAGCAACAAAGTGTTTCTCATCGGTCTCCTTCCCCACATCAATTCTGTGCTCCAGGGAGACCAGCAGCTCGGCCACAAATTCCCTTTTCCTTTTCAGCGGGTATTCTATGACTCCGGTCATTTTGAACATGCCCGGGACCTCTGTGTGATCTTGCTGGAAAATAAAAAACACATATTGGGAAGTGAACACTCAGAAACACTGCAAGTCATGGCAAATCTTTCCGTCACATACTGGGCCATGGGGAATGTCACAGAAGCAGAAGAGCTTCAAGTAGCTGTGATGGAACAGAGGAAAAAGATATTGGGCCCAGAACATCCTGAGACTCTGGAGGCCATGTTCAATCTTGCAGTCACATATTGGAAGCTGGGAAAATTTAAAGATGCAGAGGAGCTCCAAGTGGTGGTGCTGGAAAAAAGGAGTCAGATTTTGGGCCCAGTACATCGGGATACTCTGGGGGCCATATCACATCTTGCAGTCATATATCGCAGGCAGGGGAAACTCACAGATGCAGAGGAGCTCCAAGCAATGGTGCTAGAAAAAAGGAAACAGATTTTGGGCCCAGAACATCCTGATACTCTGACTGCCATGGCAAGTCTTGCAGTTGCATATGACAGTCTGGGGAAATTCAGGGATGCAGAGGAGCTCAAAGTGATGGTGCTGGAAAAAAGGAAACAGATTTTGGGCCCAGAACATCCTGATACTCTGGCTGCCATGTCAAATCTTGCTACCACATATCACAGTCTAGGGAAACTCACAGATGCAGAGGAGCTGTATGTGGTGGTACTGAAGAAGCGGAAACAGAAATTGGGCTCAGATCATCCTGATACTCTGACTGCCATGTTCTATCTTGCAATCACATATCACAGTCTGGGGAAACTCACAGAAGCAGAGGATCTCAAAATGGTGGTGCTAGAAAGAAGGAAACAGATATTGGGCATAGAGCATCCTGACACTCTGGCTGCCATGTCAGAGCTTGCAATCACATATTGGAAGCTGGGCAAATTCATGGATGTCAAAGAGCTTGAAGTAGCTGTGCTAGAAAAGAGGAAGCAACTCTTTGGGACAGAGCATCCGGAAACCCTGACTTGTATGGTTGACTTGGCATTAACCTACAGGGAACTGGGGAAATTGGAGGAGGCCGAGCATCTCCTGTTGACTGTGGTTGAAATGCGGGCTTCAACATTGGGCCCGGAGCATGAGGACACTATTCAAGCTCAGGGGGACTTGACAAAAATACAGAAGCTTATTGAAGATGGTCGGACTGATGTATCCAATGATTCCCTAGTCAGTGAAACATAGTTTTGCACATGGCTGCTTTTGTGAAACAAGCCTGTATCTGATTAACTGCCATGAATATTATTGAGTTCTTGCCCCACAGTTCAGATTTGTGAATTGAATAACACTTGAGAAGAGGCTGTTTGCTCTGCAGATCATTGAACCTACATGTAAGTAACTATTTGTTGTGCTGCGGTGAACCCGATCCAAATCACAGCCTTGCCCGGGATGTAATGGAATTGATATGATTTGATTCCGTCTTTCACAAAGTTGGTTCACGCGATCGGATTACTTTCCCGGCTGAGAGAATGTACCAAGAATATCCAAAGCCATGACACCATTGCTAGATCCTCACGTTGAGGAGGACTCGGATTTATGAGCGGTTATCTCACAATCGGTGTCAGTGATTTTCACTGAAGGATTTAGATTGATTTAAAACCACAACTAATACATGACTGCATCTGAGCAACGTCGGGGTTAATAGGGACAGTCAGAGTAGACGTTTCAGATGTGTTTCACGCAAGGGTTTCGAAAGCGCTTCATCATTTATTAAAGCGTGGGAGAAACCCTTTTAAATCGAAACCCTTTTGAAACGCTGAAGCGCCTCTGGAGGCGCTTCACGGCACTTCAGAAATGTGCTTCAGAGATTTTATTCTGTTCTTTAAGGCACTCATCCCGTGTTGCTGCCCAAGTATTAGCAAGTAAATAAAAATAACTGTTCTTGACTCTCCTCCTCCTCTATTCGTCCTCCATGATATTTATTTATTTGTCAAAGTCCCATTCTTGCTGCCACCCCAATACAACCTCGTTGCGTAACCGGAACTGGGCAGCCGCACATCGATGTAGAACGGTGCGTTGTTGGCAACTAGCACAGTATCGAGCACGCCCTCAATTTACCTTGCAAGTATTTCGGCACGTCATCTTGTCAATACTTATTTATAGGCCAGAAACACATCTGAAGCGCAATTTGGAAAGGGACGGTCAGACTTCATAAGCGTTTCTCGCACGCTTCTGATGCTAAATTAATTCCAGAAACACATCTGAAGCACCTATTTAAAAATGCCTGAAGCGCATCTGAAACGTCTACTCTGACTGTCCCTAATGTCCACCGTCAGGGTGGCGCCGAGTGAGCACAAGTTAATTAATTTCGGCGGTATGACGGTATGCCAAAATATCTGTGCATTATTTTCTATCAAGATCATTACTCTGAAGAAAGGTTTCGAAGTATTTGCATGAACGCGACGATACGAAAAACGCTACAGAAGAAATACGAAAGTGTCCCAAAAAGGAAATCAGTGATCGTCGAAGTGGTCGTAAGTAGGATAGCCAGGGTCGAGGGTACAATGGGCTGACGAGACCAAATATTATCAGCCCTATGATCAAGAGCCCATCGAGCACCCGCACGTCGACTCGCACGGACTGTGCCCACCAGGATGGGCTGGGGGATGGTGATATACAAGGTCCCGCCCCGCGTTCGATACGAGAACAAGCTGGGGAGGATCCGGCTCTCACTCATACCACTTCGGCAACGCGACAGCGGAAGAGAGAGAGCGTCGGAGAGGCGGTGGTGGCTGCAGCAGGGTTCTGAAACATGGATGAGGGCGAGACATGGATGTGCCTGTGGGACGTGGAGGAGCCGGAGAGCGAATGCCCGCTCCCGTCTATCCACCCAATTTCGCCAACGCGCCGCGCAGGAGAGAGAGCATCGGGGATGCAGTGACGGTGGCTGCGAGATTCGGCCAGGTGGGACAGGACGAGGAGCACGGAAGGCTCAAACCCGCCACCATGCGACGAGGAGGAGAACGAGACAGAGCGAGGATATACCGCCGCCGCCCATCCATGCGACTTGCCGGATGCAGGGTGTAAGAACACCATCGTGGCGGTCATCCCCACGATCGTGTCGATGCGGAGCAGGAGCGGAGGGAGTCGCAGCGCGAGGATGTGCCGCCCCTCCTCCACCACCCCATATGGACCGCACCGCATAAGGGGAGCCTCAGGGACGCGAGCAGCGCGCGGCGCGGAGGGCAGACGTCGAAGTGGCCATCATGCGGGACGCGGGGTGTACGAGGTGCTGAATAGTCGCGACGTCGACGATTGGGTGATCGTCCTCCGTGGACGGTCAAGCATGCGGTCGTCGTCCTGGGTGCTGCGCCGACGTCGTGCGCGCACCTACGCATCCCGAGGACGTGCATTGGGAAGCACATCTCGAGTTCGTCCGCAGCGTGTCACTATAGCAGCATCAGCGCAAACAAGTATGGATCAGGCGCTGGCGTACCGGGAAGAGCGTCTCGATTGCGGCTATGTCGCCTAGATCCATAGCCAACGCGCGCGCTACTGCCTGCGCTTGCCTGCGCTCCCGGAGACGCCCAGCGTGGCCGTCGATGCGACGGGGGTCCCGCACGACGGGCGAAAGGGTCCGGGGCGAGCGCGGTAGCCTGGATGCAGGAAGAGATACGAGCAGAACGTGGAGGCGGCGCGGTGTACGCGAAAGCGCCGCCTTACACGCGCCCCAGCCCCACCGCGGCCTCCGCCCCCAACCATACGCTCGTCATCCCGGATGCTGCGCCGACGATGCGCGTATGCCCATCCTCCCATCCTGAAGACGTGGTCGTAGGCAGAGAGATGCGTCGGAATTGCATGCAGCGCACTACAGAAGGCCGTCAGCGCCAATGGATACCGATGAGGTGCACGGACGTACCTGCAGTTGTAGGTAGGACGAGCTTCCCGTACTTCCTTCGCTCGCAGACACGCTCACGGACGTCGCGGGCGCCGAGCTCGCTTGCTCGTACATCGATCCTCCCAAGGATCTGTCGCTTGTGCCTGAGGGTGTCGAAGCGAGTTGGTACGGTGATCGATACCGCGTCATGGGATGAGTGCCGGATCGTATCGATTTGTGCACGGCACGCTGTTGGGTGACATTAGCACCTGTATTATGGGGACTTCGCAAAGTACGACGTACCGACGGACACGCCACCGGCCACGGGAGGAGGATGGTCTCTTGCTCGCAGTCATGCCGAGCGCCTAACGCGCCGTCGTGGACTCCATCGCAGCCTCGCCGCACCGCCCGCTCCCGGGGACGTCATTCGCAGCAAGGTCGTCGATAACCGAGTGTGGGAGGGCGCGCGCGTGGTGTCTGTCGGTGTGCGGCAGTTTTTCGGTGGTCAGGTTATCCAACGTCTGTTGGGCGGCGTGAGGACCAGAGAGGCGCCGTGGGAAGGTAGGATGGACGTACCCAGCAAGTGGTATATGTATGCTTTACGTAGATCGTCTTGCAGAGCGGACTATCCGCAGCGTCAGGATGGGTGTATCGAAGAGGAGTGCGGAAAGGGGTACATACCCGTCGAAGGAGTCGCTCGCAGCCATGCACACCGACGTCGGGGACCCCGAGATCAGAACGCGCGCCGCGCCAGTCCCTTCCAGCACCACGGTGATCGATATGAAGAAGATTGCGCGAAGAAGGAGTGTCGGATCAAACGTTTTGTACGCCGCGTCTCTGCTGGGCGGCTTTAGCACCAAGATGAAGGGAAAGCCACAAAGGACGACGTACCGTTGTGGACTGCAAAACTCGTCCTCTCAAGTCAACCCAGGGTCCCAAAAGTGACCAGAGAGACAGGACGAATGAGGTAGCCAGGGATATTTCATGGTGGTGGTACAGAGTCCGTATCGCGAGAGCTGAAGAAATCGAGCAGCTGAAAGAGGTGGTTTGTGTGCTACTGTTAGAATCACTCGCTATCAGCCTTCGATACACCTTCACCACAATTTTGCTCGAAATTCGCTGCCGGAATTCTCCGCTTTAATACCACCGAAGTTTCTTGATTACAGCACATCCACTCAGCTCCCGTCTATATTCCCGCATCTCACGGGCGATTTTATTGGAATTGGCGCGCTGTGCACTGGCAGAAGTGACAACCCTTGCAATTCTCTTCGAGTCGGCTGGGCATCTTTATAAACCGCCGAAACAGACACAAGACTTCTTTCTGAATCCCCTCCGGTGGAACTTTTGTCTCTGCATTAATATTCCGTAGGCACCTGACGCCGACGGCTACTTTGCTAATAATTTCACCGAAAGTCGAAGCTCCCTAATTGCGCCCTCCTATTGATTCATCAACATTTTCCTCAAACACAACTTGTCGAGTCTTTCTGCCGCTCATCAAATATTTCCTTCCCTCTCCGCACTCTCCTTCAACCACTCAAAAATCTCGCTGATGCGCGGTATTTAAATTCTCGCTGACGGCGCGCTATTTATCCGCGTCGGATGCACCACAGAACACACCGCACCTCGCTCGGGCTGGCACTTTTGTTCACCAACATCTCCTTTTTTTTTTTACAATGGCTGGTCTTGTTTTGAGCGTCATGCCGATCTTCCGCCTCACAATCGCAGTTTATCTTTGCCAATGGACAATTTTTTCGGATGTACCAGTTTGAATCCTTGAGGTTCTACTACTCGTTATATATTCAGAACCCTCCCCGAATTTGACCACCCTCAATTTTATTAACTCGCCATCCGCGGCCCATTTTTCCCCTCCCAAACTTTCACCGTGATTGCTCGAAATGATCTGCTTTAGTTTCCCCTCAGCCGCCGAATCTGAGAGCTTGTCCGAATCCCATTACTTCGCGCATTTCCGGGGGTCTTTTTGGGTGCAGCGTGCTCTTGCGGTCTCTCGGATGTGCCCCTGCTCTACAAATAAGACATATAATCTGGCTTCCAGTGGAATTTCTCGTCGCGGGCCTTGAACATGAATATTTCGCGGGCACAAGATATCCGATTGGATTGCAGATTGCGGCAAGACTCATTGCACCAAGGTTTTTCTCTTAATTTACAGACACGTCTGCCTATTACCGCTGCAAATATCACCTCGTCCTCTGATGCCCCCCCTAGCCGCTCAAAGTTCTCCCGGACCTGCTATCGATATTCAATGCTCTCTCTTACCCACCCTCGAGAATGGCTAGCCCATCCTTCTTCTCTGGCATCAACCAAATCTTCGGCTCGGAAAATTCAGCGTCATCAACCCAGATTGTAATCCACAAGTGAAAAACACACGCAGGAAAGAAAACGAATAGCTAATCTAATGTACAGCTGTGAGCTTCTCGGGCGGTAAATAATACTATTTGTACTCCCAGCCCCAATTCCTTATTACAATGCTTACCTCCCACTCGACACACAGTACGCTCCTTTTGGATAACAAACCCGGGACCTTCCACCCTCCCGGAACCGTTGATAGTCCAAACCCCCGCCAACCCCAAATTCCACCCGTGTGCGGGGTGTACCCCATCTATTTTCTTATCGTTCCGCACTGATGCTGACCGACGTTCCGCCCACGTTCGACTCTGCGACCACGACACCATTTTTAATTATATTCGTAAACCCATCTCATCTCTCGTGACATCACGTTCAAAATCGAACTCTTCGTCGATTCTGAAAGCGAAAAGAAAAGAAAACATGTAGGTGCAGTGGCGAAGACAACCGAAAATCTTGTGCTCCATCTATCGAAGGCGTGAATTACTTGCATTGCACTTTTGCAACGGGAATTCATAACCAGGTAAGTGGTACATGTACACTGTAGCTTGAGATCGTCTTTCAGCGCGCTGCGGAGCGGACTATCCGCAGCGTCAGGATAGGTGTATCGAAGAGGAGCGCGGAAAGGGGTACATACCCGTCGAAAGGAGTCGCTCGCAGCCATGCACACCGACGTCGGGGACGGGAGGAGCCATGCCAAAGCACAACACTGTATCCGGCCCTGCGAGGGATCCAAGTTGACAAGTTGTGAAACCGGCGGGGTTACATACGAGCTCGCATTGACCATGGGCAACGATGTACGTCTTGTGCTCGCGCTCGCCGCCCGTTCCTCGCGCCATCCCACTCAGAGAGTGCTTTCCTCCCGCCATCTGCCGCACCATTCTGCGCTGCGCGCGACACAGTTCGCCAAACGCACTGCGCAGCGGATATGGGGAAGGAAATCAGGGCGTGCGGATTGGTTCGTCGGGCGAGTATGGAGAAGCGTGTGCTGGAGGTATAAGTCGAAGGGGCTTGCGGGGCGAGGGCGCAAATTGGGCCATTGCACGTGCGGGAGAAACACGAGCCAGTTAATGGGCCGCGACGGGGCGTGAGGGCGCAGCATTCCGCGGGTATGGGAGAAGCGTGGGCAGCGAAGGGGCATGCAGGGCGCGCGCGTCGGTCCGTCGTCGCTGGCGGAGGTCCGGGAGAAGCGGCTGGGCCGCGTGTGTGGCGGAGGGGATCGGGGCGTGCCGAGTGAGGGCGTGTATTTCGTCGTCGTGCGTACAGGAGAGACGCAAGGGCAGCGGGGGGTACGGGGAGCGAGCGCGGATTCCGTCGTGAGGTTATGGGAAGAGGTGGTGGGCCGCGTATGGGGCGGAGACGCGCTGGGACGCGCGGAGCGCAAGTGTGTGCAAGATGTGTGATGGGAAGCGTATAAGTCGATGCGGAGCGCGAGCGTAGATGCCGTCGTCGCGCGTATGGGAGAAGCGCAGGTATTGGGCAACGTATACTTCGAGAGGGTACTAGTAGCGTAAATTGCGAAGGAGCAAAAGGGCACACAGGGCGAAAGCGCGAACGGATGATGGGGCAATGTAGCACGCAGCTGCGTCCCAGAAAGCAGTAGACGCACTTGCGCCCGCGTATCAGGAGTGAGGACGGAAGGACAAGGCGCGCCGAGAGAGCGGCAGCATGTATCCGATACCGCACATCCGCATGCGCGCCGGAGGGAGCTTCCCGGCAGCCGGCGGGGCCGCGCCGTCGTCCCAGTGGGGGGCATGACGAGAGTCTCGTGCGGATGCGTCAGCTGCGATGTCGCGTTGGAGCGCATGCACGAAGCGCCATGCGCGCGGGCTAAAGCAGACAGGCGTGGCAGGACAACTGCGAAGGGAGGATGTCAGTGAATGAAGCGTACATGGGGCGAGAATACGTACCGGTTGTGAGCTAGGGGGCGTGCGTTCGGGGCTATCTCTTTGCGTCCCAAGCTAGCAAAGTATTGCGATTGAACGGAAAGTGTATCCGATGGCAGCCGCAATCGACGCAGAACGCGATACGGTGTCATTGTCATGTCGCAGAAGCGCTGGCGGATGCCGAGCTTGATTAGGCTTGCACTGAGGTATACGTGGGAGGCAATATCCGAGTCGCGCGAGGATAGCTAGAAGTCGCTCTCAAGGCCCCAGAAAAGCGCAGAAGAAGCGAAAGAGACGAAAAATATATGGAAAGTTTAACACCGCGGTGGCCCAAAGTCCGTATCCCGAGAGCTGCATAATATATTGTCGAAGCAGCGGAAAAGGAGATGGTTTGTGTAGTGATGTTAGAATCTCATGCCATCAGCCTCCGACTCGCCGAGGCTCCTTCACCATGATTGCTCGGAAATCAGACTTCTCTGCTTTTTCCTGCTGGAGGTTCCTGATTATAACTTGAGCAGCAAATTCTGCACGACTCCCGTCTAAATGCGCTCACTCCACAGGCGATTTTTCTTGGAAGGGGCGCGCTGCGCAGTGCGCGCTCTTCAATAAGGGCCCTTGCAGTCTTGTTGCAGCCTCTTGAGTCTTCGAGTCTACTGGGAAACTCCATGTAAACCTTTCAAGCCGACCGAACGCTGATCGAATCTCTTACGTCTCGTCTCTGGACTTCTATAGTAGTAATATTCCGCATGTCCGATTTTGCAGATTCTACATACCGAATTGTTTACTGGTGCCCTTCAATTCATCGAGATTATGCACATCTGGTCGGATCTCAACGGTGCTCCACCATCACCTCGTCCTTTGCGCACGTGCCCTCCCAGCTGTTCCAAGTTCTCACACGGCATCAACGCCACCATTGGCGTCGGATCCGCGGATTCGCCAGCAGCCATCCTTCCTCGGGCTCTCACTCGTTCATATTATCGGCCCAACATTTTTTTCTCTTTTGGAATGGCTGGTCTTTCTCTTCAGCGTTATTCCAATCCCCTGCCCCCAATCCATCTCCCATCGCAATATCTCTCTCTCTCAATGGTCATTTTTCTGCGTGTTATAGGTTGAAAGCTCATGACTCTACCTATATAATATTTGGAACGCTCTACGCCCATTACTCGGCCCTCCTACCCGTAACCCAGGCGTACCTCCCTGGATCTCATCATTATCGACTCGGACACTCCCTTAACCCCGATTAGACTACTGAAAAATAAACGCCTACGCCCCCTCTGCTTTCATTCTGCCGCTGATTCTGATTCAAAGTGTGTGTGGCAATTTTGCGCAACTCCCTATGCTATTCTCATCAAATTCTAGGCTGGCAGCCTTGGAAACTCGATGCACTTTGCAACTTTTTATAAACGGCCAAATGTACACAACACCTCTTTTAGAGCCTCTTCCAGTTGCCTCTGGGCTTTTGTATTAATATTCCGTAGGCACGCGATGAGCGCTTTGCTCAAAATTTCCCGCTCGTACCGCCTTCCAAATTTCATCGAGATTTCTTTTCAAACACATCCCATCGAGCTTTACTGCCGCGCTTCAAATATTCCTTCGCCCCCAGCTAGTTGCTCAAGCTTCCCACTGAAACGGGATCATCTCTGGATTCAACACAGAAAACATCGCACCTCGGGCTGGCGTTTTCGTTCACCAACAACTCCTTTGTTTTTCTCCAATAGCTGGTCTTCTTTCTGAGCGTTGACGCAGGTCTTCCGCATCAAAATCGTAATTTAGCTTTGCCAATGGACAAATTTTCGGTGTATTCTAGCTTGAATGTCCAAGCCAGCCTCTGCTGCCAATAAAATTCGCAACGCTCCGTATTATTACAACTCGACCATTCGCGATTTTATTAACTCACCAGCGGCGGCCCGTCTTCCCCTCCCAAATCTACTACCAACATATATTCAAGACGCTCCCATAACTCGACCATTCCAAATTATTAACTCAGCATCCGTGGCCCATCTCCCCCCCCTCAAACGTTCACCACGACTCTTCGAAATCTGGGCGCTATAAAAAATCTATCTTAATTTCCCTCAACTGTCGGGTCTGCGAGTTTGTTCGCCTCCCTTTATTTAATTCACGCATTTCCGGGCGGTATTTAGGACGCATGCCTGCTCTCGGTTTAGCCACTGTACAAGCCGCCCAAACAGGCACAGCGCAAACAATCTGACTTCAAGTGGAATGGCTCGTTGCTAGCCATGTACACTCATATTTGCAGGCGCAAGATGTCAGATTGTAACAAAATTCCGGCTCAAGGTTTTTTTTTCAAATTACTGGGCTCGTCGAACCCTATCACCGCTCCAATTATCACCTTGTCTTGTGCGCGCTATCCCCTCCCTGCTCACAATCCCCCCGGACCTGGTGTCGATATTGTATGCTCTCTCGGGTATCCGCGTTGTATTCAACACATCCTTCCTTGGTGGTGCCTTTTTTCATCATCATCGGCCAACAAATGATTTTTCGAACGGTTCATCTTGCCCGTTAGCGCCTTCCGGATCTTGCACTCCGTAAACAGTAGATTTATCTGTTCGATTGGACAATATATACAGAGCCCCGATTTTGGGCGTCCTATGGCTTGAACGCTCAAGACTCTACTACTAATATTATCTGGAATACTCCTCACCATATAACCATTCTCAATTCCGTTTATATTTCCGACAAGTCCTTTCCTTTAGGCGTTCCTCTCTTCGTTCAGTGCTCGTTAAACCTCCTCCGCTTTGAAACAGCCTAGCCACACAAATTCCCGCGCAATAATTGAATTCAATGGAGCGATTCTACACTTCAATGCCTGCTTCATGGTTCAGTCCCTTTGTCAAGATGAATTTCTGGACGCTGACTCCGACAAGCCACCAAAAGCGCAAGCTTTAAATCCTACCATAATGAATTCCCAACAATCCGCTGAATTGAAGCGCCATTCAAGTTCATCAGGGTCCAAGTCATGCCCGTCTGTTTTCCCCACGGTCACCCATATCTCCGCACTCAGCCCTCTTTATTTGCATGCCTCCTAGGTATTGCACCTCCTTTCGCCGTGCTGATCGTATTTAAGAAGCTGACCCATCCAGGGTAAGTACATCTTTTTTCCGTACTTCTTCGTGCCAATACCCGGGAGCTTTCGAAATCATTTCTGCAAAACCTTCCCTTTATTTGGTGCGTTCCCTCGTATGTTCTCGACCTACTCTTTCGTGCGCGCGGGTTTACCTTTGTGACTTCGTGTTCGCTCACGGCCGCTGCTTCTGAATTCTTCTTTTGAACAACGTCAGTCGGGTTCGCGGTCGCGTCAATTGCGGTGGAGTCCATACTTTTTCTCCGCTTCTTCTACTTCGTCTGCAGCTGTCTCCGTTTTTCTGTAGTTCCGTGGGGCCGCAACGAACCGCACTCATCCTTTGCTTTCCATATGTCCCGGGATATTATTTACTGTGAAACTCAGGTCCATTTAATGCGCTTCGACGCCGTCGAACCCGTTCCTAAATTTATAGCCAGGCAACTTTATTCGTTCGTGCGATTTCCCTCCTCGAGTTCCGTCTCATTGCTACCAGATTCCTCATATGTTCGCTCAGTGAGTTCTCATTTTCCTTTCCACTTTAATATATATATATATATTATTGTCTCCCTTCACGAGTAAACTATTTCCGCGCTACTTCAACTGCGCGTGACAGGCTGCATGGGGGCCGATGTCCCCGGTTGTTTTATTTATTTTGCATTGTGTAACTACCGCCCGCAATTACTTCCCGATTTCTCGACTCTATCATTGTAAATAACAAGCCACAAATATATAAACCACCATTCGTCCTACCCTGTAAGTTGTGAGTCAGTCCATTCTGTGCTTCCTTTCCAATTTATTTTGCTTCAGACCCACCAACACTCTGATATTAACAAAAATGAAACTCTACGCTCGAAGATGCACAAATCTGCCCGTTCACCGCAGAAATTCATAGACGACATTTGTTCTACATCGACATTCAATTTTATTTGGTGGAAAGAATGCTCAGTCACCGGGAATTAATATTCGGATTAGCGCACTTGAAATTCGGGTGTTTCTAATAGGAAAGTGAATCATTGTTTGCGAACCATCTATCCTCCGGACTAACGACATGAATAGATCAATAACGAGTTGCCGTAACATGGAGAAAAGTCTTCCTAGCATCGTTGAAAAAAGTGGAAGCGGATGGTACATAATGCTCAAATAAATTTTCTTTTCTTTCCCGCAGAATTGAAGAATAAATATTAGCCGCACAGAAACAATGAACTATGAACCTATCGTACCTGGTCAGACTCCGGGGTGATATCTAAATGACCTTGACACTACAGCCTTCGGTCCGCATTGGCTTCGAGCGTCAACTATTAATAGGGCAGTGACACGCGGTGTAAATACGGCTTACGGCTTACGGCAATGGGCGCTTCGACACTCGAGCATCTACCACCATGACGAGCCCGCAGCCCACACCCCTCCCTGGCCCTCCAGCCACCAGGAACTCACCAGATCGACTGGCAAACCTCATCCTGACTTCCAAGACCTTGACGGCAGCTGCTGATCTTATGCCCTTTCCATATGTGAAGGGTGCTCTGGGCCCACTAATACCGATTCTAGAGGCCGTCCAGGTGTGTTTGGGCAGCCTGCATCTGTGTATGTAGAGGTGTATAACCACTTTGGGGCAATAGAAAATGAGGAAAAACCGAGATGACTTTGAGGACTTATGCGAGAGCATTGTCAACACCGTGACTATACTGGAGAAGATCACCCCACATGGTGCAGATGCTACAAACAGCCTTAAAAGGCTCTGTGAGGATCTGCGAAGGTATGGCCATCATATCACATCACTCAATCTTTTCCTACAATTCAGCCCAGTTTACTGCACGAAATTGAACTGAAAGTGGGACAAATCCAGAAGAATCAAAAGAGCCGAGTTCGTGGGGTCCTCAAGGAATTTATCAAGTCAACCAGTATTGGTGATGAGCTGGCCAGATACAAAAACCGAGTGGAACAACTGCGTAGCGATTTCATGGTGAGTCCAGCATTAACAGTAGATTCCTATCACTCATCTGTGCTTCAAGCTGATGTCTGTTGCCCAACTCAACTCTCTTGCCCAGCTCAACATCAATGGTATGCTCATCTCTTGTTTTTTACTCCCATTTAATTGAGGTACCCAATGAAGCAAGTGTGCCTGTTACACAAGCTTCACCTCCTCCTGTAACCACATCCTGTCCCCCTCCATCCCACATGTTCCATGGGAGAAGAGACATCCTGGACAAAATGCATGTCTATTTTTCACAGGATATCGGAAAGCGCCATGTTTCTCTGTTGCATGGACTGGGTGGTGCAGGGAAGACACAGATTTGTCTGAAATTTCTGGATGAAACTGACAAATTTCGGTATGATCCTTCACACAGAACCAATTATTTGCATTCTTAAACTCACTCCACAGATTCACGGATGTGTTTTTTCTTGATGCCAGCACGATTGACACAATCAAGGGTGGGCTCAAAAATATTGCTCTCACTCGGTCCATCGGAAACAAAGATGATGATGCTTCTCGCTGGCTAGCTTCCTCTCAGGACGAGTGGCTGCTGATATTTGATAATGCAGATGACCCCAGCATTAATCTATTCAATTATTTTCCTCTAAGCTCCAGTGGCAACATCCTGATAACCTCACGGAATCCCCAACTCCATGTTCATGCACCGGATGCCCATCATCACATCTCTGATATGGAGGAAGAAGATGCAGTTCGGCTCTTACTGGCTAGTGCCATCCAGCCTGGCACCTCTGCAACAGAAAATCTTGCAAGAGATATTGTCAAGGTATTTGTTCCTCAGATCTGCGGGTATCATTTGCCTCACTCTTTGAAGGCTCTTTACTGTTTCCCCCTTGCGGTTGTCCAAGCAGGTGCATTTATTGCGAGGACCGGGACTCTCAGGAAATACCTTGCACTTTATGAGCAAAATCGTGCCGAACTTCTGAGCAGGCAGCCAGACCAGACCCATGACAAATATGCCTGGTCAGTGTATACAACATGGGACATCAGCTTCAAGTGTTTGAGCCCACTGGCAGCCGCATTCTTGCAGATATGCTCCTTCCTACACCATGAGGGAATATCAGAGGCCATCTTTTCAAATGCTGCCATGTACAAACTTCATACCTTGGGACCTACACAGGAACAAATAGAGGAGCCTTGCAAATTCCTCAACAAATTTCTGACACAGGCAGGGAACTGGGATGATCTCCACTTCACTGATATAACCGCTGAAATCAAGGGATACTCATTGATCAACGAAGATCCAAACACCAGCCTGTTCTCAATCCACCCCTTGGTGCATGATTGGAGTAGAAAGACCATCATAGATATCAATTCCACCCGAGAGTGCTCTGCAGCTATACTTGCAATGTCCACTATGACAAATTCGGACAGCCAAGTGTTCCTCAACAGTCTCCTCCCCCACATCAACTCTGTGCTCCATGGAGACCATCAGCTGGGCCATAAATTCATTTTTCCTTTTCAGCGAGTATACTATGACTCCGGTCATTTTGACCATGCTAAGGAGCTTTGTGTGGCCTTGCTGGAGGATAGAAAGCACATCTTTGGCAATGAACACCCAGAAACACTGGATGCGATGGCAAATCTCGGGTCCATTTATTCGAAATTGGGGAAATCCAGAGATGCATTGCAGCTTGAAGTAGTGGTGCTAGAGAAGAGGAAACAGATATTGGGCCCAGAGCATGCTGATACTCTGGAGGCCATGTCAAGGCTTGCAATCACATATCATGATCTGGGGAAACTCACAGATGCAGAGGAGCTCAAAGTGGTGGTACTGGAAAAGCGGAAACAGATATTGGGTCCAGACCATCCGGAGACTCTGCATGCTATGTTAGAGCTTGCAGCTGCATATCATGCTCTAGGGAAACTCACAGATGCAGGGGATCTCACAGTGGTGGTGCTGGAAAAGAGGAAACAGATATTAGGCACAGAACATCCCGATACTCTGTATGCCATGTCAGGTCTTGCAGTCACATATCACGATCTGGGGAAACTCACAGAAGCAGAGGACCTCAAAGTGGTGGTGCTGGAAAAAACGAGGCAGATATTGGGCACTGAACATCCTGATACTCTGGCTGCCATGTTAAGTCTTGCTGCTACATATCACGCTCTAGGGAAACTCGCAGATGCAGAGGATCTCACAGTGGTGGTACTGGAAAAGAGGAAACAGATATTAGGTGCAGAACATCCCGATACTCTGTCCGCTATGTCAGGTCTTGCAGTCACATATCACGATCTGGAGAAACTCACAGAAGCAGAGGACCTCAAAGTGGTGGTGCTGGAAAAGAGGAGGCAGATATTGGGCACTGAACATCCTGATACTCTGGCTGCCATGTTAAGTCTTGCTACCACATATCATAGTCTAGGGAAACACACCGAGGCAGAGGAGCTCCAAGCAGCGGAGCTGGAAAAGCGGAAACAGATATTGGGCACTGAACATCCCGACACTCTGGCTGCCATGTCAAATCTTGCAGCCACATATTGGAAGCTGGATAAATTCGCAGATTCTGAAGAGCTTGAAGTAGCTGTGCTGGAAACAAGGAAGCAGCTCCTTGGAACAGAGCACCCACACACCCTGACTTCTATGAGAAACTTGGCACTTATTTACAGGGCTCTGGGGAAATTGAAGGAGGCAGAGCATCTCCTGTTGGCTGTGCTTGACAAGAAAGCTTCAGCATTGGGTCCAGATCATAAGGATACCATCAAAGCTGAGGAAGACTTGGCAGAAATGCAGCAGCATATTGAACATTTACATACCACCAGTCAAATATCCAGTGATTCCCCAGTTGACATCCCATAGTACAAGTTGTATAACCACCCTGTATTATTTGCTTTGCCATTATCATTTGAGCCTGCTTCCATAGTTCAGAATTCCGACCTATGTAGTGAATAACGCACATTGTTATGCCTCGAGTCGCAGATCATTAAATATTTAGGTAAGTAGTTAGTGCTCGACTGTGTTGCTGGGAATTTGATTCAAGTTGTAAATTCCCCTAGGCCTTGATGGTATGAAATCCAATTCAATTGGACTCTGAGTCTGAGCAATGTGGGGTGAATAGAGAGTTTGCACTGCAGCCATCAGAGCCATCAGATGGCTTTTTTGCATTGCGCAAATGGATGGCTAATGGCTTGAACCACTTTTGATGACAACTTTTTTTCCTACCTGATGGGAGATAATGGGACCCAGTTATCATGTGTGTGTGGAGAAACACTCACCGATGGGTTCATCACTGAATTTTATAATGTTTTTCTGGTTGTACATTTTTTGACTACAAAATATGAAAAGGATATCAGGTCTGATGTGACCAGAAAGGCTTTGGAAAGTGCCCAGGACTCTTTTAGTATTTTTACTATACACTTTTGTTTGCAGCCTGAGCTCAATGAAACTAATACTGTACCATGGTTTCATGGGCCTACTTATTCCTGTTGGTTTGACTAGGGGCATGTGCATGGGCCATGAGGAGTGTCGGCAATGCGTGGCTGTAGACTTCATGAACTCAAGCTGGGCTTTGAAATTATCATTTGCGACTCTGCTAAATTGAACTCAGTGAAAGTGGTTCAAGTAGTACCACAGTTTACATAAATCAATACTGCTCTTCTTCCTTCTGATTTCACATGGGAGCCACCATGAAGTTGAGGACAATATTTAGCTGGTTAATCAACAACCTGTGCCGAGATTAGCAATTCTACGTAGCGAAGCAGGGGTCCACTGCTAGTCTGGCATCAGCCTTTTGACATATCTGTTGTCAGGTTTTTGGCGTTTTTTGATGCCAAAAAACGTCAAAACACCTGCCAAATCCAAAAACTTGGGCCAAAAACCCAAAAACCTCTGAACCTCTGAACATGTAGTCAATTTTGCAAAACCTCGGAAAAAAAACTTTTTGTCTATCATTGCTCCCTCACTCACACATAGTTTCAGAGCTTTTTCTTTTTTTGAAAAAACCTGGGAACCCTAAAAAACCCCAAAATCTCACAACAGATATGTCAAAAGGCTGATGGGCACTGAATGGATAAAAATATATAGCTGAGTCTGCAGAAGGTGGGTTCTATGAGGATGTTTAAGGGTTGGGCTGAAAGGCTGAACGGCAACACAGGCTACGCAGTTGGCACGATACTCGTGTCAGTGGGGGGGTACTAGATTGCAGATTGTAATTATTATGTAATTTTTCACATATTGATGGGATCATTTATGTTTCGGTCGGCAATGCAGTGCTAAATTCAAACTGCCCGATGATGGCGATCGGGAATTCTCTGCATACACTCATTTTGGGCTCTAGTTTGTAAGGTGAAAAGTGGATGGTAAACTTATCTAAAGAGTGTCTACCCCCTAAATGTTAAAAATATGAACACAACCACGAGATACCATCAATGCCGAGGCAATATCAGCTAACAGTACCCTAAGGAAGACATAAATCGCAAAAGCAAAACTAGGCACTGTTTACATAGTTGTTTCAAGTATGCACCAATATTTGAGGGATATATAGGTAAAGACTGAGCTCAAAAGTAACGACGGCAGTATGGCAGACAGTCCCCAAAAAAGCGGCAAAACTTTCACTTATCTCGGGTTCTTTTTTGCTATTAATATTACAGGGACCAGAACGAGCCAAATCCTTAAGTTCTGCAACGGGGACACAAGAAAAGGAGAAGTGAAAAAAAAAAGAGTTGCCCAAGGCAAGGTTCGAACCTGCAACCGCAAGACAAAAATCAATAAAATATACCACCATAACCACTTGGGCAAAACACAATTAAAGTGCGAAAATATATAAGGTGTAAGCGAGCAGAGTTACTACTATTATTTATTATAATTATTTACCCATTTGGTCGATGTGATCGAACGCAAACTAATCCAGAGGCACTCCAAGGATGATCAGCACTCGGGCAGGTAGGTAGGGCTGCACACAATATAAATGTGCGCACAACCGCAAAATGCTAGTATGTAAGTAAGGCCAAATGTCTCTAAGTGTGAAACTCGCACATCAATGCAATACGATAGATGAAAATTACAATGTCCGAGGGACTATATTAGAGAGTAAACAAACAACAAATGACGAAATACGGGAGGAGAGTCCATGACTCCGAGGATACAAAGATTTCAATAGGTGGTTTTCCAAAAAGGAAACCGCATCGCCACACTCGGCAACATCAATAGACAGACGGAAGGACGCCAGGAATGGAGGGTATGGGCGGTGTGCGAGGGGAGCGAGAGCGCACGTAGCGAATAGTGCGGGGACGGGGCCACTGCGTTCTCCTGGCTTCCCATCTCCCCTCGGAGGACGCGAAGGGGAGAAGGAAGGAAGGAAGGTGTATCGTCGAGACGCCGCTCTCCAAGTTGATGCGCGTCCCTGGGAGCCGGTGCGCCCTCGACGAGCAACGCGTCCCCATGCCGTCAAGCAGCAAACGCGTAATCCAAGTATACGGAACTCCTCCCTTCCGCGTAAACCCCTCGTTCCCTCCACGCCACATCCCCTCCCATCTACGCCACCTTGGCTGGCGAAACGCTGACACCGCGTCGTGGCGCTGCGCGGACCCAACAGGTATGGGCACGGCGCGCACGCAGAGTCGCCAGAGAATGCCCGCCCTCCGGATCCGAATCCAGAGCGTCGTACGCAGGTTGCTGCCGGCTTGAGTACCCGCGGTTGGCGTCCTCGACGAGACGCCGCCTCGGTAGCAAACCAGCGTGGAAGAAGGTGAAGGGGGTCTCCGCAAGCGGGAAGAGCGTGCATTGCGCAATGTCGTCGACGTGGGGAAGAGCACGGCTGAGCAAAGCGGGCTGCATTGCCCGCACGTTCCGCCGCAGACTCCTCCGAGCCATCGCGCCGATGTGAGGACGGTTTCGTGTATCCCGCAGAAGGCGCCGTTGACGGAGCGCGATGGGAAGAAGAATGAAAGGGGCGAGAAGCTTGGTAGCAGCGTGAACGAGAGATCGAAGACATGGAAGAAGGCATACCAGTCAGTAAAAGAGTATCCGCGCCCTCTCGCAGTCCCTCCTCCTTCCCCCGCGCCCCCGCGCCCATCTCGGTCATCGTCGTCTTAGCCCTCGTTAGCCACAGCTGCGCCGTCGCGCGCGGGAGCTGCGGCTCGACGAAAAGCTGACGTAGCTTATCAGGCCTGTCAGTACGAGAAGCAGATATATAAGTTATAGCACGGGGCACGCACCCTTCCGACTCGAGGTCCTCCTGAGGGAGGATATCTCTGCCGATGCGCCCTGGCTCGCCGTGTCCATCGGCCACGCTACATCGACGTCGTATCCAGCATAGAACGCTCTCCCATCGCGCGCGCTATGCGTACAGGGCTGGAGCACGAACTGCATGCGTCTCTGCTCCATGACATTCGCGAGGGTCCGCCATTGGAGACCGATGCGGTATCATCGCCACTCCGTCCTCTGGAGCTCACTCCGTGCCTGCGAAACGACGAGTGCGCGGTCTTGCGACGAGAAGAAAGGGCTGTGCGCAGGATTAGCAGGATGCAGTGGATCTGGGCGCGCAAGAACGACGTACATGGGGAATCTGTGGTGGACTGTCCCCTCTATACGCACTCTCCCTCTTGCCTTCGCGCCGCACCAGCGCCGCTCCTGCCCGGCATGTACTCCCTCACCATCTCCCGCCACCCCACACCCACTCCGAAAGCTCGCCAAAGCGGCCTCGGGGCGGGCGGGGCGAGCGTGGACTCCGCCATCGCGGAACGGGAGAAGCGCTAGCTGGATGGTCGGCCGCGTACGTTCAAACGCGCGGGGTGCGGGCGCAGAGGAGTGGGTCGTGCGGGTATGAGAGGGCAACGTATTGGCGAAGGGGCGCGCGGGTCGCGAGCGCATATCGGGTCATCGGGGGTAGGGGAGAAGGGAGCCGGGCGGTGGGCAGCATATCTGCGAAGGCGCAAAGGGCGTCCGGAGCGCGAGCGTCGATTCGGTCGTCGTCGTTGCGGGTAAACGGGGTAGTGGGCAGTGTATAGTCCATGGTGAAATCGGAGCGTACGGGGCGCGCGGTTGTCGGCGTGGCTACGGGAGTCGGGGAATGGGCAGGGTATGTGGCGAAGGTGCGGGCCGCGCAGACAGTAGTGGCGAAGGAAAGAGCGCGCAGCCGGATGGCGGGGCGTATCTGGCGAAGGGGCGCGAGGGGCGTAAGCGCGGAATGGGTGGTCGCGTGTACAGGAAGGGGTCGCAACGCGCGGTTTGCGGCGTGTGGGTACGGGAGAAGCGCCAGCGTGAGCCGGGCAATCCTCAGCGCGAGTCGTGCGGGATGCAGCGCGAGCCGGGTGGTGGATGTAGAGCGCGCGCGCGCGACTGCACGCCGCGCAGAGAAGGTTCATACCAAAGCTGCCAGCGGCAAATCTTCCGCAGACATTGGTGTCTCGAGCAAGTCTCAAAGCCCAAGAAAACGGCGGAAAATTCCAGAGGGACGGGAAAGAAGATTAGAGCTAGAGTAATTCATTGCTGAGGCCAAAAGTCCGTATCCCGAGCGCTGAAGAATATATCATCGAAGCAGCTGCAGAGAGATGGTTTGTGTGGTGATGTTATGATCCCATGATTTTGGCTCAGGAACTCCTTGTCCCGAACCTTCGCTCAAACTCCCCTCCTGCACCCCCGCTGGACTTCTCTGTTTTCATTCGGCCACTCATTCCTGATTCGAGGACTGTGCGGAAAGATTGCACGACTTCCGGTATTGTTTTAATTAAATTCAAGTTCGAGGCGGGCGATCTTGGAAGGAACTACATTTTGTAACTCTCGCGTCTCTTTCAATGGGGCATCTCATCTCTGATATTCTTGTATTTAAAATTTCAGCGAAATACAGGATTCCCAGCTACTGGCGCCCTTCAATCCACTGAGCTTTTTTTCAAGCACATCTGGTGGAGTCTTACCAAAGCTGTTGAATGAGATTCCCTACAGCGCGGTGCGTTGAGATTCAGGGGGATGAATAGTGAGAAACATTGCGTAGGCAAGTCGAAGAATGGGACGAGGCAGAGGCTCTTTTCAAAAAAATCTCGCTCATACATACGGTATGTAACATACCTCACAATCCGTCACACTTGCAGTGACATGCGCGGACCGGCAAAGCCGGCCCCGTTCGCCGGATTCCGCTGAACTCCAGCAGACATGTTGGATGTGGATTTTGGCCTCCCCAACACTTTTTCCCAACACTTTTCCCATAGGTTGTGTGCATACAATTGAAAAATTGAAAAGACGGCCGAACCTCGGAACGAAAAGCAGTACATGATATCGGAGTTCTAATCTCAATCAAAAAACACTGAATTTTGATGAGATTTTGGCAGGTAAAGAGCTGACAAGAACGAATCCTAAAGATATGATATTAGGACTCGTAATGGTTAGCATTAACTCCGACCTTCCGTCGACTTAGTCATGTATTAGTTGTGGTTTCAAATCAATATAGAGCCTCCGGTAAAAATTACTGCCACTTGTTACCAGTGCTCTTGATTCTGTGGTCTCACTGGTCATCAGGATCTAGCAACAAGTCCAGTTTTTTTCGATATTCCTGGTATATTCTCTGAGCCAGAAGAATCCAAATCACCTCTGTATCAGAGTCTAATTGACTTGGATTTGATTCTATTAAATCCCGGCAAGTTTACATATTTAAACAAGCTCCCATTCTAGCACCACAACTGAGAATTACTTACATAAAGGTTTAATGACTTGTGACTCAATGTCTTATCATGTGTTATTTGTTTCACATATCAGGACTATGTGATAATGGGGTGAGAACCTAACAGTATCCAACCAGATACAGGGTTGAATAACAAAGGCATTCATGGGTACTAATACTATATTCCCACAACCTCGGAAGATACAGCATGCCAACTAGATTCAATAAGCCGCTGTACTTTTGTCAAGTCCCCCCGAGTTCGTATGGTGTCCTTATGCTCTGGGCCTAATGTTGGAGCCCTAATTTCAACCACAGTCAACAGGAGATGTTCTGCCTCCATGAACTTCCCCAGATGCTTATAAGTAAGTGCCAAGTTTCTCATAGAAGTCAGAGTTTCTGGATGCTCTGTCCCTAAGAGTTGCTTCCTTTTCTCCAGCAGAGCAACATCAAGCTCTTCAGCAGCTGTGAATTTATCCAGGTCCCAATATGTGGTTGCAAGATTTGACATGGCCTCCAGAATATCTGGATGTTCCGAGCCCAATATCTGTTTCCGCTTTGCTAGCGCAGCTACTTGAAGCTCTTCGGCATCTGAGAATTTACCCAGACTGTGATATGTGACAGCAAGATTGGACATGGCATCCAAAGTATCAGGATGTTCTGTACCCAATATCTGTTTACTCCTTTGCAGCACGGCTACTTCAAGCTCCTCTGCCTCTGTAAATCTCCCTAACTTCCAATATGTGGCTGCAAGACGTGACATAGCATCCAGAGTATCGGGATGTTCTGGGCCTAATATCTGTTTCTTCTTTTCTAACACAGCTACCTTGAGCTCTTTGGCATCTGCAAGTTTCCCCAGACTGTGATATGTGACTGCAAGATTCGACATGGCAGCTAGAGTATCAGGATGCTCTGGTCCCAATATGTGCCTCCTCTTTTCTAGCACCACCACTTGGAGCTCCTCTGCATCCGTAAAGTTCCCCAGCTTCCAATATGTGGCTGCAAGACCTGACATAGCAGCCAGAGTATCCAGATGTTCTGGGCCCAATATCTGTGTCCTTTTTTCCAGTACCACCACTTGGAGGTCCTCTGCATTTCTGAAACTCCCAAGCTGCCAATATATCGCAGCAAGATTTTTCATAATCAGCAATGTTTCTGGATGTGCATTGCCCAATGTCTGTTTTTTGTTTTCAAGTAGAGCCACACAGAGTTCCTGGGCACGTTCAAAATGAGCAGACTCATAGAATGTCCGCTGGAAAGGATGAGGGAACTGGTGAGCCAGCCAGTGGTCTCCCTGGAGCACAGCATTGATGTGAGGGAGGAGGCTGATGAGAAACACTTTGTTGCCTGAATTTGACATAGTGGACATCGCAAGTATAGCTGCAGTGCATTCTCGAGTGGACATGGTATCTGTGATGGTCTTTCTGCTCCAATCATGCACCAAGGGGTGGATTGAGAACAGGTTAGTGTTGGGATTTTGGTTGATCAGCGAGTATCCCTTGATTTCACTGGTTACATCAGTGAAGTGGAGATCATTCCAACTCCCAGCCTGGGTCAAAAAGTTTTTGAGGAACTTCTGAGGTTCCTCTATTTGTTTCTCTGTAGGTCCCAAGGGCCTATACTTATATGTTGCAGCACTGCAAAAAATAGCCTCTGAGATCCCCTCATGGTGCAAGAAAGAGCATATCTGCAGGAATTTGGCTGCCATCTGTCCCAAACACCGGAAGCTGATGTCCCATGTTGTATACACCGACCAGGCATATTTGTCATGAGTTTGGTCAGGCAACCGACTCAGAAGTTCGCCACGATTTTGTTCATAAAGTGTGAGGTATTTATTGAGAGTCCCGGTTCTCGCTATAAATGCACCTGCTTGGACAACTGCAAGGGGGAAACAGTAGAGGGCCTGGGAAGGATGAGGAAATAGTAGTGCAGGATGTGAAGAGTAAATACCTTGACAATGTCTCTTGCAAGATTTTCTGTCTCAGTGTTGAGAGGTTGCATGGCACTGGCCAGTAACAGTCCCACAGCATCTTCCTCCTCCATATCAGAGATGTGGTGATGGGAATCCGGTGCATGGACATATAACTGGGGGTTCCGTGAGGTTATCAAAATATTTCCCTTGGAGCTTTGTGGAAAATAATTGAATAGATTGATGCTGGGATTGTCTGCATTGTCGAATATCAGCAGCCACTCATCCAGAGAGGAAGCTAGCTGGTGAGAAGCATCATCAGCCTCACTTCCAAAGGACCGAGTGAGAGCAATATTTTTGAGCCCACTCTGGATCGTGTCAATTGTACTGGCATCAAGGAAAAACACATCCGTGAACCTGTGCAGCGAGTTTAAGAATGCAAATAATTGGGGCTGTGTGAAGGATCATACCGAGATTTATCAGTTTCATCCAGAAATTTCAGACAGATCTGTGTCTTCCCTGCACCACCCAGTCCATGCAACAGAGAAACATGCTGCTTTCCGATATCCCGTGAAAAATAGGTGTGCATTTTGTCCAGGATTTCCCTTCTTCCATGGAACATGCGAGAAGGAGGGGGACAGACTGTGGTTACAGGAGGAGGTGGTTGTGAAACAGGCATACTGGCTTCATTGGGTGCGTCTCAGTTGAATGGGAGTCAAAACTAGACATGAACATACCATTGATGTTGAGCTGGGCAACAGAGTTGAGTTGGGCTATTGTCATCAGCTTGAAACACAGATGAGCACTAGAATCTATTGGTAAAGCGCGACTCACCATGAAATCACTACGTAGTTGCTCTACTCGCGTTTTGTATCTGGCCAACTCGTCACCAATACTAGTTGACTTGATAAATTCCTTGAGGGCCTTTCGAACTTGGCTTTTTTGATTCTTCTGGACTTGTCCCACTTTCTGTTCAATTTCCTGTAGCAAACTGGCCCAAATCATATGAATAGATTGAAGGATGTGATGTGATGCCATACCTTCGAAGATCCTCGCAGAGCCTTTTAAGACTGTTCGTAGCATCGGCACTATGCGGGGTGATCTTCTCCAGTATAGTCACGGTGTTGACAATGCTCTCGCATAAGTCCTCAAAGTCATCTCGGTTTTTTCTCATTTTCTAATACCCCAATGTGGTTAAATGCCTCCATACAGTTTCAGCCTGCCCAAACACACCTGCACGGCCTCCAAAATCGGTATTAGTGGGCCAAGAGCTCCCTTCACATATGGAAAGGGCAGGAGTTGTGCAGTTGCCATCAATGTCTTGGAAGTCAGGATAAAGTTTGCCAGCCGATCTGGTGCGTTCCTGGTGACTGGAGGGCCAGGCAGGGGTGCGGGTTGCGTGGCCCTCATCGTCGTTGAGGTCCAACTGTCGAGGCGCGTGTCGTAAGCGGTAAACCACACTTACCCCATGTGGCACTGCCTTTGAGCGGAACCAAAACGGACCGGAGGCTGTAATGTCGAAGACATCGCCACCGGAATCTGACCATACATAGCTCATTGTTTTATTACGGCTAAGTTTATTTTCTAGTTCTTCAGGAAAGAGCAGTAAATTTATTTGATCATCAGCATTCGCATCCGTTCTTTTTCAACAATGCTTGGTCAATTTCTTTCTCCAGGTGGTGGTAACTAGTTATTGATATGTCCATGTTGTTAGTCCGGAGGATAGAAAGTTCGCAAACGACGATTTAACCTCATAGTAGAAACAGCTGCGCTAATCCGAACAATAATTCCACACAACTGAGCATTCCTTCCACCAAATCAAATTAAAGGTTGATGTAGAACTTCAAATGTCGTCTGTCAATTCATACGGTTAACGGGAAGATTCGTGGATGGATGGCATCTTCGAAGGTGCAGATTTATTTGTTGGAAAGACCGAGTCCGGGAAGACATAAATTGGAAGATATTTGTGGTGCTCGCTCTCAATAATCGAGCTGAGAAATTAATTCATTATGAGTACAAAAAAAGACCAACCCCACATAGCGCATCGCGTGCAGTACAATTTGAAACCACGCATGCCGTTGCATATTCGTGAAAAGACATGATATTGGAATGAAAAATTGACGGGGTGCAACACTTCAGATTAACGCTCCACTTATTGTCCACTCTCAATCCACTTGTCATCCTTCGACTATCATCCGTCATCCGTAGACCAAATTTCAGCGCAACTGAAATTCATGGTTTCGATTTACGTTTCAGCTGCACCAAAAGGCAAGCTGAAACTTGTAGTTTCCTGAGGACTGAAATGGGAACCAATATTTGAGTTTTCGGTTCTGCTTTCAGTGCAGCTGACATGTTAACTATCACATGTACTTTTTTTCAACACTGATATAAGTAGTTTAAGTGCTCAGCTTCAGCTGTACTTTTTGTAATCTGGCAACCAGCATTTAAGATTGGTTTCAGTGAAGCTGAATATTAATCATAAGGCCCTCCAGGCATCCCTGGTACCTGGATAAAAACTTGCACCAAGACCTATACTTACATCTGAACAATATCAATGTGAAGATATACTATCAACGACTGTGTACTGGGCCAGTCGGGGTAGTGGGCCACTTGGATAATACAAGCACCCACATTGCAGAATTGCATGGTTTGGTGCTTGTGGGAAGAAGTACGATGTATAACGATGTTGTACATCAAATCTTGAGGCGGAGTGATGCGTTGATCAGAAGCTGTGCCCCGTTTAGTTCCGAGGATGGGTGGGAATTGATCATTTTGTTATCTCCGAACGATGCTCGTTCTCTTCTTTTCCTCCGTTCTCAGCCAATTCTCCACCGATTCCCACGTTTGCGGGCTCGTTTCGTTGCCTATACCTAGGGAAATGCCCTGCGCGGCCGCTAGACGCCAGAATGAGCCAAAGGCTCCCCTAGACTGTCCAAGGACAGCCCGACCTTCTTTCGACTGGCGCAAGACAGACCGCCCTATGGCGACCCACCCGACATTGCTGTCGCCCTAGAACTTGATATGTACTCTGTGTAGATGCACTTGAATCGCTTCTCCCCCCCCCCCTTTGGCCCTCTACTGCTCGACTTCTCGTTCACTGTGGGTCATTCCAGCGGACCACCCAAATTCAGTGTCGGAAATAAATAGATTTTGTTCGGATGGTTATTGGGATGGAGTGACCATCCACTGTCGCTAGGTATGTCCTATTGCTTCCTATTTATCATTCTAACACTTAACTTTGGTCAATATTGGTCTCTCTGCCTTGTAGCGCACGCGATTTCCTCGACACCCCAATTTCCGCCATCCTCCCTGGCCAGAAGGGCTAGTAGCCATGACCCTTGTACGCTTTTGATTCGCATTTTGAGTGAATGTAACCATACCTTCGAACCTCCTGAGTGATTCTAAGTGTACTAGATTGTATGGTACAAGTCCCAACAACTGATTTAGGCCGGTGGCCCACTAGGCCGTTTATTGCCATTTTGGGACACTGCCTAAAGATAAATTCGCTGAGCGGTCAAAACACCACCTAAAATTCGGCCAAAATATATCGTCTCACTCTTAGTATGTTGGTCCTTACACAAGGGTCAGAAGCTGGGTATTTATTGCATTCTACGAGCTGGCCAGAGGTCAAAAGCGCTAATGTGGCCCAGTACCCGGTCAGTGATAGTAGTTCACAGAAATGGAGACAGAAATTTTCAAAGCACATATGCCGTGGAAGTTGAGCAATGCGGAGACTATAAATAAAACCAATGGTTTATTAGTATGTTATCCTCAAGTTTTTGAAAAAAAGTTAGTGAATGCGGTAATTGCAACAACACAGCTTGGACCTGCGGGACAGTGATTTACTCCGGTTTGGTCATTCGTAAGCTCTCCAAAGATTTCACCTTCCATACACTAATTGTGAGATTTTTGAGGTTCAGGTGGTGGAGAATTAAAGTGTTAGCAAGATCCTGAAATAAATAAAGATTATGCAGGGAGAATTCTCCAAGTCCTGTTCAACTTGAACATTGGTCCTCACTTCTCAATACTAGGTTGGAGCAGCTTGGATATCGTCCAGCAGTTCAAATTATGTGATGATTCTAATTCGGTAAAGGAATACCTGTCTCCAGCATAAACGGATGGACAGACTGAGCCACTGGAGACATTCGTAAACAGCAAAGCCAGCTCCTAGGCCCCCATAACGAATCCATATGTATGTGAATTGAGTTGAACTAGTTGAGCAGCGGACGAGGATGAAAACCAAATGAAAATCAGAGGAACTTGGGGTGATGTAAGCTGCGAGCCTTGACGATACTTGGGCTGTGATACAACAAGAGGCGATTCGACGTCCGTGGTTGCAGCGGTAGCGTCGGGCGGTGAGAATCAATCTGTCAAATGTGTCAAGCACGTGCATTGACCTAAGCCATGACACGCGATTGACAGAAGCGGGTAAGAGAAATTAGAAGTGAATGCGGCGAATTAACAGAAAGACGTGCGAGACTTCGAGAATTAAATTCCGGGATGAGGGAACGGTTGCTACTTGCTAGTATTGCTGAGAAGTTTGTGGAATATCGCTAAATTGGATGAAAGGTTTGCAAGAGGCGCATAGGGCGACGCAAGTGCCTTCGACTGCTAGGGCTCGAGACACCGCTCTACAACTTGGAGAAAAGAATATAGAACTCTTTACCAGAATGAGAAGTACCCCCAAGAAGCCCCCAGCTAAATAATAAACCCTCACGCCACGGACTGCGAACCGCGAACCCCTGACGAAATTCCCACTACTGTACTTTTGTAAACATTTTTTTTTATGAATGAAAAGCAAGGCGGCCTCAAGTTTCGAATGCCAGACGTCCGGGGGGGCGGGTATATTTGAAAGATAACACCTACATTCCAACTGAATCACTTGGCAATGGCATGATTCTCTGGGTGTTCAAAAAGAAAAGAAAAGAAAAGCCGGGAAGGGCCGTTTTGCAGCTAATAGCAGGCTATTGGACCACAGTCAAACCTTGAGTAATTATTATTGAGGTCCCTCGGGTCAATTTCAAGTATAGATAGGGTCAGAAATTCTCCGAGAGACTGTAAGTAAGACTTCAAAATGAACCACTGGTAGCTTCAAATCTCAGAGAAAGCAAAATAACGCGTGAATGTCGATACACCGAGGCTTCAAGTTGAGAATGGGCAGAATTTCGGAATTGCGTGTTTTGACGGGTTTCAAGCGGTGCCGAAACTTGGAAGTGACGACCGGTAAAAAAAGGATGCGTAGTTTTTATCGAAGGTAGCAAAATGCAGATATTGAGGAGCAGGAGGAGAGGCTGAACACTGCCACCACGGAAACTACCGGACATCCTAGCAACCCGTCTTTGGTCGTAAATATTTCCGGCCTGATACGGTAACCACAAATGGTGCCAAATCATAAATTTCGACTTTTTGATTTCGGACCTAGTAACCTACATCGGTACCTTCAATTACTTTAGGTTTGAACATCAGTTGGCTTGAGACTACAACATTCAGCTCGCATTTCAGCATTTCAGCCTCATTTCATTTTATTCTGATACTTGGACTTTCGAATTGTACCTCCGTTGTGCCTAAATTTGACAACATATACTTTCCAGGTGGTTTGTCACACTAAAAATTGAGTCCTCAAGCAGCGGTAACATTCGACCAGATGTGCTTGAAAACAATCTGGATGAATTGGAAGGTGCCGGACCCCGGTAGCTTGTAACTCTCGTGCAACTTGCAAAATCAGACGTTTTGCGCCTGTAGAATATGATTGCCAGAGACTAGATGTGCGTTTGAGCAGTTTATAACGTTTCCCAGCAGACTCAAAGATTTAAGAGGCTGCAACAAGACTGCAAGAGTGCTTATCGAAGTTTCCAAGAAAAGTCGCCCGTGGAATGGGGAAATTTAAATGCGGGTTGTCGTGAAAACTTGGCCGCACAAGAACCTGCGGCGAGAAGCAAGCAGAGAAGTGTGGCGCTAGGGATTTCCGAGCAGTGACGGTGAAGGTTTGGGACAAGGAGAGTGGCAGTGCGAGTTCGCAGGCATCCGCCGCATCCTTCGGCATGCACGAACTGTCTCCTACGTGAAAAGCCAATAGTAATCTCATAAAAGTGCGATGGACGGCATACCCCGCGGAACCCAGATCAGTAATCCGGGTGTTATGCATTGCTCAACGGCCACTGTCGTCGGTTCCTTGGAACATGACAGACTCCATACAGGCGTGAGATATTCACATTGTGTTGATGTATATGTCTCTGGTCAGTGGTCGCGGGTACAAGTGCTAGAACTCGAACCAGAGGGAGAAGTAGTTCGTTGATCATCATGATGAGAAAAGTGAGAAAAAGACGTTATAGTATGGGATGCAAACCTAGTCGAAATCTTCACGGGGAGAGGAACAACGGCGGATGGCACTGTGATCACCGGATGTCAGCTGCCGAAGGATGCATATCAACAGCTTTACTGGCAAATACTAGATCGGTAACCGATCTCTCGTATGAAGACAATCGTTCATATGAATGATTGTCTTCATTCCAGAATTTACAAGAGCCATCACCCCATTCAGACCCCAGGTAGTATGGCCCCGCGGCGAGCCGTATACCCGGAAAGTAGTCGGCACCAAAACGGCGAGGGCGCTATCTCGGAGCTGATATCGTGATATCCAAGGGAAGTGAGGGACGCGGGTGGAGCGATGGCGATGGGCTCGGAGCGTTCCGATTCCGAATATGTAGAGACATGAGCATTCAAACTAGAACGCGTGGAAAAATTGAGATATATTACCATCAAGGATGGATTGTGGGCGGGAGATCTAGAAAACGTTAGGGAGAAGGACCAGCCATTCAAAGAAAAGAAGTATAATATGAACGAGCGAGAGGAAGGATGGTTCCTGGTGAATGCCCCGCCGATGGTGGGCGCTGATGCCATGTCGAGCTTAAGAGAACTTGGAATAGTCGAGAAAAGCGCGCAGAGGACGAGGTGATGGTGGAGCAGCGGTAGGCTTCGACCACATGCGTTTTAAAATAAGCTCGATGAATTTGAGGGCGCCGCGGGGACTCCGAGTGCGGGAGCTTTTGGAATTTCGGTGCAATTTGCACGAGTGGCCACATGGAGAACTTTATTATTCCAGCAGGACAGAAACAAAACGTTCCACTGGAAGAGACTCAAGAAGTTGTGTCGTATCCTTTTGGACGGGTTGTAGAGTGGCCCAGCCTAGACTGCAAGAATTCGCGGCGTGCGCATTTCCAAGAGCGGGTAACCGCAAGGTAACTGTAGTCTGGCTCAAGGTCTGGCTCAAAAGTGGCTCAAAAACCGTAGAGGAAATGCGCGAATTTAAACGGGTTGTCGTGCGAAACTTGCCGCTTAAGTCGGAATGAGGCGTTGACGAGTAATGAAACCAGGGAAGCTCGAGCAATCGTGCTTTGATCGTGGTGAAGGCGGTGAAGGGTTTGGGAAAGAAGGGTGGCAGTGCTGATAGCATCGGATCGTAACATCACCACACCAAGTACTCCTCTCAGCGACCGCGACGATATATTCTTCAGCTCTCGAGATACGGACTAACCTGACTTGTCCCACCCTTCTTTCCGGGGCAGTAGCTGCTGCCTGCAGTGGAGTTTCTGGGAGAGCCTGTAAGTATGCTTCGCCGACGCAGACACTAGTACTCTCTCGGAGTCTCTCCTTCACCCGACACCGTTACCCACGGAGGCGCTCTGCTTCCAGGTGGCGCCGCGGCACCGCTACTCCGGCGGACAGGTCTCGTACGAAGTGGGGGTGGTACGTGACTGCAAGGTCATATGCGGGCTATTTCACTGACGTCGTGCGTAACCAACCTCTCGTGTCGGCAGTACTACTAGTACCAGTGCATTGCGACTCGTTAGACATCCATACACGCGTAGGCGTCGGAATACGTGCACGACATCTGCACGCTGGGTATTACAGCCTGATCCTCGCTGATACTCGCCGCCACGCTCTGATTCCCCACCATCCGGCGCGCGCCAGATCTTCACCTTCCGCCTCATTCCTCAGCGTACCAATCTCCGGGACTCAATCCGTGCTCGCAGGCCGCACGTCTCGAAGCAGTCTCGGGCTCCGAGCACATGGGCCGCGCGTTCTACTCCCCCCACCCCGGCTCGCGTTGCTCCATTCCCAGGTTAAGGACTGAATTCAAGTCTTGACCGGCCTTCCCGCGCCACGGCAGCCTCGTCCGAGGCGCGGACGGCGCGCTCGGACGTGGAGGAATACACGAGGGGGCGAGCGCGTACGCAGGTAACTTGAGTATTCCGTGCGGGGGACCAGTCGGTGGAGGGAGATGCGGATTCTTGTTCGACGAGAGCTGGTATGTATGTATCCCCGTCGCCTTCACTGGCAGGCCGTATTGCTGGCGCTGGCGATAAGCCGCACGCCTCATTTCTTCCGCTTCCGTCACAACGCTCACACCATTGGACGCGGATCCGTGCCGCAAGGACAACAGGACGTCCGCGTTCCTCAGCGAGTTCCCGCATGGGAAGATTTCTACTCATTGGGCGCCGCAGTCGCAAGGTATCGTGCGTACCGTTGATTATTTAACTCGTCATAAGGCACTAATAGGGGTGCTCAATTCCTCGCCCGTGAGCCACTCCCATGGGTCTATTTGTTCCGACATCGTCACTTACTCCGTCCCTTACAGGTCGCGATCGAATATTCCGGCGAATGCACCTGAATCTGGGAGCAGCTGGAACTGCTTTATGTCCGGCTCTCCACCCGCAATCCTCGCGGTGTAATGGCTATAACAGGGGAAAATCTTTAAGGCGGACGGTGTCTCCCCAGGTTGGCACAGGCTTGCACCGGAAGCAAGACCCCGCTGGAGATATAACAAGGCTCCCAAAAATGAAAACAACTCAGAAGTCCCCTCTTCTTCTTCTTCAGTCGTCTTTCTCTGAATCTCTGATAACGGTGAACCCCGTACTTGCATCCGTCTTTCTCGCCCTCTGCGCTACCGGTGTCCTCTCTGCGCCTCTGCACATGCGCGGTGACAGTATCGCGGCGGTCTGCCGCGAACTCGACCTGAACGGAACCGCCCTCACCGCCGTCTGCCGTGGCAACAGCGGCGGTGAAAAAATCTCCGCGATCTCGCTCAGTCAATGCGTCGGCAATGCCAACGGGAACCTCGCCGTGTAAGTAGCTTTCCAATGTTTCCAATCCCTTGAAACTTAAAAGCTGAACCCCCGTCTCCGCTAGCGGCGTGAATTTCAGCGACACTTGCACCCAGACGACTTTGACTGATCTGAGGCTCAGCGCAAAGTGTCGTTCGAATAGCGGAATCATTGTCGGCAGCTCGCTCAACTTGGGTAAGTGTCTCTGACATACGATGGGCCGCGTATGTGTGCCTGACTTGCGTTTCTTCCCGCCCAGATACCGCCCTCACTTCTACGGACGGCGTCCTTGCGTGTGCAAATTGATTGAGCTGATGAAGATCTGGGAGAGGGGTTGGGTGCTACCTGATGTAGACTTACTGGACATTGTCATGCCGCTTGAAGTATTAGACCTTGTTTGAAATTGTCGTTTTTTTTTGGTTGGTTCCGAGTCCCGACAGTGACTTGTGTATCAAATTCTCGGACACGCTGCCGAAAGTGAGGTTGCGCCGATAGGATTCAGGAGCCCTTATTTCGGCTGCTAGCACTAGTTCCAAAACATTTTTACCTGAAACTTTACGTGAACCAGCCGGTGAAAACAGGAAATCTCATCCTGACTCCTAAGTCTCAACTTTGGGCAGCGGTTGATATATATATATATATTTGTCTACTATAGAAACGTCGCAGCTTGATCGCCAGCCGGATGCGGTGGAAGAGGACGGCGGTACGACGAGACTACAATTGACAACAGGTTCAAAATGAAAATCATTAGATCGGGATCATCGGAGCGCGCTGACCAAACAAGTGCCGACATCGATCCTTTTCCTTGTCCGGAGACACAGTCAGTATGCAACCACCGACGATGCGGGATACGAGAGTGACACAGGGGCTCGTGACAACCCAACATGTGCCGACTTCACTACCGACATGCCGGTCGCACCGTTCCTCTCCGTCCGCCGCTTAGATATTCACTTGCGAATTGTTATCGCAGACGATCAACTAAGACGACCGGTTACCGCACAGGTCCACACGTCGTGCGTTAAACCGCGAAAGGCGTGCAATTTGTCGGATTGTTCATATGGGCGGCATACTGTCCGAAAATTACCGCAAATTTATGTGAAAAAAACGCCTAGTTCAGATCTTGATGACAAAAAAATGTCTAGTCGGTGCAGTGTCAAATTTGACATGATCGCGCACATGGATTCAAAAAAAAACGCTATGTAATTGCCGAGTGCGAAAAAAAAACGCTTAGTTGGGAAAGCTAACGAAAAAAAGCACTAGAGACTTCATGCCCGTGGTGCTTGTATTTGTTTTTTTTTTTCAATCAAGGGCATCAAGTCCACGCTGCGCGTACTTACCTCCACACCCTCATGAGCCAACTGCGGGAAGCCCAAGTCGGGCTGCAGGGCGCGCTGAGGCTGGCGAGTCATGGCTGAGGGCCCAAGTTGACTCCATGGTGTACGTGTGATTCAATGCTGTTGCGTGAGCACAGGTCCGGTTCGATTTCGAATTCATGCCAGTGTCTTGAAGTGAGTGCAAGCGCGAGTATCGGCGGCGGTGTTCATGCGGCGGGAGTACGCATCCGCCCAGTGAGCAAATAATGCTCCCTCAGTGCAGCGCTGCACACCTATTTAATGAATCTTAGGGCACATTTTTTCCGGCTTGAAGAGCTCAGGAACGATTCAGTGGTGCGGCGCCGATTGTTGCCAGCCGAAACATTCTGAAGCTTGCCGCCTGCAAATTACTCGAGTTAGGTCGTGATCTGAGGCGGACAAGGAAAATATTGGCAATCTGATCAACCAGACGGTTTTTTACTGTTCACCGCAACTAGTTGTTTTTTTCAAATGTATTTCAACTAGTCGTTTTTTATTGTGCAGTTTTGAACTTCGCGTTTTTTTCAAGTTGCAAACTCAATCCTAACCTGTTTTCTTGCTGTGAAAATCAACAAGTGTTTTTTTGTGACCGCGTTCGCAGCATCGCGATTTTTTTGGCCTTAGATCTTTCACTAGACGTTTTTTCTCGTCTCAAACCAGCTTCAGACTGCAAATTCTGGAAAATTTGGCCAACTAAACCTTTTTTGAATTTTCAGACAGTATATGTGCCATATGTTCACCACCACGGATTCACCGTTGGCTAAATCGCGGCGATATTCAGACTTTCGACCCACCCAATTTGGCGGGTCCTGAAAAACGGTTACACTCCGCCAGATGACGCTAAGAACGATTACAACTGCGTCGACAAAGAGTTCATGGGCAAGTATCTGCCCGTCATCGGTGCGCATACCTCGGTCAGCGAAGACGAAGAAGACTCCGAGTTGTGGGGCGAGGTCCGCATCACCTAAAGCAGAGATTTATTTACATCCGCGCCTCACCAGCCCACCCGCACGCTAAAGCGCCCACGCGCTTCCGGATCTACCACCCTTTTTGGGAGCCCCGCAAGCTACCTCAAGGTCCATGGCGCGTTAGAGCTTCCATCGCTCGGCGATATTTCTTACCACCTTGGCCGCAGCCTAGCGCCTCCACGTCCCGCATTGCAAAGAAACCGTGGCTCGCGAAGGCTGCCTCAACTGCGCGCCGTCAGGTTAGTACTCACTTCGAACCATGCTGAACCGCAATCAACTATCTCGTCTTTAAATATCAATATCACCCCTGCTGAAGCGTCCGCTACTAAATCCGCCGCAGCACGACCCACTCCGAAATCCCGACAGGTGAGTGCTCTTCGGATGCATTCACAACTAGCTAATATTGTATACCAGGCGCCTCCTGCAAAACGCGGCACCGTACCCGCGGCTCAGCGTGCTCCGGCACACCGCGTCCCCTGGACCCGAGCATACCCCATCCTTCCACCCGTGAATCCTCCCGCAACGCTACCCCGCATTCCCGCTCCCGCTCCCGCTCTTGCTTTTCCTGCTCCTCCTACTCCTCCTGCTCCTCCTGCTCCGCCCCTGCCTCCCGCCGAACCCACCCTGCGCACATTCCTCTCTTCAGTAATGTCCCTTGATCTCTCCGCGCACCACGCGCTGCTCATCCGCCGGGGCTTCTCCATTTCCGACCTGCGCGCTATGAGCTTGTTGGCGTCGCCTGATTTGAAGAAATTACTGAAGAAGTCGTTAGCTATAGGCGTTGAAGAGGGGGAAGAGGCCAGGGACGGGCCGCCGCCACTGCACCTTGCGGCTCTGGTGTTTGAGATAAAACAGCTTGGGGTTCAAGGGAACTGAATGTAAATATGTCTTTGATGCAATCTTTATCTTGTGAATGAATTCGGTGATTCAGCGTGAAGCTCACATTATTATTATTCGAATATGAGGGCGACACAAGACGGAGTTAATCGCCAGTGAGCGAACGACCAAGATGCAGCGATGGCAGGGGCTTTTTTGCATTAATAAGGTGTCGACGAGGATCCCGGGAGAATTTTTGAATCCGAATCGTCGTGCTTGGATCCCTACCTGGATGCCGCGCGTTGTGCGCGGAGGAGCCGAATCAGTGTCAGAAGACATTTGTACCTTGCAGGGAATTTTTTGAGATCGAGAAACTCGAAGAACGGCGACGTGGCAACTAGGAGATAGGCACAACAATATATGTGCCGCCTGTTGTGCAGAGGCGTTCTCACTTCGCGTCTGTATGTGAGGGATTCTGAATTAATGCGAGGGTGGACGATGCAGCCTCGTTTCGCTCAAATTAGCAGTTGTATCTCCACGCCGCAGTCGAATAGAAAATAATCGCGCGTGTCGGGCGTACATTGAAAGCAATATTCATGCAGCGAAAGTTGTGAGGGCCAATAAAGTAACTTATTTCCTAACTTGGAACTTTACTTACCGCCTAATTTTGGCACGGCTAACTTTACTTTACTTACCGGAACTTTTCCCACGGGTGGTAGCAATTTACTTTACTTGTACGGTTCAAAAGCGATTTTCTCCCGGTCATTGGATGGACTTCTAAGTCAAGATATGACGAGATTTACTACAAATAATGTTAACCAATGATGTGTTTAAGCCTCATTCTCCCAAAACAACTGATAATGGACAATTTGGATATTGAGGGTTATGAATGGTATGACACCCCCATAAAAATTTCAGGAGTCTTTAGATGTTACTAGACCATTAAAGAATGATTATTTCTACTCGAAAATGTGCTCCCTGGAGCCTCTACCTGCACTGTGAGTGAATTGGAAGTATGTTTCTGCAATTTGGATGCACCAGATGCCTCATGATAAGGTTTGGAAGTGGACGCTAGGCGGGATAGTGAATGCAATTATATAGACAAGTGAACGTGTTTTTTCTTTCTATTAACATCTACATTCCAACGGGAGGGCCATAAGGCGTGAATTTGGCCAGATACATAGTTTACGGGTGATTTGCTTATGATAATGCTGGTGAGTCATAATTCGTGCCAGGAATTAGGTAGGCAGCACATGACATTCATTACATACATTTAAGCCCTTGTTCTGACGGTGTTCTGGGCTGGCGCCAGACCTTCAACCTGGCAGATGTCAATTAATGTCAAGTTCAAGCGTAAGCAAGCAGTAAATTCATTTCTGATACGGTATTTAGCATTTCTGGTCAACATGAGTGCAGAAAACTTATAAACTTACTCTACCTTTGCTTTACTTACTGTTACCGAACTTTACTTGTACACCCAAGTTCATCAAGCAAACGCGAACAAACTTACTTATGCGATCAATGCGATCAAGTTAGGCAAAGCCGTCGTTTAACCGCAAGCACCGCACGGGTCAATGAGGCATATCTGACACTTTATCTTGATCAATGTAAGCAGAAAGTAAACCTCTGAACTAACTTTAGCTTTGCTTTACTCACTGTCTGTCGCTAAAGGTAACTTGCCCGCCTAAATTTAAATCAAGCAAACGCGAACAAATTTACTTATGCGATCAATGCCATCAAGTTAAGCTGCTCCTTTGACCCCAGGCACCACACATAGGGTGAATGAGGCAGAGTATGCACAAAGTTCAAACTTTTAGAGTCAAGACCCGTTGACTCATTAACTTATTGTTACTTGACTTGACTCGCTTTTGTGCAACAAGCGCTCCAAGTTCATCATCAAACACGCGCAAACTTACTCATCCCATCACTCCAGCCAAGTTACACCTGATACTGAATGTGTTTCCAAGTTTGGGGCTCAATATGAGCATGCGATGACTTATTCAATGTGGGCAACCATGAATTGTGCGGAATTAGCGGAGGTTGAGTCAAAGTATTAATACCCGGCATCCTCTCCTTCGCTATTGAGGGCGATATATCCTTTGTTGCGACGACGCACCGCCGCGGTTGAGGGTGGGCCCGCCTGTCTTTTAGATTTCGTGACTGGCTTGCGTTGGGGCCGAATGGATGTGCGTGCCGGAGTCCTGTGCAGAAGTTTTCTCCACTTCCGCCTCTCACGTCATGTCATGTTCGTTTTTTTAGCAGGTTGGGGTGATCCATGTTCAATATATACGTAGCATATTTTGAGAAGGAACCCCAGAAGGCCGGAGACAGGGACCGATATCCAAGATTGATTTCTGGCCCGGGTTCGCTTGGATGTCGCAGTGGTACTTGCCCAAACTTGCCGTTACTTTACTGTACTTTCTGGTACTTTGCTTTACTTGCCTTTACTTTACTTTACTTAACTTTACTTTACTGTACTTAACTGTTACTTTTACTTTACTTTACTTGACAAATTAACTTACCCAGCCAAAAGTAAAGTAAAGTTAATTTTGTATGGCTAAGTTAATTTGCGTAAGTTACTTTGTGAACCACTAAAGTTGTTGGCCGGCCTCAGCGGAAACAGCGCAAAAACCGGACTGGATTCCTAGACGCCGGACCTCGATAAATGACGAATAGGCATGCGAACGACAGCGTACTGCCTGTAATTGCAAGGGCCTTCCTGTTCTGCGCTAGTGTTTGGACGTCTGGCAGAAGAGCTCGTGCAAGCCGAGGTTGGGCAAGCGCAAGTAGCGGACTAAAAATAAGTACAATCCGCAAGCCACCGAAGCCTTCGTATGGAAATTTTATAATATCTAGTACTGTGCGCGCAGAGATGAAATCGAAGGCTTGCTGTCGGTACAAGCCAACCCGGGTGGTGCCGGGAATGCCGGAGTGAACAAATAGGCTGGCTTGCCAGCCCGGACTGATCGGCTATGTTTTGGCACTCGGGCCGCTCCACTTCTATGTCAGCATCCTCTTGAAGCTTTAGTCGCAAGCATGATTGATTCAGAATTCCTTCATCGCGTTGACGACCTTTGGTTTCACCGTCCCCCGCGGACTCACTGGTAGTTTTTGAACCAGGTAACCCGCCCCCCGAATCCCACCCAGCCCAATACAATTCAGACCTCATCTTCAGGCCCCTCAGCGCAGACTGACTGGCCAAACCATCGAACCCAATTTTGCTTTCGGGTTCCCTTCGACGAGGACCTGTGGGGAAAAACAGCTCCTAACCCCCGGGCTGTCAATGAATAGATGTTGCAATTCCGGTGCACATCAGAAAAGTAGTTCACCCACAGTTCTTACGCAACTAAATTCTGGAATAAAGCGGACGTGGTTGTCAAACAACTTTGCGGATCTACCAGAACGGCAGGGTTCAACGTTATACGGAACGCAGGGGGTCCAAATTTAATGTTTTGTTGCGTACTTTTTTTCTAATTTCTACCCTTTTAAAATTAAGCTGCATCATCGGAATGATGTGGCATATAGTCCAGTAGAACTCCAGCGTTTTATTTAGCGCTGTGAAACTCACTTCGGGAATCATCGGACCAGAGTGTACCATAACGTAACTGACAAGAACAATTTAGTGACAGTTGACGAGTGTCATCCGACTGTCATGGACCCATGATCGCCGAGCTACTTGTTCCTGAGTCCTCGGCCAGTACCAGTCAGCGACCGTCGGTCTTGTTCATATTGGAACAGCTTCTAATATCGAATGGAACAGCCCCCGCTCACCTTCATGGACGGACACAAGAGGTGCTTGATCTCTGGATCAGCTAATACTTCCCACGACCCCCCAGAAAAGGCAGTGATTATCACTGTCGTCTGATTAACTGATGTACCATCAATTATTGTTGCGACGCGTCTTTCTCTGTTCTCTATTCCGCCCAAGCCTCCGCCGTCCGCCAATGCGAATCAGAATTTGTCAATAAGAGAGAAGAATGTAGAATAGCAATAGGACGGGCTGTGAAGGACCTTGGAGGGCTTGTGGAAGACACGTTTGTGCGTGCTGGCGGCTCAAACCCAAAGGAGAAGTGGCTGTGTTGCCGAGTGTTCCGCCGACAAATCAATGATTTCGCTTAGCCACATCATATTGGACGATCCAGAGATCAAGCCCCTCTTGGATGTTGCCATAACTAAAGGAGTTGAAGAAACGTATACAAACGAGTGGAAGCCCACGAGGTGACGACGGTTATATTTGCGAACGGCGCTCGTCAGGTAACTTCTCTCCTTTGCTCAACCACTCCACTTCATGTCGCCCGGCTACTTGTTTCGCGGTCAGCACGCCCATAATGTTCGTGATTGAGCTCTGATCTGTCCGCTCCAGTCAAAAGAGCCTCTGAAATTCAATGGAACCCGGGTTACCTTCATGGAGAGAAACCGAATCTCTACGTGAAGATATACCAAGATGACCAACAGATTCATCGGACTCCGACAGTGAAGAGGACAATTGAACCCGAGTGGGATGGTGCTGTGCTCACTGTGTGAGTTTGGCTATCACGCATCCCCGCTCCTGAGTCTTATTGTCCGGTAGTTCGTCAGAGGATACTGCCGCCGTCATATCTCTGAAGCTTTTCCATGATGCTACTTTATCTATGCTCGGGGACCGCTGCCTCAGTGCATTGCATATTCAGCTCGACGCGCTATTGAACCTGTGCACTGCGGACGGCGGCTCGAAAGGTTCCCTTTCCCCCCCAACTCCTGCCAGTGGTTGCCTCGCTCATGTTGAGTTCAGATGCTTGTCTCCAACTCGTTGGCATGGAGGGGATGTTGAAAGGAAAGCCTGCAGGCATTCTATTGGTGCGCATAGAGAGTATCACACAGGCCCAAGCCAGAGCCGTGAGCGATGACGCTCAAATGGCGGTTGTGGCAAGCGGGCTAGGATCCGAGAATCTTGCAACGAGGGCAGCTGATCTTGCCTCTGGACTGACGATAGCCGCAACAAGCGCAGAGGCTGTTACCTTCAACTTGAAAGAAGCCATGACAGGCGCGGAGGCTCTTGCATCCGGGTTGAAAGAAGTTATGAACAAACTGGACCGCATCGTCCGGATTGGTGATCAACTGAGCCAGGTGCGAACGAATATTTGTTGCAATTATCCTGCAGCTGACATGCGATTAAGATCCATCCCTACGCAAATGCCGCATGGAAGATACTGACATTTGTGTACGAGGTATGTGCCCTCATTCTCGTCCATCCGGGCATTATTAAGGCAAATACAGGCTGTTAAGAAACAGCAGGAGACCGACGACAAAGCTCTTGAACTCGTGCAGACGATGGTTGAAGTTTATTCATTTGTGGAGGATCTGGATTTCTTATCCTCAAAAATCAAGCCACTAGAGAATGTTGTGCAGGAAATAATCAAGCAGACGGTCGAATGTGCTATCTTCATCCGGGAATACGTTGCGCAGGGGTTCTCAGGTACATCCTCTGATTATCCACCTTCATCTTCAGTAGTAACAGACAAGCAGGTCGGTTCAAGCGAGACACATTGTCGAACACGAACCGAAAGATCGACGGCCTTTCTGAAGCATTGCTCGGACTCAAGCATTCCTTCGACCGTGGCCTTGCTATCCAATCTGTCTTTTTCTCCGCGAAAACGGTAGATGGTGTTGAGAGTCTTGGTACGGGGAGTTTCTCAATGTATTTCAACCTTCTAATCGATGTGGGTTCAGTCCAATCGGACAGACTGAAGACCCTTAATCCTCTGAATATGGATGCATCCTCGCGCCCAGAATGTCTTGCCGGCACCCGTCAAGATGTCGTCACATTCGTCACCGAATGGCTCCTCACTTCATCGGAGACTGCCAATATCCTTTGGCTCCATGGTGTGGCGGGTGCGGGGAAGAGCACGATATCCACAACCGTCTCCGAATACTTTCGCGAACTCCACCGGCTCGGTGCATTCGTGTTCTTCGACCGCAACAATACTACAAACAATAGTCCCGGAGGCGTCATCTGCACCATCGCACATCAGATGGCCGAGTCCGACGCGCAAGTCCGAGCAGCAATCTGTGATGCTATTACGGCGGACGCGACCTGCGTCACTGCACCCCTTCGGACCCAGTTCCGCAAGCTGTTGCTTAATCCTCTCCTCCAGGTTGCAGCTGAGGATCGAAATCGTGGGCCGATGGTTGTAATTCTTGATGCCCTCGATGAATGCGGGGATCCAAATTCACGCCAGGCTCTCATCTCCCTGATTGTCGACGAGTTCCACAACATCCCTTCTGCCTTTCGCTTCGTGATCACCAGCCGCCCGGATTCTGATATTGCAGGTCAATTCTGTGACAGATCGCATATCCGTCCAATGTTACTTGACATCCGGACGCAGTCCACGAAGTCTGATATTGTTGCATATCTCCACCACAATATGCAGATCATTAGGCGTGATCAGAACCTCGAACTGGACTGGCCTGGAGACCATGTCATCGAGACCCTCGCGGACTATTCGGGGGGACTCTTCATTTGGGCTGTTACAGCCTGCAAATTCATTGGAGGCTTTGACGCCAAAGAGCAACTTGCCACAATTCTTGCTGCTGGAGTGGCTGACAACCTCGATGAACTATACACTGTTGCGCTGCGCAACTCTGCTGATTGGACAAACGAAACCTTTGCATCCACTGCCCGCTCGGTGTTGGCTGCTATCATCCTCAGCAGGGAGCCGTTGACTGCCTCAACAATTGATAAGCTCATGGGATTCGAGGCTGGGAAAACTGCTAAAGTCCTAGAATATCTCCGCTGCATTGTCCACTGGAGTCCTGGGCAATATGCTGGGATGCTCCATGCATCTTTAAGCGATTACCTCACTGATCCTCACCGCTCTGGTCGCAATCCCTGGTTTTTTGACTGGAAAACGCAGTCCAAGTCTCTGACATTGGGTTGCTTGCGCATCCTCAACTCGCAGCTCCAGTTCAACATATGTGGCCTCGAGGACTCATGTGGCGAAATTTGGAATGTCCCAGATATCGCATCTCGCATCGTAAAGAACATTTCTGCGGAGCTCGAATATGCCAGCCTATTTTGGTCCCATCATCTCTATTTCCAGGAAACAGGTCCCCATGACGAAATTCTCGCTGAATTAAAGGATCTCATGTACAACAAATTTCTCTACTGGCTGGAGGTGCTCAGTCTGATCAACAAGGTACCGATTGCCAACGGGAGCCTTGAAGTTATGCGCGACTGCATAGAAGTGAGTGGATTAGAAGCTTTATTTCTCGGTTCCTAAATAATTTTACAGGCAGATGAGGCCTTTCGAGATTTTATTCGCGATGCCCTCAGATTCCTTGCAGTATTCACAGATCCCATAGCTCGAAGTGCACCTCATATCTATATCTCCGCCATCCCATTCGCACCCCGAAACTCCTTGATCCGCAAGCAATTTCAATCGACCTTTCCCCCGACATTACACTTCACCGGGTCTTTAGGAGACGATTGGACGAGCCTGCTCAAAATCTTTGACGGACACAGTGGTTCGGTTTCATCACTCGCATTCTCACCGGATGGCGAGCACATCGTATCGGGGGGATCTGAGGACGGGATGGCCATGGTTTGGGATTCTGGAACCCGTGATATCCTCAGTCTCGAAGGAATCACCGAAGGAGTGAATTCAGTTGCATTTTCGCCCGATGGACGGCAGATTTTAGCCGGTACTGGCACTCCACTCGTATATGCACTCATAACCACGCCACGCGCCGGACAAACCGGACCACCGATTATCGCGGCCACCTATACTGTTGATTTACCTGGATATACGGAGCCAGAAGACGAGGGCACAGCTGCAGAGTCTGAAAACCAGACCAACGGTGGACTCTATCTGTGGGATTCAAAAACTGGTACCAAGATTGCTGGCCCATTCGGAGACGGTGATATAACATCAGTCGCATTCTCGCCTGATGGCAAGCAGGTCGCATCGGGATCATACGATGGTGTGATGCGACTTTGGGATTTGAGAACCTTGGGTCTGGTTCATGTATTTTCCGGGCACACCAGCTGGGTTATGTGTGTTTCGATCTCACCAGACGGCAAGCGAATAGCATCTGGGTCTGCAGACGAGACCATCCGGGTTTGGGACGCCGAAACAGGTGCTGTGGTTGCGAGGTCATCCCCGCAGAATGGAATGGTCTTGTCCATCTCCTTCTCGCCGGATGGAAGGTTGATCGCGTTTGGCTCCCTAAATGGTGGCGTACTCGGAATCTGGGATTACGAAAATTCCACGTGTGAGCTCACAGACAGTCCATGTCTGTCCGCCGCTTTTTCTCCGGATGGAAAACGAATTGCTTTTAGCTCCGATAGGATAGTAAAAGTATGTGATTCCACGACGGGGTCACTGCTTGCTGGGCCATTCGAAGGACACACGAATTCAGTTATCTCAGTTGCGTTCTCTCCAGACGGCAGGCGCATCGTGTCTGGGTCGGACGATCACAGTGTCCGGGTTTGGGATGCCGAAATTGGTATCCTAACCAGTCAACAGTTCCCTGGGCACCTAACCAGTGTCCAATCTGTTGCATTTTCACCTGACGGCAAAAAGATCGTCTCCACATCAATCGACAAGGCCGTTCAAGTTTGGAATTCAAAAACTGGTGCATTGATTGCTGGCCCAGTGCCCGGTGCCGCCAATGTTCTTTCTGTCTCTTTTTCAAAGCACGGCAAGCGGATTGCCTGTGGCTGCATCGGCGGGAGAGTGCATGCGTGGAATTACAAAACTGGTGCTGTTGTTACTATGTCTGTGGGAGGATATACCGACACCGAGGTGGCCTTCGTTGCATTCTCACCGGAGGGCGACCAAATAGCTTCTAGCTCGGGAAAATGGCTGAAAATTTTCAACTCCAAAATGGCGACCTCATTTCGGGGCCACTTTGGGGCCATGCCTCTGAAATTCTCGCTGTTTCCTTCTCGCCCGATGGCCAACGGATTGCGTCGGCCTCCACTGACACGACGGCTCGAATTTGGGACGCCAAAACCGGGAACACTGTTGCAACTTTACAGCACCCAGACTGGGTCCGTAGTGTTGCATTTTCGCCAGATGGGAAAAGACTTGTGTCCGGCGCGGACGACAGGGCAGTGCGTATATATGATGTTGAAACTGGTGAACTCGTTGCGGGGCCATTTAAAGGACACGACCGCGAGGTTTATTCTGTTGCCTTCTCTCCAGATGGTAGGCGAGTCGCGTCTGGATCGGACGATTCGACGGTACGAGTCTGGGATTCTGAGAGCGGTGCCGTCGTGGCGGGACCACTCGAAGGTCACACTGCCAGGGTCAACTCCGTTGCCTTCTCGCCGGATGGCGCGAGAATCGTATCTGGATCTTGGGACAGCACTATTCGCGTGTGGGAGGTAAGAAATTTCATTTATTTATGCTCTAGGTTGGACTTACCTCAATCAGTTGAATGATCAAACATTACCGGCGGGTTGGGAAAGAGATCCGCATTTTGAGGATGGCTGGATGAAGAATTCAGCATCCAAGCTCATCCTTTGGATCCCGCCTTGGATTCGCAAGGGCCTACCTATGCCAAGGAATTCCCTACTAATTTCCTCTGGTGGAACGACAACATTGGATCTCGCTCAATTTGTTCACGGTGTCAACTGGCAGAAATGTATCGATCCCAAACTGAAGGATGCCGCAGGTAAATAGGCAGCAGGCGTAACTACCGTCCCCTTCCTCTAACCTGGACGCAGCAAAGTATATATAGATATATTGAATGAGTTTCGGAGCGTCCTCTAAACACTCTTGAAAATCATGTTCCCAGTTGGTTTTGATTTATGCAAGATCGCAAGGTCAGGGACAGTTTATGCGTACGCGCAATATTCCTATGATTAAATACGTGTGAGCCTCCCCAAACAAGGTAAAAGTAAATAAAGAGAGAGAAAAGGGATGCCAGGCATGGCGCATCGCCAAACGCACCTGTCGAACCGTGATGTCCTACAGAATTGCGGATAGTGCGTCGTGGATCACGTTCGACGTATTCCCCCTTTGGCCTGCAAATATGCGTGGGTCAAATTTTGTTGGGCCGCAGAGAAAATACGCGGATGCGGGAAGTTCGACCCGCCTGGTTTTACGCAGAGAATCTGGGCGGCCTTTCGCTGGTGGGATCAGATCTTATATAGTGTCGAATTCAGCTCAACATCTTCTTAAGAATAAATGGATCACATTCAGGGCGCGAGAGAAGGCAAAAGGGAGACCCCATTATTCGGTCGCGCAGCCGTGCGCCGTGCACCACGTCCGATGATTTCCAACCGATTTGAGCCTGTGTACGGGGCGAGTTTCCGGGTATGGCAAAGGGAAGAAGGAATCGGGGCATACGTTTTCGGATGCGGAGACTCGAACCCTGACGTGTTGTAGTATCGAATCTCATCCCTTGCCGAACAAAGAGAGGGCAGTCCCGTGTACCCCTTCCTATGAATTCACTTCTTTTGAGCCTGTAGATATTAGTGAGCTTTTACATCTGCAAGATGATTATCATTGGGACCAGTAGTACCGTGCACCTCCTGGTGAGTTCTGATCGCTCAAACGAGGAAAGCCAGAGTCGAAAATAGTAGTTCGGGCGAGAGAGTTGAGCCTCGATAATTTGCGGAATATTCTATGGTGAGTTGCACAGGATAGGCAAAAGACGTTCAAAGTCACCTCTATTCTGACGCGAGCGGTCGACGGGCTTCAGAACCGTGAGCTGTCCTAGTCACCAGCGCAGCAGTTCTCCGCGTACCACGTCCGACGAATCCCACCAACCCATTGAAATCTGGGTACTGGGGTGAGATTTTACGGAGAACACGAAAAGAAAAAAAATAACGAGACAGGCAAAGAGGGCTGAGATACGGGAAATATATCAATTTAGGCGCCGCAAAGGTACTCCGATTAGCTGAACGCAGAGCACAATTCGACGAGAAAGCATGAGCGGCGCACCTCATTTGCGTGAAAAATGGTGGGAACGGATTCGAGATGGATGCGGTCCTGTGAGGCGCCTCGACTGCACGCGCCCGTGGTGGTCGTAGATCAAAGGTGACCGGCAGTTGCCGAGTATGACAGCTGATCACATTGAGTAAGTATCTCTTCTTTTCTTCCTCGCAATGCTCCTTGACGATCAGCCCACAGAGTTGACCGACGTTTCTGCTTCAATAGAGCAACTTAAGTCCGCGGATGCTGCCTGACTTCCCTTGGATCTGCTGTTCCGCCGCAAATCCGCGCAAACTCAGCTCGAGTCGCTCGACGCGGTCGTTTATCCCGTCCTCAGCATCCCGCCGGAAATCACGGCGGAAATCTTCATGACATCCGTGGGCGGACGTAATAGCCATGTCGTTCTGCATCTGCCGTCGCCGGACAGATCCCCCTTGCTCCTCTCGCTGGAGAAACATCGCTCTTTCGACCCCTGCTCTCTGGGCCAGCCTAAGTCTCTATTACAAGGACACTACTTTCCCGGACGATCAGTTGGTGGATCAGTGGCTGGCCGCGCCAGCGCTGTTCCGATATATCTAGGCCTCGTTGGCTCCGTGACACAGAATAATGCACACCACCTGAACGTGCTGTTACGCCGGCACGCGCCGCGGGTGCACCACTTCACTTTCACCATGCACGAGGCCGACGTTCCCAGCCTCAGAGCCCTCGGCTCCCTCCCCTTCCAAGCGCTGTAGAAGCTCACAATTTACCTCGGTCTGCGCGGCGACGCGCACCACGCCCTGCCCACCTTCTGCGCTGCGCAGCGGCTGCGGTGGGTCTCCCTAGAAAACGGCCACTCGGGCAACTTCGCCCTCCCGTGGCGCCAGCTGACGACGTACTCCGGGCACGGCCACAGCGTCTCCCAGTGTCTGGCGATTCTGCACGATGCACCGCTTCTCCAGACGTGCGCCTTCATCAGTGTGTACGAGTTAGGGCCCACCGCCAGCACGACCGTCATCGCGCGCGCCCTCGAGTCTCTGACGCTCTCGTACGGCCTCGGCAACGTCCTGCATTCTCTCGACCTCCCCATCCTGCGCGACCTAACCCTCAACGGAGTCACCTTCGACGAGCCCACCTTCCTCCACCTCGTCCGATCTTCGACCTCTTTGCGTTCATTCAGCTACTCCCCCTCGGCGCGCGATACGAATGTTATCTCCCTGGAATGGTTCCACACCATGCCCCACCTCACGGAAGTCAGCCTCAACCAAGTCCCCCCTAAATTCACCGCCGCTTTCTTTGCTGCGCTCAATCGCAACACGGACGCTAGTTTCCTCCCGCACCTCCGCAGTCTCGAGTTCGTATACTCATGGCACGACATCGACGCGCCCGTCCTCGCCGCTCTGCACTCACGCTTTCCCGCCGAGGCAGGATCCCCGCCCGCAGGCGTGGAGCTTGGGCCTGCAGGCGCACACCTCGAGTCGATGCACTTCACGTGTGGGCCCGTAGAGTACGGCGACAGGGTAGTGTGGCGGGACATCGGCGTAATCGACTGGGATTCGCTCTGGGATTTGGGTATCCAGGGCTTGGATGTTCATGTTGGCCCAGAGGAGCAAATTTTCCTCTGGCATTGGTGAGGTGTGTTTTTTCGCTTTCCACCCGCCGACTTCGCTCAGACTTCATTCAGGGTGGGGCGTAATTTCTTCAAACGCCATATATTTCGTTCTTGGTTGTTGCCGCTGCTAGTTGTCGTAACACCTACCGTGTGTTCACTGTGGCCTCTCAGAATACCATTCTTTCCAGCTATCTAACCGCTGTTCCTCCGGAATGCTACGATTCCTCGTTCAGGACGTCGTTATCTTACTCTTTCCGTTCGATCCTTCCCTACACAATTGTGTGAGCGCATTCTATACGCGAGGTACGATACAACTAAAAACACAGTGACTCAGGTAGCATGTATCCTTCCGTGTCCAGTTAGCTGCAAAAGTAATTTTTACATCCACCTTTATGGGAACAACGTCCTGAACACGATTTATTGATAACTGTGAGTCTCGTTCCCGAGAAACCCCTCAAATTATCCTCTTCATCCAGTTCCCTGCATCGCAAGCTTGCCGGTACGATTTCTGCCCCCGATATGCACCACGTTAACGGAGTCAAAAATTTCCCTGTGCTGGCTGAGCAAGACCGTCTGGACTAGCTCTGGATTAACGACGGTGGATGTCGAGAGTCACTTTTAATAAAGTATGTCAGATCCTACATATTGACTACGGATATCCATTGCCCCCAGGCAACAGATCATCGTCGATTGGCCGTGGTAGAAAATCGCGGCTGGGTGTCTTTCAACTAACTCACACCAAACTTGTACTTAATTGCGAAGCAACAGACATTGGTATCGTGCGACAATTTAGTGCATGGCGAACAGTGCTATCATCCTATTCTACGTCACAGATTACAATGCTCTGCCAATGGCCAGTTAGTATATCCTATCAACTGCGAAGAAATGAGCTCACCTTGAATTCAACGCTTATTCGCCTACGATCCATTTCTGCGTGAGACTCGTAGGGTTGCAGGTTTCCATGACGACATTCGAATTGACGATGTCGACACAGCCATTGGTGGTGATAAAGTGAATGTGCGACTTGAGCTGGACAACATTGGGGAGCGGAGTGACGCTGTCGAACTGAGCGTTGCTGACGGTCCTTCCGGAGCCGTCCGAGTTGGTGCACTCGCCCAGCTTGACGGTCTGCCCGTTGGTTGGGGCGCCGTCATCGATCCAGGCGCACAGGGGGGATTGCCGAAGCGCCGTTCTGCAGGCGGTAGATGGTGTTGCCGTCGCGGAGCCACGACCACTTCTGCGAGAGGTTGTTCCCGTCGCAGGCTCTGACCACGAGCGGCGAGCCGTCGGAGGGGCTCACTGGCTGAACACAGAGACCACTGTTGGAGACACTGCGCCAAGGGGTGAAAGGGCCGACGTCGACTGTGGCGGTGAGGCTGGCGCAAGCCAGGAGCACAGAGGATGCAAATGCCGTGTTGAACTACCAATATGTCAGTGGGGGCAGTTATTGGCTGATCAACGTGGTAGAAACCTTCATGATCAGAGGTAGAGCTGGTGTTTGCAGTTGCAACCGAAGTGTTGAAATTTACAGAAGCTTTGGTTCATATTTATATCTGTTTCGTCTTTCAGGTGACGAATTATCTGACTCTCAACGGAAAGCAGCCGGAGACGGTTGAGTGGCATATTTGGACACTATTCTTGGTTCCGGATTTAGGGACCAGGTCTCATCTGCCTAATTGTCCGTCTGTCTGAGTTACTCGCTTATAAATCATGATGCCATCATTCTCCTGCTTTCACCAAGCTTTCACTTCAAAAAGAAGAAAAGTTCCTCGGAATACGTGCCGACTCTCAACGTCGACTCTCGGCGCTCAACGCTAGGCACACTCCAGCTCCAAGTCCTCCCTTCCGGTCTTCTGGCGCACCGCGTCGCGCTCGACACGGTCTTCGGGCTTCTTCCCGATTTGATTCACGTCGTCAGGTACTTGGTGTTCCTTTCTGCATCGGGCAAGCAGGCGCGGCCATTGATGCTAGTGCTGTGGCCGGTCTGGTCAGCGCTCCCCGGGCCCTGGTGGCGGTGTCCCAACACGTACGGTACTGTCAAGCGGACCCCGCTCGGCGCTGGTCACGGCACTGTGGGGCAAGTGGGTTCTATTGTAGGGCTCAGCCATTGGTGTCTCCGGCGAGTAATCCAGCACATTCCGGACATCAATAGCCTTCTTCTTGCATCCGGCACCCCGTTCTTCTCCTGCTACATACCCGATCGCCTTGGTTTTTTTACCTGTTCCAGGGGTTCCAAGGTCTATTTACTTTTACTGTCCTGCCTTCGTTCTGTTCTATTGCTACTGCCCATGGAAATAATGCATTAGCATTCTGTAGTGGTTAGCAGCTTGCTGAGAAATAATGAGTAGCTCACCAACCGGAAGGAACATGTCTGGTGCAGATATGTTCCTTCTCATCGCCTTTCATTTATAACCAAAGGGTCTTCCTTCTGTTCACTTTCACTTTGAGATGCTCCTTATCACTATGATCTACCCAGCGACCTGGAATGCTCAACTTGAGCTCACGCGCCGTTGTCTTTGACTCCTTCTGATCAGATCCATACAACGGAGTCCTTCAGTCCATCACCTTGTGGGGCTTTTATGTCGGTGGGTGTCAATTAATAGCCTTCTTGTCCTCGCTGAATTGTGTGTGTGTGGGTTTTCCGAGGTTTGCCCCCAAACCGTATACTTTAGAGAGACCTGGGTCCCAGTCAGAGGCTAAGTGCAGCCTGATCGATATACGACCACGACACCAACCTTGAGCCCAGTTTCTCGAACTCCGGTGCTCGCACAGTAGTATAACAAATATTATCCATGGCAAATAGTTTTCTGAAATGTTCGAGCTGAACCAGCTAACCGGGAGCCCGAACCGGAGGAGGACCCAAGGCTGCCCGGAGGGCTACTGTATCAATTTAGAAGAGTCAAAATCTTGCCGAATCATTGGTGGCGCTTCGTACGCGAGTGCGCATCACCTCGCTAGTACATTTCGCGCCATCAGAGCCTATGCATGTGGCATCAATTTTATTTTACGCTAATGTTTGGGGGCAGCAGCTGTTGAGTGTAGGTATTATTGCGTGGCCAGGTCAAAAGCACGAAAGATCTTCGGTTGAACGAGAGTTTGTGGGAACTCTTCCGGCCTACACGCTAAACGACCTGCATACAAGATGCCATAGTTAGCAGGGCGGATCACATTACATAAAGCATTACGTGCGACTCGTGATACACAATTCTTCATACTTGCCGTTAGTAAGACATACGATTGACGGCGGAGATGATACAATGGAGAATTTGTCAAATATTCTCCTGGTAGTCCAGATCTATTAGAAATGTCACAGCTGCTCTCGGATGAGTTACCTGTTCTCAGGCGAAGTTCCCACTGTATCTCAGCTGTGAGCATAATCGGTACCCCAACTCGGCAGGAGTGATCCCAATTCGTGAAAAAATATTTACAGCTACGAATTACAAAAGTACGACCCTGAATGCCGGCGAAGTAAACTGACAGTGGAAGTGCAGGAAAAACATGGGGAAAACTATGAAATCTTCAGCTCGTCGCGTAAATGGGCGCCGGCAGTCAAATACGTAGATGAGAAATTTCCAGCGCGTATCTTTGAACTCGTCGCCAACTGAAGAGTAAGGATTCAAATGCTCCGATCCGACGGTGCTACTAAATGTATTTTATTTATTCCTAAGATAATTGAAACTCACAGAACACGGGAATCATTACTCGATCGTGAACTACTTGTTCTACAAAAGTGCACGGCGGCGCGCGTGATGTGCCATGAAGGGTGCAACGCTCAACTGGAAAATACAGGAACCGAATTATTAATCAAGGTTGAGCTCAGTGCGGGAAGGCATACAGGCACAGGAAATAAATTCTTGTCAACAGAAACGTGCGATTCCCTGTAAATTCATACGGAATCGCGAGGGGTAGAGGGTTGTCGTTCTCGCGATGTTACCGGATATTGAGCGGCCAAACGATAGGAAAAAGGTGGTGTAGGCCGAAGAGCGGTGTTGGACTAAAGCCCCGGCGACCGGATGTGCAAGTGACATTTTCCCCTGCGTTACCAGCTGCTCAGACTTATGATCGAAATGATGCAATCTGAGGATTCGAAACGTCGCACTTGGCTGCACTCGTGTATATAGGCTATGTTTCGGAACTGGACCACAATTTTGAGGCGCTGGAAGGGCGGCACGACCTTCTCATCAAGCCCATGAATAACTCCACCGTGCAGTACCTTACCACGTTTAATTGCTAGGAGTTATGCTTGGCATCAATCAATGAACGTTAACAGCTAGCTGGACGAAAGGCCAGTCATTGTGCGCAGTAGACTCGTGACTAGTCTGTAAAGCGATTTCCGAACATGTGGCAAGCACTTCGGTGTGTAAAATGTGCGCAGTACTCGAATGTTCATAGACACCGCCGAAGAATCCGGATGTGGAATCCTTGCCAATTCTTGTAAATTCTCCGCAGCTTCTCGTCGCGGGTTTTCGGTGTTGTAAGTGGTAAACTGTTACTCGGAGGCTGGGAGATCCTTGTGAGTCAATAAAGAGGCTCAACGGGAGACGTGAATGTAGAATGATTCAAAATCGGCTTATCTTTCAATTTCCGCGCGAATAAATTATAAAAATGTCCATCTTTGATTGAATGTGCAAATAGGATAGTAGACTCTGATAGTTATCATTATAGCCTATAATAATGGTCGAAGACACGTTACTGCAAGACAATAACACCTCTCTAACCGTGAGACATTGCATTTTGCTGCGTGGGAACACTTCTCGTTGGCACACAGCGTCTGTTCGGATCTCTCTAGCCCTGACAAGCCGGATCCGGGATATGTTGGCTGGGTTGTACCGGGGTCTTCGCGCAGCCGCCGGGTACGTACCGGGTACCCAGCTGCGGGAAGCGTACACGAGGGCGCACAATAAAGCTTAATAAAGAGCAACTCCGTTTTAACCAGGCCCGAGTTTACATAGCTGCGTAACTTCATTAGGCCAAAAAAGAGAAGAAAAAACGGAATCCCCACTCCAATAGCTCGGAATACGCACGTTTTTATTCCGTAAACTCCCTTTTCACATTGTAGACGCACGCGGACAATAAATCCTTCAAGCGATCGCTCGATTGATGGCGCATCAATGCAAAATTATCGCGCATAATACATCCTTGACAAGGTCGACGATGCATGGCGCCGCATTAAGATCTTTCGGCCAACCAAGCTGCTGTTTAGGCTACGCGCAGCGGGCTAGCTTCTCACTTTCCTGGTCAGGTGATGTCGCAGTTGCCATCAAGAGGACTCAGATCGGGCGATCGGGGACACAGATCAAACAACGTGGCGAAATGATGGCAACTTCACGTGCATGTACCATTGTCGCAAATCCGCTGCAAAACATGCATTTCCAGTGGGGAGAGCCATATTGGACACCATCTGGAACACCATCTGGACAGTAAATAATATATCCCTATGCATAATATGGCAGGAAAATAAAAAAATGGTCTCAAGCCAAACTACGTCATTTTGGTCACGCGCATTGGTGATAAGGCAAGTAGGTGGGTTTTCGAGTGTGAAGGAATAGCAAAGAGGATATATGGTCATTATATATGTAATAAAAGGTTTTAGAACTACGACCGAAAGTGCTGAGTCGACGTAGTGGCTCGTAGTGGCACTAAGAGAAATTGATGGTGTTTCCCGATTTGGGGGGGGGAGGGTCGTCACGTGTGTTGATCTGTGTCCCCGATCGCCCGATCTGAGTCCTCTTGGTTGCCATAGTTGACAGTTTGACACGATCAACAAGTTGCCAAATACAAGGTATTATTAGTTTCAGTAGATCCGTCCTAGGCGTGGTCGGGAAACTGTCGGTTAGCGTGTAACCTTCAAAAATTTCGGTCAGCCAACTGACCTTTCCCTACTCGCGTACGAAACGCGGACAGCGCTGAGTATTGATCGTCTTGATTCTAATGCTACGATATAAATATGAGCCAAAGCTTCTGTAAATTTCAACACTTCGGTTGCAACTGAAAACACCAGCTCCACCTCTGATCATGAAGGTTTCTACCACGTTGATCAGCCAATGACTGTCCCCACTGACATATTGGTAGTGCAACACGGCATTTGCATCCTCTGTGCTCCCGGCTTGCGCCAGCCTCACCGCCGCAATCGACGTCGGCCCCTTCACCCCCTGGCGCAGTGTCAGCAACACCAACCTCTGTGTTCAGCCGTTTAGCCCCTCCCATGGCTCGCCACTCGTGGTCAGGACCTGCGACGGGAACAACCTCTCGCAGAAGTGGTCATGGCTCCGCGACGGCAACACCATCTACCGCCTGCAGAACGGCGCTTCGGCAATCCCCCTGTGCGCCTGGATCGACGATGGCGGCCCAACCAACGGGCAAACCGTCAAGCTGGGCGAGTGCACCAACTCGGACGGCTCCGGAAGGACCGTTAGCAATGCCCAGTTCGACAGCGTTACTCCTCTCCCCAATGTTGTCCAACTCAAGCCGCACATCCACTTCACTACCACCAATGGCTGTGTCGACATTGTCGGTTCGAATGTTGTCATGGAGGGCTGCGCTTCTGCGAGTCTCACGCAGAAATGGATCGTGGGCGAATAAGCGTTGAACTCAGGGTGAGCTCATTTCTTCGCAGTTGATAGGATATACTAACTGGTCGTTGGCAGAGCACTGTAGTTTATGGCGTAGAATAGGATGATAACACTGTTCGCCATGCACTAAATTGTCGTACGATAGCAATGTCTGTTGCTTGGCAATCAATTCCCATTTAAAATTTTGGTTTGAGGCAACCAGAAGACAGTATTATGAGGTCGAGGCGGCCAACTAAGCAGTTCCGATAAGTTGAAAGCCACCCAGCCTAATCATTTTCCAATCACGGGCAATCAATGACCATCTATTGTTCAGGGACTACGAATATGCATTGTCGAATGTGCTTCTTTTATTCTTGAGAAGATGCAGGGCCGAAGTATATACCAAGCAGAATCTGATGCTGACTAGTGACAGCGAAACGCCTGAGAGTAAACTCAGGAACATCTTCATTTAGAACTACTCCAAGACGCACTCGGGCGAACTCGTTTCATCCGCAGTGTATTCCGGCATCATCTGTACGGAGAGGTATATGCACGCAATATTGATCTCTCTCACTGGGCTCTTGCATATGAACCTGCCAAATTACCAAAGTTTTCCCAAGTCCAGCCCCCCAAAAAAAACCCACACACCCGGCATTGTGGTATGCCTGAACCACTTCACACTAGAGGCATGTTAGGGGGTCATACATCCCTCTAATTAGAGCAGATCTGTGGTATTATCAGGTGCGGGCTGTTCGCATATGGCTTTGCCAAGTACTGTCTATCTCAAGCAAACACAATCTTCTCCTCTGCCCCACCACCGAGTACTAATGGCGGAGGATCAGAGATACTTCTCGAATTTCCGACTCTTTTTCTGGCGTTGCAATTCCTGCAGTTTCAGATTCGTAGGAGGAACGAGAGAGCATTTGTGGAGTTCGTCCGCAAACTACGCCTGCTGACACCGTTAGTAGAAATTCGAATAATACTATGTGATTAACAGACGGCAGGGCGGTGATATCTCAGGTCCCATCCAGTCTTTGGCCACAATCCCCTCGCATACTTATAATACTATTTGAACACGCCTTTTGGCGCCGGTCAAACCGACTCCGAAGTGTCTGCACTTCCGTTATACAACATGACGGATTTAATCTTTACCCATAGAGGAGCGGGTCAAAAGTGAAGTGGTACTACTGCATCCTGATTACTTTCTTCGAAGTGGAGTTAATTTCCCACGAGAGTCCGGGGGCAGGTCGAGTTTCTTGCTCTGGGTGCGGGCAAGTCATTAGCTCGTGCTTCAAGGGCACTGTCCCGCGGTCCGGATTTCTCTGGCCTATGTGTACAAGAATCTTTGTCTCTACAGTATAGCATCTCGGACGGTTTTCGATGTGCAGGCGTCTGATGTAGAGGGCTCCAGTTGTAAATGCTCACTTGCAAATGGAGCGGATCGGTCCTGGCATCGAGCCGACTTCTTAGCAAAGAGGTGAATGCTCTCATAAAGAGCTGGGACGTACATCTAGTGAATGAACTGCAGACTCATGGGAGGTTTCATCCAGGAAGAAAATTGAGTGTACACGGGCTTCGGCGCGGCTTCCCCGCAAAGAGATTGTTTTTTGATCCCGAGTGTTTATCCATTTACGGGCATTCAAATTTGCGAGGAGGGTAGACATGTAAAGAGAGCACAATGGAAGCTCGAATATACAGAACGTGAACGCCGTCGGGAAGGCGACCATCTGTGAGTCATTCAGTACCGGCTGTCAGGAACTATCGACAATTATGAACCCACACAGATGAGATCCAGAAGGGCGAGAATTGCTGTCCAGGCACCGCTATTAACGCTTATGAGGACGAGAGAGAATACGAGTTTCCGTGTTCTTGAGAATGAGCGTTAATTATTTTATGCTCAAGGTTGATGCTCACCGGGTGAAATGTGTCTGTGGTTCAGGGGCTGCTTTGAGGAGCAGATATACCATCGACATCGCAATAAGTACGTCCACAACAGCAGCAGAAGCGCGACTCGAGACCGCTATCGCCTGCAGTTCTACTGTTCAGGCATGTACATGGCCTGCCCGTCAGACATACCATCAGTTGCTGCGATTGTTTTCCCGCTGATACAGGAGCGCGCCCAAAACTTCGACCTCCATATCAGGTAGGATAGATATGAAAGTGAAGAAAAATACGCACACCAAGTAATTGTATGCTAATTAGAGGTTAGAATCAAAAAAATGGGATTGACGGTGCTACTCACGAGCAAGACCAACTGGAACAGATGATTCAGCGCTGGGAAGAAAGAGAACAGCAATCGCTCACTAATTTGCCAAATTGACAGTAGAATCTAGTGCCTTATGAGCGCCGTCAATTCCGTATACGTTCAAACGCGCACCAAAAGACCAGGAAACCACTTTTTTCCACCGCTAACTTGGGTAGACTATCAGTAGACTCGAATTGACCTTGGCGAGACACCTACAAACATGTATTCTCCTGACAAAGAACAATTGCACGCCGACGCTGACGATAGCCTGGTATATGATAAGTGGCTTGGAATATTGTCATGGAATTACGCACGGAGACCCATACATGATGCTTGATAATTGAATCATAAGGGGGAGCAGGTCAAGTATTATGAAATGCTTACTATCAGTTCCCTGAAATGTGAATGTGTGAACTATGAGCAGAATCCGTGACGGGCGCATACAGAGTTCCCTCGATTTAACCAGAACTTCTGTGCGACCCCATTCCAATATCAGTGCAGGCCACACTAGTAACGATTTTAGCTGAATACTGATCAGAGTCAACATTGAGCGAATCTACCTGACTTGATCACGAGGATCTGGTTTGCAGTGTCCATCAGGCTGTTTTGTTCGAAGTAGTCAACTTTCAAAACAGCAGAAATAATGGGACAGCCCACAACAAGAATGTAACCTGAAAATCTTTAGTCGTTGCACTAAATACGACGGCTAAAATACGATGTCTTACGAAAAGCTGGAGCTTCCAGTGGTCCTGGTTGTATCTGGATCGTGCAAACAATCAGTCTTGTCTTCATGACATATATACGAGTCATGGCGGACTTGAGAAAATAGATAAATCTAGCTCCTCAAGCTGAGTTAAGGCGACAACTTCGCATTTCGTGGGTGAGGACCTACATTTGGAGGCAGGAAATACCCCAAATTACGGAAGAGAGGAAGCAGCCGATGAGGAGAGCGCCATAGGTGTCCTGGAGATTGATTGGTGAAGCGCTCATGATCAGTAGCCCGTCAAGCGATGAGGGGTTGGCCAATGTGGGAGGAGAGGAGCAAAGGCACCCGTTGGACAGAGATAGAAGTAAGGAGGGAGGGAGGAAACGTCGACTACATAACATTGTCCCACTCACCGCCATGCTGACAGTGGGTGGGACTGTGCCATAGGTAGGCATCCGCAGATTTCAATACACCATATAATTATTGACCGTAGCTGCGGCTGGCATCGGCTCTGCGCTGACATACACCCATTTTGGCACCGCATAATGGTAACTTGTCCTTCCAGTTCGTGGAGCTCTATTCTCGTGAATGTTCAGAAGGAATGGAGGGCAGCGCTTTTACAGGCTTTTACCGAACTGAGATCAGGAGCACGTCATGATGGGAATCAGTCCTTGATCACTTACTGAATCAGCCCATTTGGGAATCGGATCTCAAATACATAGCAAACGGTGGAGGAAAAAAACCCTGTGCGTTAAAAGACCCCGGGCCTGCGCCAGGAGGAAAGGGTACCAACGGCAAGGCCAGCGCCAGTGAAAAAGCGGGGTCTTGGGGTATTCCCCCAGCGTGCCGAAAAAATCAGTTTCCCGATGGAGAAAACCCTGGAGCTCATCATTTCGTGCAAGTATTTCCGCGCGATGCTCGCGGGATTCACGACATTGTCGGCTCAAAGAGGCCGTTTCCGGCCATTTAAAACCCTCGATTTTTCGGCATGGTTCTGTTGTTTTGGTGATGGCCTCTCAGGGTCTTTTTATTTTAATCTGATACTTTGCCTTTCAAATTGCACCTCCGCTGTGCCTAAATTTGGCAATCTTTGGTGTGAGAACCGAGCCGATTTTTCATGCTGGTGTCTTTTTCATCACTTTTCTGCCCCAGATTCAAACTTTTCCCAGCATCTGGAGCCGAGATTATGGCTATCTGTGAACCGGCTGGCCATTTGGCGGGACTTCCGGTTGGAACCACACGCTCTGTCCGGACAAATCCCGCGCCGTAGCGATAAATATTACATTCATTTTCTTTATTTGTTTACACCACCACCCTTCGCCCGCTGCTCAATTTTGTTTGATACTACACCTGCCCTCGATCTCACGCGAACGCATTCTTGAGCGAGGCCTCGAAGTCGGCGATGATGTCGCCAATGGCCTCAATGCCGACGGAGACCTGTGGTGAGGGGTGAGCAAGTGCGGCAATCGGAAGAAGAAGAATGAAATCAGGACGCACCCGGATCCCATCGAGCGTGACGCCCGCCTGGATCTGCTCCTCCGCGGTGAGCTGCGAGTGCGTTGTCGACGCTGGGTGGATGACGAGCGTCTTCGCGTCGCCTGCAGCGTGAACCGTGCGTTAGTGGATGAAGTTGTACGGCTGAAAGGCAGAAATAAGATAAGCGCCACGCACCGACATTAGCCAAGTTCGACGCCAGCTTGAGCCCGTCGATCACTTTGCGCGCCTTGACGTCGTCGCCCTTGATGCCGAAGCTCAGCACGCCGCCGAACGCGTCCTTGCGCACGAGCGAGAGGGCTAGCTGGTACGAGTCGTGCGAGGGGAGGCCGAGGTACGATACCCAGGACACGTGCGGGTGGGATTCGAGGTATCTGAACAAGAGAAAAATGAATGAGTGATGGTAATTAGAGTGAGGAGGGAGATGGGGGGAATGGAGAGAATACGAGTTGGTCAAATAGAAGGGTGGATCGGTGAGCGGGCGTGTGACGAGGCTCGCATGTCGTCCTGCGCGCAAAAGAAGGAACACCACGTCCAAATAATTAAACGTACTTCGCCAACGCCAGCGCATTGTCGCAGTGCCGCTGCCCACGCAGGCTGAGCGTCTCGAGCCCCTGGAGGAAGAGGAAGGCAGCAAAGGGGCTGAGGCAGGGGCCAATATCGCGGAGCATCTGGGGAGTGTTGTCAGTGAATGGGGAGGGTATAACGAGGGAAGGAAGTGAGAGGGAACGGAACAAAATATCTCAAAACCGACCGCTGGGGGTTAAAGAAAAAAAAAACGAAGAATCCGCCGAAACAACAACTACAGATGAAGAACCCCGCAGCCCCACCAGAAAATCCTTCCCCTCGAAAGAACGAAAAAAAAAACACAACCAAACCCCATTTTCTTATATGGAGGAAAAATGAAAAAGACGCACCTCCGTTCGTATCTTGAGCGCAAACGCCACGGCGCCAAACGCCTCCGTGAACACGAGCCCGTGGTACCCCTCCGCCGGCTGCGTGAAGATGGGGAACTTGCCCGACGCGGCCCAGTCGAACTTGCCCCCGTCGATGATGACGCCGCCGATGCTCGTGCCGTGCCCGCCGATCCACTTGGTCGCGCTGTGGACTGGAAGAGAAAGATGTTAGTACGACAAAAGACGGAAGGAAAACGCGAACGCACCAATGATATCCGCGCCGTGGTCAAAGGGGCGGATCATGTAGCCTGCCATGCCGAATGTGTTATCGACGATAAGCGGGATCTTGTTCTCGTGTGCGATCTGGGGATTTGTCAGTTTCGGTTAGATAAGGGTTTCGGGTAAATGAAATAAGATTGCGGGAAGGGTGTGGGGGTATAAAATGTGGAATAATGTTGTGGATGTGGGCGGAGAAGAACGCACCTTCGCCAGCGCCGGGATGTCATTCACCGCATACTTCGGGTTCGCGATGCTCTCCACGAAGATCGCGCGCGTGTTCTCGTCGATGGCGGCGGCGAACGCGGCGGGGTCTATGCTGGTGACGAACTTGACTTTGATGCCGAAGGTGGGGAAGGTGACTTTGAACTGGTTGTAGCTCTGTTTGAGTAGAAATAATAATCAGGAGAAGGCAATTGTGATTTTGATTAGTATCTGCGGGTAGAATGAGGATGGAGGGAACGCACCCCGCCGTAGAGGAACGAGCTGCACGAAGGGGGTGAATAATCGGAGAGAAAGACGGAAGAGGCACGCACGACGCGACAATGTTCTGCCCAGGGCGTGCAAGGCACGCGATGGTAAGGAACTGCGCGGAGTGGCCCGAGGCGGTGGCGACGGCCGCTGCGCCGCCCTCAAGCGCGGCCATGCGCTTTTCGAATACGTCCTATGTGCATACGCCATCAGGAGTGATTATTGGATGAAGGCAGGAGGGATAAAGGACGCACGACGGTGGGGTTCCCGATGCGCGAGTAGATGTTGCCGAACGCGCGCAATCCGAAGAGATCCGCTGCGTGCTGCATATCACGCCATATTATCAGTATATTATGCTACGGTGCCGTCGATGGCGCCGATAAGGGCTTCCGGCGGCATAGGGGTAAACGCACGTCGGTGTCATTGAATGTATAGCTCGTCGTGGCGTAGATCGGAGGCGCGCGCGCGTTGGTCGCGGTGTCTGGGTCCTGCCCCGCGTGCAGCAGCATCGTGTCGAATTCGGGGTCTCTACACATATCACGCTCAGTAATCGTTCGCACATCGCCCACTAGCGTGAAAAAAGTAAACGCACTTGTGGAACGTCGGCATTGTGTGAGGTGTGGTAGGCGTGGGGCGGCGATGAGATGGATGTGTGGAGGCAAGAGGCTATTTATTGAAGTGATTTGATTGTCATTATTAGACAGATGGAAGGGAAGTGGCGCCTTCGCTGTTGTCAACTAAGGCTAGGGCGGAGTTAAATTGCTGATCACCCGTCTCGCGCTAGCAATCATCCCACCAGTATCCACCACCGCTTTCTGGTTTTATCCAACAGTTAGTTCACCACTTGAATGTGAGTTTTCTTGCTGGCGGTGAGAAAGAATTGGAGAGCGTAGCGCGCCCGCGGGACCACACGGACGTAAATGGTGCAGGACCATGCGTTACGTGAGGCGGGTGACGGATGTAATAATATCGATGTGGGAGCAAAAGGAAGAAGCCGCGACGGGCACTGGCCGGAGAACGATTTCGACGCGCGTCGTGTTGTAAAAAGTTCTCTGTGCGTCGGCCTCATCGGGGTCGTCTACCAAGTCCTTCAAGTTCTATCGACTTAAACGCAGACTGGCAGAAGTCTCGGAATTCGCCAGACCGGCTCCGATATTGGAGTCAGCTTGGAAGGCAACGTCTACGGACCAACAAATCGCGGGGTAGAATCACTGGTGGTCCAGATACTCAGACATGGTCGCAGTCCAAGGAGCTGCTTCCTCCTCGCCTGGGATGGACTCAGGGCGAGCTGTAGACTAGCTCATAATCATCCTAGATGTTGGATGCGCGGTCATGGAGAGACGGTGCGCGGAAGGGTGTCGGGTGGGAGAGAAGAGGAAAGAAGGGAGAAGCAGGGCGCGTTGTTGGCACCTGCTTGGCTACATCTTCCGCATGTGATTGAGATCTTGATGATCCGTGGTGCTCCGATCACATCCGGGTATGCCCAACAACGAAAGAAAAAAAAGTGATGATCCACATTTTTGGTATATGCAAGATATTGACTCGATCTCGCTCGGATTCAAAAGATTTTCAACTTCTATGCAACTTCATCCTTAGTTGGCCGTCTATCTTATTCAACTTTCTCAACAGTTCAACAATTATTGATGCAACTTCAAGCATTGCGTGTGTGCGACGGAATCCATATGTACCACCCATCGCCAGGATTCACCTGTGTCTTCTTTTCATTATCCCCGCCCACCCCCGTGCTGTTCGGGACAAGCAGCGCCACCAGTGGCGATAGGCGCAGAAGAATGATTCAATCAATCTTCTAAATGTTCTGCGCCGCTGCGAGCACGGTGTCGTCCCCTCAAGTTCCATTGCGAACGTAGGTAGGTGGGCCGCCACCATGGCCAGCACGTGCACAGTGGGGCGGGAGGCTTTCCTGCGCGGGGGCCGTGGAGGTTTTCCTGCAGCACATGATGAAGTCAGCAGATTTTGTAGAGGCTGGGGTGGGGGTGATCTGCGCCACAGCGGCCCGGGCGTACACTGTTATCGTAGCAAACGGGGGCCCCTGCGCGGGCTCTGGAGGGATGAATACTTGGGCGGGAAGGGCATGTCGTTCAGATTTTTGAGCGCTAGTAGACGTATGCGTAGTGATGGTCTCTTCGAATGGTTGCGCTACGTCAGTCGATCGATCTTCCAACCGAACGGCCGGCATTTGTACGTCCGCCACCTTCGGCCACTTATTTAAGTCGATGATGCGTAGCGATAGTCTCTTCGAATGGTTGCGCTACGTCCGTCGATCTTCCAGCCGAACGGCCGGCGTTTGTACGTCCGCCACCCTCGGCCGCTTATTCGATTAATCCATTACCGACCCGAAAGATCGACAGAAAATATCTAGAGTGTATGTACGAGCCTTCCGCATTTATACAGTTGTTTCGTTGGTTCTATGGCAACGGAGAAATAGCAGAGGACGTCGGGAACTTTCGTCTCGCGTAGTCAGGCTCTACGTGTTCAGCAATAGTGATGGCCTTAATACGGATTACTTTTCCTCTTCACCTCGTTAACCAAGGGCCGAGTCCGAGCGGTCTGAATTCGCGTTAGCGCTGGATAAGTAAATGCGGCAGGAGGAAAAATGGAATACAACGAAAGGGTATCGTGTTTTTTAATGGAGGCAAACAGTGAACCATATTTATTTGGCCAAAGTTGGTGTTTAAACTCCATCCACCGATTCTAAAGCCGCCTGGTCTGAGCTTTTATAATGGCTGAACATTTATAGAACCTCATCGATAATCCAGCTTATTAAAGTGTTGATAAAAATAGCTCATTAAATCACAGACATTGGCAACAAGGACCGAATTCCGAGTCACATCCATCCACCGCCGGTCGTTATTCGGCACAAATCGACTCGAAGTCGACCTTATCTCTGCGCCACTACCAGCAATCATTTCTGCGGCGCCGCCACTTCGTGCACGATGTCGAGTTTTTAATGTCCATGACTGATGGCAGTAGGTGCGTGCCGGCGCCACAAACACGCACGTCGTGGATGGAGGGAGGTTCTCCTGCGTGGAGTCCGAGGAGACTTTCCTACAGTTGCGTGCTGGAATGGGCACAATTGTGAGCTGGGGGTCTGCCTTGGCTTTCAATTAAATATATGCGTGCCATCTTACTATGTTGAGCGAGGTGCGCTCACCTTCACGGCGAAAAATAATTCAACGACGTCCTGTAGTAATAGATGGGGCAATAAGTAGGTCCACTAACACATATTTGCTTACAGTCCATAATAAACGTCCAGCCATCCGCACTTACGTGTAAAAAGAGGGTAGGAATTTCGCGAGTCCAAGTACGGGAGGATATAACATGGAATGGAAGTTCGAAATGAATGTGCCAAGAACCTCGAGAAGCCAGTCCACCTCCCGGGACACAGTCGCAGAATAGGTAATATTCAAGAAACAACAAAAAAAGCGGTTGGCGCGCAAAAAACGGCAGCGAGCACGTCTGCGCATAGTTTAATTCAAGTGTGGAGTCCAGTAGGGGTGAAATTGGCTGAGATTTATTATGCTGGACGGCAACGTCATACAGAACTGGAATCCCAAATAATTAATTACAGCGGCCAAGGACAAGGCTAATGCTGAGCCCCCCCTCCCTCCTGGTTGCAGATTCAGAAGAGGAAAAGAAGGAGCGCACACCTATATACCAGACCACACATGGATGCATTCATCGAGTGGGTATAGCCGCAGGCGGGATTTTTATTTTACTTTCAACTGTCGTACCTGCTGAACTGCGCGCGCGGATTAATGATGTAATCCCGACTCGACACCCGGACGGACTTCTCATTAGTTGTGACTCACGCATCTACCTACTTTCAGCCGGGTATGTATGGATGTACTTTCCATGACTAGAAGGTGCCCCGGTCGCCGGCGCAGAACACCTCCATCGCCATCTACGCACCGCAGGGGCCGCGCGGAGAACCTTCACTGAACTTTAGCGGCTGCGCAAGCGGAGAACCTCCGCGCAGGTAGTTGCGACCCTCAACGGCGGATTGGCGAAGGTTGCGTAATGGAAAAGAAGACCTGGCATCGTGCATTCGCAGATTATTGCCAGTGACGTCGGCGAAGCAGGGGGGCGTCTTCCACCGAAGGCCACTCGTTGGCCTCCGGAGTAAGGGGCGAAATATTTTGCCTCAGTCAAACTGTACTGGTGATTATTTGGCCTATGGGTGAACTTGTACCGAGAAGGGATGAACGTGTTATGATGAAGGATAGTATCTGCGCACTTCCTCAGCCGGCGCAAAGATACTGTCACCCACGACCGATTTTGTCGCAACTCCATACTGAGATTAAATTCGTCTCTGTTGATGGAGACGGAAAAATAAAGACCATTCTTCGTGCCGAACACTATTAGTGAGGTTCTGAGACTTCATTGCGTGCACAATGATCTAGCCAGCTAGTGATATACGTGCAGACTGACTAAGTTGCTGAGCAATTCCACTTTGAACGAAAGAGACAGTATCGCCCCAACGATATGGTCCATCCCGCCCGTTGAATAATCGTAATTTGACCGTCCCGCATATTTGTGGGTTGGCATTGTCTGCCCGTGCGGTATTATCTTTACAATGTATACATTCTGGATCCACACAAGAGAGATGGCCATCTATTCTGATTCTCCGCATATATTCAATGCGTCATTTTATCCAACATTTTTCGCCGTCGCAAGTATGTTACTATCTGCGAGAACTACGGTATGGCATAGATCTCCGGAGATACCGGCGGGCTTATGCCGTACTGCGGATCTTCAAACTTCAACTGCAACCCCCTCAACTAGCGCGGTATTCTAGACGCACCTTCCTTCTCCGCACCGTCAAATTTTACGACGCTTTCACTGGCAAGTGAAATGTGACGCAGGCATCTGGGAACGAACCGAGCAATGAGAAATACAATAAACATCCTCCAGAGGCGCGGCGGTCCGATAAACTTGAACCGGGCTTTCTAGTATACACAGAGAGAATAGACAGATGCCGTACCCGGCACGGCGGATATGAACATTATCGCCAGCGTGGTCTGTAGATTACACGCAGCAGCTGAAAACATACGGACATCCCCAGAAGTAGGCCTGCAGATCCCGACACCGACATCCATCTCTCTGGCTGCGGCGCGCACGCACATCTGTGGTAGAAATCTGACTCTCGCACCAAGCTGAAAAAAATGAAACATACTCAAAAACTCCAATGATAAACACAGGTGAAAGTGTTTCGAATGTAAATGGATATGATAGATGCACGTTCAACGCCGCATGGCACGTACACCCTCACAAACCGCCCACAGCGTGCATTAGAAGCACCCCGGGAGCAGACCCAGGGACTCGGCACGAGTCACCAAATAGCAAAACATATCACTAAATACTAGTAGCAAAGTACAACAGATATTCCAGCCGCCCCGAAAACCACGCATTTCATTAATGTTCGACGGATCAGGGAAGAGGCTCACACACAGTCTGCGTCTCCGATTTCATCGACTCTCTCACACCACCTGTCATCGCCGCCGCGCGTCATTCCCGGCGACCACTTTATTCGGCGGGATCAAAACGCCTGTGTGCGCGTATGGAATAATTCCCATCTTGCCCAATCACGGTGGACATACCTAAGCGTGTTCATGCCGCGGCAGCGCATGCCGCGCCGCCGCAGAGTTGAATTTATGTCGTGGCGCACGTTTTCAAGTTGTCGTGCCGCGAGCGGTTAGCATACATACACGAGACGCACACACAAGTAAGTAGTTATATATGTATACGGTATAAATCAGAGTGCATCCAAAATGCTAATTACGCGGCGAGGTGGAGCTCAGGTGTACTAGGATCAAATCGAGTTGAAAAATTCGGGCCAAGTTCTTTATTTTGCGAGGAGTGCAGGCTCCCTTGATACAATTGTAATATGTCCACTTGCCCGCACCTTTAATTACACGCCGTTCGCCGCCGCTGCTAGTTCTTTACCCTAGATTAAGGCGCAAGCAAGCAAAGTGTTGGTTGACAATGACGTGCGTCTACTCGTTGACGTCGACGGATCCGGAGGGGTGTTTATATATGGTTATGCCGTGCCAGCGATCTGTGTACGCTAACAATGGCGACATATGCCGGCCCGCGGCAATCTGACGCCAACAGTGCGGCAGCAGATCACGACGTCCACATCAATGCTTCGGTGACGGGGTAAACATACATGACGGTGGTATGCATCGACATCCAAAACGCGAAATTAAGCAGCGTGCCGCGCCGCGCACGAGCCGAGGCTCGAGATTCGTTCGAGCTCAAAGCGCCAGCGAGTCGAAGTGGAGTTGGCCTGACGGGGAGCGTGTGTGCTGGAATTTTACCGGGACCAGTTCCAGTGGGTAGGGTTGACCAATTTCGGGCTGCAAAGAAAATACCTATCGCCGGCAATTCATGCAGAGATTACGAGAGAAGCCTCCAAACCTCCCGTTCAACACCCCAGACCACCCACGATTCAACCCTACTTTAGCCCCTATTCGCCGAAGCTCGGGCCAACATCGGATCTGGCGCTAGTACCGGCCTTCTGTTTCTTCTGTTCCCACGTCAATGTCACGCGTATCCCTGCAGACACCTTCGCTTGAGCTTCTGGGTCCTCCGATTTCCGCGTATGCCAAGTACCAGCCCTCCGCGCAATCTCCACTGGGAGGACCACGAAATCTGGCCTCCAAAAAGAAGCCTTCACGTTTTGCCGCATTACAAAAAAAAACACGAAACGCCACCGTCTCGCCAAATTATCTAAAACTTCTTCTGTCGGTGGCGTCCTTCTTTGCTGGCTTCCTCCCAGGCGTTCCGCGCACTTTACGGACTTGGCTAAATAGGCGCCGGCGAGTTACTGTGACATGTCGACGGCACGAATAAAATGGCTGGCACTTGTAATCCATATAAACTCCTCAGCCGCCACTCGCTCCTCCTCCCCCCATCGTCCTCCCCTCAGCGTTGACGATGTCCACGACGCTGCCCTCCGGCTCGGACGCCCTGGGGCCCACCTACGCGCAGATATTCGGGCCCGTGTTCTGGGGTGCGTCCTCTTTTCGGCTGCCAGTAACGGATTACCTAATTTTTTCACCGACAGGCTTTTGTGTGGCACTCATGTAGGCGTTGTCGCTCGTCCTCGTCCTTTTGTGTGCGCTGACGCCTCAAAAAAAAAAGACTGTGTGGCGTGACTGCGTTGCAGGGTTACCTCTACTTCACGCGCTACAATGACAAGCTCCTCGTCAAGCTGCTCGTGCGTCTCTCACCTCTGCTAATGCAATCTGACTGAATGCGGCATTTCATTCAGGCGTCGATGATGCTGTAAGTCCTCGACGTATGTATGCTTGGACGCACATCTGACGGCGTATTATTACGACAGGATCCTCGACTTCCTCTCCATGTCGCTCATCTCGCAGTCCATATACTACTACATGGTGAATTCTGCTTTGTCACGAATTAACTATCTCTTTCTTACGACGCGCCCTCGCAGCTCCCGCACTTTGGCTCGCTCGCGCCGTTGGCGGCCGTCACAAAGTACGTTATTGCGCTCTTAATTATCCTTGTCAAAATTAGGGGAAGTCAAAGCTCTTGATTCACCGTCGATTCGTGATTGATTCTGGGTGTTGAATCGTTTCAGAATCATGGGTCAGGTTTAACCGACCCCGATTCTCATTTGCAAGCGCAGTCGATTCCGGGTTTAAGCAGCATCCCTTCTGATGCTGTTTCGATTCAGCGATTCATAGCCGATTCATGAAATCGACGATTCTGAGTCTCGAACCCACGCCAGAATCAATACCAGAATCGACGGCTGAACCATAGCTTTGACTCTCTTTGCTTTCACGTCCCCTATTGAGTACCGCGGGTTCTGACATTTTTTTCGCGCACAGGGAACTCGTCGTCGAATGCCTCATCTCCGCGATAATCACCTTCACGTGCGTAGCAGGTCGGACTGTTATTACTGGAATCTTGACTGAAGCCCACACAGCTCGCAAATGTATTTCGTCTATCAGCTGTACATGGGTACGTCCATATCAAACTTTAAATAATAATAACTTCTTCCCTCTTTTTTCTTTCTTTCTCTCGTTACCGATTTTGACATTCACTTCACGACAGTCAAACGCCCCGGCCACCTCCACCGCATCATGACCGCCGTTGTCGGCGTCCTCGCCACAGCTGGGCTCGGTACGCCATCTCCATCCTTTGAAAAGCTAACGTTATTTATTTATTCATTATTCCAGGCGCCGCCTCAGGTACGCATAACCCTGATCCTGGAGGATTGGTATTTTATTAACGTACTGCTAGGCTGCGTAGGCGTCATGTTCATGCACCCGCAGGCGATATTCATGAATCGCAATCACACGTTCTCTGTGCGTTGCCCTCCCTCCCTATCATGTCTCCGCTAACCCCACCCCCAGATCCTCGCCGGCCTCGCAAAGGGCTTCGGCGCCACGGCCGACATCGTCGCCACGCTCGCCATGTGCATGTTTCTCAAGTCTGCCGAGACGGGCATCACGCGGTGCGTATTTCTTCATGTGTTTTATTCGTGTTCGTTGGGTATTTTATATTTGTTTATTCGTTCGTCCCCTTTGATTCATGCTCTTGCCGGGCCATCCTTCCACCCGCGCCAATAGCTTCGTCTTTCCGTTTCGCTACTTGCACAATCCCCCCTCCCACATTTGCCTCCCGTTCCAATTCACTGCTTTCTTTTCCAATATCGTGTCTCCCGTTCCAAATACTGACAACCCCACCCCAGAACCTCCTCCCTCCTCAAGTCCCTCATGCACCTCGTCATCAACCGCGGCGTGCTCGTCACCTGCATGCCAGGTCCTCCTCCTCATCACCTTCTTCGCGTCCTCGGGGCACCTCTACTGGCTCGCGCTGCACATCAACACGACGAAGCTGTATGTGAATACGTTCTGTAAGTGTTTCTTCTTTGCGTTGGCTTCTTTTTTTTTGGTTGGTTACAACTGGTTGGTTGGTCGCATTAGCTGATTCTTTCTCGCGGCGTTTATTATATTCCATTTTCTTTTGCGCCACCCGTTTTCCGCCGGCGTGACCCCTATTTCATCTCCGTCCCCTTCATTCCTTCCTTCATTCCTTCCGTCTCCGACATTCAGTCTGTTCATCCATCCGTCGTCCCTGCACTCTATCTCCGGATAATTCGACACCTGGCATGCATTCATATCGCCCTCTCCTTCCCCTCTGCATAGTTAATTCCGTTCCAACCGGTTCCAATGCGTTTCGTCCCATCCATCCCGCATCTGCCTTGACACTGACACCAAACCCCACCAGTCGGAATGCTCAACGCGCGCACCTCGCTCCAAGATAAATACGGCACGGGCATGTCGCTCTCCAGCAGCTCCGCCTCGTTCCACCGGCCACCGACCAACCGCATGTCGTCTAGGCGCTCGGGCGTCGTGCGCGCGGGTTCGCTCGTTATCGGCGGGCGCTCGGGTGCAGATATGGATGCTGATGCGGCGAGTGTAGAGGAGAAGGTGTGTTTTTTTTGTGTTTTTTTTTTGGAGGGGGGGATCAAACCTCCCGTAACTTCTTGTTCCTAATTCCACCCCTCTCAGGTCGGCGACCTGGCGCACGGGGACCCCATGTACGCATTGGGCGAGATCAGGGTCACGACCACCTCGACGGTGGCGGAGATTTGATTTGGGGCTGCGCCTTTTTTGTGATCAACGGACTGCTCTTGATACGATTTCTTTCCTTCATTGCATTCACTCGTACATACATACATAACGACCGGCTCCGCGTCCGTCCCCGCCATTCTCCCCTCGACCATCCCCATCGTCATACTCGCCCAGACATAATCAACGGCGCGCGCTCCATCCCGTGTACTTCATCCATCCATACCTCCCTTCGCTTTAATACTCTGTGTATCCATCCATTGTACCATACTGCCCTTCGTACATAGTTACTTCGTTAGTCCGTCGCGAGCGCACGGATGAATGAATAAGTAATATCTTGTAATCGAAGATATGGGGGGGTGTGGGGTGCGAGATTAGATTTGAGGGATCGAAAACGTAGGGCAATTTTTCAAAAGACATGACGAGGAGCTCTCCAGGTCTAATCCTCTCGACCGTCACTGGCAGAAATGTGCACTGTTGAGAAACTGAAGATACTTTCAAGAGGTCATCCACTTCTGGCGTTACTGTTCAGCCGTACAAAGAGCCCCGAAAACTCTGATATCAACTTGAATCTGCTGGGCGATGATTTATAATTTCCTCCAAGTCACGGTTTAATCTTATCTTAGGTTTGGCTCGCCTCCCATAACTTCTAAGTCTCTCCGTCGCCACAATGGGCAGTAGAATAGTATTTAAGTAGTTTAATTGTATACAGTTAGGTAGCTTTCTGTTACGCACTTGGGTTCATAAAACTCTCAGAAACTTTTATTACGCTTCACCAACGCTTCATCGACAAGCGCAGGAATCTCGGCAACTTCACACTCCTCCTCCACCTGGATGTGTAACTGTTACTTGGCTTGTGGGGCACCGCTTCGCATGGCAATACGAGTCCAGTCCTGGGGTATACAATCAATAGAGGTTACTAGCAGCCACCAAAAAAATGCACTTTTATAATCAAAGTAAACGGAAATTTGAGCAAAGTTCTTACTAGTAACCAATGTGAAGGGGCTCCGTAGTATTCCAAACGAAAAGTGCCCACTCCATTAATCGAAGAAACGGGCGATGGTAATAACCTCTAATGTGTCGCATGTTTCACACATTTTTTTTTACGCAATAAAGTTATCGTACTCTTCTTTTGGCCATTGATGCCGGGTAAATCTGATTTTTTTTGTTCCTCCCACACATCTCATATGAGTCCAATTTCCCGTGCAGGATCCACTAGCTGAATCACGTCCAGTCAATTGTCCACCAAATTTAGTGTCCGTTAATTTTTTTAGGGCTGGAGGTTAAATCCTCAGCATCCGTTAAGAACCGAAAGCGGACAGAAAAAATATAATACAGTTCCTCGTGGTATGAGCTCACCGGCGGGACACAGTATGCTTCGACGAAAGTCGGGCTACGTTTTTACCAGGAGGCTCAATCTCAGTGTGGATTGTGATAAACATACTTGAAAGAGTCAGAATGGCTCAAGAATTCAATGATTTGGACGTACTTGGGGTGTTCTTATAACTCTGGACATGAATGAAGAAGACAAAATGCGACAACCTCACCCTCTTGGTGCGGAGCTCAAGTACAAGTCCGCAAAGGATCCCTTCAAATTTGGTTTTAGTCAGATGATAGCTTGGCAATGCCGCGTTAACTTGGCGTTACATAACATACGTACAAGACTCAGCGGACCAGGATTGTTTCAATGGGACTCTGAGATGCTCTTGGATCTGCCGCCGAGGCTTCCCCTGGACCTCCCGAGACTTTTTCCTTAGGTTGTGCTGTGGTTGCGTATAAAAAATCAAATAACGGCCCAACCTCGGAAGGTATGTCAGGCCAGTCGGAGCTCTAACTACGATCAAAAAACGCTGAACGGACGTCAACAAGAACGAATCCTAAAAGATATTAGGACTCGTAATGATTCTCAATATATTTGCGTAATTGTGCCAAAGCCTCTTGAGACACAATGGTATCCTGATGCTCTGGACGTAATGCTAAGGTCGTCTTTTCCACGATAGTTAGCCAGAGCTGTTCAGCCTGCGCAAATTTCCCAAGCTTCTTGCACGTGAGGGCCAGACTTTCCATGACATACAGAGTATCTGGATGTTCTGGGCTCAATATCTGCTTCCTTTTCTCCAGTACAGAAACCTCGAGTTCCTCCGCATTTGTGAATTTTCCAAGCCCCCTGTATGTCTCTGCAAGATTTACCATGGCATGCAAAGTATGTGGATGTTCTGGGCTCAATGTCCGCCTCCTTTCCTCCAGTACAGAAACTTCTAGTTCCTCTGCATTTGTGAATCTTCCAAGCTCCCTACATGTTTCTGCAAGATTTGCCATAGCATCCAGTGTATCTGGATGTTCTGGGCCCAATATCCGCTTCCTTCTTCAGCACAGACATTTGCAGTTCCTTTGCATCTGTGATTTTCTCAAGGTTCCGATATGTTGCTGCAAGATTTTCCATGGCATCCAGTGTTTCTGGGTGCTCTGTGCCAAAGATCTGTTCCCTATTCTGCAGAACAAACATTTCAAGCTCTTCCGCATCTGCAAACTTCCCAAGCATTGAATATGTGGCTGCAAAGGTTTACCATGGCATCCGGAGTATTATATCTGGATATTTCGGGCCCAATATCCGCTTCTTTTGTTTGAAGCCAGAAAGCTGCAGTTCCTCCACATCTTTGAACTTGCTCAGCTTCCAGTACATGGATAAAAGAGTTGCCATGAAATCCAGTGTATCTGGATGTTCTGGACCCAATATCCATTTCCGTTTCTCCAGTCCAGGCGGCACTTCATTCCTGCGTCGATGATGCTGTAAGCCCCCGACCTATATATGCTCAGACCCTTAGCTGACGGCACATTATTACGACGGGATCCTCGACTTTCTCTGTCCATCTACTACTACCTGATGAATCACCTCCGTATTCATTATTTATCTATTCCATTTTCTGACTCACCCTCGCAGCTGCCGCACAAAGGATGTTATTACACGCTTAATGATCCTTTTCAGAGCGTTCTGACTTTATTTTTTTTCACGCACAGGGAATTCGTCTGTCTCCTCTCCGCGATAGTCACCTTCACGTGCGTATCGCCTGTTATTTCTGGAAGCTCGACTGAAGCCCACACGCCAGCTCCCAAATGTACTTCGTATGTTGGTTGTACATGGGTAAGTCCTACTTCACTAACACCTCTCCCTCCCGTCGTCTCTTCAAGTCTCTTTCTGGATTGTTACTCGTCGCTATCATTGGCATTCGCTCCACGACCGTCAAACGCCCCGCCTACCTTCACCGCATCATGACCGCCGTCGTCAGCGTCCTCGCCACATTCGGGCTTGGTACGCACATCCCCTCCATCTCCTCCCAAATCTAAATTAGCTAACCGTATTCAACTATTTATTTATTATTCTAGGCGCCGCCTCAGGTACGCGTCTTCGTGCACGTACATATGCCTCCACTCATTCACATACGACGGACAACAGGCTCTGTCGCCATCATGTTCATGTACCCGCAGGCGATGTTCATGGACCTTCTCCGTGCGTTCCTTTCCGCGTTGATATAATCCTTGGATCATCCTCCCCCCCATTGGAATTCCTTACCCCACCTCTCTCATCTATCCATCCATCCGTTCCTCATCCATTCACCCCCTTCTGCCACTCCCCGCCCCCCGCTATATGGATCAATTCCCTACCTCGGCCATCTGCCATCAAATACTAACCCATTCCCCAACGCAAATCCTCGCTGGCCTCGCAAGGCTTCGGCGCCGCGGCCGACATCGTCGCCACGCTCGCCATGTGCATGTTCCTCAAGTCTGCAGAGAAGGATATTACGCGGTGCGTATTTTTTTTTTTTTTTGGCGTGCTTCGTGCGTTTGTCTTGTTCGTTTGGAGGAGCAGGTGCTCTTTTCTGGAGGAGGAGGAGGTTTTGTTTAATTCGTTAGTTTGGTGCTGGACCCGGTCATTTCCCCTTGATCTATTTATTGTGGCCATGCCATCCGAGGCCCGGCGCTGTCCTCCCTTATTTCTATTTCATGAATTCCTCTCCATATCCATTCACGCGCAACCCCCAGAACCTCCTCCCTCCTCAAGTCCCTCATGCATCTCGTCATCAACCACGGCGCGCTCGTCACCGCGTGCCAGGGCCCCCTCCTCGTCACCTTCTTCGCGTCCTCGGGGCACCGCTACTGGCTCGCGCTGCACATCAACACGGCGAAGTTGTATGTGAATGCGTTCCGTGAGTTTGTCTTTTCTTGTTGTTTGCGTTGTTGGATTATTCCTGTTCGGTGGTCAATTTCTTGCTCGTGGTGATTTCTTGCGGCGTTTGGTTGATTCTTGTTCGTGGTGATTTTCTTCACGGCGGCTTTTTTAATATTCCACTTTTTGCGCCTCATTTCAATTATGTCTCCGTCCATTCCTTCCTTCCTTCATTCGCTCCGTCCCCAGCCTTCATCCATCCATCCATCCATCCCTTCGCTCTATCTCCGTATAATTCGACACCTGGCACTGCGCAGGAGCCGTCGACCGGTCCGCTGCCAGTCTGATTTAACTTCGCCTCATCCCCCCTCCTCATAATTAATTCCGTTCCAACCCACTTCGCCCTCTATCCTCTTTATTTTATTTCATCCATCCCATATCTGCGCTATTCGTTAACACTCCTTTTCCCAGTCGGAATGCTCAACGCGCGCACCTCGCTCCAAGATTTCTGATAGAGTCACAAAATCTTGTAGTGGAATCAGGAAAATAGTCATTCTAACGGCTATCCGTGCCCCTCGCAGCTGCTAGCCGACGCTTGGACCAATTTCGATGCAGGTGATAAAAATCCCAACGTAGAGTCACAAAAAGAAATTGTAGTAGTGGACCATCCATTCCCAACGCGATCCGGAAGTTGCCGGAGGTACGCGAAGCGTGTTAAGTCGGGCGCAGTCGCGTTAATTTGGCGGGAGACACGTCCAATTGGCCGGAAACGCGTCACATATCGCTGGAGACGCGTTAAATTGAGGGGGAGTCGCCTCTAAATCGCAGACGACACGTCGAATGGCCAAGAAGACGCGTCTTCATTAATCCATCCCATCCCAATACTAGCTGACTGCCCGAGCGATTTATTTTTCGATTTTTGAGCGCCCCGCGAGCAAGGCGGGTGAGTTTTAACTTATATACCTCATCCTAATACCCGCTGACTTGGTACTCTTACCTAGTGAATGTCCTGGCCCATTTTGCAATTCTCTATTCCATTTTGGACTTGCCCGCCAACAAACGCGTGAGTTCTTTATTTTTCATTCGTTGAGCACTCAACAATCGCGACTCGCAAGCCCAGGAAATTGAATTTGAGCCATGAACTTCCCGCGACCGCCTCCTACCTTGTCAACTCGATTTTTTTCAATCCTGTGCAAGAGTCGCAGATCGCGGGACGTTCAAAAAATAGAATAGAAATTGCAACGGGGCGCTGCGCGCCGCTAATGTTCGGCGAGATTGAGAGCGCGGCGGGGAGGACATCGATTCAGCAGTGGTGGATGGCGGGACGTCTAAAAATCGATTTTTTGGGAGGCGCGTTGCGGGGCGTCCCAATATCGAATAAATGTGCCGAACGCGCGCCAGAAACGCGAGTACCCCTATTCTAATGCAACAATCAACTTCCATTAGACCACTCATACCAAGCATGAGTCCCCAAAACGGCATTCCTTCCAGTTTTGTACTGGGCGCGGTAAGTAATCCTTATTTCAAGTACATTTACACTTACTGACTACCATTATTTCAATTCTAGGTGCCGCATTTGCTACAGCATGCTTACGCCTTGACTAATTGCGCCTTGAAGCTCTGCCAATCAACAGATTTTCCACGCTTGCTTGCGCCTTGTATTTCCGTGGCTGCTACTAGTACGTCAGTCGATGTCCTTTCTCTTTCTCTTTCTCTTTCGTGTTCAAATTCTATTCTAATGCAATATTTGTTTTGTTAGTCCATTCATGCCACGAACCCAAGACTGGTTGCGCGGTAGGAAATCCTCATTTAATTGTATTTATACTGACTGGCCACCCACTACTTAGGAATCCCAATCGCAACATTTGCTACAGTTACTTTGCGCCACGAGGTCAGTAATTTTTTTTTTTTTACATTCAAATTCTATTCCCATCCAGCATTAACCACTCTTGAGGGCAGGCATCGTGCTCAATTCAAGGTACGTGTTAGCATCAAGTTACCGGCAGATCTAGATCTATATTTACTTTGTGAGTCGTTTGCCTTGAATTTTTCTTTACTGAGCTGACTTTGAATCGTTAGATTTGCTTCTCATCGCACCGACACTATACCCAAAGACTTCGTGTAACACACCTTTGTGTTTTGAATCTGACCGCGGGATGAGCGGGCCGGGCCGGCCTGACGTCAAGCATAGCCACTCTCTTCTTGCCGCCATGCTCACCGTCCCCGAAGACGCCGGATCCGGCCATCGACGCCACGACGAGCTATACGTTCAATGACACGCCCTCATCGGCGTCACCGGCGTCATCCCGCCTGACTCGCACCTCGGCCGCCATTCGTCCCTCCTCCGCCCATCGTCCTCCTCTCAGCGCCGACGATGTCCACGATGCTGCCCTCCAGCTCCAACGCCCTGAGCCCCACCTACGCGCAGATATTCGGGCCGGCTACCTCTACTTCACGCGCTACAACGACAAACTCCTCGTCAAGTTGCTCGTGATCTGCCAATGCAATCTGACTGAAAGCGGCATTTCATTCAGGCGCCGATGATGTTGTAAGTCCTCGAGGTATGTATTCTCAGACGCTTAGCTGACTAGGGTTATTATGGCCGGATCCCCGACTTCCTCTCCATGTCCCCATCTCGCAGTCTATCTACTACCACATGGTGAATTAATTACCTCCGCATCCATTATTTATCTAATCTAGTTTTTCCGACTCGCCCCGCAGCTCCCGCACTTTGGCGCGCCCGCGCCGTTGGAGGCCGTCACAAAGTACGTCATTGTACTCTTAATTGCCATTGCCAGCCCGTTCCGACTTTACTTTTTTCGCGCACATGGAACTCGTCGTCGAATGCCTCTATAGGATACTTACCTTCACGTGCGTAGCAGGTCGGACTGGTATTACTGGAATCTTGACTGAGGCACATTCCAGCTCGCAAATGTATTTCGTATATCAGCTGTACATGGGTGCGTCCTACTTCTTGACCTCTCCCTCCCGTCTTCTCTTGTTTCTTTCTGGATTGTTACTCGTTGCTAATATTGGCATTCGCTTTACGATAGTCAAACTCCCCGCCCACCTCCACCACATCATGACCGCCGCCGTCGGCGTCCTCGCCACTGTCAACTCGGTACGCAGATCCCTTCCATTCCTCCCAAATCCAAATCCGCTACGCTAACCACATTCATGTGTTTATTGCCGGCGCCGCCTCAGGTACGCGCCTCCTCTCCCGTATATGCGATTCCACCCACTGACATACAATGGATGGTAGGCTGCATGGGCATCAGGTTCATACACCCGCAGGCGATATTCATGAATCGCAACCACACGTTCTCCGTGCGTCCCTCCTCCTGCCATGTTCATAGAATCCTCCGCTAAACCACCCCCCCAGATCCTCACCGGCCTGGCAAAGGGCTTCGGCACCGCGGTCGACGACGTCGCCACGCTCGCCATGTGCATGTTCGTCAAGTCTGCCGAGACGGGCATTACCCGGTGCGTTTATTTTATTTTATTTCCCCTTTCTGTGCTTTGGTTGTTTTTTTGGAGGAGGACAATTGTTTTATTCGTTCGTTTTTCGTTCGTTTGGAGGAGGAAGAGGTTTGGGTTGGATTGCACCCGGTCATTCCATTATCTGTCTATTTGGCTCTGCCATCCGAGAGCGCAATGTCCTCCCTCCCTCTGCTCGATTTTCATGAAGCCCTCACCTTCCGCTTTCCCTCCCACGCTTCCGTTCCCTTTCCTACTCCTGCCTCCATGTAGTCCCCAACACTGACCCCCCCCCCCCAGAACCTCGGCGTGCTCGTCACCACGTGCCAAGTCCTCCTCATCACCTTCGCGTCCTCGGGGCACCTCTACTGGTTCGCGCTGCACATCAACCCGACGAAGCTGTATTTTAATACGTTCTGTGACTTTGTCTTTTCTTGTTGTTTGCGTTGTTGGATTATTCTTGTTTGCTGGTCGGTTGATTATTCGTTGGTCGATTTCTTGTTCGTTGGTCGATTTTTCTTCACGACGTTTATTATATTCCATTTTTTTTGCGCCACCCGTCTTCCGCCGGCGTGACCCCATTGCAATTATGTCTCCGTTCATTCATTCCTTCCTTCATTCGTTCCGTCTCCGGCCTTCATCTGTTTATCTATCCATCCATCCCTTCGCTCTATGTATCTCCGTATAATTCCGTCTGATTTAACTCTATTCCCCCTCCTCCTTGTAATTAATTCCGTTCCAACCCGTTTCGCCCTCTATCCTTTTTATTTTAACCCATCCATCCCACATCTGCGCTATTCGCTAACACACCCTTTTCCCAGTCGGGATGCTCAACGCGCGCACCTCGCTCCAAGATAAATACGGTACGGGCGACATGTCGCTCTCCAGCAGCTCCGCCTCGTTCCACCCACCAACGAACAACCGCATGTCGTATAGGCGCTCGGGCGTCGTGCGCGCGGAAGTCCCTCGTTATCGGGGGGCGCGCGGGTGCGGATCCGGCGAGTGTGGAGGAAAAGATGCCTACTAACTTTTTCTGCGCGGTTGTCACCAATCTCACCTCCTCTCAGGTCGGCGACCTGGCGCTCGGAGACCCCACGTACGCATTGGGCGAGATCAGGGTCACGACTAGCTCGACGGTCACGGAGATTTGATTTGCGACTGCGCCTTTTTTGTGAGCCACGGACTGCGCTTGATACAATTTTTTTTCATTCATTGCATTCACTTGTACATACATACCGTCCGTCCCCGCCATTCCCCTTCATACTCGCATGGTTGCTGAAATTTCCGAGGTTATGGTGAAAGTTGGGTTGGTTGCGCTGCCGAAACTTGACTTGGATGTCACGGTGGGTCGGTCGGTTGCCTCAGTACAAGTATCGACAGTAGATTTGAGAAATCGAAAATGCAGGGCAATTTTTAGAAAGACATGACGAGCAGCCGATGGGGGGCTTTCCAGGTCTACTCCTTTTGGCAGAAATGTGCACTGTTAAACAAAACATACTTCGGGAGGCCATTCACTAGGTGCTCTTAAAGTTGAAGAGCCGCGCGTGGCCGCAGACGCGGTTGATCTTTGATGTTGATCTGATCAGAAGCCAAATATTAGCTCCGTTGTTACCCGAAATTTCCCGATGGCGATCAAAACCTCGGTGTCGAGGTCGGCGATGCCAAGCACGACTCCCATCGCGCAATAAACAACGGGTTGAGTCAAAACCACCATTTTCTGAACTGACTACTCTCATCCGTGCCAAATGGCTTCCATTGAATTTGTTTGGTATTACTGTTGGGCCCGATGACAGTGAGCGGGATGCCCGACACCAGTGAGCGGGGTCCCGACACCAACTGCCGACAACCACCGACAGTTGTCAGGAATTTTCGGAGTCAGCCGAACAACACTTTGGCTTTTGATCAGATCAACATCAAAGATCAACCGTGTCTGCGGCTCTTCAACTTTGAGAGCACCTACTTCTGGCGCTACGGTTCAGCCGCTCCCTAAAGTCTGGTATCAACTTGAATCTGCTGGGCAATGATTTAGAATTTCCTCCACATCATGGTCTACTCTTATCTTAGGTTTGGCTCGCCTCCGCTAACTTCTAAGGCTCTCCGTCGCCACAATGGGCAATAGAATAGTGTTGAAGTAGTTCAATTGTATACAGTTAGGTAGCTTTCTGTTATGTACTTAGGGTCATAGGACTCTCTCTCAGAAACTTTCATTATGCTTCATCGACAAAGCGCAGGAACCTCGGCAACTTCACACTCCTCCTCCTCCACCTGGATGTGCGACTGTTATGATTCTCAATATATTTGCGTAATTGTGCCAAAGCCTCTTGAGACGCAACGGTATCCTGATGCTCTGGACCTAATGCCAAGGTCTTCTTTTCCACAATGGTTAGCCAGAGCTGTTCAGCCTGTGCAAATTTCCCAAGGTCCTGGTATGTGAGGGCCAGATTTTCCATAGCATTCAGAGTATCTGAATGTTCTGGGCTCAATATCCGCTTCCTTTTCTCCAATACAGAAACTTCTAGTTCCTCGGCATTTGTGAATCTTCCTAGCTCTGAATATGTGACTGCAAGATATGCCATGGCATCCAGTGTTTTTGGGTGCTCTGTGCCCAAGATCTGCTCCCTATTCTGTAGAACAGACACTTGAAGCTCCTCCGCATCTGCAAACTTCCCAAGCTTTGAATATGTGGCTGCAAGATTTGCCATAGAATTCAGTGTATCTGGATGTTCTGGGCCTAATATCCGCTTCCTTTTTTCCAATACAGAAACTTCCAGTTCCTGTGCATTTGTGAATCTTCCAAGCTCCCAATATGTGGCTGCAAGATATGCCATGGCATCCAGTGTTTTTGGGTGCTCTGTGCCCAAGATCTGTTCCCTATTCTGTAGAACAGATACTTGAAGCTCCTCCGCATCTGCAAACTTCCCAAGCTTTGAATATGTGACTGCAAGATTTGCCATAGCATCCAGTGTATGTAGATGTTCTGGGCCCAATATCCGCTTCCTTTTCTCCAGCACAGACACTTGGAGCTCCTCCGCATCTTTGAACTTGCTCAGCTTCCAATACGTGGCCGCAAGATTTGCCATAGCATAGAGTGTATCTAGATGTTCCGGACCCAATATTTCCTTCCTTTTCTCCAGTACAGACACTTGCAGTTCCTCTGCATCTGTGAATTTCCCAAGGCTACCATATGTTGCTGCAAGACATGACATGGCAATCAAAGTATGTGGATGTTCATTTCCCAAGATATCCTTCCTGTCTTTCAGCCATACTTCACAGAGTTCTTGGCTTTTTTGAAAATGACCAGAGGAGTAGTAAACCTGCTCATATGGGTAGGGGAAATTGTGAGCGAGCTGTGGGTTGTCATGGAGAACAGAGTTGAGGTGGGGCAAGAGATTGATGTGGAATACTTGGTCATCATGCACAACCGACATTGCAAGTATTACCGCTGTGCACAGTCGAGTGGAATCTGCATCCAGAATGGTATTCCTGGTCCAGTCATGCACCAACGGGTGGATGAACAGTGAGTTGGTATTATAATCCTGGTTCATCAATGAGTATGCCTGGATTTCCGTGGTTATATCGGTGAAACGGAGTTCGTCCCAAGTCCCAATCTGTGTCAAAAAGTTCTGAAGGAATTCACGAGGCTCCTTTATTTGTTCCTCTGTAGGTCCCAAGGGATGATGTTGGTATGTGGCAGCCTTTGAAAAAATGGCCTCTGATATTTCCTCATGGTGGAGGAAAGAGCATATCTGCAAGAATCTCGCAGCCACTGAGCCCAAAGACTTGAAGCTGAGGTCCCATGTTGTATATACAGACCACGCATATTTGTCATGAGACTGGGCAGCGAGTCGACTCAGAAGCTGAGCATGGTTTTGCTCATAGAGTGTGAGAAAGTTTCTCAGCTTCCCAGTCTGTGCGATGAATGCACCTGCTTGGACAACTGCAAGGGCAAAACAGTGGAGGGCCTTTAAGGATGAATAGAGAATAGAACAACATCTTGAGAGCAAATACCTTTACAATCTCTGTTGCAAGAACTTCTGTGTCAGTAGTTTGAGGCTCAACAGCACTAGCCAGCAACAGCTTTACTGCATCTTCTTCCTCCATATCAGAGATGTGGTAATGGGCATCCGGGGCATGCACGTGCAGTTTGGGATTCCGCGAGGTTATCAAGATATTTCCAGTGGAACTTTGAGGGAAATAATGGAAGAGATTGATTCTGGGATCATCGGCATTGTCAAATATGAGCAGCCATTCGTCCTGGCGAGATGCTAGCCAGCGAGAAGCATCCTCATCCTCGCTTCCGATGCCCCGAGTGACAGAAATATTTCTGAGCCCCCTTTTGATTGTGTCAATTGTGCTGGCATCAAGGAAAAACACATCCATGAACCTGTGCAAACATTAAGGTTTCCACTAAATACAGCTTGGCTGTGAAAATCCCACCGAGACTTTTCAGTTTCATCAAGGAATTTCAGGCAGATTTGGGTCTTTCCTGCTCCACCTAGTCCATGCAATAGGGACACGTGCCGCTTGCCAATATCTTGTGAAAAATAGGCATGCAGTTTGTCCAGGATTTCCCTTCTTCCATGGAACATGCGGGAAGGAGGGGGACAGCTTGTGGTTATGGGAGGCAGTGGAGCTTGTGTACCAGGGACACTTGCTTCATGTGCTTCCTTGGTGCCTCAGCTACATGGGAGTAAAAAACAAGTGCTGATCATACCATTGATGTTGAGGTCGGCCACAGACATCAGCTTGAAAGACACATGAGGGCCAGAAGTCCATTGGCAGCGAGATGCTCACAATGAAATCATTACGCAGCTTCACCAGTCGTGTTTTGTATCTGGTCAGCTCATCTCCAATACTAATTGACTTGCTAAATTCTTTGAGGCGGTTGAGGACTCGGTTCTTCTGGCTCTTCTGGATTTGGCCCAGGTTCAATTGAATTTCATTCAGCAAGCTGACCAAATGATATGAATAAATTGATGAATTGCTGCACAATCAAACCATTCAAGGTCCCCGCAAAGCCGTTGAAGGCTTGTCGTAGCAGTGACATCGTGGAGGGAGATCTTCTCCTGCAGTACTTTCACAGTGCCTACGATGTTCTCACACAATTCCTCAAAATCATCTCGGTTTTTGGTCATTTTCTGATACTCAACAGTAGTAAGATTACTATCTACATCCCAGCGTGGGGCAGCACACACCTGGACCGCCTCCAAAATCGGTACGATGGGGCCTAAAGCCCCGTTGAGGTACGGAAACGGCAGGCACTCTGCAGCTGCTGTGATTGTCCTGGCTGTTAGAATCAGGTTCGCCAGCCAATCTGGCGAGCTCCGGGTGCCTGGAGGACCAGGTGATGGTGTGGGCTGCGGGGTCGTCATAGTGGTAGATGTCCAAGTGGCGAAGCGCCCATTGCCGTAAGCTTTAGGCATATTTACACCGCGTGGCATCGCCCTATTAATAGTTAACGTTCGAAGCCAATGCGGACCGAAGGCTGTAATGTCACGCCGCAATATGATCAGTATCTTGTGTCGTTTCCTTGCGGCTCATTTTATTCTTCACCCCTGGGGAAAGAGAACACCCGAGTAAGATAATAAATAAACGAGTGAAGGCTTGCTGCAACTGCGAGGCCTTGCTCGCGGGAAGTCCAAATCTGATAAATGTCAGGAAATGATCAGTAAGAGAATTACTGTGCGATCCTTGCGCGCGGGGTGTTCCCATATCAAAAAAAAAAATTTAAATGAACGCGGTGCTGTGCGCCGGAGGTCATTGCGTGAATGTAAGATGTGAGCCTGTGAACCTTGCTCACAAGGTATTCAAAACTCAAAAAAAAAAGAAAGAAAACACAGTGCCTGCAAAAATCCGCTGCACGGTATGTTTGCAACGTCTCATTTTCAAGTTTCAACCTCCAGCAAAAATACTGAGAATAGGAATGAAAAGAAAGATTAAATAATAGCCAAGAATGGGTAATTATCGTTTCTGGGATGTAGAGTGTACTGCTGAGTGATATGCCAGTTGCGGGTATGGTCAGGTGGGAGTTGATGGCAGCCTGTAAAATATGTTCAGAATTTCAATATTCGTTATTCGGACCGTGCCGTGTAATTTTACCTACCTACCTACCTCGAACTAAGGCACCGGGAACTAATGGTGTTGGAACCACGCTTGCACATCATATCCGAACTAACAATGGCTCTCAACTGTCGGCCCAGCAGGCCTCTCGCACGCATTGCAAAAAAAAAAAAAAAGTTGATAAGATATTCGCATAGTTCAGGCCTGCTTCGAAATGGTGTCCCCTGCATCCGAATACTACTGTGTTAGGGTCACACAGCCCGGTTTAGCTGCTTCACCACTGAACTGCATATGTCTTATTGTTGTCTTTGGTTAGTTAGGTAAGATTTTGTCTAGTGATTTGACTCACGGAGTCTGTGGCCAATCACTATTGTTCAAGTTTCTGATTCCCAGCCTGCGTCAAGATCCTCCTTCGTTCTTGAAACAATAAATCTGCAAACTATATGCTGTGGGTGGGCCGAGGACGAGTTGTAAAATGAAAAGGTGTCCATTGAATAGTTCAAGCCTGATTTGAACAGGCGTCTCCTGTATGATGATATTGTAACAATGGATATATCACAAGTGTGGGCCATTCCACCACTGACCTGTATTTCTTTACCTTATGCTCTTGGTTACATGTGTGAATTATTGAACATAATAGCGACTTTGCGCAAAAGCCATCAGAGCCATCAGGTGGCTTTTTGCAGTGCGCAAATTGATGGCTCCCGGCTCGGATGGCTGGAATACTTGGGGTCATTTGGAAAGGTACTACCTGCAGAGGGAACATATCCACATGTCTGTGCACCTACTGCCATCGGACTGTCTCACAGGCATTGACTGAGCTCCCATTACAAGGGAAATTTTACATTGAATCCATTATTGAGGCTGGAGAAGGTTGGTATGTCAGTTCTCAAGCTTGACATAATTGTTCACCCTACTGAGTGTTTATATGAGGGGGGAGAATGCATTTTTGAATTGTGCACTCGAGCCAGGAGCCATCAATTTGCGCACTGCAAAAAAGCCACCTGATGGCTCTGATGGCTTTTGTGCAAACTCTCTAATTAAGCTTGATGGAAACCAACATGTTTATGACCAAACAAACACGCAATTGATCACACACGTGATTGCGGAGTTTGAATTTGACTTAGCGCAGTTCCGCTGTTTGCTTGAGTAGACTTGAGTATATTTTGGATTCGAAAATCGGAGATTCTAGGTTAGGTGAAGGGACTTTGTAATGTCTCTGAGTCCCCGTTCGGAGGATGTATAGGTGATCCGACTAGTACTGATGCCTTGGTAATGGGCATTCTGGGTCGAAATGGTTTAGCACCCTCGCGCTGCTAAATCGGTTTTAATAGCTTTCTTGTTTCCTTTTTAAAGTGGGACTACTAAGTATATGCAAACACGGTGCGAGTTAAAATAAGATTCTAGAAGGGCACATATATGTTATTTTGGCTCGTAACGGATCAAGATTTAAGGAGCAACACCAGTCTGTTACGAGGTTTACCATACTATGGCAGCCTGGCACTGGAATAGGAAGACACTACCAGCCTGGTGAGCGGCTTGCCAGCCCTGGTGAACCTTTGGGAAACCTTGTAAACATCAGCTCGGCTGTTGCCGATCACCAGATCTTAGCATGATTTCCCGAATTTCGTGATGAACAAGTTCCATGGCTAGTGAAAATATTCTGGGAGCCACATTGTGCCAGGGACACAGTTCGTACCTCGTACTCTCCTTGAGAATCGAACTGCTTGTCTTCATTTTGTATTGGCTCTATTTATTTGACGGATCATGGTACAGACGAAATTGAGGAGCTGCAAAATATTACAGAGATAGGGTAGTGCTAGAGGCCTATGACTCACTCCGCTCTGCACGGATGAGCAGGAATATATCGGGTAATACGTTGTGAATAATCTGAGGAATCCAGAGACAGAGTTCGGAGTCGGCTCTCGAAAGATAGTGAACCCAAATCGTTTGGCAGCATGATTTGCCAAGGCACACCAACGGGATATTATGCACCGTAAAATTACTGCTTGGAGATTTGGCGTCCTGGGGATAGATGATCAGCGCAGCTATCGTAGATTGCCGCTCCGCTTCTAGGCACAAATAATATAAAATAGTTCATGATAAAGCGCGAGGCACAACGTTGCCGCTCTAGAAGAGATACGAGAGAATAGTTCCGAGCCCGTGAGTTTCCCAAAAACTTGACGCGACTGTGAACCATGAGATGTAAACGGCCTGCATCAATGCCTCGTTTGAAATTCGAGAATAACGCGTGGCGAGCAATGAATCCGGGAGAGAAGTACGGCCCATTGGAAGATTCGCGACTCGGAACCTGCCTCTCCAGCTTAAAGAAGAAAGGGAACACATGTATGATCCAGGTGTCTTGAAATTTTCGGATGGAGTCGTAGACACTGAACAGCCGTCGACAGCCATCTTGGGCAGCTTGCATTCTAGGCAGTCGAGTAGCAATTTTCTCGAGCATTTTTTGGAGCCTTGGGGCGATGCCACGATGGAGAGCGATGAGAGTTGGGAGAGAGAGAGTGGCGGCAGGAGCCGAAGCGGCGATCAGGCGCCAAGCTTGCGTAAACATGTGCGACCTCTTTCTTTGCTACCATGTCCACGGTTCCCGAATGTGTAAGCTGACGCCTCGGAATTTGCTCGGGGCTCACAATTTGCATGCCCCAGACTAGGGACTCTCTTCGGGTAGCGGATTAGGGTGGATTCTCATCGCCCATCCTCTCTTCTCGATCTCCTCTTCATCCTCTGCCGCCGGTTCTGTGTCTAATCCTCGTCTGTTGGCTCAAAGCACTTAATGTTTCCGCTTCTCATTCTGGAGAACTCGTTCACTCGCCACAAAACCACCCTCCCCATTCCCTCCAACCTTCTGTCGCACATCCACCATGTGCGCCATCAGCTGTGTGAGCGTTCCGGTACGTCCTCTCAATCTCTCTGCTCCGTTCCTTGCTCAAGCCAATTAAATTCCTGCCGCAGTGCTAGACCACGAACCTATCGTCCCATAGAAATCATCGCGTTTAGAGGGAGGACTTGGAATACGAACTACAGGTGTGAAGCCCGGTTTCGCTGCTGGTCATATGCTAATCAGCTTGTAGATACATCCCGTCTCCGTGGAGGTCCCTCAACGGTCGTATTCCATCCACTGCGGGCACCGCCCTCGCCATCGACGTCCCGGGCGCGCTGGTGGGAGGAGGGTTTGATTAACCTATAGTGGCCGTATCGTTTCTTGCTGGTGGCACGATTTGTCGTTGGTACGTCCCGATGCACGTATTCTATTCTAAATCTCTGACTCTAGCCCCTGGCGCAGCTTTTCGGTCATACGACAGACGCACGATGTGACCACGAGGTTAGTATGATACTCGGCTTTATCAACCACAGAGCGCGGTTGCTGCGCCGACGCCTGCCCACGACGCCAACCTCACGTTTCAGCCATCATACACCCGACTATCTGCGACGATTTTGCGTGTAATTCGTGCGCCGCCCGCCGCTTCACTGCGCGTCGTGCTGCCGCACCCAACTTCTAACGCCACGGGCATTCTCCGTCCGCGCGCGCGCGCTTGCCACTATCCACCAGGCAGATTCTCGTGCGTTCGGCATTCGCACAGGCGCACGGGAGAGGGTGAGACGAGCTGCGCACCATCTGCCGCCGTGTGGATATCCTTTGTCGGCGAGCCCCCCGATCCTGCGTTTCTCTTCGAACTTCCACCCACCGACTCAGTGAACGCTGAGCGTGCGCTGGCAACTCCGCGAGCAGACACATAATAAGCGCTCGCACGCTTGAGGCTCCATGCGCAAGGCCGAAGGCGGACGCGCTGCCGCTTTTCCCTGGTATGTCCTTCACTCACCGAGTTGCCGCTGCACCGACGATATACTCATCCAGTGGCTCGACTTGTCTCTTCGACTACTCATCCTTCCCTTGGAAATATTCAGCAACTGTTATCTGCCGTACGCTCGGCGCGCGCAACGGTGGACGGCGCTGCCGCTTCTCGGTACGTCTGTCGCTCGCCGAGTTTACCATGCGCGCGCTCATTGTGTAGTTCAGAAGACCGTGTTCGGACTCTCGACTCCACGTCGTTGCTCTGTACATAGGTAGGTAAATACTCGAGTATTTAGTCACTCTACACATGCTTATTGCCAACGCGAGAGAGAGGTCTACCCCGGTGACAGGTGCTGCGCATTCTTTTCGGTACGTCCTCGCTCGGCCCGCAGCGGTCATGGCGTGCTCGAGGTGCTGCTGAGGATATTGTGTACGCGTTCGCAAAATGTCGCGCTGGGACACCAAGTACCCCGCCCTCTCGCCGTTTGCAGGCCGACAAGATATCCATGGATAATATTTGCGATGCTGGTGGATATATACAGATGGTACGCATAGACTGTTCCGACTCGTGCTGTTGAAATAACTAGATATTTGTTCGTTACTTGCTTAATTTCTCCCGCCATTTTATCTACTTTGCTATCCATCCTCCACCTTGCATTCCCCATTGATACACACATCCGGTTTACCACCCCAATTCAAACTTCAAAGACACAGTCATCCTACTCGATTATGTGACATGTCCTAGACTCAACGACAGACCTGACTATGGAAACCGGGACGGGACAGCTTACTTTTGATCAATTTTGATGGAATGCCGACTGATCTTGGGACGGCAAAGCAACGGCAAAGGGGAAGGACCCCGAATACCAAATGATGCTAGTCTCATCACAGTGACCGAAGGGTGTGCGTACTATTATTTAGTAGGAGAGTCGAGTCGTGCTTGGAAGAAAATTACAAAATAAAGGCATGGAACTATTCCTATACATACGAGGCTTGAGAAGTCATGATATAGGCCTGATAAGTTGTTGCTAGGGTACCAGTTCGGTCGCGGGTGTTCATTTTTTGGTGTTCAAACTATCAGTGTCTCCGTCATTGACTGCGTTGTCTTCGTTCTCTTGTTGCACGGTGGCTTTGGCGCAGTTTTTACATTTAATTGTCTCCTCGACTGCGAATGTTCGGACCGGGCTATTACTTTTCTTTTTTGCAAATTTCCGGTATGACGCACATATCGCAAACTTGAAGAACTTTGCGACTTTCGCGTCATAGTTTGTCCTTGTGATGTACCACCTTTTGATTTTTTCAGAATTTTGGCACAGCCAGCCAAAGTGCCGACGGCAAGTGCTGCTGCTTGGTTCCGGGCACGTAGACAAACACACTCACCACTTCAACAAAACAACTAAACTGTGACCGTGGACGCGACGGGCACATGATACAAGGTATATATACCAGGCGAGTCTGCTTGTTCTTTTGGGCCCCTCTTCCGACTGAACCTGGGCAGGGACTCACTGATTATATGTCAACGTCCCTGGGCAATGCTCAAGAGCGTTGCTTGCCATAGATGGAGGCAGGGGCTTAACCCCTGCCATCAGCAACTTTACAAGTTCTTTTTGGAGAACTTATCTCCACTTTCGCCACTTTTTGGAACTTTCAACTTTTTTATCAACTTTTTTCCTGGCTTTTCTGGTTGAACAACGGCTTATATCACTTTTACATACTTTTCACTTATGACATGTCCCAGCATTGAAATCACATACAACTGAATCATGCCACACATAATGATGTACATTCTAGGATTAAAAGTTATTCCACATGCAATTCAAGTCGCCCGAGTGGCAGTGAGTGCCATTTCAGTGAACTGACTTATTTAGCCAGAGGTACGGCCCAGGACCGGCACTTCGGGGTGTTCACATTAGCAAAAATCAGTTTTTATCTGTGTGAGTACTCTCCAAACCTCAGGGGGACATGGCGGAGGAAGTCGAGTTTGAAATCTTGTCAGTATTTCAAACTCCGCTATTCCGATCATCGGATCGATCTCATGGCGTGACTTTGACAGATGGTTGGTGATGCCAGCGCGTCGTCTTTCTCTTTCTCCCCCCACCTCCCTCCGCTCTGCTCCCTTCAAAATGACCCTCAAGATCGTCAAGGCACCTCAAGCACACTTCACCTCAAGATATGGCCATGCACTCGAGCTCTCTCATCGGACACGAAACCCAGGATTGATCAAGACGCTCTTTGTGCTGGGCTCTTCAAGTATCCTCTTCAAGTCTCTTCGTCTTCCGTTGCATCAAGATACTGTTGGACCTCGTTGTTTCTGTTCTCTAATTGCCTCAATCCTTCCATACCTGGCCTCTATGCTCATATCCGTCCCCTTCACACTTTTAGCCTTGCGACACATTGACGTATTTGCTAATGTCTTCCGTACTACCACACTCTCATGCTCGGTGAGCTTCATACATCCCATATATATCATTCTCAAACTTTCTACAGCTCCAGTAGTGTTCGCATATCTCACACTGTCCAGGTGGTCGCTGTCTCGGTCCGCGTTCTCTGCCCTTCTTTAAGATTCCGCTACCCGAGTCATGCGACTTTATCCATCCTGGTACGTGAGCTTGATCTTAAACTGACGCTCTATCCTCCTCATTTGCTTGTAGAAACATTATTCCTCCGTTGATGTCAACCTATCCACGTAGAATGTACCTATTGTTTACTGTGTTAGCTATGTCCTGCAATGGAATTTGTGCTTTATGACCCGCATTTCACGCTTGAACAGTCTCTTTTTATCAACTTTCGTGTATCTTTCCTGCGCACTTTTGCGTCGCTTTGCTGTCTTTTAACGACGCTTTTCAGCTTTTAAAAGTAAACGGACCTGGCTTAAAAAAGACGCGAAACACTTTTGACTTTTGTCGCTTTTCACCACTTTTTCCACTTATAAAAGCTGTAAAAGTTCCTAAAAGACTATCTGTAAAGTTGCTGATGGCCTCATATTTACTTGACACTGATGCCGCCCTTGCACCTTGAGGATGTCGTCCCCGCGTCGCCTGCGTTTCGGCGCCAAAGCTGCCGTTGGATCTGTTCAGCCAGCTGGAACAGACCCCCAGCTGCAGCGCTGCCGCCCCTCGGCCTCGGCCCCCGCCATCTGCATCCCCCGCGCACCTGGCCGACAGTGGACACCATCATTCACTTCCCTTCTGCCCTGCAGCTGCTCCCTGACTCAAGCTCAAGCTCGTGGTCCTCGTCAGCGGCGCGTTCAAGTTCCTGATGGGCGAGGAGGGCCTGTACGTCGCTTCGGCGGGAGCTTCGGTGCGCCAGTACACGGTACGATGAATGTGTTAGTGTGTGGTGCAATAGGTATGTGGGTATGGCAGTCCATGGTGCGTGAGCATCCCCATGGGCGCACCAACCGGGCGGCCCGCCTCCCCACTGTACGCTGTGGTACACCGTGCAGCCCCTGTCCGCAACACTGCACAAACGGTGTACGAGCGGTATGTACTCCCCACCCCGTCCGTGTCACCCACGCTCCCGCTTTCGTCTTCCAGTGCCACACGCCGCCCCTCGTCCTTTCACACGTCGAAGCAGGACAATGCGCAGATGCGCAGCGCACCTGCATGTCGTGCCCAGTGGGGGGTACCTTGCACGTGTGCAGGTTCGTACACGAGTGTGGCAGGGGGATGGAGAGTGGTCTTTTCTGTGGATGGACTGTGGCGCGACCAGCCTCCCAATGGTACAGACCGTACAGCTACCCGTTGCGTCACTTTCTTTTCTGCCCTTTGCACACCTAACTAACAAATATCTAGCAACACGACTCCTGACACAACCAACCCATGCGCGCGCGCAGAATTTCATGCCATAATATAACAGCAGAATGTATGCACAGTGCCAGCAGCCCGAATATTATTGGGGCGTCCACCGCTTCCACGCCCTTTGATGATCACTGTTTCGTGCGTTACAGTGACAACGCAAAGCAAACAGGAGCCTTGGGGCCCATGCACCATAAGTATATGTAGTCCTACAAAAGTACCATTCCTATTACTATGTATGATAGCTCAACGATGTAGACTTTCTGTATTTATTGCCTTGAATTTATGAGATCACTGACACCTAAAAAACCGAGTTTTACACTCTCTCCGTCGCTCGCTCGCTCGCTCCCTGAATCAGGTGACGATTCCTCAAACATCAAGTATATCCTACTGCATGGTGCGCCGCACCAACCAGTACAAGGGTCCTCGTAGGTTATTGTACCTTCAATGATGCTGCAACTGAATTGTCTTCAGCTCCGAATGAAGATTTTGATCCTTGGATTGAATATTATTGGCATCTGGGAATGTCGGACAAGGAAATCGCCTTGCAGGTGATGGACCATTTCGACCGTGAAGCCCACAGTTGCTCGTACGTTGCTTATTTCATGTTGCGACTTTCCGACTCATGGGAGGAGTTATAAGACCATACAACGTAGAAGAAAGATCTCGGGCTATTGGGTACTCGTCAGCGCAAGGCCACATTTGAAGATCTTGCACCTTTCGTCTATGACATCCGTCAGCGTTTCCCAAAAATGGGGGCCGCCGTCATGCGAACGACTTTGAGACAGGACTTCAAATTCAAGGTTTCCAAGTACGGCTACCAGTTTAATCTTTCCTCATTTCACTCAATTTATCACGTACAGACATCTGCTGAACGAGTATTTCAAGCTCACGGAACCGGAGGCTCACAAACAAAGACGCTTTCAAAGATTTAAAAGGAAAAGATTCTGGGCTGCTGGCGTCATGGACATTATTGCCTTGGACCAGCATGACAAGTGGAAGAGGTTTGCGCTTTGGCTACATGTGGGATTAGACCCTATGCAGGCCGCATTGCGTGGCTAAATATATGGTGGACCAATCGGAATGTAAGACTGATTTGCAGTTATTATTTAAAATCTGGACGTGAAATCGGCGGTGAGTCCAATATTCTGCATCGACCCCAGAGCTAATGCTGAGCATCCTGCCAGGTATCCCCCTTGTGACCCAGAGTGACCCCGGTTCCGAAAACTACGGGCTTGCTAACTGCCATACAAATGCACGTCACCATCTTGATCCGTCTCTCAAGGATACCCTGCAGCACCGATGGATGAGGAAGCACCAAAATATCAAGCCCGAAGCGCTCTGGTCCCAACTCCGACGTCAATGGACTCCTGGCTTTGAGGATGTCCTTGACCACGGTTTAAATAATGGACTATATAACCCGGACGATCCTCTAGAGAAGTACATTCTATCTCATCTACCACGGAGACCGAGTAACTCAATTTTGGCAGTCTTGTCTTTCGTTGGCTTGCCATCCCCTGGCTGCAGGCCGAACTTGATAAATGGCGCCTGCAGTACAACTCTAGCCCACGTAGGGCAGACAAGAACAAGATACTTCCTCACGGGATCCCAGATCTCATTACGGCCAAGCCGCACTTGTTCAATTCGGAAAATTTCAAGGTGACCATTTATTCTTTCACTTCAATCAGTACTGACATTTCGCATAGGTAATCGTACCTCCTGCCCTCTTTGACGAGCTGGAAAAAAAATGGGCTCCTCCGTCGGACCCTGTTTTTTCCTGTACTCCACCAGAATTCGACAAACAGGCCCAACATCTTTACTCGCAAATTCTCGGCTCACCCGCAGTCACCCTCCAGACATTTTGGGACATTTTGTCGCTCTCAAGGCTGCCTTCCTCACAGCACCATTCAATGATGATCTCGCTCATGCTTTCAGCATTGCCGATGACGGATTTCTACTGGAGATTCCTCTTATGGAAGGTCTTCGAGAGCTTCGAAACGGTGGCCAGGTTATCGGTCCGGACGGTTACCAATATTTTGGTGGTCTTGAAAACCCCCCTGGCCTCGAACAACCCGATACTGAAGTCGCTGCAATGCTAGTGGAAGAGCAGGAGGAAGAGGAAGAAGATCTGAGGCAGTATGCAGAATTCAGTGAATAGATATTTATTTGCGTATCTCCACAAGTTCTCAATCAGGATCTCAAGACACTTTAAAAATAACATGGGCAAAGCTCTGCACCTCTCTTTTCGCCGGTTTCTGTAATTCCCAAATGTCTCTGCAGTATGCTGCCGTCTTCACTCCCGCTGACTCCAACAAGGCTGTTATTTGCGGACGACCTGATTGCCTAACCAAAGTCTTTCCGCCGGGAACCGCCATGGAATATTTCGAAGACACCAATTCCACTTTCCCGGGCAGAGCTGTGTGCACTGACTGCAACAATTATTATAAGAGCAAATTGGGGACTGTAGCACGAGGTGACCAAATTTCTTTTCGAGGAACACTCAAGCATCATGACCGCTCATTCACTCAAAAGAAAATTAGGCCCTAAAATTTCTCAGACTGGACCAGAGTTACAAAACCATGCACTATCTATGACAGAAGTGGCCAGGGTCCAGAAAGATGTGGCACGTTCACAGCGGGGAGGTACTGCCTCTTCCCACATTGGCTTCAAAAGTGTCTTATTCGTATTTATTACGCAGAGCCTGGAAATTCCGTTCGTTCCGTTGGACCATCAATGACCATGCAACCCCCGCCAATTCCAAATCATTTTGGAATGTATTCTCAGCCAGTTCCGGGACTGTTTGGGGCATATCATCAATCTACAAGTCAGGGTCCGACCATTCACCTCCCTGGTTTTGCTCCTATAGGCCACCCAGCACCGAACCAACAAGTCCAGGCTCAAGGATATACCCCTGCACATGCCAGTCATGCCATGTGGCAGGCAAATTTAGCGCGGAGGGCGTACGCCCATGAAGGCGGTCATGTGATCGCGGTGCAAGTGCAATTATCCCACATGCCGGCAGGAAAGGTCAAACCTATCTTGGTCGCAGTACGTATTGCATTTTTTGTTCTTCGGCAAACTCTGACATTTTCTCAGGATATTCTTGAAGTCGCCACCAATATTCCCGTCCAAATCGGTTCCGCCGACCTCAAGGCCCATCTTTTCAACGCAATCCTGCCGAAGTGGAACAAGTTCAGCGGGAACTGGCCTCTTAATCCAGACGACCTTACATTGAGGCATGGCGCTACTGCTCGTCTTTGGGGAGCAATCGTACCTCTCTTGAATCCCATCACTCGCCTCATAGAGGACCGCAATGTTATCAGCGAAGATTTCTTCAAGCCTCCCAGGAAAGGGGGACAGCTGCCAGTTTTCAAAGCGGGGAGATACGTGACTCATTTGGAAATTCCTAACGACACTCTGGCGGCTCTCATGTCCCATCTTCACAAGGTCAAGGAGTCTGCCGACTTTGAAGCAAAAATCGCCAGCCAGGATGATGGCAGTGAGGTCATGATTTTTCGCTTGGGGCCCACTGGCTTCTGACTTATTATGGTAGGGCTCTGGCAGCCACACTCAGTCGGTGGCAGGTTCCTGGTCCTATCCAGCAGTGCGGCCCAGTTCACAAGCTCATGTGTCGCGAGGAAAGCGCTCCCAGTCAGCAATGCGGGTGTGTGAATTTCTTAGCGGTCACTGAATTACACTGACCAAGTTCAGACGGCTAAAACCAATGTCGACTCCGATGACTCCGATTCAGGCTTGGTATCGGAACAACCGTCTACTCCACCTCCGAAACATCCCCGTTTGATGGCGGCGGTGTTAACTTCGCCAGACAAGGATATTCTCGAGAGAGCTCTGATCGCACAGAGACATGCAACTCCGAATGAGCTATCTCTTTTCTGTGAGCCCCTATTTGCCTTACTAAGGTCCGTCCGAATCCGCGAACTCACATACTTTGTAGTCTCCACCCAGGCTATCAATGCTCAGATTTACCCAATTGTAAAACGGACTATTGCAGAGCTCATGGAGCTTTCTGCATCAAACACAGATCACAAATGGGACGAGCTGCTGGGCCAACCCTCCAGTGCGACACTGCATCTGGATCTGTCCCAGAAGAACCGTCAGAAAGGAGCCTTCAAGCTAGCGTCTTTCGGCCATTCCGACCGGCCCCTTTTCAGCCACAAGGACACTAAAATATGCGGCAAGCAAACTTTCTACACCGCATCAAAAACTAAAGAGCTCGGGCACCAAATAACGCAGCATATTCCTCATGATACCCGGCGTCAGGCCCAGAACCTCATGATGGAAGGAACCTGCTTGATATGGGGTGGAGCCCTTCTCGATCTTGCTTATGATGTCGTCACCAAGAAAGACAAAGAGTTTGGTGTGCCGCCACCTTTTGCGGTCCCGGACTTGCGTTTTGTCTCAGCTTGCCTAGCTATCGAGCAAATTAGCTCCTCCCAGCCTCGTGTCTTTCTCATTGAAGAGCACATTGACAGCAAGAAGGAAGGAAAGTTCCGAAAATTCATCAACAATGTTAACCCTGTACCTCTCTTCGCCTTCCATGACGACAACGTGGCGGATGGGGTTAATGACCAAACCCGAGGAGAATTCTTGTGCTTCACCCAGCATATCCAGTACATTAAAACACACGGCCTGATTTTTGTTGGCGACTACCAAGGTGTGTGGTCTTCTTTTAGCACCGACTACAAGGCTCACGAGTCCGATCCTATAGGCGGCAATCATTCTTTGACCGACCCTCAACTCATTTCGAAGGGGTAAGCAACATCGTCCTAGAGTTTCATTTTCATTCCCGTTGAGCGCCTTCTTCATGGCAGGTCACTAGGCTACATATTCGCCGAAGGCAACGTCCCTGCTGCGTTCGAGAGTTTCCCAGAAGACCACAGGTGCAACAAGTTCTGTCAATACTACCAGCTCACCAGCTTGAAGGGGTCGACTACCTCTTCTGTGGCCAAGACGGCTGCTTTGGCCCCCGACGTCGATTGGTCCCACCATGATGTCGATGGTACCAAGCCCATGTCAATAAGCTCTACGTACAGACACTGAGGTTGAAGCATTTTCTTATTCTTACTTCTCGCATACATACTATCCAGTCCTTTCACACATCTTCCCACCATACTGTTACTCAGGGAGGGTATCAAAGTAGAGGCTCGACTGGCCATATAGTCGGCGACTTGAGGGCTAATACACTCCAGCTCGCGTAGATCCACCTTCTTTAATCATGTACTATATTCCCTCCACCTATTCGTGTCTCACATTACTACCGATATGTGATATTATTGCCAACTCATTGAATGAATAATAACGGAGTCGGGGTAGTCTATTGCCGACACATTTGGGCGACGACGGCGAGGTGTGTTGTATAGAAGGCATGCTACACGTCTAGTATATCTGTTATTTCGAAGGATTCTGCTCAGAAAAGGATAAGATACGTACTTTTGGGAAAGCCGAGTTTGGGGGTGAATGACATCCGGAGAGGTGACGACGTCGCGAACGCGTTGCAGGGATGACGGCCGAGGCGTGTTGAGCGGCGAGTAGAGGGCATGCTACACGTCCAGTACGTCTGTTATTTCGAAGGATTCTGCTCAGAAAAGGATAAGATACGTACTTTTGGGAAAGCCGAGTTTTGGGGTGAATGACATCCGGAGAGGTGACGACGTCGCGAACGCGTTGCAGGGACGACGGCCGAGGCGTGTTGAGCGGTGAGTAGAAGGCATGCTACATGTCCAGTGCATCTGTTATTTCAAGGGATTCGGCTCAGAAACGGATAAGATACGTACTTTTATAACAGCCGAGTTTTGGGGTGAGTGGCATCTGGAGAGATGACGACGTCGCGAACGCGTTGCGGGGACGACGGCCGAAGCGTATTGAGCGGTGAGTAGAGGGCATGCTACACGTCCAGTATGTCTGTTATTTCAAGGGATTCGGCTTAGAAACGAATAAGATACGTACTTTGAGAACAGCCGAATTTGGGGTGAGTGGCGTCCGGAGAGGTGAGGATGTTGTGAACGCGTTGCGGTGATGACGGCCGAGGCGTGTTGAGCGGCGAGTAGAGGGCATGCTACACGTCCAGTACGTCTGTTGTTTCAAGGGATTCGGCTTAGAAACGGATAAGATACGTACTTTTAGAACAGCCGAGTTTTGGGGTGAGTGGCATCCGGAGAGGTGATGATATTGCGAACGCGTTGCGGTGACGACGGCCGAGGCGTGTTGAGCGGCGAGTAGAGGGCATGCTATACGTCGAGTACGTCTGTTATTTCAAGGGATTTGGCTCAGAAACGAACAAGATACGTACTTTTGGAACAGCCGAGTTTTGGGGTGAGTGGCATCCGGAGAGATGAAGACGTCGCGAACGCGTGCGGCGACGACAGCCGAGGCGTGTTGGGCGGCGGGGATAAGGCATGCTACACGTCTAGTACGTCTGTTATTTCAAGGGATTTGGCTCAGGAATGGACGAGATATGTACCTTTTGCAAAATCCAAGTTTTCTGAGGGTGAGTGGCATCTGGAGAGGCGGCACACCAAGGTGTTTCGGCAGTGATGGGCGAGGTGTGGTGAGCTCAAGTACGTTTATTTGAAGTGGCCCTGTGTGCCCAGCTCATCACGCCCGGAAGGGCAGCTTGCCAGGATCAGCAAGATTTCTCCCGTACATTGTATGAGCGACACACAGCCTGCCTACACGAAGCCGTCCCCCACCGCACGGAGTAAAAATAACAAAGCCAATGCAACAAGCCAGTACGTGGCATCTAGGATGCGTCGGATAAAGCGTAGCACGTCGGAACGCGTCGGGTGGCGGTCAGATACCATGTGGGCAAATATGCCGGTGCTGACTAGCAAGCGCATTTCTGCAAGAAGGAAAATGAACAGAAGCATGTCCACCTTTGCCGGACCAAGTGCAGGCGAGACATTGGTGGACAGAAGAAAGCCTTGAAGGTTAGCGGTCAAGTCCGGCACGTGTGTATCGGCAAAACCTGCATCGACTCAAATAACACTTTTGCACTTTACACCGTGCAACTTCATCCAATGCAGTCTGAGTATTCGATTCTATTTGTTATTTATTATAGTCTGACCATTTTTTTAAATTGCAGATGCGCCAATGGGGCAGTACGAGACGTCCGGCAGGCAGTCTTGAAAAGTTCGCAGCATAATAATACGGAGGAACTTGAAGGTAAGTGGGGCCAACCTACCTTCAGCGGCTAGCTCCGGTATTAATCAAGCATTCCTAGATATGCCAGAATTGATTTCCCTCCCGGACTCCGAGGATGAAATCGATGAGAGTCAGGAGACGTCGGACAGTGAGTGCATTCTTTTTGCAAGGCTATCAAGTCGAGGGCTTATTCGGTCAGAGGAAGCAATACTCTACGAACGTGTGCGGCAACTTGTCCACAGTTCCTCTCCTGCCGTGAATCCTGTAGGAACCCTCAGAAATAATTGGGTGGAAAGGGTGTGGAAAATTGCGGAGGAGGTTTATCAGCTGGACATCGACCGTGTAGAGGTACATAAGTAAACCGTGACATAGTTATCTTGAATATTCAGGATTGAGCGGGGATTTATGCACAACGATACGAAGTAAATGATGTCATCGACACCGGAGTCCTTTTCGTAACGTTCGAGATGAACGAGTTCCCCCGAGAGCTGGTTGATGCGGCCATAGACTGCTCAAATGTGGATCTCTCTTCTGCATCCCTGGTCTGCGATGGCTGAGCGCATCCCAGGCTCGATTATTCCGCAATGTTTCTGCGTTCGGCATAGGGCAGTGCTCAAAGTTGTATTTCCTGTTGGTGAATTGCGAGCTTCGACTAGCCAAGTACATCCACCACTTGGAAATCCGACTCGAGCAAGATGAAGCACCCAAAAGTGATTCCTCTGTCTACGCAGAGCACAGTCGAGTGCTTGTGCAGCTCCTACCCGCGCTCTCCAGATTAGAGAGTCTCGATCTCACTCTACCCGAGGGAACACATCCAGCTTGGACATCACCAGAGGACTGTATTCAATCTTGGGTCAAGCGCTGGCCCTCGAAACCTTTAAATCGCTTCATCTCCGCAACTGGCGCATCTCCGACCTCCCTCATTTCAAGTTGGCGGACATTATCTCTGGGGCTGGGAAACTCGAGGAAGTACAGTTCCTCGACTGTAATTTCCATGATGCTCTTGAATTGCACAAGGGCATTAAATCTTCGACGGTTCTCGCAGTCCTTGAATTCAGCCACTGTACCAACTTCCTCAGCGCTATCAACATGATCTCTCACAGTGTTGCAGTCAATGCATTATTGGTGGAGGGTCTTGATGGATTCCGCATTGTGAATATGGGAGCCAGGTTCATTAATATTGGGAATATGAGCCTTCATTTCAGCGGCTCGGAGGGTGAGTTTTCTGAGGCTGATTCCATTGTTGGCATCGACTAATTTGAAAGCATAGTTGACGTTTTCAGCAATGTTCTCACCCTTCATCTTTCACTATATCTGTCGAGGAATGGCTACCCAGAGGTCATGCTATTGCTGCATGAATGGCTGCCGACATTCACACTACCGGGCTCAGACAATTTCGATTTTCAGTTGACCATTGAAATCGACATGAGAACACCGTCAGATGAACGGAAACAGTGTTGGATGGAGGCTGAAGCTTGGTTGGGGAGCAACCATAGTGTAGTGGTCAGCTCAACGCAGATGAATAGGCTGGGTGACTCTGAAAGTATTAGCTTCCAGTTTCATCGTGCCACAGCATCCTTTACTGATCATGAAGTGAGTTTTTTTCATCTGTCAGTTGCCCGAGTTAATAAAACCCCATAGCTGGATTGAATATATGCCTGAATTTATATATTATGCCGTATAGAATGTCATTACCCTCATGAGAATGCTAAGCATCATTTGATATCCGGGGTCCTGATCATCGGCCCGTCCTGCGGCACAAGTGCCGGAGTGATGCGATCACATCAAACTAAGCTGTCCCGTCCCGGTTTCCATAGGAGATCGGGTGGATGGGCGGATCTGGGTGTCGAATAAATGAGTGACTGAATATCTATGGTCAGAAATTCCAGGTTCACGTGAAGGCTACGCCAAATAAGAGCGCATCAAGGAGAACGATAGCCAAAGTGCCCATGGCGCGGCCCGGCCTGGAAGCTCTAGGCTCGGCTTATGTCCCAAATTTGATTTCCGGCTTATAGGCGGATCACGCTTTAAGATCATGATAAGATCAAGATAAGATCACGATAAGAGCTGGGGGTCTGACTCTGAACCACCCATAAGAGGATAAGAACACATTCAGTTCTTCTGAGCTTTTTGACCCTCAAAACAGGTGGCTGTGACCTGTGGTTTTGCACACACCCACCCGTTTCGAGGGTCAAAACGGAGCAGCAAGGATATGCCATTTGTGCCATCAACTGGACTTTGCTTATAGAATGAATCTCTGCATACCTGCACATGCGTATCCTGCAATTTAAATTATTAGCAATTCTGCGTTGAATTTCCGGAAACTTGAACAATGAACGCTGCCATCATCTGATCTGATCGTGGTGGCGGGTGATGCGCTGTTGATGCGCTGATACAGCCTTTTGGCTATTTTTTCGAAGCAGATTTACATAAGGAGGTCCCCAATATTTTCAAAGTTGCGTGAGGTGTGCAGTCTCGTAGAAATTCCAAGAATAAATTTATGCCGACCCGGAGAGAGGCTTTCTCGAGCCTACTTTTTCGCTACTTGTTTCGCCGCACAGAGATGCAGTGAGCTTTTACATTTTTGGGTGCTTGGATTGTAAGCAAGCTCACGTGAGCGGAAGAAATGTGAAAACAACAGGGCCAAATAGGCGTCTGTTACTGCCGCCCCTCCTGAGACTCGCTCAATATTCCGACATTTTGCTTCCCAGAGAATACTTTCAGGGACAAGTTCTTGCGATTTAGCCCGCTCTACTCCCGGCCTCTTAGGCTCGCCTGCCGTTTAGTCAGTCATGCACGCCGCTTACGTTCAACGTTTACGAACTTTTACTCAGCAAATCGCCGGTTTCATCGATTTGTCACTGTACTTCTGGGGCATCATGCCATCCTCACGACGCCTCTCCCACCAACTATGTCTACTAGTAGCCCGACTTCAAAACCTCGTGGCACTTGCTCATTATGTCGACAGCGGAAAATCGTGTGTATCGTTATCGTGACATGTACATCTTCGCTACTAACCAGATCTGCAGCGCTGTGATGGCGGAAATCCGTGCGGCGGGTGCAGGAGAAGTAGGACCCCCGCGACGTGCACATATGGCGTGAAGGTGTCTGTTCCGCCCCGATGCGAATGGCTGCCGAGAGGAGGTCAGCGGAATTCGTTTACAGACATCTGCTTCTAATCACGCATCTCTCACAGCCGCATGTGTACGATGCAGGTATGTAAGTTGACTTCCAGACAACGGCTTTCTCAGCGAATCATGTTCACAGGGAGCAAAAGAGAGTTCGCAATTTTTATTTCATCATATTCGTTTTTCTGACAGTAACTCTAGAAGTGCAACGGCGCTGTCCCATGCTCTTGGTGCACAAAAGCCCGTCCGCCAATCCAATGCCATTATAGAAAACCTACCCGGGCTCAATCGAAATACGAGAGAACTCATTCCACAAACGACTCCGCAGATCCTAGTACATCTTTGTCGAATCTTCCGGATCCCGACTGCTCTTCTACCGACTACTGGTCCCCATTCTGCAGCATAAATTCAGGACTAGATCCATTCGCGGAAAGTCCGCTTTGCGAATCTCCGGAAACGACCAATTTCGACCTTGACTTCATGAGCTACTTTGTCCCGGCGCCTGTCATAACGGAATCGACCGTTTCCACGTCGGGAAACAGCAATCTTTGCGAGCGCAACCCTTTCGGAGATCTGGTCCCTCCCGGGGCCCGGAATTCCCTTCTATTTCCACCCCCTCATGTATCTCTCAGTCCAGCTCCACAGCCTACGATGGATCACAAGAACGAGCTATTTAGCATGTCCGTATCTTTCTTCCACTGCCTTGAAATTTTTATAACCATTCCGCAGATGCAACCGTTTCCTGCACCATGGCTGGCAATACGGACTCTCTCTGAGCACCCCGAAGTGGAATACCCTCTACCGAGGGGATCAATCCGGCATCGTTGTACACCCCACGGTGGTGAACATTTGCCAGCTGATAGGCTGCCTCCTCACCAACCACCTTCAGCACCATACATGGGTATACCACACGGACCAGACCATCGCGGAAGAGGAGCAGGTCTCTCTGCAGCTGATCTTCGAGTTTGTGAGCGCTGGTCCAGGAATTGCGCCCAATCCCGTGACATCTCTGGGGGCGTGTGTATATCTGGCAACCTACTGTGTGCGGAAGGGGGATGTCAATGGATTTGAAGCATATATCTACAAGGGAGGAGAAGTGGTTGAACAAAATGAGGTCGCGCTGGGTCTCGTGGAGAATCTGCCTCAACTCGAACATCGCATAGTCGGTGATGCGACCTATTCTCCGCACCGAGTTGAAGACGAGGGCCGTGCCGCGGTCTCGCAGTTGATGTTCTTTGACATGATCAGGACTCTGGTTCTCAAGCTTCCCTCTGTTCTCAACGCAGCGCTCTTCTCGAAATTCACGCGCATGGCTGTAAGTGTGTTTTGTTCCACTTGGTGTCTTCCCTACTCACACTAGTCCCAGAGAAAAAATCGTACCTGTACGGACGTGCTGTTCCTCCGATCGAAAAGCGCAATGTTCCTCGTCGAAAGCCAGTTCATGGTTTCCGCATGGAACAAATCAAAATCGAGTAAGCTCCCCGCCAAATACTCCCCGGCTAGTCTCCAATCACACAACGACAGGCTCCTCCGTGTTCCCCACCGAGTGGTCCCGCGGCTACTGGTATCTAATCGAAGACATCCACACGCACCTCAATGTCATCAATTCGTGCTGGACCAAGGTCTACATGATCCCCGAGCTCCGCACGGTCTATCCAACGCTGAAAACGTGCATGATATTGGCGCTTACGGCGATGGTGGAGCTCTTTGGCGTTCTGGCCCCGTTTCTTTCGGAATCCCGCCGTCACCATCGCGAAGCTGTGAACGCGGTCATTCGGATTATAAGCACATTTTCTGCGGCGGATTACCTGTTCCTGGATCCCGTCCTAGCGGTAAAAGTTCCACTCCGGCAACGCATGCTTTCCATACTGACGCGAAATATAGGTTTGTTGGTCTGTAGCTCAGCGGCCAGTGGGCAAGGGCGACGCTAAGGTTGATGATGCTGAAGTGGCCGACAGACCCAGCGAGACTCAGTCGGCAGCGATTGGTCGCATGTCGAACACCATGCTCAGACAGGCGATGCCTGTTGTGATTGATTGATGTATAACGCGCTTTTCCCACTGGGTAAGTTAGAAGAAATTTAAATACCCATCTCATACATCGTGTCTCGAAAGATTCATATGTTCCTGAACTTCAGCGGTTCGTGGGCTTCACCAACTCAAAACTTGAATGATATTGAACTACTCGGGTGGTTGGGCTCAATGTACCGAGAGTTGAGATTGTGTCTGTTTCAAGTCTGCTTGCTTCAGTGTGCGACGGTTTACCAATAATCCTGTTGTTCCCAGAATTGCTCGATGAGTTTTTTCGTGCGCGTCTGACTCCGTCAATGCCAAGACAGCTGGACCCTCTGAACGCAGTGTTTGCTTCCCAAAGAGTAGTCTTGTTCCCGCCGTTATAGGGCAGTCGCTCGCGCGCAGAGAGCGGTCCTCCGGACCGGGCGGAAAGATCTGAGGCAGAATTTTGATGAAATATGTCGGTAACATCTGGTGCAACACCGTGCAAGCCGTGTATAAGAAACGGGATTGCCGATCTCGTCACGCTTTTGTCAATCCACTTCGTTTCCATAGTCTTCGCAATTCATGGACCCAAATTACTTTCCATTATATTACACTGCATCTTCCATATATTTTGGTACCTATATTTTGCCCACACGGCCCTCCAATGCACTCAAGATTGATCATCATTGGAGGTAGATCAGAAGTGCATAAATGTCGGTTTACAGTAGACTGTTGAGCCTAATAATTACTTTTATAGGTCTGGCATAAATGGTTCGCCATTGTACATGTAATAAAACCCGCTCAAGAGGGGTAGAGGTCAGGGAACCTATTTTTTGAGGATGTGGCCAAAATGTTCACTTGTTGAAATTCACTCATCTGTGGGCTTTTCCGTGCGTTTCTTTCGCTCAATGGTAACCATGTTTCATTCTAAGTGGATCTGAAGGATAATTTTCGAGTCAATGTCTACACATTGCCCATACTGTACTATTACATTCAATTTGACAGTCACGTGACATTCGTCCTGCACCAGGAAATCCCATAAATCGAGAAAAAATTATTGCCGCAATAAGCAAAGTCGAGCGCGTGACTGTCGAATTGAATGTAATAGTACAGTATTTTCAAAAACTGAGGGCAATCGGGGAGAGTGTGACATCTGTGACGAGTTAAGAGCGATCGTTGCTCTCCGGGATAAGTCAGGATAAATATATTATACTCAGCTATGTCCCCTTTCGGAAAGTGCCCTACTATTGTTCCACGCCACGATGCAGCGTCTGAGTCTCACCCTAGATAACCACATCGAGCGATCAAATATCGCGATAGCAGAGGTGCAGCTCGCGATGGCGCAAATGCGATTGTCACTGCAGAGCCCGGTTCTGAGAAATCACCTGGGGAAAAATTATAATGAGGCTTTGGGTGATCTCCAGGGTACATAGCCCCGATGGTGATTGATTGGTGTTAAAAATTGACGCGGTGACAGAGGGACAAGCGGCGCTCCCTGTTTCCACTTCATTCAGAACGGCAGTACATCTGGAAAACAACACACCGCCACATAGTACCACATAGAGACCTGTAGAGCCGTCGAGGCCATAGCACAGCCCCCATCTATGATAGATCATCATAGAGCCGTAGAGCCGTAGAGCTGTAGAGCTCAGTAGAGCTACATAGATGGCATGTTCTACCAGAGAGCTCCCCCGGATGTCCCTAAATTGTATTATTGATGTGGGTATTGCTGCTTATTCCCGGTGCACGATATGGGACAATGAATATATTTTATTCTCTCCTACACTACGAGGTACTAATCCCACGGCACTACACACCCAGTGCGACTGAATCGGCCGCACGTCCGGGTATTGTGGCTTGACGGGCAATAGTTGCACACGTAAGGCAAACGCACTCAGAGCTTGACAATACAAGTGGTGGCGGAAGCGAGATCTGTCTGGAATGTTTGCACGACCAAAGACAGATCCAGAAAACGAGTCAGGGAGATGGAGCGCAGGCCGGGTGGGAACCTGATGTTCAATTCGATATGTCAAGTACTACACAGATTTTTGTCGGGATAATTTCCTATGGGGCTCTATCTCCATCGCGTGAATGATACCAAGCTCATTGTTTATTACCTTCGTTTCTAATGCATACAAAACCAAGCTGAAGAAACGGCGGAGGATCCCAAAAACAGTGCCCAAAACTTGAAGAGCCGTTAAGACTGCGGCAAGTGAGCGTCATACCCCGCCGAAATGAGCCGCTCGGCCGCCGCCCAGACCTCTTGGGGGATTTCCTGCGCTACCTGGAACCCTCTGGCGTCCCGGATGCAAAGTCGCTGACCATAAGATTGATGACGAGGTCGCGTGCGTTGTGCGTGTCCGGATAGTGAGACCATTGGAGCTGCGGGCTCGTCACACAGAACGTCGCACCCCCGGATCCTTCGACACCCCTGCCCCCACCTGGCCACTGCGCTGCAAAAGTCGCCCACGTCCTGCGCTCCATGTATGGTTTCTGTACGAGCAGGAACGTGCGCGGCATCCTGCTTACCCCACCGCGTGAGGCCAGTAGGGCATGCGTGAAGCGAACGTCCTCGCCGGTATTGGTCGAACGCTCCTCGAGCAGCAGCGCCGAATCGGGCACACCCATGTCGCGTGCCACAGCCGCAAAGGCAGCGGCTTCTGAGGAAAACCCAGGGAAACGGCCCGCAGTCATCGTACTGGAGCCGCCGGAGAAGATGAGGAGATCGCCATACCCGTTGAGGTAGAGCTGCGCAGCGTGCACGGCGACGCGCAGGTCGAGGCTGCAGAGGGGTTGTAGACGACGGCGGCGTCTGCATCGATCGCGGTGGGTAGGAGATCGGGTGGATGTGCGGATCTGGGTGTCGAATAAATGAGTGGCTGAATATCTATGGTCAGAAATTCCAGGTTCACGTGAAGGTTACGCCAAATAATATTGGCAGTGTATGTGATTCGTGCGATTATAACAGAAGGTCGGTATGGGGTATGGGAGGAGGGGGAGGGGGAGCTGCGCTTTTACGGAAGCATACTACCCCGAACTTAAAACCGTGCACAAACCTACAGTGTCGCTTGCCAGCGGCTAGTCCTGCGATTGGCCCACTTGGAAGGAAGCAACCTTTTTCCAGTAGCACGAGGACTACCTCGAGGAGCACTGGGATATATCCCGGCTCATCCATCCTCTCGCATTCAACAACGAGAGTTCCCAAGTCGACATTGAGTTTGTGTTCACAGCAGCAGCGGGGTATTGTTGTCACCAGTGGACTGAGTGGGGGGAGTACGTGTATCGGTTTGATGGGTGTTTTGAGCGGGATGACTTTTTGGCAAGAATTGACGGGGAGTGGGATATTTCGACAGAGATTGAGATGGTTCGGAATTAGCCCCTTTGTAGCAGTCAAGCGGATCATGCGGTCCGGCTGTTTGCGAATGCGTGGTCGCATCGTCGTGCGACTGATGTTGCCATGCTCTCAAGACACCGCCGACGCGCTCAAGACAACATCTTTTGCCGTGGCCCACTCCGTCCAAACTCTGCCGGCACCGGATGTGGATGTTTTCTCTCCTTTTCGTGGTCTTCAGCCTCCCTCTCAGCGATTCAATTCCACGGCGCTCGGCCGAGTTGGTACTCTCGCAGGGACATCCTTGGTCTAAGTTCCTTACACCTCTCCGCTGCCTGCATCTGATATCGCGTTCGCTAACATGCATATAAACAGGGAACACCAGATGAACACAGGCGAATGCATCTCCCGCGGTACTATTTTCGTCAATCCCGCCTTGCGAACGGCCCGTACGACTCGGAGTACTTGTTGAGTTGCTGGCATAATTAACAATTCTAACAACTCTGTAACTGGTCATGCCGCGTCGTCGCGTGCACGGCCGAGCGGCGTATCACCTCCGACTCGCTCACTGTGAGTTTGAGGCCAACTACATATCAGGACTCACAGCTTGCGAGTTGGCGTCGGAGCGTTTTCGGTCATGGACGCGATCCAGTGGTCGTTTCCCGGAGTCCCTGTGATACTGCTCCAACGTGTGCGCGGCTGTAGGCGGTCCGCGATGAGCTGACGTTGGCTTGCTAGATCCGCACATTCGCACCTAAGCCTGTCTCTTCGCAACAAAATGCTCGCTCAGGTCCTCCTCATCGCAGTCCTCTCGATCACAGCCCGCGCGTGCACCGGCACGATCTCATCGCTCAGCGACGTCGCCGCGGCCATCGCGTGCATGACAATCAACGTCAACAGCTCACTTCCTTTGGGCGAATAGTACCCCAGCCTTCTCGAGCTCTCCTTCCCGCTGTGCAGCATGCTAAACAGCGCGTAGGGCTCGATCGACACGGGCGATGTCGTCTCGAACATTACGATCAGCGCCAACAGCATCACGAGCGGGTTCGTCCTCCCTTTTTTCCATCCTTCAGCTCTTCCTGCAATCCTAGACTTTATTTCCGATACCCTAATTCTTACCCTCTTCTTGTCTTGCGCCCCACCCACCCTCTCCGAACCTTCTGAGTATCTATCATCTTCCCCTCCGGCGTACTAACACAGTCTTTCCCAGCGCGAACGGCCTCCGCATCAAAACCATCGCGACCGCGATGAGCGCCAGCATCTCCAACGTCACTTACTCCGGCAACAGTCCCTGGCGTAACCAAATTCGGGCTGCTCATTGACCAGGTCCGTCCGCTCGTCCCTTACTTGTCTCTCGCACAACCAATTATCTTATGAGCTATGTATAACCGACCCACTGACGCTCCGGCTGCCCAGAGTTACCCCGCGACGCTTAGAACACCTGGGAATGGGGTGATGATGTCGGTCCGTATTAGACGCACCGATGGTAGCTGACAGCGGCTTCTCAAAGAGCATCAACTTCGTGGGCGCGAACACCTTCAGCATCGCGGCGGGCGTCACGCCCGTCGCGGTTAACTGCGGGACCGGGTTTTGCCAGAGTGCGTCTCCCCTTGATTCTCTTAATTCTCTCCTTAATACCCTTGATTTCCTTACGGTCGAACGCTGATAAGGGTGCATAGGGACATAGAACTGGGCCGGGCTGAAGGTCTCCGGAGGCGCGGCGAATAAAATCAACTACACTGAGATCACTGGGTTCTCGGGGTGAGTTATGCGATGGTTCGTTCCATTGGGGGCCACAAAGCGTAGGAGCACAGCGGAGGGATCACCTGACAGAGAAGGGGAGCACATTGTCTGCGAGCCCTGAAATGTTTCACGTTCATTATTACTTCCGTTCCAAAGGTTGTTCTTGCCTCGTTCAATATTAGGGTCCTTGTCCCGGTTAATATCATTATTAGGGGTGTCCAAATACATCCTTTCGGTATGGGCATGACGCCCCCTGAGTCTGGGTACTACCCCGCTCTCAGGATTGACTGATAACCGGGAGATGCTACGATCCAACTCGGCGCGAGTTCGATTACCAGGCGAGATCTCTCCATCTTCACTAATTGAACATTAATATTAATGTCGCTCCGCGTAATTCACCGCCTGGCCATCTGGTATTTCGCATAACTTTCTATAATCTATAACCACCCGTATTGAAGTGTTAACGCCATGTTTTAATTTATTGCAATGGGCAACTGCAACCAACTAAATATTGGGAGGTTCAGAGGGAGTCGGGGATAAATGCGACTAGATATTTAATTACCTTTCATTCGCTGAACAATGCCGCCAGTGTTTTATCGTTCATTCGAACGTAGGATCAAGAAGAGCCTCCTCCGGAAAAAGCTACAGACACGAATCAGGCAGAAATGCCATCAAAACTCCAACGACGACCAGAGTTCCCCATCGATGAAGACGTCACCCGAGTGGAGTGTGCTTGGGAGGCGGGTAGGAAAAAGAGCTAGAAAACGTGGAACTTAGCTTCAAAGGGGGGCATGCCTAAATATAGAGGTCATAGGAGAACACGAGTCTCGGCCAAATTTTAAACTCCGATGACAGCCCAATAACAGTCACCACACCGAAAGTGCTTGCCACAATTTTTCGGATTTTGGTTACAGACTGGTAACGAATCTATCTGGAAGTCTCGCTCCTCCATTGGTGTCTATGCATGGTTTTCCGGTGTCCCTCCCCTGCAGCTTGCTTCACGGACTCGAATCTCCTTATTGTGCTTCTGGCAATTCCCTGAGCATTCATCTAGGCAATTCTTGGAAATATCCCATCACAGATCCCATTTACCCTCCCACCTCTTCATTTCTGATCTCCCGCTCGTGTATATTATTCGCTAGTTGCACATCAACGAATCGGTATTGTTCGTCCTCGCCTACTTCCCATTTCCCCATCGTGTGCCCATTTACTTTGGAATTACGACGTGATCAAAGTATTCGTCACCTCTGCGCTCATAATTCAACTCGTTAATCCTCCTAACGCCGTTGTTGTTATATGGTGATATCGACGCCGTTGATCAAAAGAAGACATTCCAATACTGAAAATACAAGTCCGCCTCACCCACGCTGTCTGTCACGCTGTCGAGAAGAATCCAGGGGCACTGGGCAGTCTTTCGAAGCTGTCTCTATTCTTGAATCTACGACTGAGCTGACCGGGCCACCACCCATGGTATCGGCGGCCGGAATAAATACAGACTGTTACAGATTCCTGAGCCTTACCATTTTCAAAAATCCGGGTCCTTTAGTCAAGGGGCGGAGCCTTGCAGGCATATCCCCAGAGTAATAAATATTTTGAGACCCGGGTGGCGCATATTTGAACGCTCACATATTGTAAAACTTTGGGGCAGCGAAGGTTTTCCAAATTCCGAGTGGGGAATACTGTGAACTTTTCAAGGTGGTGACGTTTTAAGAGTGAAAAGAGAGGTTCATTTTTTATAATGTCTTCATGAACAATGCATGTTTCTTTCGATTCGGGACCTGCGTGTTTTATTGACCGGCTGGCAGTGGTGTATATATTCATGATCCGAGTGGCGTCTTTTTACAATACCAATGTTCACGAGTGGAGTGCATTTTTCGTGAGAAACGGCCAAGTTGTGTAACAAATAATTAAGTTATACTATTTCCTGGGTGTTTTTTTTTTACTACAGTATATAATGGGCCAAATTCATATAATACATGCATTTGGGCAATACCTACCAGTGACTCTGCCGGAATAGCGACTGACGCGTCCAACTTCTATTAGTCAGCTCAATCACCGCTGTCCGGTAAGTAATCCTTGTCTTAATTATACTCACATTGGCTGGTTACCCATTAGTTCAATTCTAGGCGCCGGATTCGCGACAGCATGTTTACACCTTGACTGACTGCGGCTGAACGAAATGCGCATCTCAAGTTCAAATTCCATTCTAATGCAACATATTTTTTCTTAGTCCACGACCCCACGACTGTTTTCCTAGCAGTTTTCGACCATGCGCGGTAAGTAATCTCAGTTAGATTTACACAGACTGAGTGGCTAATTATTTAAATCCTAGACGCCGGATTTGCCCCGGATGCTTACACCTTCACTGACTACGCCTGAATCAAATGTGTGGCCAGTAATTTCTCTTTCCCGATCAAATTCTATTCTAATGCCACATATGTTTTTTTAGTCCATTCGTACCACGACCTCAAGACTAGCTGCGCGGTAAGCAATCCTTAGTTAATTGGATTTACACTGACTGAGTAGCCATTACTTCTAGGAATTCTAATCATAACATTTGTTACAGTTACTTTGCGCCACGAGGTCAGTAATTTCTTTTTTTTTTCACGCTCAAATTCTATTCTAATCCAACATTTTATCACTCTTGACGGTAGGCATCGCGCTCAATTGAAGGTATATGTTGTTAGATCCATGTGTTTATGTTCTTCTAACGACCTAGTATGTCTCCTAGGTTCAACTCATATCATCCTCAAGTTCCAACGGCAGTTGACCGTTTTGCCTGTAATTTATCATTCATCTTACTGACCTCACTTGATTCGTTAGATTGGTTCCCAGCACCCAAACTATGCGCAAAAACTTCAACGTAAGCAACACAGCTAGACGTTGTTGTGTTATGATATTGACGGCCTGGCCGGCCCGGCTTTGCGTGGCTGACGTCATCGCCTCTCTCCTCTTACGCCGACCCAGCCACCGACGCCACGACGAGCTATACACCGAGGCCTCCCTCGGCACCATCGGCATCACCCCGCCTGACTCGCGCCTCGGCCGCCATTCGTTCCCTCCGCCCATCGTCGCCGACGATGCCCATAACTCTGCCCTCCGGCTCCAACGCCTGGGCCCCACCTACGCGCAGATATTCGGGCCGGCTACCTCTACTCGTCAAGCTGCTCGTGATCTGCCAATGCAATCTGACTGAGCACGGCATTCCAGTAGGCGCCGATGGTGCTGTAAGCCCCGGACCTATATATGCTCAGACCCATCGCTGACGGCGCATCATTACGACAGGATCCTCGACTCTCTCTGTCTATCTACTACTACATGGTGAATTACCTCCGCTATATCTAATCCATTTTCTGACTCGCCCTCGCAGCTCCCGCAATTTGGCTCGCTCGCGCCGTTGGTGGCCGTCACCAAGTACGCTGATTATCCTTGTCAAGCGCGTTTTGACTTTACTTTTTTGCGCACAGGGAGCTCGTCGTCGAGTGCCTCATCTCCGCGACAAACACCTTCACGTGGGTATCGCCTGTTATTCTGGAAGCTCGACTGAAGTCCACACGCCGGCTCGCAGTCAAAGGCCCCGGCCACCTCCACCGCATCATGACCGCCCTCGTCAGCATCCTCACCACAGTCGGGCTCGGTACGTACATCCCCTCCATCTCCTCCCAATCCAAATTCGCTGACGGCATTCATTCATTATTCTAAGCGTCGCCTCAGGTACGCGCCTCCACGCCCGTATATGCGATTCCACTCACTGACATACAATGGAACGTAGGCTGCGTGGGCATCATGTTCATGCACCCGCAGGCGATATTCATGAATCGCAACCACACGTTCTCCGTGCGTCTCTTTCCCATGTTCATATAATCCTTGAATCCGCCAATCCTCGAATCCTGCGTCCGCCCATCGTCATTCCTTATCCTCACCTATTCATCCAACCCCATTCGCCACCCCGTCCCCGCTATTATACAGCCATCCAACGCTAACCCACCCCCCCAGATCCTCGTAGATCTCGCCAAGGGCCTCGGCGCCGCGGCCGACATCGCCACGCTCGCCATGTGCATGTTCCTCTATGTTCCTCAAGTCTGCTGAGACGGGCATCACGTGGTGCGTATTTGTGTCTTTTTTGGTGTGCTTGGTTCGTTTGTTTTGATCTTTTGGAGGAGGAGGAGGAGGTTTTGTTTTATTCGTTCGTTTGGTGCTGGACCCGGTCATTCTCCTTTGATCTGTTCATTGTGGCCATGCCGTCCGAGGCCCGGCAATGTCCCCTCGACCAACCGCACGTCGTATAGGCGCTCGGGCGTCGTGCTCGCGGGGTCGTTCGTTATCAGCGGGCCTGCGGGTGCGGGTGTCGACACGGATATGGCCAGTGTGGAGGAGGTGTTTTCTTTTTGTGTTTTTTTTTTGGGGGGGAGTGGGGGCTCAAGCCTTTCCTCCCTCCCGTGAATTTTTGTTGCTAATTCCACCTCGGCGACCTGGTGCTCGGGGACCCCACGTACGCATTGGGCGAGATCAGGGTCACGACCAGCTCGACGGTCGCGGAGATCTGATTTGCGCCTGCGCTTTTTTTGTGATCAACGCACTGCGCTTGATACATACGACTTCTTTCTTTCATTGCATTCACTCGTACATACATACCGACCGTCTCCGCGTCCGTCCCCGCCATTCTCCTCGACCATACCCCTCTCCATACTCGCACACAGACATAATCAGCGGCGCGCGCCCCATCCCGTGTACATCCATCAATACCTCCCCCCCCGCTTTAATACTCCGTGTATCCATCCATTGCACTATACTGCCCAGTTACTTCGTTAGTCTGTCGCAAGCGCGCGGATGAATGAATAAGTAATATCTTGGAATATCTTGGAATTTGTGGATACGGGGGTTCGAAAGGACGATGCAAGGTACAGTTCGAATAAATATTTGATATATATAGGACGGCCGGCCGATGGCCATAGGTGCCCAATCTCCGTCACCGACAGTGAGAAATCTGTTTGTATTGGTTTGGGGCGTTTTTTTTTTGCTTTTCAGGACAACGATTCCCAGCACCCTGAGTTGCCATACTCCTTTTTCTTCTCTTGCGTTTTCAATTCCCCGCTGCTTGTGGTTGTCTTTTTCTTGTTCTTCTTCTGTGAATTTAGGGTTGGATGGATGGTTGCTTGTATTTGCACGAAGAGCGCCCTTGCATTTTCTTTTTTCCCCGGTGTTTTGGGGCCCTCGAAGAGCGCTCCTGTGTTTTTCTTTTCTTTTCTTTGACGGCTCTTTTTTGATCAACGGTTTCGTCGGCGTACAAGGATTGAACGTTGAACTCACGCCTTCACCTGCCATATCTCTCAATATTTTTCTTCACCCGCCCATCCTCCTCCCTACTGTACTCCTTTTTTTTCGTACCTCATTCTTTTATTTTCACTCTTGGTCCTTATTCTTCGTTATATCTACCCGGCCTCCCGTCCACTCGCACTGAGCATTTCCCCGACAATCCAAAGCACGATGGGCGGGCACCGCACGGGCATCTTCACCAGAGAGTGTATAAAGGAACTTTTTTGCCTAACTTGGAACTTTACTTACGTGCCATAGTAACCGCGTCGAACTTTACTTACTTTACGTGGGTTTCCCCACGCGTGGGAAATTTAACTTTTTGCTGGCACGGTTAGGCGTATTTGTCTCCCTAGTGCTACCATCTTCTGTAGACATTCTACGGCAATATTTATGGCATATAAATCTTGAATTCACACCCCCCAAAGCATTTATGGCAACAAATACATTGATTAATGACCTGACCTGCATGCACTCTTCCAGATTTTGTGGCAGGCAAAGTTGAGAAAGGAGCTCGGTGGGGAGAGGGAGGTCGTGAAGTCCACGGGGAGCCCTCGAACGCGCGCTCGAGGTGATCCCGGAGGGACTGGGGGCAGAACTCGAGGGCGTAAGAGTGAATATCGGAAGACGCGGATGCGGAGCCACAGAGGATTCCCTGGGAGGTGTATTCTTTGTCGGATGGAAGTGGGCCCTTTCCTTTGAATGAGGGGTTTCCCGGGATTGGCAGGAAGGGACGATAAAAGGACGCGCCGGGCGTCGCTGTGCAGAAGGTGGAATGACCAGGGGCCCATAACGACGCGAGGGCGTCTGCGGATACGGGGACACGCGCGGGGACACGGAGGGGGAATGTTCCTAAACGCGGTTCCCTGCAGGCTCGGAATAACAGGGGAAAAGTGTATCGACCCAATTGATTCTAGTTGGACTGAAATTGGTGTCAGTTGACTACAAAGCTGAGGGACATTTTTATGCACAATTCTGGCTCTATGGCATTGGCAGGAGTAGTAATAAACACCCCTGTGATTTTGGCATGCCAGCCCAGATTCTCATGACACCCAGAAATAGAACATTTTTGCGAATTTAGCTCTATCACTAATTGCATACGAGTTAACCCCTCAATTCCATCTACTGGTTAACCCAATGCATGCAAAACTCATCCAGTTATGACCAATTTTTTGAATGCGATCAAAATCTGCCCAAAACAGCAAGAGACCGCCGGGAATAGAACGCCGAATAGAGCATATTGGCAAATATATATGTATATATCTTGTACAAATCGGTGGCGAGTTTAATTGTGAAGTCATCATTATGTGGAGTAGCTTTGGAGTATTGTGTTTGTTGCTCCACAAGAAATGCCTGACGTACCCTATGCGTGTTCGGAGTTATTGCCCACTTTCTGTCTGACCTATTTCCAATACAGGTAGGGTGATCGTCGATTACCGCCTGTCACTCTTTCTCACCATCCTCGATGTCTTTCTGGACCAACTCTCGCGACGGCGGAACCACGAGCTGACGCGTTCGGAACGGCTTCACACCCGAATTTTTGACCTTTTTTTTTTGGACTTTCGTGAGACTTTTGGGGCGTTTCCCGCAGGTTTGGACTAAGTTTATTTTTTTCATCGTTTGCCAATATGCTCCAATATCAACCTCTGTTTCGGTCCGGCAATTACTTCAGACAAGCATTTTTCGACTTTAGACAAAACTGAAGAGACAATTCTCAAGCCGCACGGATTCTCTCTGAACATCGGACATCAGATTTGCATAGAGTGATGATCAATTTTGACTGGATAAGGAAATCATCAAAACATTTCCTGCTCTGCGCGCTACAGATATAGAAAAAATGACTTCTGCGATGGATAGCCAGGCCCAAAAATGGGGAGGTAGGTCAAGGAAAAACCAGAGAATTTGAACAACTGATAGTGCTACGGCAATGCCGAAAATCATCATCAAATAATGTACCCACCCCTCAACTCACCGACGGGGGCACTAGAAGGTCTCGGAATGTTTCCGATCGGAATAATACTTGACAGGTGTTCCCCATGGCGGTTCTCAAGGCGAGAGATCTTGTACATCAAATGGTCAGGTTCAGGCTGCGACTTGAATGCCGTCAACCTTTGATGTATACCAAATATTCCGGACAAACTACACCGGGATTGAAAATTTTGCTAGCCTTTTTTGACGGAATAGAAAATATAACTCGGATTTGACCCACACAGTAACCTGTACTCTGCATCAGAAGAATTGGGAGCTCAGAGAGTGGCCCTACCGTCAACCCCTGTGTCCTTACCATCACTATCATTGGCCAAAACGGTGTCAAACCTCCCCGGAACTTCCCAGCCCCGACTTGCCGGTTTGATGTGAACAGAATCTACAATGACATCTGGCTGACTGGCAGTCACAAGTTTCATTTTGTGATAGACAGGGACGGAGCGGAACGCCATGGCGAGATTGAAAAAAAAACAGGTTTCAACCTCTTGCACTGAGAAATGTGGATGATTTACCCCCACGACATAGCAAGCAAAGGCATTCCGGAAGTAGCTAGCACCGTATTGGTTAATTAGTGTGTTGAATAGAACTGCCTTCTGACTGGGGTGGATCGTCATTTTCAGACAGCGGGAGTATTCAATTCCAGGAGGAATGGCAGGTGTGGAAGGGCTGGCCGGATTTACGCCAGCGGATGAATTTCGCATGCAGGAGAATCTTCTCCTTTCGTTCCAGCCACTGCGTCATCTGGGGGTACTCGTCTTTGTGACTGGTTGCACGGTACGCATTTTTCGCGAGGTCTATATTCACTGGCAGCCGCCAAATTTGAGTATGAGTCAGCACTGGGGGAAGATAAATATTGCTCACAAACATTAGAAACACCATCTTAAAGAGCAGACATGGCGAACAAGAGCGAGATGACGACTTAATCGACTACATGGTGACCCGAGTCGAGCAGGGTTCTCCTGCATAACTGTCCTGTGGACGTCCTCACGAGGAGCGGGTACGCAACATGCGCTACAGGCCAATAATTCCCTTGAATAGTTTTGGGTGTGCGCATTCTTATTTTCTCAAGCAGGAGTCCAGTCAGAATCGAGATAGTGAGGGATAATAACACACCGAAATTACCCAGAGCTCTGACTAATATTAGGTGCGATTTTTTGAGAGGACTCTGAGGACGCGGACCAGGCTTCGTTCGTAAATGGGGCGATCTGCCGAATTTGATTATCTGCCCATGATTCCGACATGATACGACTCTGCGTGAGCAAGGTTTCTCGCTAATCTGACTCTCCTAAAAAAACAACCAACCTAAGTACCTGGGAACCAGCTGGGGAAAACTTCAGCCTGCAGCGCAAGGTGCGCGCCTGCTCTTCTTACGCTGGAGGTAGTGAAAGGTTATGCAGGAGGACCTCGTTCAAATTGAGGATCGGCCATAGGACGACGGACAAAATTATCGTTTCTTTTCTGTCCTGCTTATTTTTTTTCAAACCGGCCAGTGGTATTTACTCCCAGAATTTTCTCTATATGTATTATTCCTGTTACCACTTTTGATACAAAGCCGATACCGATTTGTGAGGGGCTCAGTTTCTTTCCTATAGTTGACTGGACACTACAACATCTTCACTCAATCTGCAACCACACAACGCAGCCTAATCTTCATTCTCCCACGCTGCATCCCACCCCACCCCACTGAAATCCCACCTGCGTTCCTCACCCCCAAATGCAACCCATCCCAGAGCATCTGACACCACCCCAGCCGCGCGCACGAATATCGACCCATCCAGCTCCCGCGCTCCCAGGTGCGTCTCATCCCCCTTCTCATCCACCGCCCCAATCGCCTCCCCGGCGCCTTTCCTGCCGTAGTGCTGCGCTGCATAGTACAGCGCCCGCACCGTCTTGACGACGTGCGGCTCCTTGTGCTGCAGCGCGTTGTGCACGATCGCGAGCCACGGGTTGTCCTGCGTGGCCACGTGGGTGTCGCCCAGTGTATTTGTGTTATTGTGGGGACCGGGAGCCGCGGGTTGTGGGTGTGGGGAGTACGACATGAGGAGCGGGATGTCGATGCGGGGGCGCCCGCGGATGTTCGCGACCAACGCGGACGCGCGCGCATAGCCCTGCAGCATCTGCGCCTTCTGCGCAGCCCGCGGAATGATCTTCAACAGGCTGGGGAGGCACAGCGCGGTCGTCACAAGGTGCGCCAAAAAGAAGTCCGGGCGGGGAACGCGGTTGGGCTTGCTGGTGGCCGCGAGGAGGAGAGTCGCCTGCACGAAGCACTCTTCGGTCTTTGACGCGAATTCGGCATCGGAGGCGGCGCCGGTGAGCGTGGTGGCGATGGGCCACTGCGCATAGATGCGCTTGATGGCGGCAGAGGCGGCGGCGTGGTCTTCAGCGATATGTTTGAAGTTGTCGGCGAACGTCAGTGTGCGGTTGTAAGGAACGGGGTTGTAAGGAAAGGGTGTGAGCGCGGGGGAAGCATACACTTCGCGAAGGAGGGAGAGGAGGGTGGCCCCTTCCGTTGGAGAGGCTGAGAGCTGAGGAAGCCCGCTAGGGGTGTCCAGCACGGCGCTTATTTCTGTGCCTTCCACGGTAGCCCACGCTAAGCCTGGGAGAGTGGTTTAAGATAAGATAGACTTATTCCAGAGATGTGTATTACCTGCCGCAACCATATAATCCTGTCCAAATTCGACACCGAACTGGTAGACAAACATTAGTGCGGCAATATTTTGCGTTCGAACGCGGGACATACCCCAACTTGGAGAAACGGATGAAGTCTGTGCATCGATTTAAATGCAGTAAATAAAAATGAACCGGAAATTCGACTCACGCGCCACCAAACAATCGCGCAAACATCAGTGCTCCGTTACCATTTGCCTCCGGCGCCATAATATAGGTATGAAATGTCGCGGGTATGCCGTGCTTCTTGATCTGAGTCAAGAAGAACGCGAAATAGCTGCCATAGGCCCTATGATATCTATTAGCCGTGAAATAACCCCACCGCCATAGCACGTACTTGGGTTCCCCCAGGCGCGTAATCCAATTGCTTTCGGTGATCTCTTCCCCTGTGGGATTCATTGGACGCAGTATTTTCTCCGTGTTGTCATAGATGATCCGCATCAACTCAGGGGGAGCCCCTAGGTCGTACGCCGCCACGAGACTAAATGGGAGAAAAATAATCAGTCCGAGAAAAGGCGGAAATTTTGGTTTACTGACTGATGCGAGAGATGATCGTGGAACTCAGAGTCAGTGTGGAAGACGTGGTGCGAGCGCTGATCTAAAACCAAGAGTTTTTGAAGCTCTGCCGATGCGGAGTGCGTCGTAGGAGCATGGACGAGTCCCGGTTGGACGGGAGAAATGAGTTCGAGGATATTTGTTTGGATTGACATTGTGTTTCTGTGAGGTACGAGTACGAGAAGAATGTGAGTTACTTTCTGACAGCATTTATAGACCGCCCAGTCATAATATATTCGTCATCTGTTTCTGTGTAGCAATCACACAGAACGCGTTACCGGAGGAGACGGTGCCCCGTTTGACGCCCTTGCTTCTACTCGTCAGACAATGATGGTGAAGGCAGAAACTATATTGACTGACATCAACGCAACACCGCCGGCAAAGAGACGCGCAAGCGTGATCCTATTAGCCGAAAAGAAAGTCGCGAGTTGCGGCGGCGAGTATGCATGGCGGAGGCTATGCAGACAAAATGTTGCCCTCCCGCTCTTTCTGACACTGTCGCCGCTGCTCCTACTATTCAGATTCCTCCCTTGACAAAATAGGAACGCATATATCCAAGAACTTGGGAGGGTCATCATCTCCCTGTAGCGCGAGGGGTACACGTGCTCCGCTTGATTTCAAAGCGAGTGATAAGCATTGGAGTGTGAACACGCACAAAGAATACTGATGGAGGTCTCTCACACACAGGGACAGTGCATCGGATCCGCCCATAAGCTCCTTAGAGCTTTAGACCTTATTGAACCGGTTCTGGTCAGTAGTTCACACGCAACACTGATGATATATGTGATCGGTTGAACCCGAAGTGCTTAACTTGGCGCTATGCGTGGCTTCACTTTGTGGAGCTTTACTGAGAATAACTTTATTGAACTTGCTCTTGCCGTGACTGTACTTTACTCAGCGCGTAAGTACATCAACAAAACCCATTGACTGAGATCACCATATGTTTGCTATGTATTTACCCCGTCACTGTATATAACTGGATGTCCGTTCTGGTGACGACGGGCGGCACCTGGCTGCATGGGGGTGCGAAACTCCGAAGCGGATGGACTTTCGTTTCTGTGGCCCTCATCATCTCTGGCCAGGATCGACCACTTTCACTTTTCCACATGCGATGCATAATTGGGGGCACAACAATTCGCCAGACGCCCCGAACCATGAGCGTACCTGCGGACCATTTTAATTCCAATCTTTCACGGCAAAGGCGCGTTCTAAACATCTGAGATTAGACCAGAAGAGGAATTTCTCTCGTCTAATAGGTTCAGTATTGCACTCCATTCCGCTGCATTCATAAGGGTTCAGTGGGCTCGGCAAGAAAGGAAACATGCCCCACTCCAGGGATACTTTCATACGGAGCTTGGCGGCTTGAAAGATCTTAGGATACTTGAGCCCGTTGGTTGAATGTACACCTACCATGGGGGATTCTGGGCCAATGCTAACTGCTGCTCCATTTTTACGTACGTCACAAGTCTCAGTCTAATATTGTACGGTCTTTCCCGCCTGGCTTTCAAGAAGGCGTAACTGAAGCGTAATTTGGAACTCCTTGACGCCTGGCCAGATTGAACAGCACTTCAATCAGCCGAAGTCGCTTAGAGATATAAGCATATAAATAGCTCCGGCCACCACGAACGCGGCTTTTAAATGTAAAGGAACTGACTGGAGGACAAAGGCCACGTGTGGTTCGATTAATGATGAGTATCCAGGGGAAGTGGGCGTGGAAGTAGCGCGAAATGTCGTTAGAAAGGCGTTAGTGGAGGATTCGAATATTCCTTGGTTTAGTCTAATTGGATCGAAGACGGACTGCGGGAATACCGTCGGACAATTATGTTCCGTGTCTTCAGCCAGCTCGGCCCAGCTCGCCACTTTATATTCCCGGTATCATCCTGCCCACACGCAAGGAGGTTATTGTCTGTTTGCTTGCTTCAGAGTGGGCTTAATTTGGAGCCGTTCAGTCGTCTACAGCAGCATCAATTTGTGCACATTGCCCTTGTGCGGCCGTAAATAGCTTCCCAATTGGTTTCTCACCCCACGCGTAAATATGTATCGATCAGACAAGTCTCACAGTTCCTTTTTTTGGTTTATGAACGCGGCGCCCGTCCATACATAACTTATGTTTTCGCTTCCCGCCTCTTGACACGGTTCATCGTCGCAGAACTGCTTAAAAAATGGTGTCTTGTCCTTGCAACTTCACCTGCATGCTTCATCACTTACCCAGCCTCGTCGTTGTACCCCTAATATGGCTCTACTTAGATTTACTTGCTGTTACTTTGCTATACTTGCCTGTTACTTTGCTGTACGTTGCTTTACTTAACTTGTACTTGTACTTTACTTTACTTGACAAATGTACTTAGCCTGCCAAAAGTAAAGTAAAGTAAAATTTGTAGGGCTAAGTTAATTTTTACAAGTAACTTAGTGAGGTCTCTCTTCACCACATGTTCTTTCTTCCCATTCACATTTCCGACTCACCAGAATGTCTTGATTGCCTTTAAGTGGAACGCCCCCACCCACCCAAGTGCAGATACGTTCGTAATTTATTTAGCTGACAAATCCTTCAACCGGATCAACCCTAATTCGATGCCACGGTGAGAGCGAAATTTGACCTGTCGAATTCGTTTCAGGGAATTTCTCGATTACTCTATCCCAACGTATAGCCTGCACAATGAGATGAATGTGGGATTGCCGCGGATTCCTCGGATTAACTTCCATATCCGATATCATCATTCTTTCCGACACGGGTCCAATGACACAGCCCAAATTCGGGGGTAGAAGCCTCCTCAACTACTTTGAAAATATTATTTTTACAACTTCCAAAGTTCATACCCATCCGATTCGATTACCAAATCCTTACAAGATTCAGACAACTTAGGGCGTCAATTCACGTTCATTGCTTCCGACTAATAACCAAACGGTACAACGTATGCAGGGGGGGAAATGAGGAATATCGAAATGTTAAACAAGGTATATAGGTGATAACTGCTCTGTTTCTCCTCCTCCTCCTTGTAAAGGAAGGAAGTTGACTATTTGAGCACTCAAAGTCCCATGAGTCACAATGGGATCTTGATGCTCTTGTAATGTCAAGGTCTACTTCTGCAGGATGGTTACCCAAGCTGCTCAGCCTGCATAAATTTACCAAGGTTCCTGTACGTGAGGGCTAGATTTTCCATTGCATCCAGAGTATCTGGATGTTCTGGGCCCAATATCCGCTTCCTTTTCTCCAGCGCAGACACTTGGAGCTCCTCCGCCTCTGAAAATTTTTCCTGCATTCCATATGTGGCCGCAAGATTGGCCATAGCTTCCAGGGTAATAGGATGATCTGGGCCCAATATCTTCTTCCTTTTTTCTAGCACAGACACCTCAAGCTCCTCCGCATCTTCAAACTTCTCAAGCTTCCAATATGTGGATGCAAGATTGCCCATGGCATCCAGAGTATCATGATGTTCTAAGCCTAATATCTGCTTCCTTTTTTCAAGCACAGACACATTGAGATGCTCGGCCTCCACACATTTTCCCAATTCCCTGTATGTGCCTGCAAGATGTTCCATGGCGAGCAGTGTTTCAGGATCGTCTATGCCTAGCATATGTTCCATTTTTTCAACCACGGTTAACTGAAGCTGCTCGGCCTCCGCAGATTTTCCCAGATCCCCGTAAATGAGGGCCAGACTGAGCATGGCATCCAGAGTATTGGGATGGTCTGGGCCCAATATGTGTTTCCTTTTTTCTAGCACAGGCACTTGGAGCTCCTCTGCATCTGAGTATTTCCCAAGGTCCCTGTATAAGAGGGCCAGATTGCCCATGGTAACCAGAGTACGAGGATGTTCTGGGCCCAATATCTGCTTTGTTTTTTCTAGGACAGACACTTCAAGCTCTTCCGCATCTGTGAATTTCCCCAGCTCCCTATAGATGTGGGCCAGATTGCCCATGGAATCCAGAGTTTCAGGATGTTCTGGGCCCAATATCCGCTGCCTTTTTTCGAGCACATAAACATGGAGTTCCTCTGCATCTGTGAGTTTCCCCAGGTTCCTATAGATGTGTGCAAGATTTGCTATTGCAGCCAGTGTATCAGGGTGTTCTGTGCCCAACATCTCCTGCCTTTTGTCTAGCACAGAAATGTATAGCTTCTCTGCATCTGTGAATTTCCTAAGCTTCAAATATGTGCCTGCAAGATTTGCCATGGCATCCAGTGTACTTGGATGTTCTGGGCCCAATATCTGCTCCATTTTCTTGTGCACATAAGCACAGAGCTCCTCCGCATCTGTGAACTTCCCAAGCTCCCAGTATGTTGCTGTAAGTTGTTGCATCACAAGAAGAGTGTCTGGGTGTTCATTGCCCAAGGTGTGCTTCCTATCCTCTAGAAATGCTGTACAGAGTTCCTGGGCTTTGTATAAATCACCCGAGTCGTAGTAAACACGTTGATATGGGTAAGGAAACTTGTGAGCAAGTAGTGGGTCGTTATGGAGGACAGAATTGATGTGGGGCAAGAGTTTGATCATAAACACCTGGTCATTATAGATGGCGGACATTGCAAGTATTGCCGCTGTGCACACTTGAGTAGAATCTGCATCCAGAATGGTATTCCTGCTCCAGTCATGCACCAAAGGGTGGATGGACAGTAAGCTGGTATTAGGATCCTGGTTGATCAATGAGTATGCCTGGATTTCCGTGGTTATATCGGTGAAACGGAGCTCATCCCAAGCCCCAATCTGTGTCAAAAAGTTCTGAAGGAATTCACGAGGCTCCTTTATTTGTTCCTCTGTAGGTCCCAAGGGATGATGTTGGTATGTGGCAGCCTTTGAAAATATGGCCTCCGATATTCCTTCATGGTGGAGGAAAGAGCATATCTGCAAGAATCTGGCAGCCACTGGGCCCAAAGAGTTGAAGCTGAGGTCCCATGTTGTATATACAGACCACGCATATTTGTCATGAGACTGGGCAGCGAGTCGACTCAGAAGTTGAGCATGGTTTTGCTCATAGAGTGTGAGATATTTTCTCAGCTTCCCAGTCTGTGCGATGAATGCACCTGCTTGGACAACTGCAAGGGCGAAACAGTGGAGGGCCTTTTAAGGGTGAATAGAGAACGGACCAAGATCTTGAGAGCAAATACCTTTACTATCTCTGTTGCGAGAATTTCGGTCTCAGTGGTATAAGGTTCTGCAGCACTAGCCAGTAAGAGCTCCACTGCATCTTGGTCCTCCATATCTGAGATCTGGTGATGAGCATCTGGGGCATGGACATGAAGCCTAGGATTTCTCGAGGTTATCAAGATGTTGCCGCACGAACTTTGAGGGAAGTAATTGAAGAGGTTGATGGTGGGATCATCAGCATTGTCAAATATGACCAGCCATTCATCCTCGCGAGAAGAGAGCCAGCAAGAAGCATCCTCATGCTCGCTTCCAATTGACCGTGTGAGAGCAATATTTTTAAGCCCGCTCTTGATTGTGTTGATTGTGCTGGCATCGAGGAAAAAGACATCCGTGAATCTGTGCACTTGGTCAGCATACTCAGATCTTAGTGCACAGAAATATCCCACCGAGACTTATTCGTTTCAGCTAGGAATTTCAGGCAAATTTGAGTTTTTCCGGATCCACCCAGGCCGTGCAACAGACAAACATGCCGGATTCCGACATCCTGGGAGAAATAGTCATGCATCTTCTCAAGAATATCTTTCCTTCCGCGGAATATGCGTGAAGGAGGGGGGCAGCGGGTAGTAACAGGTGGAGGTGGGGACTGTGGAACAGATGCATTCGCTATATCGAGTCCCGTTAATGTGGTAAATCCAGCCAATATGAACATACCATTAATGTTGAGTTGTGCCATAGATGACAGCTTGGAATGGGGGTCAGCCTCAGAAGTCCATCAGCTGTGGTGCACTTACCATAAAATTGTTACGGAGCCTCTTCAGCCGAGTTTTGTATCTGGCAAGCTCATCACCAATACTTGTTGATGTAACAAATTCCTTCAAATGGCGTCTGAGACCTTTCTTCTGCTTTGGCTGGATTTCACCCAGTTTCTGCTGAATTTCCTGCAACAAACTGACACAAGTGAGATATATAAAATTCATATCATATATATGTTTACTCGATGACATACTGTTCAAGCTCCTCACAGAACAGTTGAAGACTGCTCGTGGCATTGATTCCGTGTCGAGAGATCTTCTCTTGCAGCATAGTCACAATTTCAACGATGCTCTCGCATAATTCCTCAAATTCATCGCGGTTTTTGGTCATTTTCTAAAGCCCGAGAATGGTCAATTACCTTTAGAACCCCGAGGCCACCTGGGCTGCCTCCAAAATAGGTACGACGGGGCCCAAAGCACCTTTGACATAGGGGAACGGCAGGCACTCAGCGGCCGCTGTGAGTGTCTTGGCCGTCAGGATCAAGTTGGCTAGCCAGTCCACCGAAGTGGTGGTTGTGCCAGCGGTAGTGGGCATCGCATTTGGCGTGGGCCGGGGGGAGGTCATGGTGGTAGAGATCAAAGACGCTGGGCGCTAGATGAAGTTGTAAGACTGCTGTAAGACAACGTGTTAGCACAGCTCTATTAATACCAACATCCGGCCTTACGCCGAACCGCACTAACCCATGTGAGGCTAGGCCGCCAAGAAATTAGATGACAAGTTCCAACCGTTACACACACGGGAGAAACAATGCTCCCAAACTCTTCACGGAACGTACAGGTGTATAGAAAGATTTATGTAAAAATGAATTGACGAAAATCGGCAGTTACAGGCTGCGTGGCGGAATTGGAATTGTTCAGCCAGGACCTAAATATGGGGGATCTGTAGAGTGCCTCTGTCCAACTAGATGTCCCAAAAGGCGACTTGGACACAGATTTTCACACATAACAAAGGTGCACATTTAGAAGACTGAGTTTTCATTCAAACATGTGGATGCGGCGCAGGAGGTAGAGAAGAGTGAAAGCCTGGAGCCGAATAATGAAGCCTAAATCCTGCGCACCACGTGCATCACAAAGGAGATTTTTTTTAACATGGCAAAGGGATATCATGGTAAAACATGATGTTGGCAAGAGGAAGGGGAGACCCGAGACACCATATGCCAGAGGCTGTCTCCATTCACTGCCTACACAGTGGGCCAGAAATCGCTCGGATAAGGCCTTGAATAGCGAGTAGCACACCGAAAAGTCACCACAAACCGCGGACTTCTAGTGCAGGACACCGGATGGCCTCGAAGTTGAAAGTACTGAAAGGACTTTCGCGGAAAGAAAAACACCACAGCCGGCCCGCGTAGGTGCTGCTATTAATCAGTGGAAGGCATAGAGGCCTGTAACCAAAAAATTGGGGACATGAAGGCCGCATGGCAAATGCATAAGAAAAGTGAAATAGGCGAAATAGGCTATTCCAGAAGAAACACAAATCGGGGAGGCAGGAGATGCTCACCCAGTCACTGAATACCGGTCAGCATTGCGAGCTGGATGATTTCGCAAGAAGCAATCACGCGAAGACTTTAATGCTCACAACGGTAAATTTTGGTGTTGCTTTGCCGCATTCATCAAGCAAATTTGAAGCAAAAAATCCAATCTTAATCTCATCAAGGTCGAAATTTTCACTCCCAACCGGTGATTTTTGTCCAGACATGACCTAGCATTTTGACCAAACCCCCAATTTTTGTCCGGACACGGACCAAGCATTTCCGCCTGTTATCGGGGGTCGCCAAGGAACCTGTGTTGCCATGCCAAGGCAATGGCCTTAAATACGAGTATGTTCACTGTCATTCATTTGGCCCAGAACTGCATATGATATATTGGGAATCTTTTATAAAATTATAGGTAAAATTAATTTGTTTGAAGTAATGTGTGAGAGCAATCGATATGCTGCTTTGTCAAGAAATCTCGTAGGTATTGGTAGCCTAGTTATTTAGTGAATGCCGAAACCATTTTATCCTCCTCATTCAAGAACGTGGATACGGAATTTAATTTGCGTGAGCCCGGAGTCTCAAATAGGCAACATAAGACTCGGGTGCCCCAGAAAGCCGCGAAGGAAATTTCCTGCTCCAGAAATTCAGAGGAAACCAGCGGCGCAGTTGACTTATCCTTATACATTTGGGCTACGCCTGCACACTGAACTGATTCACACTAGCGTTGTCGCCAAAACAAAGTAATGCCATAAAAGCCAAGATAACGAAATAATCCCCCAACGAAGCCATAGGGAAATTAATTGAAGTATCTAGTGCGAGTTCCAGCGCCGACTCAGTCAAGGAAACATGTGCCACAGCCGGAAGAATCCCTGAATAATATCAAAAAGGTTGAAATTAAGTAACTGAAACCGCTTACCCCAGACAGACTGCGGTATCGACGTTAAAGTCTTTCCCATCGAAGTTGTACACCGCCTTGATAGGGCCTATGAGTCCGTACTTTGTGCCAGGGGCAGAGAACCTGCGAAGGTGTTAGAAGTGGAGGCAATGGGCTTGAGCGGAGGAGAACTTGATGAATTTAGCATCGTCGTTGATCTTTTCCCATAGCCCAAAGAAAGCCCAACTATGGAAAAACCATGAGAGTTGTGTTGAGAGCAGAAAGAACGAGGGTAAGTACTTGACGAATCCGCCATCACCTTTCGAGATATTAATCATATGAAGGTAATAGAAGGATAGTATGATCCCACAGACCTTTGTTACGAAGCGTTCCCCTCCGAACGAAGTATATTTCGTATCTGGAGAAATAGCTCAGACGACGCCTGAAGTGACATGGCCAGGTTCATACCCAAAAGTTCCAAGTGGGTCCTTCCGGTCAAATTCAACATGATCGTGGTGCCACGGTTCTTCGAAATTAGTGTCATGGCTAGGATGTATACCGATAACATTCCATTCGGGATTCGCCTGCTGCTGCTCCGTGACAGTCTTCAAGATGAAGTCTCCCCGTTCCTGAAAAATCCTGAGCCATGGTAAATACAGCCATGATGCACTCACGTCTTTGTCGTCGAAAACTTCTTTGAGAACTATACATAGACAGTTAGTCCCATCAGCCAAACAAGCTCGAATTGACTTGCCCGCTGCAAGTATACCTGCTACGGCACCGATGATGACCGAGCTAAAATATCATTGAGCCGCTGAATCAAGATAAAACCATGAAGACATTCTTACGCAACATTTATGCGTGCAATAACATTCCATCTGGGTAGGACAATTCAGATCCCGAATCTTCCCAGTATAAAAACACCTGCCTGCCTATGATTGATTCCACGACGTTGGGAGGAATCTCACGTTTAGAAAGGCTATTCCCTTTGCAAGAGTCAAGAATTGCTTGGGCGGCAGCTTTGATCTCCTTCGCTGAGATGTCCCTGTCTCGCCAATCATCCATCCTGGACAAAGATATAAGTTTATGAGGAAATCGATAAGCCTGGTCCTACGTGACATAGATGCAGCAACTGTTGAAACAGACGGTTTTGACGCCGACAACGGAGCTGCACTTGTTGGTGTTAAGGTTGTACCTGTCTGCGTCAGCTGCCGTGTTCGAGATTGCGAGGGCTTAACGTACTAAACAAATCGAGTTACGGTCAGGTTCAGAGTTAGGTGCTTCGTAATTCAAGGCAACATACCTTGTTTCTGCGATAACAAATGGATTAGACCATTAGCCACCAGATTTGTGGAGTACTCACGAAACGGATATATCATTAACCATCCGCTACATAAGCCCACATCAACGGTGATTCCTTGGAGGTGGACAGGACGGTGTCCACGTACCTGACAATCAGCACGAACAGTGTCTGACATGGCCGCACATTGGATAGATACCGTCTCTGTGGGTTGAGGAGCCTGCGTGGGTGTTGGCCTGGAGATAAGAAAAAACCGAGTCATGACGAACTCCTCAAGCATTCCACGGCGAGAGACTTACGTTACAGTCACGAATACTGTTGGCGTCCCCTGGTCCAAAGACCTTCACCGAAAATGGTAAGACAAAGAAGCCGGCGAAAAATGTTGGAGCAATTCGTACCAGACAAAAGTTCCGCCTGGAAGCCATTAGCCAGAACAAGAACCAAGGGTATCGACTCACCGAAACACCGCTGCTTCGCAAGATCTGTCTTGTCCTTCCAGCTAGTCTCATCATCAAACGTGATGTAGTCGCCACCGCGATTGAATCTTATAGCCGGAGCGCATGAGATTAAAGGTAAATCCGGCGTCAGCAGAAGGGCGTACGAGTATGTCATGCTTGTACGGTTGTAGGCTGGGGTCAAGCCGTTCGCCCTGTCTTTGACCTCAAGTTGGGACAAAATTCCTGATTCGCCCGTGCAAGGCCCTATAAATTAACCAAATGAACACGTGCTGAATAGTTTCAGTGGGAAAGTTTCACCAGGAGCTCCTCCACCTGACATCTGTTGCCGTCGCGGAGTAGTGAAGATCAGTGGAGGCCTCTAATTTAATCAGCCAGGGGCGCTTACCGGGCACCCGAGACCGGTGCAACTTCCAACGCTGAACGTACGCCCGTACCACGCCAAGCCCAGATTCACTGCAAACGAAGACGATGTCAATGACGCGGACGACTACATCAAGTTGAGGTGACCTCAACCTTTTCCGAGGTCAATTCCAGCTCGTTTGTAAAGGCGTACCGAGTCCTCGATATCTTGCGCGGAGGTGTGAGGCTTCGCCGTGTGATCCTCGCCCTATCTACAAGTCAGCGTGCCGACATTTCAGCTCCGAATACGGGAGAACTTGCCGTGACATCCTTGTCCCACGGACCTGAGGGAAGATGATCAGTGCGTTTGGGAATATAGGAGAAGCAGTTTCCACACCATGGTAGTCGTAACCTTTGCCATGGATCAATAAAGCCTCGCATGGAAAGGCGATGCAAAGTAACGCACTCATCATATTTATGAATGTTACGAACTCTTGTAGCTTGTTGATTTCGAATCCTTTGAGGAACCTTCACGTTTTATATGAGAGCTGGAATACAGACGGGGACAATGAACTAACCAGTAACCGGCAGGTGCAGCTATATTTAAAGGTTCAACATACACAGGGATGTTAGGATGTGGATATTAGAACCTACCGATAGAAATGACTGCGTTGGGCAGCGTGGTCCGCAATTCTTGAAGAAGGCCGTCAAATCGGCGGTTTCAGACGGAGGCGCTTTGCGTTCCATGGCAGACGCTGACGTTGGATGTTAATGAGATCAGTTATCCACTACGTGCCCTTGGACGACGCACGATATTCAAAGTCAATGTCGACTCCGTCCAACTGGTAACGGTCCAAAAACTGTTTGATGGCTCCGACGAACTTGGTCCGGCTCCCAGCAGTACTAACCACGGTCGTAAAAATGGTTCTGGTTGCATCTTCTGTGGAAAATGCCCAACCGCCGACCTATTTGAGATCATTAGGACGCCGGCACCAGACATTCATAGGACAACCCACAGCAAACAGTACTTTAACGTTGGGAAAGTCGATTTTCCTCTTTACAAGGCCCTTGAGTACGCTCTCTTCCTGCGCGGTCATTGCTTGAAGGGGGTCAACAAGCAATCAATGAACTTTAACGACAGAACAGACATAGTTCCAGCAAAGGTGATATATTAACGAAGGCATAAATGACCTGGTTCAACGTTGGTCAGATGTTCTGAAATAGATTGGGACAGAGAATGAGTCAAGCACATGGGTGTATCCGGTCAGATCTAGGTTTTCGGGTCCAAATGATTGGCATTTGCGTCGACTAGCCCAGCTGGCGTAATATCCAATTTTGCGTGCCAACTGGCCTCCCCCACAAGATGGAAGGGCGGTTATTCCACAGTTGGATATACTGTAAGGAAACGGTTTAGATAGTTTGTCTGAATAGATTGACAGTCAAATGATACCATGGATCCCCGTTGGGCGCGGCAGAACAAAACTCGCTCGTCAATCCACAAAAGCCAAAAGCGGAGCAACATGCATTTAGCGGGCAGGTCTTGTTCCCCTTGGTTTCAGGTCCGCAATCGAGCAACGGGTTGATCCTGCAAAGAATAAGTGAGTTTAAATTAAAGTCGGATCCCGTCATAAACACACGGGATGGGTGGAGGTGTTCCTGGACTCAAACAAATGAGGCGATCTATGCCCAAGCCAGCGCAACCTTTCCATTTGTACGTCTGCGTGTTGAAGCTCTCGAGCTGTTTGACGGTGATAGAATTTGCTGCTGCAATTGCTGAGCAAGAATCGTTGACTTTGATTTTATACTGAATCAGATGGGTCAGTAGAAATCAAGGTCCATTATAAATATACGATACAGTAGCACACGATCCATCTGGATTCTGTTTAGGAATTCCAGGAAGGGTTCCGGTCGATATACACAGTTTTTGGCCTGATATGGTTTTCTGAGAACTCTGCTACTCTAGCAGACAAATTGTGACTTACCTGGCTGAAGAAGACCGCAATCAAGGCCGGGGTTGAACGAACTCAGCTGGGCAGTTGTAATGCCAGCTGCAGCAGCGATGTCGAAACAATTGCTGTTGGGAGATCCGACGGTAGCGAATTTACAGTCCGCAGAGTAGACCTCTAAGATGGGGAAGGATGCAAAAATCAGAAAGACGAAGTTCCGAGTGAAGGACTTCATTTTGGAAACAATGGTTCTCGAGGTTCTCGCCGGTACTTATAGATTCCCGGGAACGGCGTTAGTTAGAGACCAATGTAGCCGAGAGTTCCGCTCTTCAAGCACCTTAGTTAGCGACCAATGTAGCCGAGTTCCATTGTTCAAGCACATTTTAGCTGCGCCAAGACGCTGATGATTCGGACGCAATGTCAGAAATAGAATCTTCTCAGGGAACACAACAAACGCATGGGGACAAGCGCTCAGGCTGGAGTTGGGCCGGAGCTCTTGAAACCTCACTTGAACATCTTCGAAGATAAATTCGACTCATTAAATTTCATTGAGCGAAAGTTTTCACCTCACTGCAGCCGCCATGGCGGATAACAATTAGCCGCCGGTACAAGGTGCGTAGACTAGTACGTCGCGCGCGAATGACTGTTCGGCGCGGGGCAATTTCAACACTGTTTCAACCCGTTCTCCATTGACTAGGAGAAGGGAGTGCGGATCCTGCCCTGGAGGCTGTGCATATGCTGAAGAAGACCTAAAGAGTGCATCTGCAAATCACGCTATTTGCATGTTCAACGTCGTACTGCAAGGGTAGGCAGCGTCCTTGTAATGAATGTGACACCAGGAAGCCATAAACGAGGGCGATCGATTCAGAGCTCACAAATTTGAAAAAAATCAGGGCATATTCCATCGGCAGTAAAAGAGGTCCACCTTGGCAGGGGCGAAAGGAATGGAGATACAACGGCTGTGAATGCTTCTAGCCCCGAAGTGAACCGTATGAGGTGCGCTCTGAGTCCGAGCCTACGACCAAAGCTGTAAGTTCCTAAGGCACCTCCGAGTCCACGCGGAGTCCAAGTCATTGAAAAATGGTGACTGAGGGTAAAGATCTGGAAAAACGGAACATCGAGCTGTTTTTGACTCGGAACCGAGCAAGAACCGAGCCGACCCACGGATCCGGCATCCAGATTCCACACCGAGGCTTGGCCGAGGCCTACAATAAGAAGAAGCCGTATGAGCTTGAAGCCATATCCGTGCAGTGTAAGTCGAAGTCTGAGTCCTGTTGTTGCCATCGTCACCATCTTGATAAAAGGCCATTGGCGTTCAAACCGGCGATCAAAGCCCTAGTCAGCTCGATGAGCCGAGAGTAGATACATATGAAAAACTGAGAGCCGGCTGGAATGACTATGGATGGCCTAGCCTGGATTTGCCCCAATTAATCGTTCTTCAAGCGAATCTCCGGCGATCCTCTGTGTTCTATCTCCATCGAGAATATTTTATCCTCTTCTCTCTCTCTCTGCACAACACTACTTGCAACGTGGACGCGTCGAGCACACATCGACGTTTAGAACGAGGCGTGCCATGAGACATGATGCGCGGGTTCAAAGCGAAGTGTACCAGCTCAGCGCTCAGTGTGTTACTGTACCATTATGACCAAGGTCAAGTGTTCAGGCATTGTGACCTGTGAAGTGTTCACTTCGCATTCTGGGCGATTTTTCGGCATTTTCCGACCTATTTCTCCCCGTTTTCACGCTAAAAGTGCGATTCAAAATGCCATGATTAAATTGGCAAGTGTTCAGTTCTGTGACATAGTGACCGACAACTCGGTCGTAATGGTACAGTTAGGCTCGTCCCCATCCGGAACTGGTCGGGTGATCACGGATCAAAGATCCTCGCTGATGCTCGTTACTCCCAGTACCGGCTGGGCTGGCTTGTCGCATGTTTCAGTGATGAACGTTTCCCCTGCCATTTCAGAGGCTTGACTTCGTCAAAAAACATCGAAAATCTGCCAAAAAGTGTCCCCAAGTGTCTTAATGAAATATGAATCATTTTTGATTCTCTATCTAATGCGCAAAATTTGTTTTTTGGGCGAAAATAGACACTACCAAGGGCGGGAAAATTATGGGGACAAGCAGGCGTGTTTAAAAGCACTGTAGGTGCGTTTTAGAAGCTCTGATTTGCCGGAGAACGGTGTAGAAACGGTCCCAGGCAATAAACGAGCGTTCCCGGAATCAGTGATCTGATCCCGGAATTGACCAAACCTTCGCCTACCAGTCCTAATATAGATCCCCCTCCGGAATAGATTTTTGTATTTTTTAAACATGGGGGCTTCCAGTTACGTTGACAGATATTTTTTACATGTTCTGTATCTCATGTAGCCTACCTGCGCGCAATTTAGCTAGAGCTCTGGGATGGTACGCGACGCGAGAAGGATCGGTCAATTCTGCGATCACATCACTGATTCCGAGAACGCGCGTTTATTGTTTAAAGCTTTCTCTGTACCGTTCTCAACTCATTTGGAGCTTCTAAAACGCACTTGGAGCTCTTCCAAACACGCCTGCTTGTCCCCATAATTTCTGTGCCCTTGGTAGTGTCTATTTTCACCTAAAAAACAATTTTTGCTCATTAGATAGAGAATCAAAAATGGTTCATATTTCATTAAGACACTTGGGGACACTTTTTGGCATATTTTCGATGTTTTTCAGTGAAGTCAAGCCTCTGAAATGGCGGGGGCAACGACGATCACCAAAAGATGCGACAAGTCGGCCCAGTCCGTTGGCAGGATGATCGTCTTGTTTGTATTTGCTCTGATGTTGGCGCTGTTTGCCCTCCTTCCATATCCGTCTTTCCGCCCGAGCACCGCTCGGTCTCATCCTGCCAACGGACGGTTCACGAGTCTATGGTACAGTAGTCGAAGGAGAGAAATTTGTTTGTTCCTGTCTTGCCTCGGTCCGACATCCGACGCATCGGCAAACTCCGGCTCTGGAGTGGGTTCGGATCATCCGGACCGATGAGCCGCCTGCTTGCCAAAAAGCCTGATCCGCGTCAAGAATCCGAACCTTCAGAGCGCCTATTTTTCCTGAGCTTGCCGAAACTCTCCAATCGATGCGAACTGTCGGGTTTCCGATCATTCCACTGGGTATAAAATCGAAAAAAACTCGAAAAAAGAATTCAAAAGGGGAAGACTTTCCCACACTTTCCAGAGGTCATCTGAAGCGGCAAAATTGGAGCAGGTTTTTCTTTTTCTTTTGGAACGTTTGGAGTGGTGGCGCACTAGTGCATGAAAGAAAAACTGGAGCAGGTTGGATTATATTCGTGTCCTATATGGCTTGTGCGCAATATGATTTTTTACATGAGCTAAAATAAGAGATTTGGGTTGTTTTGGCAGTGTTGGCGGAATAAGTGATGGTACCCCCTGCAGTTTTCTACCCATTCATATATTAGAAGCGGCCGAAATAACCTAAAATCGGTAAGGTATTTATTTCAGACTCATTCCCACTTGTATTTAGAGCCACTCCGACTTTTTTCTGTTCAGGCTGAACAAAAAACTCGCAATTTTGAATGTTGATGTGTGAAAAAAATGCTGCCTGTGTGTATTGGCTGTTGAAAAAAATACTAAAAAAACTTCATTTTTGGGATGATATGCACTCCCTCAAGTCACTTGGATCTGGGCAAGCGCGCACTGTGCTCAGGATTATGATACACTCCCGCAAAAAACCCTTGCAATGAAATTATGTGAAAAGCGCTGCCATTCAACACAAGTTTTTGGTCCCAAAAACATAGGTGTCCATGCTATTGGTACTCTTGGCCTTCAAACTGCGAAATGTTTTAAAAACGTGTCTGCGCACAGTTGGTGCGGGTAAACGCGGAAGGCAAAGGACATCAGTAACGCCACGTGAATTGTGACAAAGTTATCTACCATGTCACGTAGTCATCTGCCATTCATTGTTTTTGCTCACTAGTGGCCTTTAACCTTCATTCTGAAGAGACAGTTATGTTTTAAATTCTTTTACAGATCTTCCAGAATATTCCTCTGATTTGAGGTGCTTCAGGGATTGAGAACAGGGCAATGGCAGTTAAGTGTACAGCCACATGGCAGATAAATGCCCAGCTGATCGATCAATAAACCCTTAGCTGACATGGTTTGAACGGAGGTGGAATCCTTGTTCAAACTCTAGGTTCAATTTGCGTACCTCCGTTTGACCTCCGTAGCTACTAAGTAGCTGCCATGCCAACCGCGCCAGACACTCAGAAATAATGCCCTACTTTATTTAGGTGCTGAGGCGCCTTGTCACTGATCACTAGGAAACAATATGCTTTCCGTGGCTATTATAAGAACCTCCTGGCCCACGTTTCCACGAGGATCGCGTTGGATACGGCCTGCCAGCGTGCATGCCATGTGGTCCGGTGTGTCCTGACAAGCTCCAAATATTCCCACCTGGGTGGGAGCTCCGCTCACCTGAATCGTTGTTCCAAAGCTGTGCTCGGAGCGAATGAAAGTTTGAGCCAATTTGTACATAAATGAAATAATTACACCCACGCCCCTTTCGATACACACAAGAATAGCCTCATCTCCACTGCTGGCAATCGCTGCATTCAACGGGTCCCTACACCTTCAGATATCCGAGAACGTGTGAGATGGGCCCAGATGCGTCTATGCATTTCTGGTTACCTAGATGCAGAGCTAGGCAGTCGGTCTAGACAGTGTATATAATGCCTGACAGCCTAGATCCGATGTTTCAGGCGGTCTGAAATATCCCTGGGCTGCTGAATGCAGTGATTCATCGCAATAAATTTCCAAACGCCTGCTTGTCTTCGCAGAATGAGGGAAAGCCCTTTCCGATTTGATATTTTGGGAGTTTATTGCCACATTCAGGCACAGTGGAATCAAAATCGATCAATCTGCAATCAATTTGGATTGGCGGCGCCAATCATAATGGCAGTGCCGAGTGAGGTATGGTTGGGTAGGCCGGGTTAGGGTATAGGTGTTTTGGATGAAACATCGTATAATCCTTGTTTTAGTAATTCACTACTCGTATCAGCGCCACTGCTCGACGTTGGCCATGAGCGAAGTAGAAAAAAACTATTAATGCCGTTGTCTTGGCATCTGGGATCTTCTCCTGTGATGGATACCTGTACATGTCACCCTACACAAGGTGAATATTCAACATATGGGTCCGAATTGCGCATTGGAACTAGGGATTCGTGGCGAGCAACTTCGTGGTCAAACTGCACTTCTACGACGCGTGAAGGGACGGCACGAAAAAGTGTATGCCAAAATTGGAATCGATCAGCGCCGAGAAAATCATTGATGTGATGGGATCAAATTCGCTTACAGAAGACGGGGACTGGACGGACACGGGTTAGGGTTTCTTCCTTCCATCTTCGTTCTCCTCCTCCCTTTTGTCGTCTGCTTGTCTCTCTTCGGGCTTTGTCCTCTGCTAATTTCGATTTGCACCGGTTGCAAGCAAATTGCTCATTTATCGCGTTCGGTCGATCGTTTGTATGTCATCTATCCTCTGGTCTGACAAGCCCCAGTCTCATGAAGCCCACTTCCCACTCCCAGACCCTTCTTTCTCTTCGTTCTTCTCTGCATATCTTCAATGGTTTCCTGGAGCAAGGTTCTCGGACTGGCGTCGATCACCGCAGCGACCGCCCTCCTCGGGATGGTCGCATTTGACGTCCCGTACTTCAAGTCGGTGTATTTCCTGAAAATGGATATTCCCAACAACGGAACATCCGCTACTCGCACCACAAATGGGACCGCAACCAACGGCACGAACCCCTTCGTTATCTTAGGTGCGTGCACATCTCAGCCGCCTTTCTGAGCCTACTCACCCGGAATCTGTCGCAATCAGGGGTTCTTGGCTACTGTACCGATCTGCAGGATGGGAAGGGCCTTCAGTGCTCTCCAGCGCATGTTGGGTATTCTCTTGCTGGTGCGCCTCATTTACATTTCGACCGAAGACATCGATCCATACTGACCAACCGTCCCGTATCTATAGACGCCTCGCAGTTCTTGAACGGCACCGGTCTCAAGTCCCCGAGCGGGATCCCCGGCTCACTCCCGAGTGCGTAGTCCTCGTTCCATGGCACCTCGGGGAACCGATACTGATTCATCTTCTGCAGACGGAACAATCCCTGGCAACACGAACCTTCCCCCTGGGACGAGTATGTATCTCTTGCACTCTTCTTGTGTGCACGCAGCCTGAGCGCGTGTCATCCGTAGACACAACGAACATCAATGGAACCCTTGACCAAATCGGACAGCTCTCAGGTAGGTATCCTTGAATCAACTGGAGATTCATGGACTAAATAATACGTACCATTCGCAGACGCCGCGAACAACATCACGAAGCTTCCTGATGCGCTGAACAACAGCGTCAACACCATATCTGCCGCACTCACAAAGGTCCTTGTGGTGCACATCATCGCCTTTGGAATTGCGCTTATCTCGCTCGCCTTCGCCATCCTCGCCTTCCTTGGCGCGCCCATCGCCGACTGCTGCAGCAGCTGTTTCTGCGGATTCGCTGGCTCCGCCACGCTCGCCGTGATGATCTTTGACGTCGTCTTCTTTGTCATCATAAAGAAGCGCGTGGACCAGCAGGTCAGCGGCACAACGACAATCGGCAGCGCTGTTTTCCTCACGGGGATCGCGATGCTCTTGCTATTCATCACGCCGATCCTCTTTTTGATTGGGAGATGCTGTGCCTGCTGCTTCTCCAGCGGGAGCAGAAAATCGCACGACAAGGAGTACGGCAGGGGGTACAACCATTAAGCGCATGTAGGCAAGCCTAACTGATTAATGTGTTATTGTATATACTTCATGAACGATGCGGTATTGTTGTTTCTTCAGATCGTCAACTGTAAAGTACGATGTAATTAGTTGTGTTTTCTTCATGATCATCCGCAGTCAGTATGAGCGCGCAACAGGCACCTATCTTGCGCCCCTCTCAGAGTTTTTTTTTGCGTCACCCGGTATGCATTATTTTGAAACCGCGCTTAATTTTCTGAATCACTGCGTTCAGGCCCCAGGTAGCAGGGCACCGTGACGAGCCATATAGCCAGGAAGTAGTCAGCTGTAGTCAGCCCAAAATGTCGAGGCCACGCTAGCCACCTCGACGAGATCCGTCGAGCCGTGGCTAGCCATCTAGCCAGAACTAGCCGAAGACCTTGTCACGCCCGCATCTCTAGCCATGCCTTATAGCATTCAGAAGATAGGATATTGGAATGAGTGGATGCTTGTTTGTCCCGTATCAAGTGGCAGTGTTATGTGATCCAAACACTCTTTCGCCCGGGTCCATCCATCCATAGCAGGCTCCTCTGTTTCGTGAAGGGCTATCTTGAGCTTAATTTGAGGCGAGGCCAGTGGTAACTGCAGCAGAGCTTAACTTGCAATATGCAATATCTTATTATTAGTACAGTTGACAGAACCATGACCCGTATTAGCCAGAGGAATAGCTAGCCCTGGCAGACTTAGTAAACTAGCTTCGAGGTCATGCTACCGGGCTAGAGAAGCTGTGTCGAGTTGAGCGTCGCGGACCTACAATCGTCTCGCAATTGCTCTGGCTAGCTGTTGTCTAGGTGACCGAGACGGGCTACAATCGCCTAAAAATGACTTCGGCTATCCGGCGCCTGAACGCAGTGAATGCCAAGGGGTCTCGGAAACCTTAATTCCGTTGACATTCCTCAGCACGTGACAGGTGGCTGGGGTCATTGCTTACTCACTCACTGCGAAAGTAGATTTGAACGAGTAGAGTACAGTAGACGTATTTAAAGCGCAAGAGATACAAACCAGGAGGAGTATAAATACTGAAGAACCCAAAATTTTATAAAATTCCAGCACTGGCCCGTTCTCTCCCCATTCTCAGCACTCAGAGGCAAAAGTAGACAGCTGGAAATTTCAAACCTTTGGGTGAGTTTAGATGCAATCATGAACAAGAAAACTAAGATACATTGGCTGCGGCACTCTAAACTACGCTCAGCCATTGCCGAGACCAAAGCGGAATGACAGTTTCCATATGGAGTCGCGGATCAGCGGACCGAGTGGTGGTGTTCCTGTGAGTGTTCGGGGTGATGTTAGAGGGAGTTAATGCCGCAAGTTAGGTTGCCAACACCCCTTGGTGAATGCCGCGAATATCAAGTTGGGTGCTCAAGATACACACCGAGAGCACACCCGCATGAGGGCGAAGCGAAGGCGTGGGTAAAACACCCGCGGATGGTGATATTCCTCAGCTTCACGGATCCATCCAGAAGGAATGACTTGGGATGACTCCAGAGCTGTTTTTTGCCGACTTTTGCAGGCCGCCTCGCAAACAGGAGGCAAAACAGGACATCCAATCAGAACCTCCCCACCTTCCCTGTTCTTCGTTTCCACCGGCCATCTCATTTCTTACCGCCAATACGTCTGCAGCACCCATTGATCGACGAGTGTTTTTTTTTTCTCATCCTCGGAATAATTTGTCCAAATGCAGATCGCAAACAGCGCCGATGATGTGACATTCAAAGCGAACGGCGAGGTGTCCGTGGCTGAAAGGGATTTTGAGCTCGCTGGATTTTTGGCTTCTATTTTGAACCGCTTCACCAGGGCGATTAGAGCATAAAAGGGATGGCCGGTTGAAAATTTTACTCAGCTTCCCTTTCTTTCTTTCTTTCTGTTTGCTGCCCTCGTTCCTCGTTCCTTTTCTTCGCGCTGCCCTTTTCTGCCCCTTCTGTACCGATTTATCATGGTCGATATGCGTACGACATCCTTTACACTTCTAGGTATGGCCGCTGCCGCTGGTCTGGTTTCCGGCCTACCGTATGTACTTTTTCTGAAAGCTACCCTGCAGCCATTGACGAGTTTTTATATCCAGTACCAATCTCTTCTCTCGTGACACGACTACAACCGCACCTACCTGCTTGGCAGCCATCAACAGCATCCTTACCTCCACCGATCCCAATCTCAATTGCCTGAATCGACGAGGACTTTCCAATGTGTTCTCACAGTCCATCAAGAACCTGCCACCGTCTGAACTCATCACGCCGGTCAACCAGTGGTTGGATGGTTTCTGTGGCTCTGGTTTCTGCAGGCATGTTCATATTTTACTCCTCCTAATCGAATTCTTATTGAAATTTTATCGGCGCAGCAACTCCACACTCGAGGCTGTTTCGAGGACCCTTACCGATGGATGTGGCCCGACAATCAGCGAGATTACCCTGGGACCTGCAGCAGCCGTGGCTAGCACAGTGGTTACGGGCTTTCCGATCGTGCGCAAGATGATGTGTTTGAAAAAGTTCGTGTCCTTCTGTTCCAGTCCTATGCGCACCGTCCTTATTGTCCAATATACAGCGAAGCCACGAACAAGTACTGCATGACGGATAACCTGCAACTCAACAACAGAACGCTCATCACGGACAACGCTATCGCAGCCGAGCAGCTACTCTTCGGTGCATTCAACCAGGGCTGCACGTCGTGCGGGAAAGCCGCATTCGGCCTGTATAACCAGCATCTTGAAGTGGATGGTAAACGGCTATTCGACTCTGTTTGTGGCGTAGGATTCGTCGGTGCGCCTCCTCCACTCGCAACTATCTTTCTCAAACTGATGTCACCGTGTACCAGACAACTCGACGAGCCCAGTCCAGCCCGGAGTAAAACAGACCGCAGTGGACAAACTCTTCGTGGCAGCCAGTAACACCAACGATCCGAACGCCAAAAATGATAAGAACGATAGCAAGAAAGAAGGCGGAGCCTTGGGCCTTGCAGCGAGCACAATGGGTGTGTCGATGTCGCTTCTCTTCGCTTTTGCACTCGTCGTGTAATAGCTACCGTTATACGTGCCCAGTAGGAATATATCTGTCTTTACTGGAATCTACAATATTGCGGCCACAGTGGGGGTTACCAGTTGATATTGTCCATGAACGCGTCAGACTAAATTCAATTCCACGAGAGTAGAATCAGGTGGGCGAAATTAACGTGATCCTGTGAAAAGATAAAGGCACAGACCAGTGTGATTCTGAATTCTGTAGCAGTTAAAGGATTCTCAAATATCAGCCATGACCTCTTTCTCATGGCAAATATTTATGCATGATCATGTGGACTACTTCTTGAAGGTCCACATACTTACTAGCCCATATGTTGGGCACGACACAAAGCTCAATTCGGACAACATTGAGGTGCATATGTGTGCCACAGTAGAGTCGAAGGGGCTCAATGTACAACCTCAATAGAAAAAGGAAGCTGAGATCCCTCGTGAAGCTCCCCAGAAATGGTGGGAAACATTGTGAACGACGCCTCGCGGCGCACCTTCTCGGCAAGTGTTGGATCCGTGGAAAACCGAAATTCTTGAGTAGCTCGGCCAGAAGGACTGGTACTCTTAGGCCCTATGCGAGAGGAATGAAGGGGTTGATTGAACATACGCGAATCTCCAGCATGGAATATGAGCCGTCAGTGTTAACATAGGTAGGGTACGTGAGTGGGTAGAAAATCTGAAAATGAGTCTAGAGCGAAGAATAAGTGATAGGATGGGTTGATAGTAGCTGTGGTATGTCTGTGAACGCAAGAAGACGAAGTTAAGCAATTAAATCGCTGATTAATGGGTTGTATTTAATTTTGGGTATTTCGAAGTGCAAGTGGGTGACTTCCCGTAAGCTTTTTTTTTATTCTGGATGATTATTTTCGCACTTTCCGCCGTGATGCCGAGGCGCCTGCGAGGACCCCATCGCCCCTAATAGAAGAGGGGCCCTACCCCCCTAATTGGAATTCCGTATCATTTCGGGGTTCGGGGGCAAGTTGGGAGAGGAATTTGCATTATTTGGAACTGAGAGCGAAGCAGGATGTACACAGTTCTCATTCAACGTCCCTGAGGACTTCGAAGTTGCTGGATTTTCCTAGCTATTTCTTTAAAAGTCTGGCTGTTCCTTATTTTTCAAAGCATCTAAATCACTGGGAATCTGGCGGTGTTGCGGAAGCACGTGGCATCAAGCTTACAAAATGGTCAGAATACCGAGGAATAATGGCTCTTACGAATTCTTAATAGAGAGTTTGCGCAGCAGCCATCAGAGCTATTAGCTAATGGTTTAAACCACTTTTGATGACAATTTTTTTTTGCTTACTCTAATGGGACATGATGCATGACAGGACCCAGTTCTCATGTGGAGAAACACTCACCGATGGGTCCATCACTCAATTTTGACATGTTTTTCTGGTTGTACATTTTTTAACAAAATGAAAAGGACATCTGACCAAAAAGACTTTGGAGAGCGCCTGGGGCTCTTTTAACGTTCTTACTGTACACTTGGGCTACCTGTGAAAATTTTACTTGCAGCCATCAGCCATCCATTTGCACAATGCAAAAAAGCCATCAGATGCCTCTGATGGCTGCATGGCAAACTCTCTAATGTGCGGAATCTGAGAGAATTGTGAGATTACATGTAAGGTAAGAATATCTTAAAACTGGAATTCGTATTAAAGTCGTACTACCGTACGCATTTTCATTGGCTCATCATTTCATCAAAATTATATTCCCACGCTGTTTTTCCACAAGCCTCACGGCTTTTGCCGGTTATTCAACAGACTTTTTACTTGTGAACATCTGCGTCTATTATTTTCCAGAGAAACTGGGGAATATTGCCATCAAATGCCGGGCAATACCGGGGGATGCTACAAGTTTGATAATGACTTGTAGGCACCGTTGTTATTACCAAGAAAATTTGAGAGAGTTATTCAGACTAGTTCATATTCGTCCGGAGTCGCCATGGGCTTACAAAGTCCTGTTCTGGCACAAATACGAGATCTCCCCGTGTGATGGGATCAAACCAACTTCAACCCAAGCTCGGCAAGGCAATTCGACTTGCTTTGAGGCTCTTAAAGCTCTAAGAACCAGCGGGATATTCATTACACAATCATGCAGCTGTAGACACCAGTTCAGCCACCCCTATACTGGCCCTCGACGCCGGCACATAGACCTGTCTCAGACGATCTCGGCAAACGCCGGGTCTAGACGGCCTCGACTTGACATGTCTAGGTAAATAGGCGTACATAGACGTCATCTCGACCAAACCAGACCCGTCTGAGCCGTCTCGAATATTGTACGATGTCCACAATCTAGGGATTTCTTCGCTTAAATCTGTGGCTGCTTCATCGCGCTCGAAGCTGCATCTCGAACTTAATCGATATATCCCGCGTGAAAATGGCATGTGTGAAGTAATTGGTGCAGCATTTTGCTACCAAATCACCGCAGGGATCTCGACTACCAGGACAACAATTTACACGAACTAAATATTATAATAGAAATCACATACATCTCCCAGAGGAGATCGATGGCCTGTCTCTGTGCAGTTTTCATTTTGGCCAAGATGCAAATAATGGCCACTGATTACCTCCCGAAGGTCAGGAGCAGAGGACCTCAGGAAGCGATACAACAGTAACCCGGAGGAAGCAGGTATGCCCGGAGGGCGGTGCTACATATATTGCAAATTCGAGCTGACTTAAAAGTTGCTCCGCCTCGACACGAAAATCGCGCCAATACGAATGGCACCACAACTTTGTCGGAGGTGCCGAAAAGGGCATAAATGTTGCGGGATATGTGTCAAATCACACTAAAAATAGTCGCGGCAGTCTCAAAATAGTTGCGGCACATTTGGGCCCTCGTGCTTTCTTTCCACAGGCCATCTTCATTTTTTGCCACCAATTCGTGGAACCTCGCCTCCCATCTTTCTGTAGCATCCATTTATCGACGAAACACATTTCTCTCATCGTTTCCTTTGAAAAATTGGTCTAAATGTAGATAGCAAACGGCGCCCATGTTCATGATGTGACATGTGAAGAGGACAGCGATGTGGTTGAAAAGACCCTGATCTCGCTGGATTTTCGCTTCTTTTTTGAACTACTTCGCTAGCGTGATTGGACCATAAAAGGGATGGCCGGTCGAAAATTCTTTCTTTGCGGCTGCCTTCTTCTTTCCTCTCCTTGTTCTTCGCGCTCCATTTGGTTGCCCTTTTCTGCCTCTTCTACATCGATTATATGTTTACCCTGACATCCTTTACGTTTTTGGGTATGACCGTTAGTCTAGTTTACGGTCTGCCGTATGTATTCTATCTGCAAGCTACCCTGCGGCCATTGACGGATTTTATGTCTAGTGCCAACCTCATGTCGCGCGACACGACTATAACCGCACCCACCTGCTTGGCAGCCATCAACAGCATCCTTACCTCCACCGATCCCAATCTCGGTTGCCTGAGCCGACGAGGACTTTCCAATGTGTTCTCATAGGCCATCAAGAGCCTGCCACCGTCCGACCTCATCACGCCGGTCAACCAATGGTTGGATGGTTTCTGTGGTTCCGATTTCTGCAGGCATGTTCATATTTTACTCCTATTCTAATTCTTGTTGAGATTTGATCGGCGCAGCAACTCCACACTCGAGGCTGTTTCGAAGATCCTCACCGATGGTTGTGGTCCGATCATCAGGGAGATTACCCAGGGACCTGCAGCAGTGGTGGCTAGCGAGGTGGGTACGGGCTCCCCGATCGTGCGCAAGATAATGTGTTCGAAGAAGTTCGTGTCCTTCTGTTCCTGTTCTACGCACACCGTCTTTATTGTCTCGTATACAGCGAAGCCACGAACAAGTACTGCATGACGGATAACTTGCAACTCAACAACAGACCGCTCATCACGGACAACGCCATCGCAGCTGAGCAACTACTCTTCGGTGCGTTTAACCAGGGCTGCACCTTATGCAGGAAAGCAGCATTCGGCCTGTATAACGAGCATCTTGAAGTGGATGGTCAACAGCTACTCGACGCCGTTTGTGGCGTAGGATTCGTTGGTGCGCCTCCTCCCTTCACCACCACCTTTTTCAACCTGATGTCACTCGTTTATCAGACAACTCGCCAAGTCCAGTCCAGCCTGGAGTCAAACGGACCTCGGTGGGCAAACCTTTTGTGGCAGCCAACGCCAACGAACCGAACACCAAAAATGATAATGACAAGAAAGAAGGCGGAGTCTTGTACTTTGCAGCGAGATCAATATTAATATTCATGGGTGTGTCCATGCCCCTCCTCTTCGTATTTGCACTGGTGGTCATATAATATCTACCGTTCTACGTGCCCAGTCGGAATAATTCCGTCTTTACTCGAATTGCGGCCACACTAGGACTAAATTCATTTACGCGATGGGAAAAATTAACCTTCCAGTGAACCCGTATGTGAAAAAGGTAACGGCACAGACCGGTGCGACTCCGGCCTCTGCAGCAGTTAGAGGATTCTCAAATATGTGCCATGACCTCTTTCCGATACAAAATATTTATGCATGATGAATTCTTGCAGGTCCACAGACTAGCTGATATTATTCAGCCCATATGTTGAGTACAACACAAAGTTCAAGTTGAATACCATTGCGTTACATATGTGTACCAGAGCAGTCAAAGGGGCTTTATTAGAAATTGGAAACTGAGATCTCTTGTGAACTTCTCCAGGACTAGTGGGAAACCTTGTGAACGACGCCTCGCGGCGCACCTTCTTGGCAGGTATTGGATCCATCGGAAACTCGAAAATTCTTAACTAGCTCGACCCAGAAAGGACTGGTACTCGAAATGTCAGGAGTTGATTGAACACACGCAAATCCATCCTGGACATTGTACTCGTTTCGCATCTTTGAAATGTTTTGTATTCATTCAGCTCCGGCTTTCTAGTCATCATCTGGAGTCTTGGATCCGCAAAACTCTCCCGTGGGAAAAGTCATCTAGCCGAAACGGCCATCATCGATTCCCACGTTACAAATCTTCTCCCACTGGGTCACACCCAGCCGCCCCCCGCCAGCTCCACTCTCAAGGATCCCAGCCCGAGGCCCTCACCGAACAGTCCGGTCACGGAAGAAGAGAGGATGGGTGGCGGTGGGGGCGAGGGAAGCAAAGGAGCAGAGACAAAAGAGCGAGCTTCAGCGTCGCGATCGTCGAGGGCGAAATCGTTACTAGGGCGACTCCGGGTGGTCTTTATTCGACACCACTTGTCCTGAAATCCTTGGTAGGAGGAAGGCCTTGCGTGGAAGTTGTTAGAGAATATTCTCCGCATGTTCCTTGACCCGAAGACAACTAAATCGTGGCTAAAACTGGTGCTGACATTGTGAGGCTTCGAGCAAAAAAAAATCGAGAAGGCCCAGTCCGCACGACAATAAAGGAGGAGACGCTGAACAACTGAAAGAGTCTGACGATTGTTATGCTTTTTCTTTCGTTTTGCAGAGTGTTTGGTCCTGATTTGTCGTCTCTGCCTGATCTGAGTCCAGTCCCATTCCCTGCTTACTCCCTGCTCCTACATCGCACATACACTTCTATACTGAACCTTCAAAGCTACAGGTAAGGCTATTGGTCCCTCTCCGCACTTTGCTCTCGTTTTTCATCGGTTTAAATCATCTTTAAAGCTGGCTGGCAAAATGCCACGCGTGGATGCAACTGAGGAGCGGCGCGCAAACCGTCGCCACCGCTCAACCCAAGAACCCCATTCACGCAGCCAATCTGCCTCACATACAGTGAAACTCGAACCCGAGCCTACTCTCATACCGGAGGTGCTCAAAATTACGCTGCCACCGTCCCCGCACCACGACTGGCGCCACCCAGACGAGCTGCCCTACATCCGCGGCGGCGACTCCTGGGACGATGTGACCATCCTGCAATTCCTCACTGACAACGCCTTCACGATCCCGCCGCGCAGCGCCTCCAGCGCGGAGCCGTGGGTCCGTATTGGGCGTGGCGTTAGTAATCGCGAACATGTCGTCCTGCCGCGGCTATACCGCACGCCGCTGCTCTGGGTCGCAAAGTTCCAATGGAAGTCGCTCGAGCTGGTGTTGACTGCGGACGCGAGCATCCGCCAGCAGGAGTGGGACGCGCGCAAGTGGGACGTCTTGCATATTGCGCGGCTGTGTGTGTCGTTGCTTGATGGCGCGCGGGATGCGATGGCGGTTGAGAGCGGAGGGGGTATGACGCGCGCGTGGCGTCATCCGCCGTTTGACCGTGCGCTGACGCGGTACTGGCATCGTTGGCTGGTGCTGCGCGACGAGTTTGTGCGTGATTTTTGGCGCGATTATGGGGAAGAGGAGTATCGGCGGGATATCCTCAAGCTTGGTGCGATTCTTTTGACCCGTCCCATCCAAATATTCACTCAAAAACCACCCAGGATGGAAGCAATGGGCCCTCAAAGACCACAAGGGATTCTCGCTCACCAGCGCGGAGATCCTGAACGGAATCGAGGCAGCGGAGTTCATAGGTGGGCTTCTCGTCGATTATGAAAACGGCACGTTTGAATGGCTGGAGGTGAGCCAAATGTCTTTTTCGGCGGTAATATACTACTAATTCCTACTCTAGCCCGACGCGCCGTCCGATACAGAGGAGGTATGTTCCTTTGACCCGACGTCGATGGATTCATTTACGACGATCACTCTGCAGGGCATGCTCACACCTGATCAAGTGGGTACTCAATTTATCCCTCGCTCCGATGAAATGTATCATCTGATTTTTCCCTTTAGGCTTCACCCATCAAGAACAACTCGCCCATCGTCTCTCTTCCTATATTTGTTCAAGACCGAATGCTGACACGATTAATACAGGCCCCGCGGGAGCAGGATGTTTGCATGTCTTCCCCTGAGGTAGGGAAACATTATTCTTACCCCCCTTATGAAATTGACGCGCGACATGGACGAATACAGTCCCCGAATCCTGCGCCCCAAGGCACCGATGACCCTCAGCCTCCACGTCCCTCTAGCCAACCTCTCACAGAGTCCGCAAGTACTGGTATTCCAGTACGTTGCTCCGCTTCTCCCTCTTTCTTTTTCGCCATTGTTTGTCTGCGAACAATGAATGACTCACCCGCCATTACGCAGATAATAAACGAAGGCTGGTCTCATATCGTACGCCCTCTGCTCTGCTATGTATTTCTTCGTCCGGTTTATTCGTGTTTCTGTTCGCAGGCTTCCGGGGCGTCGGTGGGACCACAAATGCATGTTGATACGCAAGATGGACGTCAAATGGATGCTGATGTCCAAGGTGTACGTTCTCTTTCTCCTTTCATTTTGTCTTCGCCTTTCCTTTCACGACATTTTATTTATTTTATTTCCCACTACAGGTTCTCCCAGTAGGGAGCGAGACACATCGCATGCCCGAAGATCTTGCCGACCGCAACGCTGTATGTATTATCCTTATCTATTCCATCCAGGTTTAATTGAACTGTCGTTAGGACTCCCCTCTGAGAATGAATACAATACTACTAAGCAATTTGGACCCCGTGTTACCCGTGGGTTTCTTCTGCCATTTGTTGGACCTTTACTGATTTTTATATTCGTATTACTCAGGAACAGGACCAGCCGCGACCCATGAATGCCATCGGAAAATCCCTGCCCGCAGCGGCATGCGCGGCAACGGCTGTTTCCCAGGAGCTTGCTACACAGAATCAGCGCGGTTTGGCAGCAGATATGGCCGAAGACGATATGCGAGAGAATGAGCAGCGTATGGATGTGGATCGGCCCCAGTCGCTCACGGGGGAATCAGCCCCTTCATCCGCAACTTCACCCCCCGAATCCGCGTTCGGGTGCGGATTAGTAAACACAAACTCGCCGGTCTCGCACTCGTCCACATTCTCCGCATCTGGCTCTATGTTCGTGCCTCCTCCCCCGCCCCCGTCCCCATCCTACGAACTCGCGTCCCCTCGCTCTCCACACCAGCAACTCATGTCTTCGAATAATCAGCAGCTCACGCCGTCCAATACTAACAATAGCGCGGAGCCACGCCTCCTCTCGCTCTTCACGCAGTCGTGCGCGATCCTCGGGGACGAGATGCGCTCGCTGCGCACCGAGGTCGGCATGCTGCGCGCGGAGATCCCGGCAGTGCCGTCAAGAGTTGGTGAGCCTAGGCCGCAGCAAAGCCACCTCGCCCGCAGCGTGCGCCATCCGCTGCACCACCTGATCTACGGGGAGGACGACGCGATGAACGGGGACAGCACCGGCGCGGGCGGGGAGCCTGCACGTTGGGGCGGGGGGCGCAGCTGGGCGTGGGGCGCGGATGGGCCGTTACCGCCGCGGTCGCGGGGGAAACAGTTTAAAATTCTTGCGTCCCTCCCGGACTTGTAGTATCCCGTTGTTGTTCCGTTGAGTCATTGGTTAACTAGCTTGATGGTAATATCGTTGAAAAAGGCACCCGAGATGCCCGATAGCTCCCGATAGCCTCCGATAGCACAGCACTGGCGGGATCGTCGCGAAGTTGTATGATGATGTTGATCGGAACTTCAACGGAGCTAGTCTTGTCATGACGCTGACCGGGTTCCCAACTTCACAAAATCCGGGAACAGTTGAACCAGCAATACATACCATGGCAAAGACCATATTCGGCAAAATCCCGGGTAAAACCGCAACAGCCTGGTGAGTACAAACCTTGGCTTGTGCATATAATATTTTTTTGCAAAGTCCGCCAAACCCACCAGGCTGGTGGGCTTTGCAATGGCTTATCGCAGCTTGAAGCTCAGCACATTCAATACAAAAATGCACCACAAATAGACACGACAATCAAATATTGTATTGCAAACTACAATACAATAAATGCCAAAACAACACAACGGGCGCAAGCGCCCGCACGTCAGTCGCCACCGCACACGCGCCGCTGGTCGACCTCGCAGCGCCCGGCCTAGGCGTTCAGGGCGCGCAGTCGCTGCGCAACGAGGAAACGGTAGCAGCACGCAGCCCGGACGTGTGCAATGGAGGACGCCACACTGGCGGACTTTGAAGGGCGGCGGAAGTTCTTGAGTTCGGGGAGGAGAGCGGCGATGTCGAGGAAGCGCGTTGAGGACTTCGCGGCACGCGCAGGAAGGGGAATAGAGATTGGCTGCGGCGGGAAGTGAAGGTTGGCCGTGCAGATTGCCCCGGCGCTGGATTTGACGGCAAGTTTGGTATCCGAGTGAGGCAGGTGCCGAGGAGACTACATAGCCGTTCACGGAAGCAACAGAGAGGAGCTGAATGCTTGAGGGATGCTTGAGGGACCATTGGCCAAAAGACTTGACCGGGGCAAACTTGGCTGCGCCTCTTTTGAAATAGATGTCGGTATTGAGGGGGAGAGAATAGTTGACCATAGGCTTGCTCTTGGAGGATGCGGCTTGAAGCTTTCTGTATGGGAGCCTTGATTGTGTTTTGACGAAGTCTTGAAGCGATGTCTTTGAGAACCTCGAGCTTGGGCGGACTTGGAAGTGTTTGAGGGTCAATTCCTGCGAGAGCTTGAAGTAGTAGGACGCTGGGCAGTGAGAAACTTGACGCAATGCGCCAGCACGGAGAAGGGGCGGAATGGTGGACACTGGTGGTGAGGGGAAGAGAGAAGGAGCGACCAACATGGCTGTGCTTGCACGTGCCTAGTAACATCACCAAACATGATGACATCCGCGCACGGACCAACGATGTGATCAACTTATTGTCGCCATCAACCCCACTCGTATGTTTCACAGTTATTTTGCCGGTGCCAAGTTTTCTCTTCGACGGAATTCCGCTGGCCAGCTTTGAGCTTTCCGACTAGCAGAGCCTCTTTAGTCTAAAATCTCGCTCCTGGGTAGCGCACTGAAATTATCATTTATGAGCAGTATTAATGAGTCGTTGACACGGCACCTATAAATACTAGTACACCGATAAAGACTCGGGTGGCTAAATTATCTGAAGGTACATCGGCAGATTGATTCATTTCTCCAAATCTACAGCAGCGCTGGTGTAATATTGTAAGTAAGCATCAGCCTGCTCTAGCCCTTACAGTGCTTGGTGGGCTCTTGAAAAACATCAAAAACCCTGGTAAAGTCGTACCAGCTTGGTGTCGATCACCAGGTCACGCCAGATATTCCCGCTTTTGGTGATGAAATGAGAGGATATTAGGACGGAACGCACTATCTCCTACGACCTAATGTAGACTCCCGCCTACTGCCGAAGACTTCCGCAGATTCATACCTGTCTTCCTAAGGAGCGCGTGGCATTTGGTACACGTCGGTAACTCAAATCGGCCGACCGTGTCGCACGCGCCGAACGCGCCGAACGCGACCGAACGCTTATATATAAACCTCGCGATCGCGAGCTCCCTTCCTCAAAACTTCTCCTCATGGCCCTTTACACACCCGACACATATATCGATCCTGTTTTTGACTTTTGGGCTGCCTCCGACGCTCCTCTCCTCCCGACCTGGGGAACCCCACCCTCAGCTCACCACGAACCCGACTTCATGCCTCAGGATGCTCTCATCACATTCACTTTCTCCTCGTTCGATGGCACGATTCTCAACTCGGCGCTGGTAGGCCCCGACGGTCGACAACGCTTCTTCATTACAACGGCTGCAGATGCCACAGTGATCGAAAACTCGCGGAAGAAGCGCGTCGGGGCGGTCGTGTGGCAGCCCCACCCCCGCGTCGAGATCCATTCGCAGAAGCAGAGCACGGCACAATGGCTGGCTCCCGCGTCTGATAGAAGGTGCGCCTCAGCCGTTGTCAGATATATCAATCTTTTTATGCCTGACTGGCGTGTACATAGTGGGCGCACGATGATAGCTCGTGGCCGACGTCTGATTTGGATGCAGAATAACGGCAACATAGAGGTATGCCGTCGCTGTCAGAATATCAACTCGTTCTGAGTCATTTTCTAGCTCCTCGATGCCGAAAACGACGGTGAGCAAGAGCCCATGGCTCGAATACGCATGGATCCAAGCGGGACCAAGTTGCAGCTTTCTGCAGAAGCCATTTCGCTCCGGATTGTGCGGGAGATAACCGTATCGACCATCCTCCTGATATCAGGTCGACCCATTGATTGATTAGCTGAACGCTTTAGAAAGATAAATTTTGTAAGCGTCTAGAAATAAATAGTGTACATATAAAGCCTCTCCTGCGATCTTGATACTATCTTTCTATTCATTCCTGTTTCGGAGGCCGCCGTTCACGGAGGATTTGTTTTCGTTTAAAAGCTTCAACGCGAAGCCGCCAAAGCTTTGGATGTTTACTTGCCGAGGCACGAGTGATAGCCGACACCTGGACGTTGAAGTATTGGGGGAATGCCTAAGGATATAGGCTCATGAAACATGTCGGGGTGAGATTAAGTACTTGTCAATGCGGGAGCAATCGGGACGATATCCGTGATCCGATGCCGGCAGGACGCGTCGTCTCATGGTGCACGCGCGTCCTGCCGTAACGCCAGCGCCTCAATGCTCACATAGAATGGAAGACTTCATATGAGTATGCTCTATTGAAGATTTAAGACTGCTTGAAGCCAGCCGAGACTCGGAGCAATCACAATATTTAAATTCATGTCCATTCGCCGGATATAAATTAATGAACACTTCGGGAGAAAGTCCTTAGTCAAAAAGGGTCAAGGGAATCATTCAAATATTTTCGATTACCTCTGGCATAAATTTCACAGAAGGATTCAAAAAAAAACAGAGTTCACTTATTCATTTAATGTTTACTGCACATATAGTCTTTATGGCCATGAAATTTAAAACTCTGTGGCTGTTGCTGGATAGCAGCACATCTGGGAGCCCAACAAATGCACCTCCCAACTGGGAATGTTGGTAAAATACCACGGGCGTGCCGTATGGGCTGAACTACCGTTCATTGCCGCTTTGAGACTAATTATGTGTTTGCATAACCAGCTGCATGCACGGTGGAAATTCATGCCGTGAGCCACATGCGGCGTTGCTAGCCCGCAGAAGCAGGTAATGGCTAAATATAAATAGTCATCTGAAATCAGTACATACCTCCAGTAAGGTGCACTGGCGGCTCTCGCTGGCACGGGGAGATTCATACATACGAAAATCTTCTGATTCATCGATCCTCGACGCCGAGAGGAACGGAGGTGATACTGCGATTTTTGCGTGGTTAACTCAACCTATACAGATCTCGAAAAGGATTAATACATGATTGATAGATGCGATCGCAAAACGAGGCCGCGGAGACCTGCACTCTATTCTATGACCAACAAGTTCTGCCGCGACTCGTATGAGCCCCGGCCGCTACTACTCTCCTGGTACTTGGGACTTCTGGGACTTCTGGCGGAAAGCGCCACCGTAGCGGAGTTGTCCCCGGTACCATGATACGCATGTGAGTCCGAGGCGCCGAAATTCTTCGCCAACGCGACGCGGACGATAATTATCATGGGAACGATGTTCTGTGGCAAGTGGACAAATTAGGAATTTATTTTTCGTGTGGCGACTGAAGTTCGACGTACGACGAGCTGTGCAAGACCGCCCCAGCATATCATTGAAAATGGCTGTTAAATGGTTGAATGTAGGGGGAACGGCGCAAGAAAAGGACGCACTGCCCCTGCTTCACTGGTAGAAACGGAAATGACGTATAAAAGGACGCCCACAAAATACAGGAGACTGGACTCAAACCTAGGGAATTGACGTGATCAGATATCTGGAAAAATGGACGAGCGGACTAACACTATTTCGACTGTGGCGTTGTATTTCCGCCGGATCCCGTTGCCCAGCAGCAGGGCCGCCTCCTGGCCTTTCCAGAATATTCTCCCCGCTGAATTTTAATCAGTGTTATGTCGTTCTGGCTCCATACATTATCTCAGAATACCTGTTAATCCGAGCAATACCGCATTCGTGATGAGCGCGAGGATATAGGGGATTCGAATGTCCACAATGTGGGCAACGGCGAGACAGCCCACCACTGTGAGGTAGGTGTATCAGTAAATTTGCCAGCGGTATACGTATGCATACAGACCCGCAGTTGCGGCTATGAAAATCAAGGGCCCGACAAGTATGAGTTGAGCGTGTCGATAAGACGTCCACATGAGCGAGCAGCGGTATAACTGGCCTAGGACGTCAGATAATTTTGAAACAACCGCAGGATCTGATACGAACAAATAGTAAATCCGCAATGGCACTGCAAATATGTTGGAAAATTTGACTGCAGCGATATTGGGGGCAAACACGCACTTGTTCACCGCCAGTGCAACTTGGCGGACATTGTACAACGACATGAGCGTATTGTTCAGCGAGCTCACACGTTGAGTAATTCCCTCCCGCACTGCCAGCTCCAGTATACGCCCACCGATCCCAGCAAGCGCCACATCCAATATTACTTGCAGTATCGCACATATCGCGAGCAGCACGGCGGTGCCAACGAGGACATAGTATCCCTGGGCGCGACTTTGGAGGAGAAAGAACATTGCGAGTCCGAAGAGCAGGAGGAATAAGCCTTTAAAACCCCGTGGTTCGTTAGCATGCGGTCCACTGGAGACGGAGTACGTATGAATGACCGTGCATAAACAATGCAGCCTGATGAAAAAAATTAACATGAGTTCAATTGTGAGGTCGATGCCGAACTTACGCCTGCCGTGAAGGACTGTGACCGCACATATGCCCAGGCAAGCTCGATTTGCTCGAGGTTTAGGGGAGACTGGGAAGGCATTCGGAAGAGGGAGGAAGAGTCAAGACGGAAGGTGCCTCCCGGTGCCTGCTGATCCAGACTTCAGGGAAGTTATGATACCGAATCAAATGCTGTAATGACACTTCAAATGATCGACACAATCGCCATCTTCATTGTTCGAACCTAAAATTCAACCTACAGTTGCAGCCAAGTTAAAAGCATCGGATGGCCTGCATTTGAAAGCGGTGTCTAGGATTCAGCTGCATACACCGATGAAGCATCGTTCATGTCCCGATTCACCGTTGAAGCATTCATTTCAATTTATGGCACAGCTCCCAATAGCGCCCATAGATCAGAATTTGGATGTCCTTGACGACCGCTTACATTTTTTTTCCTTCAACCGGGATAAACAGGCCTAGGATAAACGCACAGCAATATTCGCCGATGAGTCTCAAAACTTGGAGGGTCGAAAAATTCGTAGGAAAACCAAAAATAAATACATTATATGTGGTGTGATAATAATATTGAAGCGTGAACGAGCGGGGAGAGCAAGCGAGCGACTGGGGACCAATCTAATGAAGACAAAACATGTGTTGGAAGAGGGAAGCCGAGGCGTTATGGTACGGCGGCGTAGAGAACAACCAGGATGACGAGCGGCACTGCACAAGTAGAGAGGTGATGAAGACGAGAGAAGGCGCCGCCAGTGGTTCTGTTAAGAGATGAGTCAGCATTTGAATACTATATTAATTCAAGACCGAAAGCGCGAGCGAGAGACATACGAAGTGGTCGGCAACGTGTCGTCGAGCCGGCTCGTACGGGCGGGACCGCCGAAGAAAAGTGTTGTGCCGGCGGCGCCGTCGCTTTTGGCGGAAGTACTGGTCCCCGAGGATGCGCTGGTGGCGCTGGTGGACTTGGACGCCGGGTCAGATTTGCTCGCCGAGTCAGAATCTGGCCCCGGATCTGAAGCGACATCCGCTGCAAACACATATCCCTCGATGCCCTCGTCTGTATATCCAATACCAGCCGCAGATGCGCGCTCCGCCGGATCGGCGGTGTAGAAGTGGTCCGTAGACGAGTACATGCGATAGAACGGAATGCTCCCGCATAACTGCGTGGGGTACACGTAGATCGGGTTTTGGTCCTCGAGCACGTAATTTGCTGCGCTGCGCGCGTTCGCCTCGTCGGTCGTGTAGAAGTGATCGCTGCCCATGGAGCTCCACGCGCGCCAGAGACGCACGCTGTCGGGAACTTGCGTCGTGAATACGCGCGCACGCACTCCCTCGAATTTATACTGCTGTGCGAGTGCACCGTCCGCCTCGGCCTTACTGGGCTACAGAATCGATTTGCGGAGAGTAAGATTCAAGTGTGCTGGAGGGAGCGCTGTTACGCACTGTATAAAAATGGTCTGTCCCTCCTTCACTGTAGAGTCGATACAGTGGCGACGCCTGGGCTGAGTCGGCGCATGCTGCACGGACCTGGGTGTATGGTGAGAGATATGGAGAGCGTGGAGGACGTGACGTGCGCACCTCTTCGCCCAGAACGAGGGCAACCACTATGGATATGCAAGCCAGTCGATTCATGCTCGAGCGTCGTCGGAGGGAAAAGAGTGAGCAAAAAAGTGCACCGAGGAACAAGTGCACCCGGATCTGAGATTCCATCGCAGCTCAGCGCGCCCATCGGGCGCCGATCAGATGGCATCACGGCCGCTTAACGCGGCTTTTGTTAGAAAGAAACCTTGGGCGAAACGATAAGTAGGGCAGTTCCTTGGAAGTTGCGAAGGTGTTAAAATATCCTTGACCCAGCGGAAAGCGCAGGTCAGATAGGCTGAGATTTTAGAGAAAAAGAAGCGCGAGCTAGGGTGTCGTGGCTGGAAGAGCTGATGACGCATGTGTTTGGGCATGGTTGCATTTGTGTGGCATCAACCAAGTGACACATATTAGTGGCTGTGCGATACGGGTTGCTTTGACCCATCCAACCCACATCTGCTTCATGTCTTTTCTTAACTGCACCATGGCCGGCTCGGAACTGTGATTCTGATGTCGGGGATATGGAGCTCCTGGACCCACATACTTCTGCGAAACTTTTCGGCTCTTTCTTGCTTCGATCAGCCTCGATGTCCCATCGGTCCTCGGATTCTCGTTTTGAATCACAAATACTGCCAGTGCTCAAGCAAGTCATCAAGCCTTGGACGGATTTGCCATACAGATTCTTATTCAATATCAGTCGTATCAAATCAATGATGTCTTGGCTATGCCGACGTCCGTGCTTCTTGTTCTTAACATTCAATTGGGAGGAGCCCGAACCACCGTGACACTTTCCGTTGCCGCAGCTCTCCGTGTTCAGTCAGTTCTGCTGAATTGCTCTTATCGTTCTGTGGGCGTTGTCCTGGGGAAAGTATTTCCGGTCATTGATTCAAGTAAGGTCGCCAGCTCAGTGTTGGCCGAACACCGTGGATGCCGCACCAGATGCCATCGTCTCTTGGAATCCAGCTATCTTGGGCCCATCCTCCCGACATCCATGAGCACTGCAATTTCTATATCACTCTCCTTCTTGCCCTTCAACGTCTACCTCAGACGTATCGATGTGCGTTTCTAATGGACAGCGGCTCATGCTGGCTCCCACTTCCCGGATATCCTACCAACGAGTATTCAGGTTCTTTGTCGCTCTTTTATCTTTTCATGCTGTGCATGGATGTCCCGCCTCAATGCTACCCACCGCGACCCTGTACGTCGTGCTTGTCATCCACCAGTTGTGACCTGATAACTTCTCAGTGATACACGCCCCAGTGGTGTAGTCTGGAGAATGGTACTGTCTTTGGTGCAGGCGAGTCCAAGGTGTGTATGGCCTTTTACTCCAAGACCGAGTATTCACCCAGCATGCAGTTGGGCTGTGGTCCCTAACGCAACCTTTTCCCATTATTATTCTGTCTCATTCGTATCCAAACGCTCTGGACAATCAACATTTGCGTAAGTCCTCAACGTTACCTGAACCAAATTATCTCCAATTCGCCACCAAAGGGCTATAATAGACGATCCTGTCGTCCTCGCTGGCACGATTTCGGGTGTCATTATTTTGCCAATATTAATCGCCCTTGTCTGGGACCTCTCCCGGCGAAGAACTTCGCGGCTGCGATCAGTTGCGAGAGACCTTGAAGCTCCAGTTCCCACTCACGATGTACCGGTACTTCCCTCCCTCACGCGAGTGTCCACTATCGACCTGCAGCCGCCGTCACCTCCGGAAAATTCGAAATCTATGCGAGAAATGTCCGCGACACTCGATGCGGTGCCTGTCTCGATTCGCCCGGCCATTTCACCTCCTAATCGTCTTCGTGCGATCCCCCCCTCAATTGCGCACCTTCCCGCCAATTCCCACGAACCGTCGCAACCACCACGAGATGCTCGTACGGAGCTCAGTCCTGTGATCCCCAGGCGTGATTATAGTCGTCCTAGTTCCCCTCTCAGACGTACAATCCAACCACCGAAGCGTAAAGCAGGCGCCTCCCTACGACGGCTTCCCGTCCCACCCACTGCCCCGGCCATTCCGGTCCAACAGGTGCCATCGCTTCCCAACGCTGAGAAAGGGAAGACTACTGTTCCTCCGCGTCGACTGCCTCCGTTGCCCACCGTTGCGCCTCAGGTGCCACCAAGACCGATATCGCCGCTGTCCACTGCCAACTCGTATTCCGACACTATCTCACTCGAAATACGCCGTCTCCGGGCAGAATTAGGGCACTTCTCACGCCTTGTGGAGACCACTCGACCCTCCTCAGCCGCTTCGCAATCCTCGCATGGCACTGTGAAGCAACATCGATTGTCTCCGATGTGGAGTGATCACGACTCGGAAGATCTCCTTATTGCGCTGGAGAGCATAGAATTGCAGGCGCGGTCTCGGAGATGATGAGAATTCAATATATGTGTACAGTGTACTTTTTATTATTGCACATTTGCCATGTCATGTATGATTCAGAACTTCAACTCTTGCTGGAACTCAACTGGAACTGGAAAAATCTGTTCGCTGACTCTCAAACAAATACTTATTTTTTGAGGACTCGTTTTTTTTCTTATATTCCGCACGGCCCCGGAGCTCTGAGCCATCAGTGCACGCAGCACTATATAACCTGTTCCGACAGAAAGAGCAGTCGTGAGAGAATCATTTTGATTTGTCACAGACGTGACATCACATTTACTTTTTCTCCACTGACGAGTGACAAGTGTTAGCCAGTTTCTGCTGCACTAGATTCTTGACTGATCGCTTTACAGAAATCATGGTTTCATCCAGCGAACTTCTTGCCACTCCGAAAATCATCTCTCCGTTTACTAAAGAGTTCCTACAGAGTGGGGAACGACTCTCTGCGTCCGAGATTCGCACAGCGACGCAGATTGTCTCAGAAGGAGATCAGAGACTTGCCAACTTCGACACGGAGATTTATCGTGTTCGCGCAGAGCTGGGTCGGCTCGTACTTGCCCGCGATAATACTCAGGAACAGGTGACCCTTCACAAGCGCGCAATCCATTCTTCTCGCCACTTTCCGGCAGCGATTCTGTCGAAAGTATTCCCCTATACTCTACCTCTCATGGACCCGGACGAACCCGGCCCTACTCCGTGGTATTTGGGTCATATTTGCCGATACTGGCGAGAGGTCGCGCTCACGCTTCCAATCCTCTGGTCCGACATCTTTATCTTCTCGGCGAGGAAATTTTCGATTGAAAGACTGGAAACCCTGCTTTCTCGCTCAATCAACTCGCCTCTGAAAGTCTTACTTTGGTCAAGCTCCGATGACCCGCATGTCAATGCACTCCTCCACATTTTGGTTGCCAACTCTGTGCGTTGGAGGGCCGCCAGCCTTCTCCTCACTCCCTACAGCTTCCCCGAGCTTGTTCCCCTTCGTGGACGTATTCCTATACTCCGCCACCTACGCATCAACGTAGTTGATCATAACAAACCTTCCAGTACGAGCGATACCAGTAACCCTTTCGAGATCGCCCCAGACTTGCGGGACGTGAGCTTCGAGGACCTCTCTGGACTTCGCTTTCCGATTGTGCTTCCATGGAATCAGCTCACTCGTTGGAAAACCGAGTCGCGCGTTCCAAATCCATACACCATCCTTCCAATCACCTCCAACCTCGAAATCGCCAGCCTCGCTGTGAATCGCGTTCCTCAACAAGCGATATTTCTCCCCCGTCTTCGTCGACTCTACATCACCCTCTTACCGGCGCTCGACCACTTTGTATTGCCGGCTCTCGAGGAGATCTACCTCGTCGATGCCGATCCCACTCCCGTCCTCTCCGTCCTTAGCCGCTCTTCAGCCAAGCTCAAAACACTCCACATAATATTCTGCAACCCTACCCACATTTCCACTATCCTCGAAGCCTGCCCCACTCTCACCACCTTCGGTGTCCAGATTGGGCCGCGCGACGAGTCGAAGAGTCTCCTCGCCGACTTGACCGTGCGTCAACAAGGCACCATGTCGATCTGCCTCGGTCCCAACGTAGAGTTCATCGCATTCGGAATTGACCAGGGAAAACTAAACCAAGGGGTATTCTTGAAAATGGTGGAGTCACGATGGCGCGTGGCGCCGGGCGGCCCATGCTGCCGTCTCCGAAAGGTTGAACTCTTCATTGTGTCGGGTGTGACGCTCGGAGAACACACCCTGAAGAGGCTGAAGGCGCTCGAGGTGGAGGGGTTGCAGATGTCGATTTTGACGGGGATGACGGCGCAGGACAGGCTTCTTGACTGGCGCGTTTAATTGGTTTCTCAGGCTCCTCCCTTTTCTCGACGGTTTTTTTGTACTCTCTCTTTTATTTACGAACTCATGATTACTACGGAGGTAGGCATATAACTATGAGCTTCTCAACAGTTTCCGCATCCACCACTAAAATCTTGACGGCTGCGCTCCGGTCAAAACATTGCGAGAACACAATAGAGCAAAGCCCGCACCACCCACACGATGAGGCCATCAGTCGACTCACGGATAACATAACGACCTACGTTCTCCTCTAATGGAGTCTCTGGGATAACTTGCGCTTGACCTTTCCAGGACCTTGGTCGATAACCGTACATTCGTACTTGGAACACCTACCTCTCGAGCTACTCTAACTTGAATCCGGTCCGTTTTCTTCTAGGTTATCGTGACGACGTTGAAGGTTATATTCATACCCCTCGTATAGCCTCGTCACTGTCTTCACGCGTGGATCGATGGACCGTAGGTACTTCTATATGCGCCTAATGCGCGCGAGAGCGTTTAGCAGTGCGAACTGATGCTCTGCACTCGTTCAGCTCGAGGAGGACAACACGCGCTTTTTTCTTTTATTCTACTCCTGTTCATGGAATTATTTATCATATAATAATCTTCCCGTGTGCTCAAATCCCACAGGCAAATACCCGCCGAAAAAGGCCGCCGTCGGAGCAGGGATTAGACTATTGTGTTTTTCTTCTTCTTCTTCTTCTAGCCGAACGTGGTCATCACAGCCTAAGTCAATAGGGACTGATTCCCAACACCATACACTCACTCTGTATGTTCCACATAATTACTTAGGGGGACGAGACTAAGTACCTCATCCTTGTCCGGATCTGGTGCTGGTTGTCTGCTCTATGATGTCACGACTTGAGATCTTTCTCACAAAGCGGATGAGGAACTCCGTCGTCCGTTTCGACCAGACCGGGCAACAGCACTAGCACCAAAACGGCAGACTGCCGTGCTAGCCTGGGATACCACCGAACTTCAACGCAGTCTGCGCATTGGTGGTCCCAGCGGCGACACGCGAATCCGACGGGGGATGAGCGAGACACAACTTACAGCTCATGGCGAGACACCAAGCACAGTTCATAGTGCCCACGCGGGTACGCATTGGGAGATGTCTTCAATCCGCAGGCTGAGGTCGTCCAGAATAGCAGGAAGCTGATTCAAATCCGCAGATGATGCAATTGATACGATGCATTGGTGATCAGCACTTGACCAGCCATGGATCACCCCGGTTCGATGTGATAAAACGGAATATTGACTCCGTAGAAATGAAAACGGATATATAATATATGTAGCTAGACAAGTGGCTTGTCGACGCAAGTGTCGACGTCTCTAGATTTAGACGATTCGGACCTCAAATAGCCTATTTGATGCGGAGCTGTGAGAGCGACGGAGCAAGCTGGATTATAGATTGAGCTCAAAATGCGTTTGATTAATTGACAATACATAGATACAAATTAAGGGACCCCTTCCACCCGATGGATAACCCGACATCTCGCATTTACACCATACGGTCGACTTCGGGTTTCGGGGTCCCCAGGACACCCGCTGGATCGTTGCACAGTTGCAGGATGTTGCAGGCCAAAGGCACAACGGATTGCGCCAACATACCCACATACAGTTCACATACGCTGAAAACAAGGACGTCCGACGAAGTACTGGTGAGTCCGAAACGTATATACGGTTTAGATGTGCGCTGAACAGGTGGCTGTGTGATTGTTGGCTGATGATGGTTCGCAAAGTCTTGGCTGATCGGTCCGCGACTGCAAATTCAGATTTAAGTACTAGCCTCTAGGCCTGTGAAAATATGCTCTGCTAAGGCGGCCTAGCCTATGCATAATTTTCTTACAACAATCCCTCGTCGATAGAGTAATTTCTCAAGAGCCCATCACCGGTTCCTGGTTATTGTTAGCAATCTCGCGACATCGATAACACTCCTCCTCTTCTTTTATTTTGGTCTGTTTTAAACGGCGTCGGCTGCAGTGCCATTTTAACACTGCCTGAGTAGTTAGACCGGCTCTTAGTTTCACAACCACATACTAAATCGCCACCGAACCGCCCTTTCTGTAATTGCAGCAGCGGTAACAAATTTTTTTGGCTATTGTGAATTATAGAATGAGTATCATTAGAATTGGTTGTTCATGGATTTATGGTTTCAAACCAGAGAGACAGAGCTCATAAACGAATTTAGCCGTGAAGGAGTAGTTATGCTTCGCCGCTTTAAGCAGTGCGATCGTCTCATCCTCAGCTTTCTGTTAAGGGATGGGAGCATTGAATCGCGAGTCCGCGCCATCTTCGTCACTTAGTTACTTCGCTTAGCATTGTGAAACTTCGTGACTTTGATGGGAATTCGTGAAAGTTCGTGATTTTGAACGCTTTCTATGAAAGTTCATGAGTTAGTATTCCGGGCTTGTCAAGCGGCCACTCCTCGGCACATCACGGAGTGATGGGTATCAACAGCTTGCCGAGATTGGCCGGTTGGTTCGGGTTAGCTGGTTAGCGGTTAGAGGTTAGCGGTTAGTGGTTCGGGTTAGCCGGTCAGGGTTAGAGGTTAGTGGTTAGTGGTTAGTGGTTTGTCGTTAGCGGGTAGGGTTAGTGGTTAGTGTTAGGGTAGGGGATCTATATGAAAAAACATTGCTGAAAGAACAATGATGGCCGATGTTCCGGGTTTCTGGACGTGCCGAGTTAAACTGACGAACTTTCACAGAAACCAGGCAATATGACGAACTTTCACACATTCCCATCAAAGTGACGAACTTTCACGTTCCTAACCGAAGTAACTAAGTGACGAAGGTGGGTACGACCCTTGAATCGCTCGTTCCCATACCGTGCACTTTGCATATAAAAGATCAATTGCTCCAACATCAAGTCTCGGCGAACCACTGGCAGAGCCAGGAACTCATCCAGCGCAGCAACTCTCTAGCAAGAAGATCCGCGACAATTTCATGATTGCCGAGGACACTAGTGCCACCGAGGCGCAAAACAATTTAAGGTAGAGGTCATACAAACCTCGCCAACATCACGTGCATTGATCCGACGTCCAGATTTGGGCAATTTTTGAAAACAATTGTCCCAAAAAACTAGTAGGCCACTAGAACAAAATTCGTTCCATGAAATCAAAGAAACTAAGTATAAGACTCATCCTACAAGATATATTAGCTTCTTGAGTTTTTGTGAGAGAGGAGTTGTTGTTTCAAGCAAATTTGGGCTATTTCGACATCTCCTCTTTTTCCAGCAAAGATTTCATATATGTGTGAGTTCCCAGACACATTAGGTATACTTTCTAGTAAATTCATGCAGCGGATAAGCCCGAAGGGATGTGGTCATTAAATGGAGGCTTTTACAAGGTAAATTGCCCAAATCTGGACGTCGGATCAATGCACGTGACGTTGGCGAGGTTTGTATGACCTCTACCTTACCAAGTCAAGATTCACTCGCGCATGAACTTTCTGCTCACATCGAGATAAGGCTAGCCGAGATCGCTTCGACATCTGTTGAAGGATTGCTGTGAGTGAGAGCACAGAAGGTATGGAGGTTGAAATTTGAAACCGTAGCTGGGGCCCTTTTTTTGAACGCTGAATTTGGACATAATGGTTCCGAGCTTGGCAAATGATGCATCATACTGCTAAAGTATACTTTATTTGGCCTTATGGATGTAGCTTATTTTGGTGAGAATCTGATGAAGGCTGGGTTGAAGCTGCCTCGGAACACCCAACCCGTGATGTGGTGATCTCCCGAACGTTGGAGGACCTTTCAATATTTAACGGCTCCAAGTATATGCCTCTAATAAACCTGCCACATATCCTTGACTGATAAATTATTCTGAGTCTAATGTCGACTCGGGTCAAGTCACGCGCAATCTCTCGAAATCCAGGGCGGGAACTGTGATTGACAGCCGTAAATTCCATCACACATCTGAAAATCCCATCACACATCGGCCCGAATTCGCGAGCAACAGTGACTATCCGTAAGTGAGCAAGCGTAGATACACGGATAGACGCGGATCTTGTTCCGACCCAGCAAATTGAGTCCGTCAGAAAAGCCTAATTTAATGGTGATGCCTCCACTTGTTTCGAAATCAAATGAGGTGTAGATTGCTCCATGGTGACCCCCAAAAAATATAGCCTAACTCGAAGCCGTTAGCCCCGACGCAGCGCGAGGTACTATCTTTTCGATTGGGGACGGGACAAAATATAAAAGGCAACCTGAATTTATTGCAAGTCTCATTGCTCCAGCCTGAAACATGGGTGGACTCCAGCTTCCTGTCTTCGCCCTCTTTGTTCTCCTCAGCCCTCTCCCCGTATATTCTCAGACCAGCGCATGCGTACATTAAACCCTTTCTCCTATTTGCAGTTGATAACTTCCCCGAACTTCCAGTGCGCCATTTTCCAGAACACGACTAGCTTGGCGTCCAAGACGTTTTTTCCCAATTCGGCGCCATACAATGAGCAAGAGGCTACATACTACAACTCGGAGAACATTGACTTGAAACCTGCCTGTCGTATCTCGCCCACGTCCGCTGCCGACGTTTCCCTCATCGTTAAGCTTGCGACGAAATCGGCCTGCAAGTTCGCGGCTCGGTCTAAAGGTCACATGAACTGGGCAAGTGGTCTGTTTTCTTGGTTGTATGTAGGTTGGTTTATGCGTCAATTCATACAGGGCGGGTCCTCCAATATAGGTCCTTCTGGTTTCACCATCGATCTGCAGAAGATGAACGAAATAACACTCGCTGCTAACCAGACCACGGTCACCTTGGGGCCCGGGTCCAGTTGGGGTGATGTATATGCGAAGCTTGACCCACTGGGTGTGACTGTCCTGGGAGGGAGAACTGCTGGAGTCGGTGTCGGTGGCCTCTTGCTCGGCGGTAACTATTTTTTTCTCCTTGCATGTAATGTCTACTCACAATTGTCCCCAGGCGGGATATCATTTCTTTCGGCTGAACATGGGTTCGCCAGCGACAACGTTGTGAACTACGAGATAGTTTTGGCCGATGGATCGATCGTCAATGCCAACCTGAACTCTAATCGTGATCTTTATATCGCCCTCAAATATGGGAGCACGAACTATGGCATCGTCACTAAGTATAAATATTCTGTTCAACCTAGTATCCAAACTGATTTCGGCCCAAGGTTTGACGTCACGGCGTTCCCTCTCGGTCAAATATGGGGCGGTTCTCTTTTCTTCGATCTTTCCGACGGATTCGCCCTTCTCGAGACCCTTAAGGACTTTTCAAACCAGCTGGCAGTAGATCCGAAAGGCTTATCGGCCGTCAGCTTTGCGTATAGCGCAGATGCTCAGGACTACATCATCTGGTCCGCGAATGTTTACCTCAAACCCGTCGCATTCCCCGCCCCTCTTTTCACCGAGATCTCGAAATTCACACCATTTGCGTCCACTATGCGATTCACCACACAACAGGATGTCACAGATGAAGTGGAGCAGTTGTTTGGGAGCGGGGCGCGTGCGCGGTGGTTCACCCTGTCGCTCAAGATCGATTCGCAGATCATGTTGGACATATACACGAAGGCACGCTCAAGTTTGATGTTACAATTGAATTTCTAACATCGGTCAACCCAGGGTGCGGCAATGTTCAAGCCTCTCGAAGGAAAGCCGGGTTTCTCGGCTGCATTCACTATCCAGCCGATGAGCAAGACCATGGTCGCAGCCGGATCGCGTAACGGCGGAAATCTCTTCGGAATGTCAACCTCCAACGGAAACCTTCTCTGTATGTTGCCTCAAAACATGGTCTCCCTCATCTCTATTCTCACACGGCGCAATCACAGTACTGCTCGCCGCACTATTCTGGACAGACCCGGCCGATGACGCCATATTCAACAACACATTTAATCAGTTCACAGCTTGGGCGCAGGCTGAAGCAACCCGGCGCGGGTTCTTCACAAGCTTTTTGTATCTGAACTATGCCCTCGGGTCGCAGGATGTCCTGGCCTCCATAGGACCTGCAAACGAGGCCAAGATGCGCGCGGTCCAGAAGATTTACGACCCTTCCAATATTTACGGCAGATATTGGGTTGGTGGCTACAAATTGTAGTCTTCGCCCGGGAGATGAAATCTCTCATATTAGAGCTGGGCTTCGTCGTTATACATGTAATTAAATAATTTTAAACTGTATGTACTAATATATGGATGGCTGGTTATATTTTGTTTTATTTCATTTATTTTGCCTCTGATCTTGAGTTCATACAGAAGTAATTTTCTGCACGTCGTCAGACTTGCCGCGTTGTAGGTAAACCGGTAATACGTCATCTGCAGTGGCTGGATATCCAAGGCGGTGAGCAACGCCAAAGTGATGCTTCCGCAAAATGGATGCGTTCAGAGACTCAAGAAGAACGCAGGCTACTTGTGAACGAGGAACGAGTTAGATTGTTGAAACGTCTGGCTAGGAGAGACTAGACTAAGTACTTGCAACTACTTATTCTGCAGCTACTGATTAATAACCATTAAATCAAGAGCGTCTCAGACTTCAACCGACAGCCGTCACGGTGGCCAACTTGAAGATGATCTTACGGATCTTTATGCTTGACATATTCTTGGCTTGCCGGCGAGCGCGGCTTGCACAGTGCCTACCAAGTCGAAAAGTCCACCCCAGCTACATATCTGTCTAGAGTGGACACCCAACACAACACCGGTGGTGAACGGTATCATGCTTGCCTTGGTCCGTTTCTTTACCCCCAAATCAAGCGCCTACCCGGAGTGAGGTATCGTCCCGCCTGGAGGCTGAGCCGACGTGTGGGTGTGTGCGGGGCCGCCCTAGGCGGCCAATCTCAGGCGAAGCCGACCCGCCCAGTCCCGGAGGCGAAGCCGACGCCCCAGTCCCCGCCGAGACGCAACCGAGCCCCGACGCGCCGACGTGCCCCCGAGGAGGCGCAGCCGACGCGCCCAGTCCCGGCGGCGCAAGCCGGCGCGCGCCCAGTCCCCGCGGAGGCGCAGCCGAACTCCGACCCCGACCGACGTCCCCTGACACGCACCCGACTCGCCCCGAAGGCGCGCCTCACCGCACAGCCACGTGACTGCCCGCCATCATCCGGCCTGTGATCATCCGGCGCAGACCGTCACCACGTCAACCACACCACTACCGCCAGTCTCAACACCGCAGCTACACACCATGGCCATCTTTCCACCCGCCCCTCCTGCCGTAACCGCAGCTGCACAGCAAAGGCTTCTGCAACCACCATCCTCGACAGCCCCGTCGTCCCGGCGCAGCGCCGACAATTCTTCTTGGTTCCACCGGGTCCACCCTCCTTCTGCGCATGTAATCTCCCACCACCGCACGCCAGCATCACTACCTCTACACCACAACCAACGCAAACGACGACGGCTTTGACGGCCAGGTCAGCCGATCTATGTGCTGGTAAGGAAAAACCTACCGCTGCCCACAAAGAACTCAAGACTCCCCTTTTGGTTCTAGAGCGCCCGCCCCACCTTTTCACTAGAGCCTTGGTCTCCGCGCCTAGCATCAACGCTCGACGAACGCATCGTTTCCTCATGGCACCCTATCTCCACGACGAACTACGCCGACAATTAATTCATCCACAAGTGGCTCCATTCAAGACGCGCAAGCACGTTTATTCGCCCGCACGACAACCCTAAGAAGGAAGCGCAGCTTGGCGGCGGTGCGGGGGAGGGAGCGATGGTGAGTGGTTTTTTTTTTGACGTTATTATTGTTGTTGTTGTTGGGGGTCGAGCGATATATCGTATACCCGATGTGCCGTGGGCAACATCACATACGTGCTCCCCGGCGGCATGCTGACACCGCGTCCCCTCCCCTCCCACGGGGGTTCGGCGAGTGTCCCGAGGACATCGCCGCTCCCCTGTGCTATATCGCATACACGCTGGGCGGTGTGCCTTCCCGGCATCCCGCTTCCGCTTTCGCCCATCCTCCATTGCCCCCCGCCCACCAACATTTTTTTTTAAAACCCCAAAACTAACACCACCCCCCAGGCTGCCTCGATGACTACGCGCCCAAGGGCCCGCGGATGCTCTACTGCTACCTCCTCACCGCGCTCGTGCCGACGCCGATGATGCCCGCATGCAGGCTGAGGTCCGCGGAGCAGCAGGTGGGTTATTTTTGCTGTTTTGAGTTCTCCCATACATCTCCTTGCTACGTGCCCGTACATACTCCCCCCCTAAATAACGTCTTCTGATACCTTTTTCTTTATGCCCCCTCTTTTGAAAAAAACTCTCACTAACCCCTCCCCGCAGCGCGCCTAGCGCGTGAAGATCGGGCTCATCAACATCATCCTGATCGAGATGGCTGCCGTCGGATTCATCACCTTGGACTTTACCCAGAGAGTGTGCGGGACGCCGCCGCAAAGGTTCCATGGGGGACGCAGGGATCAGGAAGGGGAGTATTGTTATTAATGGGGGTGAGTGCCGTCCGACTTCTTCCTACTTCCGCCCTCCACTTGCGCACCGTCCACCGCTCGACTCGCTCGCGACAACGGACTACCAAGCTGATACTGGTCATTGCGGATGGGATGGTCAAGGGCGGCGGGGAACACGCTGACGGCGCCGGAGATCTGCCTGGGGATGATGCGGCAGTCTATCGTGGCGCCGGGCGAGGTGGAGGCGCACTCCAAGACGCCTAACGGAGAATCGGGATTCTGGGTGCCCATCCTCGCGAACCGGACATTGTCGAGCACTACTCGGAGCACGTCGTCGACACACTGCACAAGAAGAACCTTCTCCTGCTCGGCGAGGATCGGTATCTTCCCACGCTGATACTCAAGACATTCCCCAAGCGCAAGGACATATTCTGCCCGCAGGCCGTCTGCAAGACTGTCGTGCCCGACACGTTCCGCGTGCTGCTCTCGCAGCGCCGCCGCTGGATCAACTCGACCATCCACGCAAGCGGTGCTATTCTTGACACTCAAAAAACTAGTTGGCGGCGATGTCCTTTTGTACCCTACTTGAATATAAACTTGCTGGGACCGAAAGGTCGCATTTTTCTTTCGAAATCCGGCGATTTCTGCAAAACTGAAACGCGGTGGTCACAGCACGTGGTATGACATCAGGCTAGGGACTAAAATGGATTGGCTTGTCCGGTGATCCGTCCGTGCCATCCGTGATTTCGCGGATGTGGACAGATACGGATGGATTCCCACGGATAAGCACGGATTGATGGGCATCCACGGATAGACCCCTGATGGCCACCACACCAACGCGCCCTGCTCTGAGGCTGCTGGTCCCTGGCGCGCCGCGCCAGGCGCACTCTCTCTATTCAATAGCCTTATTCTGATACCCTAATCTGTTGTAATATATGTCTCTCCCACTCTCCAAGCCGTGGAGCAAACTGGTCATCTTCACGCGCTGGTGCTAATCCAAGACCTTCTTCAAGACACCCCACTCCCGATCCGTCCCCCGACGTTCGCAGGACACATTCTCAGTAGTTCGTGGCCTTGGCAATAAGCTTTCGCGGCGGTGGGCGCACAATACTTGGTGTAAACTATATGACGTCACCAATCCACGGTTATCCGTGGTTAGCTGTGGTTCCGATCCGCGGATAGCGGAGTTTGAAAATAACCGCGGATTTGATCCGGATAGCTACCGGCTCTCCCATTTTAGTCCCTACATCAGGCTAATCGATTGGAAGCATATAAAGCCTTCCTCTTCAATTCCTCTTCGCTTCCCGTCCTTCTTCACTCCTCTCCTTCGCCTATTTTAGCTAATACCGTAACTCAATAATGGCTTCCAAACTGCTAAAAGAACCCCAAATGACGATGGAGGAGCGCATCGCTCATCGCGCCGCCAACAGCCCTGCCATACAAAAGGCTATCGCCCCGACTGGTTTATTTTACAAAACGATCAAGCCACCCACGGTTTCCGCTCACGACCATATACTGTACCAATCCTAATGACTGAAATGTAACGCGTAACGGGGGCACCGTTTTGTTTCAAATGTAATGCATAACGGAGGGGTAGTTTCTCTCAAAAACCGTTACTTTTTTTTTCACCAGCTGCAGGATTTAATATATTTATGCAAGGACATTGTGTAGGAGTAAATCTAGACCCCATGTTCGTCCTCAAACCCTGCAATTCAAAAATTAGTCAGCCTCACCCACAATAAGTTCCTCAACATCATCCCGATGAACTCCAGTATTTGATAAATTCTCTAGAAGTTTCTGTAGATATTCTATCCACGATACAAGTTCCTGTGAAGGGCCCGTTGCAGGTCTAGGTACTTTAGGAGGCACTGTGTAGGTTGAGAAAAAGCCAAAATACGGCTTTAGTATGGCCGTTTCAACATTTTGGGTATGTACCGCATAACGGCATGGGTGTTTCACGTTGCTACCAAATTGTTTCACTAACAGTTCAAGGTCCGTTTCAGTCATTAGAGTTGGTACAGTAAAGGCTATTTGGTAGAAATTTGCGGAGAAGCGTGAAACCAAAGTACTACCTCGAGAAATTGTGCAGCTGCCTTGCCATCCCGGCAGAAAATGCACAGATATTCCAAAACATTTATCTATGCTTATGGAAAGTCACCCATTGAGCGCACCTTTTGCGTTTCTGGACCGTCATATTCCTGTTTCTTTGCAGGAAAAAATAAATAAATGTTCAGTGTTGGTTAAGTATATATTAAAGGAAATAAAGCAGTTATTGGGTGACTTCCCGTAAGCATTAAATATTCCTGTGGAATATTTTTCGAATTTCCGCCGTGATGCAGGAGGTAACCTCCTGTGCATCCAACCCCTGCCAGAATATTAATTTGACCCCATCAATAGCACTCTCAAACAAGCTCAGATATTGTGCAGGACTATTCTATTGTTATGGAAAGTCACCCATTATAGTGGGTTGATAAAAACAGACCATGAGGCCTATACGGTTTCGTTTCCTTCCTTTTATTTATTTACTTACCGCTTCACTTACCAAGTCTTTCCTTTTAGTATCATTAGTTACATGTCACACTCTCAGCTAATGTGTTTGCTGAGAAGGGTCACTGTTTTTTATAGGTGACTTTCCATAAGCATTTTTTCTTCTAGCTGAATTTTCCAGCAGTGCCAATGATGTCGGCTAAGTATAAAAAGATCAATTATAATTGACTATGATTCCCATAAGCGTTTCATACAATTAATGATTATTTTCAGCAAATGTGTGCAAGCAACATGTCAACACTTGCTCCTGTCCCATACACCTGTCGATGGACATTACTTCCCACATCGGAATGGTGCCGACATGGAAGAGGATGATGGTGCTACAACTGCAGCAGCCCTGATTTTGCTTTGTGCCACAGAGCGGCATATATTAAGTACACGCAGCACGGAGACAAGACAGCCGGCTTTATCCCCAGCTTCTCAGGTCTCCAGGCTGCAGACAAAAGGTGGCCCAGCTCACCGGATCAGCGGCCTCGGAAGACAAGACCCTAGGAACTTGAAGCCAAGAGGGCGACTCTGAGTGAGAGGCATCTGTAGAAGACTAGAAGATGTGTTGTGAACGTGTGTGGTACATAGTTTTCAGACTATTCCAAGTCTATTCGAGGGGAGGGGGTACCCCTCGAATAGATTCATATTAACTGTGATTTATTCGAGGGTCTACGCGAGATCTGAGAGCGATGGGGTCCTGATGGCACCTCCGGCATCCTGGCGGAAATTCGAAAAATATTCTCCAAGAATATTTAAGACTTATGGGAAGTCACCCAGTAGCAAATTCCTGTGGTACACTTTGCAATCATCTGTATGGATATGGGCCGACTTCTTGTCTGGGACACGGTGATCAAGCCGATAGGCGGAACTTGAAATCACCTCGTAGAAAGTTGATTGTTGAAAGTTGTGTTCTAAACTTGGAATAAAAAATGATAATAACTGTCATATATAACGCCACAACACAATCCCGGAGAACGAAGCCATTCCTCAGGGGACAGACATTGTATTACCTCTAAGCCATTCATCCAAGACACACTTCAAAGTTTTGAGCCGCTTCCAAATCATTTGGTTCTTCATGGCTTTTTGACAAACACTGGTGCCTTCTGCTTGTTCCTACCCTTTAGACTCTCATATCCCCTTCAATTTCTATTCTACAACACACTTATGGTGAAGCGGTTATCATGCTTGCCTTCCAATTTGTGATTACGTAATTCGCTAGCAAGCGGCAGGGGTTCGACTCCCCTTAAGTGTATCATCTTTTGGCTTCTTTTTGCCGCCAGCGGCTTCCCAGCGCAGAAGAATAATGCTACGGTGCCTGCATTGCCGTTTCCAGCCAGCCCCCTGTCTCCAGCTGCGCAAAGTAACCGCTACACCGCAAGGGTCGGCAGTTTGATTCCCCTTAAATATATATATATATATATTTACACAGTTTTTAGTGCTTTTGCTCAAGTTCCACTCCTTTGCGCACTTTCATTTCCATTGGCGAGACAACAAGACAGCAATACCAGTGCCTGGGGTCAAAGATTCCCTGTGCAAAGTAACCGTTACACCGCAAGGGTTCGACTCCCGTTAAGTGTTTTTTTTGGCGCTTCTTTTTTTGCTGCTTTCATCTCTCGTTTGGTTCATCTGTTGCGCATTTTGATTTTGATTGCAATACCCCGCACCCCATGAAGGCGGGGTTCAAAGGTTCCGGGTTTATTATTGCCTGCGCAAAGTAAGCACTACACCGCAAGGGTTGGCAGTTCGACTCCCCTTAAGTGTATTCTTTTGCACATTTCTGTTACCTTGCACAAGTTCGACTCTCGTCAGCTTCATCATTTGCGCATTTCCTTCTTCATTGGGAAAACGGCAAGACCGCAATACCAACGCCAGACAACGGCGGGGTTCAAAGATTCCGGACTTATTCTTCATGTTTATTGCCTGTGTAAAGTACTAATAAGGGTTGGCAAGTGGCAGGGGTTGGACTGCCCTCAAGTGTATGCTTTTGCGCATTTTTTGGCTACTTTAAAGCTTGCACGGGTCCACTCTTGTTTCGTTCAAGTCTGGTCTATTATTGCCTGCGCAAAGTAACCACTACACCGCAAGGGTTGGCAGTTCGACTCCCCTAAGTGTATTCTTTTGCGCATTTTCTGGCTACTTTGCACGGGCTCCAGCCTCTTCTGTTTCATCTTTTGCGCATTTTCATTTTCATTGGTAAAACGGCAATACCAGTGCGGGCTCAAAGATTCCACATTTATTGTTTCTGCGCAAAGTAACCGCTACACCGCAAGTTCGACTCTCCTCAAGTGTATTCTTTTGTGCATTGTTCGAATTCAACTAGTTCATCTTTTGCGCATTTTCATTTCATTGCAGGACGGCAAGACGGCAATACGAGCGTCAAACGAAGTTGTTAATTTATTGCCGAAGGCGGGGTTCAAAGGTTCCGGGTTTGTTATTGCCTGCGCAAAGTAACCACTACACCGTAAGGGTTGGCAGTTTAACTCCCTTTAAATGTAGTCTTTTGCGCATTTCATTTTCATTGGCAAGAGGGCAATACCAGCACCAGACGCAGGCGAGGTTGGATGCTCATACTTCTCCGCGCGCGTTATCCCGCTAGGCGCAACAATACCTAATTAACACATCCTCGGCTGCGTGTCATCTGCTAATACTTGAGCACGGACAGAAATGAATTGCAGCTCCTAAATATACTTGGATCCCGAGATTCTTTAGGATGGATGTTCAGCTTTGGTGGCGCAGAATCTTTTTACTTATTACAAACATTGAGCCGCATATTTACGCATCCAGAGGTACGAGTCTGTTCAATTCCAATTTCACGCCAATACGCTTGCAATACAGTTTCTCTTAATCCTTCCCCACATACGCTGGCGCCGCCTCCAGCACCTCCGTCGGCCCGTAAATCTCGGTCAACGCGGGGTTCGTATTGATAACCTTCTCTACATGCGCGAATAGGTGCGGGAACCGCGCGCGCGTCGGTGTGTCGAAATTTACCGCCGCCGCCCGTTGGATTAAGGCAGCGATGTAGAGGTCCGCGAGTGTCAGATACGCACCGACAAAATACTCGCGCGTCGCGATGTGCGCGTCCAGCGTGGCGAGGCCACGCAGCTGGCGATCGAGGAGTATCGTGTGCGTCTAATGTGCATTAGCGATATTATTTTGAAGGGATTATCACAGGACTCACAGATTCGCTGTAGACGCCAAGCTTTCCCCCAACCAAATTGTGGATCAGGCCCGTGTAGACGTCCACCTCGGTCTCGAGGAGGTGCACCCACTGATCGATGTGCGCTGCTTGCTCGGGGGACTGGCCGAGGAGCGTCGAGGTGGGGCCCGCGAGCCCGGCGACTGCATACACAGACACAAATTTAACAAATTATGAGATTCTCATACAGTGAATTAAAAAATGGAAGGTACGCACGATAGCGAGCGATCGCTGCACTCTCAAAAACCAGGACCCCGTCCTTGCCCTCCCAGGCGGGGATCTTCCCGTGCGGGAACTTGCTGAGGAACGCGGGTTTCTTGTTGTCTTCGCGGTGAATGTAGCTCGCCGGGAGGTCAATCTCGACGCCGCCCACGGCTGCAACAGCTCTGATCTGCAGATGGGAATGCCAGGATAGGCAATTCAAAGTGGGTTTGAGACAGATATTATAGTTATTCAACCTGGCCGGCAAGGAGGAAGGATCGACGTACGGCTTTGCCGGGGTATTGGCCTTTGACAGTCCACAGTGTACCGGCTGAGGAGGACATGGTGGATGTGGTGGGAGAGATTAGGAGAGACTGATTTTGGAGTACGGACCGCATTCCCACAGATGCCGTACCCCCGCTGTTCATCAAAATGTCGGCTTTTTGTTCCGGGATGCATTTGGACGCAATAAATAACGTGTGGAAATGGATGAAACGTGAAGCCCGAGTTTCAATAGGAGTATTAGTTAATATGGGCCCAAGGCTTGAGCAGTATAAGCCTATTTTTCGCCGTACCTGATAATTCGGGAACGGCGAAAATGTTGATCCTCGCAATATCGGTGAATAGGTCGGGCCAAAATTAGCACCAAAGGCCCAGAAAAGCACAATAATTGTTGCCCAGCGTTATGGAGAAGTCTCCCATTTTCAAAGCTCTGCATTTAACTCGAATCACTCAACTATTCATTGTCTGGTTCAATTCAGCCGTCGGGGTATCCCAATCTTCAATTCATTAATTGAGCCGCGGCCAGTATGCAAGGTATCAGCTAACACATTAATTCAACCGCCTGGGATCCTGGCGTGATCGCCGCTGAAAGAGAAAAGGAGTGTCAAAGCCTCTCGACAGTCTTAATTGTAATTGGAAGTTGAGGTCCTTTCTGAACCTCTCCAGAAATCGAAGGCCACATCGCGAGAGACGCCTCGCGGCGCACTTTCTTGACAAGGGTCGGGTCCATCGAAAACTCGAAGTTCTTGACGAGCTCGACCAGGAAGGACTGGTACTCGTAGACCCTGCGAAGATATTAGAGACGAGGTGTAGGAGTTGACTGAACGTACGCGAATCTCCAGCCTGAAACATGAGCAGTCAGGGTCGATTTCGTTGAAGAAACACGAGACAAAGTACGCACCTATACAGGCACGGTGTCCGCTCCCGAAGGTCATTCTAGCCGGCCATCAGCTCATAGTAGGAAAAAGGAACTGATATTATACAAATTCCCGTAAACTCCGAGCCTGGTTGTTGGTTGAACGGAGTCACCCATCCACCGTTCGGGATTGAACAAATCGGCATCTATGCCAAAGACATCCGTGTTCCTAAGCCACACACAAATCAATTAAATGTTTGTGATTGGGAATGAAGACTAGTGCACCTGTTATATCCAGCAATGGAAATAATGAGCGCCATGCCCTTCGGGATTGGGAGTTCCGTGATCATTTCCCCCGACTTTGTGAGAATGGGCTTGGACAGCGGTAAGACTTCGTCGCGCGCTGCTTCGCGCATGCTGTGATATCTGCCCGGGTCTCAGGATCATTCGAAGCAATCGTTCACTGAGGGGGCTTACGCCACGGGGTGAAACCTGAGCGTCTCCTGCACATCGATTAATGAGGCAAAAGAATTCGCGTGCAGGAAACGGACCTTCATGACTGCGATGGTGTATGGCATATTGTCGAAATCGGCAGCCGTAAATTCTGTCCCACCACGAGCGCGTACATCCTGCTCGATCGCCAGGATTTCTGCACGAAGTTTTGTCTGTATATACGGATGCTGCGTGAGCTCGAAGAGAGTCCAGGACAAGGTGTTCGCAGTCGTTTCCTGGATTCAGCGGTCAATTTAGTCGAAGTGAGAAAAGAGACACTCATACATGTCCGGCTTGCATTATGGTCCTGCACGGAGATCAGCGCCGACACGAAAAATCGCGGGAATCCACATACTGCATCTGCGCAAGCATTTCAGTTTCGGTAAGACTCGTTCGTGGATTCTCCGATGCATTTGCCTTGACTGGAAAAAGAGATGACGAGTTGAACCGAAGACGATATAGCTTTGCCTACCTAGCAAGCTCATGATATCCCGCTTGCCTTTGCCTGCTATCAGAGCCTCTGCTTTCTCTGCGACAAGTTGCTTCGCGATACCAACGGCAATACCCTGGACTCGGCGGCTGTTGCGTAGGTCGCGGGTAGGAGCGTGGTTTACTAGAAATTTAGTCACAACAATGGGCACAAGCTCCAACAGCCCTAAAACGAAAATAAGAGCGTTGCTCGGTGCGCGAAACATGGGACTGTAAATTTCGGTCAATGAAGGCGCATGGGGGGCTAGCGAAACACGGACACGACGCTGGAAAGAGCCTTGGAGAATGGATCTTCTTGGTTGTTCGTGGTTCCAAACTGGTAGCCGAACGCCACTATGAAAAAAGGAGTAAGATTTGACGTCTATCAGCAGTAATCTCTGGAAACTACAAACCTTCACCGATAACGTCGAGGAGGAATCTGGAAAAGTAACGCGGTACATTGACCACAACGGAGCCCTCTTCACCTATACTTTCTTTCCACTGGGTACAAAGCTATTCCAAACGTCGGTGTAAAGATACCAAAATGCTGCTCAACGTACCTTCTATAACCATACATTAAATCTTGCATGGATAAGGTAAAAAGAAACACGCACATTAGCGTATGCCGCAAAAATAGGGACATAGGAACGCGCCTCCGCCGTTCCGAAAGCAGGAGAATTCACTCTGCGTTGCCTTCTGTGCGTTTCGTCTATCATACCCTAATTATCGGGAAGCGCAATAAAGACTTGATATAAACGCACTATTTGCCCAAGCGAGTCCTGGTCCTGTGAAAACTCTCGCGAGCTCACTTCTCATGCCCTGCTTCCGAATGTTATATCCCGAGTTGTATATATGGTGAAGGGCCTTCGGGTCGGATATCAACAGACGATCAGTCTGCAATTCGCCTTTTAATCAACGGGTGCTCTGAGGAGTCCGAGAAACATACTCCAAGGATGCCTTTCAGCCGAACGACGTGTCCAAAACGCTCTTGCCACTTGAAGTCGGCCTATGGGAGTGTAAATAGTGCCAAAATTTCCAAAGGGCGAGGCACGTACCTCCCCAGCCTGGGACTGCAATAATTCTGGAAGACTGCCTGTTGTGAACAAGTTGGTGGTAAGGGACCCATGAAATATCAAAAGCCAGAACTTTCCGCACCGAGAAGAAACGACTCGGGTTCGGGGCCAGGAACATCTGCAATCGAGATGCGAGTCCATCGACGATAGATCAAGTAAAGCGCGAAAAGAACAAAGGATGCGAGTATGGGCTGGAGTAGAGGCTCCATCACAAGTATGAAGTATTAGTCGTGCGCGTCAGCGACGCTTTTAAGAGCAGGGCGAATCCGATACCGCGCGAGCCCCCGTCACGCATCATGCCAGCTGTGTGAAGCAGTGGGAACGAATGGAGTAAAAAATGCATGCCATCATTTCAAGAAGTGCCACAGGAACACTTTTACCACATCGGTAATGACTGAGCGTCCGACCTGGAGCGCAGACACGGGCGACTAGCCAATCGCTTGTGGGTTCCGGAGAGCAGGAGGGCCTCGGCCCTGAGCAGGTCAGGGAGATATGACTGGGCTATTGACAAAAGGAAGCCTCGTCCTTGCCATTGGGATTCACTGGCACCACTGCCGGAAGAGTCTGATGACGAGGCTCTACTGACATTCAACGTCTTTTGTAGAAATTCCAGAAGAGCTAAGTATTGGTGACCACGCGCCATATAACACAAAGAACTTGTTTATCCTCACAGGACAGGGTGGTACGGGGCAAACGCACTTGTTTAAATTCCACCTCAGACCAAAATCCCAATTTGGCAATTCTGATAGCGGCATGATTTGGCCGCATCAAGCGGCTTAGATGCCGATGATGCCAAGAACGGAAATGTTTTCTACCGTCGCCGCAAGAGGTGGGCGGAAAGGAAATCCCGAACACCGTCCTGTCAAAGGACCCCCCCGCCCCCCAAACTGGTCTCCGGGGTCCTTCCTTGGCGGTTTGGTTGTCTTTTTCCTGGGGTTCCTTCAAATTTTAGTAAAATCATTGCATTTCAGAGAGAGCCCCCCCATATGTACCCTCTCTGAGTCGTTTGGCATCCTCAGATTTTTTATAGAACACAAGAACACTGGGTAAATCCCCATGTAACCAACGTCCTGTTTTGGCACTGGATCAATTTAGTGTGTGCGCATCAATATTACCTGCCCCATGACCGATGGCATGGCTTGCCGAGTGACTGATGTTCCTGTCACCCCCCTCCCCCCGGTATCCGGGGTCCAGCGGTTACAGAGGTGAGTGTCAAGGACTTGCGTTCCGCCCAACAAGTCCGTATTCCTGGTTCCGGAGGTAACCAGGTCTCAGATCGCTAATGTCTGTCGCCCTCGATCACACCCTCTTTTTACCACGCTCCGATTGCATCGGCTCCACAATATCCCACGCACTTCGGCAACTTGATAGCGCATCAAATACAGCGATAGACGCAACACCATTGAATTCACATAGGTTCCAGTTCTGGAATCAATAATGCGAGATGCTGCAAATTTGTACACTGATTTACACCTGTTTCCGAAAACCTTGAGACTGGCCAATTTTTTTTGCCCGCACGGAATTTGATCCAGTGCTAAGGATTCCTCTTTGGGCTCGGATCGGCCGCCATCTTCGGGTATGGCTATCCCTCAATAATTTTTGTTTCACCGAATAGAGCAGTAAATAGGCACAGGTCTTGTCTGTGAATCTGCCAGCTTCAAGTCCTCTGATTCAAAACTGCGATTTGGTGCCTCCACGAATTTCTGTTCAAAAAAAAAACAAAGTTGAGTGCCGACAGCTAGCTTGGCGAGTCAGTCCTTAGCATTGGATCAAAATTTGACGTGGGCAAAAAATTCTGATCAATCTCAAGACAGCTGTAATTTTGGTGCGGGTTTTCCGCATGTAGCGTAATGCGAAAGTTGCCGCCCTGTTTTACCCGAAACACGATCAAGAAAACCACAATAATATCCGTGCTAGAATTCCCAATTGTGAAGCATCGAGATGAGTTGACAAGATTAGGGAATTCTCACGAGAGCTCAGAGTAGCCATCATTTATAGCACCTCGTACATTTCCTTTTTTGCGCGCCCGTATGGGGGTAATACTAACAATATTATTGACCTTTTTTCACACCTTTTCCAAAAAAACACACCTAGTTCGGGAATGAAGGGAGTAAAGATGCACAGCCCTGTTCAATGAAAAAAAATGCACCACTATCATTTGTCCTAGAAATACACCACCCTATTCAGTCAAAAATAAATGCACCTCTCACAAAAATATATGTCCCCCCCACCAACCCCTCATTCTTTACGCCTCATACTGTGGTTGAAAAAAGGTCACCACTTCAAAACAGAAGCTGTTAAAAAAAGTTACCACTCTGGGAGAAAGAGAAGCTGCTCCAATGGATGACTTTCCATAAGCATAGAAAAAGATTTGAGGAATATCGGAGTGGTGCCAGCGATGTCGGCATGACATTGTATTCCAAAAATCTAGTCGTTCTGGGTTCCCACAAGCTGTAAAATAGATTATATTTCCCAGAATATACAAAGCCCTTAATATGGCTGTTGCGCGGCAAACAACACCCGCAACGCGCATCAACGCGTTTCAGTTCGGCATACTACTGCACGCAGTGACGACGCCAGGCAAGTCGTATTGGGACTTGATTGGGACAATAGCGCGCACGTAGACGCTGGAGATGGCGCGAGCCGCACGTAAAGATGAGGCGTCCGCGCCTGGCGTGAGAAGAGGTCGTTGATCATCGTGCCGAGCGCGAGGCGCAGCGCACGCCGTTCGGCTGAGCTGCAACAAGCAGAGGAAAGCAGCGGTCCCGGCCGTGATCCTCTGATGATGAAGGGGATTTGGGTGTGGGCGGGAGGTTTGTCGTTGTTGAGAAGAAGAGTGACATGATGACATGCATCCCAATCCAGCCCAATGTCCGGATGATGCTTGACGAATCCGTTTATACAAGAGCAATTGCATCTAATATAATCTGTAGGGGGGGTCCCTACCCCCCCTACAGATTAAAATAAATTAGAGTTTATTGGAGGGTCAAGACCACATCAAAGTCAGATCCAAGTCCGATGGGGTCCTGACAGCTGCCTCGGCATCCCGGCGGAAAATGGAGAAATATTCCAAAACATTTATCTATGCTTATGGAAAGTCATCCAATGGACAGCAAAAGAATAAAGAATACCGTACCTAACATCATTGTAACATCAAGTTCCCAAAGAAACACCCTGCTATAGTCTATACGCCGCTGCCTAGTAATCTACTCAGTGGTTCAGACTTGTGTCTCCTGTAGCAGGGAGTGTCTCAAGCCAGCCAGGCCCACAGGAGACACAGCTGAAGATCCCTTTCCAGGATACAAATTCTTCAATAATCCACATTGAGATGGACCAGGACATTTAATCTGCTATTTAACACAATTCATTAGGCCGGTCAACCACAGCAATATTGAAAGAGGGATTTAAACGAAAGGTAATTTAAGCCAAGAGCTTGACCTTTAAATGGGTGAAATGTGAAGCCCGAGTTTCAATTGGAATATTAGTTAATACGGGCCTGAGGCTTGGGCAGTATAAAGCCTATTTTCGCCGTACCCTATAATTAGGGAACGGCGAAAATGTTGATCCTCACAATATCGGTGAACAAGTACGGCCAAAATTAGCACCTAAGGGCCCAGAACAGGACAATAATTGTTGCCCAGCGTTATGGAGAGGTCTCCCATTTTAAAGCTCTGCATTTGACTCGGATCACTCAACTATTCGTTGCCTGGTTCAATTCAGCCGTCTTGCTATCCCAAATTTCAATCCATTAATTTGAGTCGCGGCTAGTATGCGGGTGTATTAGTTCAGCCGCCTGGGATCCTGGCGCGATCGCCGCTGCGTCGCAGACTCCTAATATATGGGTGTCAGCGCTAACATTCCTCTCATTTACCTAAGTGAAGTGTTCTGCCGAAAATTCCTGCCATCGCGACGCCGGAACGCGTTTTCACTCGGCCGTCAATGAGGGGAATTTTACCCATTGTATAAAAATAAATAAAATCAGCCCCAAACCACCTTCTAAATTGTCAATGGTCACGTCAGCCTCCAAGTTCATAGAGGTGTAGAAATGGCTAAAATAAAGCTAGGTGAAGGGCGAGTTTCAATTATGATAAGAGTGATGGTAAGAAAGAGAGCAGAGCGTTACATCTTCCTGTCCCTTCTCGTGGGATTTGAACCATTGGTGGTGGAATCTTTCTGGTCCTACGCGCACAGTTGGATCAGATGAAAGGCGAAGTCTTCCTGGCGCCAGAAAGAAATCCCAGACTCCTTCTTAAAGTCAATGCCCCCACAAATCTGCCGAGCTATTCCCAATATCACCGGGAATGAGAGTTTGCCCATATGGCCGCTCACAGAATAGAAAGCTCGATTCCAGTACCACATATTAAATTCAGGTATGTACCAGATTAAAAGAGAGAAAACGGCGTCAGAGCGCCTCGACAGCCTTGATAGTAATTGGAAGCTGAGGTCCTTTCTGGACCTCTCCAGAAATCGAGGGATACATCGCGAAAGACGCCTCGCGACGCACTTTCTTGACAAGGGTCGGGTCCATTGAAAACTCGAAACTCTTGACGAGCTCGACTAGGAAGGACTGGTACTCGTAGACCCTGCGAAGATGTTAGATACGAGGTGTAGGGGTTGGTTGAACATACGCGAATCTCCAGCCTGAAACATGAGCAGCCAGTGTTACAGTAATTTTGTCGAAAAAACACTAGACAAAGTACGTACCTATGCAGGCACGATGTCCGCTCCCGAAAGTCATCCTACTCAGACATTAGTTCACGCCAGAAAAATTAAACTGATGTCATACAAATTGCCGTAAACCCCGAGTCTGGTTGTTGGTTGAACGGAGTCACTCATCCACCGTTCGGGATTGAACAAATCGGCATCTACGCCAAAGACATCGGTGTTCCTAATTCCCACACATCAATTAGATGCTTTTAATAGGGAACGAAGACTAGTGCACCTGTTGTATCCAGCATTGGAAATAATGAGCACCGTGTCCTTCGGGATTGGGAGCTCCGTGATCGTTTTCCCCGACTTTGTGAGAATGGGCTTGGACAGCGGTAAGACTTCGTCGCGTGCTGCTTCGCGCACGCTTTGAAATCTGCCCAGGTTTCAAGATCATTTGAACTAGCCATTCACTGAGTAGACTTACGCCACGGGGTGAAACCTAAGCGTCTCCTGCACATCGATTAATGAGGCAGAAGAATTCTGCGTGCAAAAAACGGACCTTCATGACTGCAGTGGTGTATGGCATGTTGTCGAAGTCGGCGGCCGTAAATTCTGTCCCACCACGAGCGCGTACATCCTGCTCGATCGCCAGGATTTCTGCACGAAGTTTTGTCTGTATATACGGATGCTGCGTGAGCTCGAAGAGAGTCCAGGACAAGGTGTTCGCAGTCGTTTCCTGGATTCAGCGGTCAATTTAGTCGAAGTGAGAAAAGAGACACTCATACATGTCCGGCTTGCATTATGGTCCTGCACGGAGATCAGCGCCGACACGAAAAATCGCGGGAATCCACATACTGCATCTGCGCAAGCATTTCAGTTTCGGTAAGACTCGTTCGTGGATTCTCCGATGCATTTGCCTTGACTGGAAAAAGAGATGACGAGTCGAACTGAAGACGACGTAGGTTTGCCTACCTAGCAAGCTCATGATATCTCGCTTGCCTTTGCCTGCTATCAAAGCCTCTGCTTTCTCTGCGACAAGTTGCTTCGCGATGCCGACGGCAATACCCTGGACTCGGCGGCTGTTGCGTAGGTCGCGGGTAGGAGCGTGGTTTAGTAGAAATTTGGTCACAACAATGGGCACAAGCTCGAACAATCCTAAAACGAAAATGAGGGCGTTGCTCGGTGCGCGAAACATGGGACTGCAAATTTCGGTCAATGAAGGCGCATGGGGGGCTAGCGAAACACGGACACGACGCTGGAAAGAGCCTTGGAGAATGGATCTTCTTGGTTGTTCGTGGTTCCAAATTGATAGTCGAACGCCACTATGAAAAAAAGGAGTAAGATTTGACGTCTATCAGCAGTAATCTCTGGAAACTACAAACCTTCACCGATAACGTCGAGGAGGAATCTGGAAAAGTAACGCGGTACATTGACCACAACGGAGCCCTCTTCACCTATACTTTCTTTCCACTGGGTACAAAGCTATTCCAAACGTCGGTGTAAAGATACCAAAATGCTACTCAACGTACCTTCTATAACCATACATTAAAGTTTGCATGGATAAGGTAGAAGGAAACACGCACATTAGCGTACGCCGCAAAAATAGGGACATAGGAACGCGCCTCCGCCGTTCCGAAAGCAGGAGAATTCACTCTGCGTTGCCTTCTGTGCGTTTCGTCTGTCATACACTGATTATCAGGAGGCGCAATAAACACTTGACATAAACGCACTATTCGCCCAAGCGAGTCCTGGTCCTGTGAGAACTCTGGTGAGCTCGCTCCTCACGCCCTGCTTCCGAATGTTATATCCCGAGTTGTATATATGGTGAAGGGCCTTCGGGTCGGATATCAACAGACGATCAGTCTGCAGTTCGCCTTTTAATCAACGGGGATATGCTCTGAGGAGTTCAAGAAACATACTCCGAGGATGCCTTTCAGCCGAACGACGTGTCCAAAACGCTCTTGCCACTTGAAGTCGGCCTATGGGAGTGTAAATAGTGCCAACATTTCCAATGGGCGAGGCACGTACCTCCCCAGCCTGGGACTGCAATAATTCTGGAAGACTGCCTGTTGTGAACAAGTCGGTGGTAAGGGACCCATGAAACATCATAAGCCAGAACTCCCCGCACCGAGAAGAAATGACTCGGGTTCGGGGCCAGGAACATCTGCAATCGAGATGCGAGTCCATCGACGATAGATCAAGTAAAGCGCGAAAACAACGAAAGATGCGAGTATGGGCTGGAGTAGAGGCTCCATCACAAGTATGAAGTATTAGTCGTGCGCGTCAGCGACGCTTTTAAGAGCAGGGCGAATCCGATACCGCGCGAGCCCCCGTCACGCATCATGCCAGCTATGTGAAGCAGTGGGAACGAATGGAGTAAAAAATGCATGCCATCATTTCAAGAAGTGCCACAGGAACACTTTTACCACATCGGTAATGACTGAGCGTCCGACCTGGAGCGCAGACACGGGCGACTAGCCAATCGCTTGTGGGTTCCGGAGAGCAGGAGGGCCTCGGCCCTGAGCAGGTCAGGGAGATATGACTGGGCTATTGACAAAAGGAAGCCTCGTCCTTGCCACTTGGATCCACCGCCCTCGGAGAGTCTGATGACGAGGCTCTACTGACATTAGGGTTGTTCACAGTAGCCCTTTTTCGCTCCTTTTTCACTCCTTTTTCTTTTCCTTTTTCCTTCCTTTTTCAAAGAGGGAAGAAGAAGGGAGCAAGAAGGGAGTTGAAAAGGAGTTGAAAAAGGGCCTTTTTCCATTCCTTTTATTTCTCCTTTTTCAGACTGCTTTCCCCCCTCGTTTTCGTTCTTGTTGGGCTAGATGGTGCATAACCTCTTAAATATGCCCTGAACAGGCCTTGCGATCCTTCAAGGACACGAATATTCTAGGTGATATATAAGACCAGCAATGTTTCCTTTTTCACTCCTTTTTTCGAAATCCCTGTGCTTACCCGTTCACAGTAGCCCATTTTTGTTCACTTTTTCGCTTCTTTTTTTGTGGTTTTCGGCCAATTTTTGATGTGGGGAAGCGAATTTTTGGGTGGGAGACATTTTTGCATGTCTGAATGGAAAAGGGAAAAAAACCCCGGCGAAAATAGACGGGAACATCAAAAAGGAGGAAAAATGGAAGAAAAAAAGGGAAGAAAAAGGGCTGCTGTGAACAACCCTAAAATAGATTCAACGTCTTTTGTAGAAATTCCAGCAAAACCAAGTATTGGCGACCACACGCGAGATAACGAGCAAAGAACTTTGTTTTTCCTCACAGGACATGGTGGTGCGGGGCAAACGGCACTTGTTTAACGGGCTTTTCCGAACCTTTTCCACCACCACCATCAAAATCCCAAAAGCTCGAGACACTCCGTACCGACGCTCAAACTCTCCGCCTGGCTGGATATAGCGAACACAATAAGGGTCTCAAAGACACCTACTGTCCTATACCAACAGCGAGAGAAATTGCGCGGACGCCGATGATCATTGACTGGGTATAAAAATACTACACCTCTTCGGAGGCCATTCCATCCACCTTATGGTCGGTCCCACATGGTCGCCTTGAGACTCACGACCTGCTCACGACGGTCTACTTGCCAGGAAGGAAATGCTTGCATTGCGATTGTCCGCGTCATCCAGATGCATACCTCTGAATCCATCCTCCACCTCTGCCCTTTTTCATTCCTTTTTTCCCAAAAATATCTCAGAAGTTCTGGAGGCTCAAATTTCATGTTCCATTCTCTCCATGTCCGTGCGTCTCCCTCGCCATGGCTCTTGCTGCCCACCACCACGCCGGCCGCATAGCAACGCCGTTGTCACTTAGTCAGCATGCACATGTGCAACTAGGCAGCTTCCAAAAACGGTCAGAGACGGAACGTAACGAACCGATCAATATCAATGTCAACACATCAATACGCAGCTGAGGCTGCAGCATCCGCGCCTTCATTCACAGAGACCGCGATAACACCAATTTGAGCTCGACGTCTTCATTTTGATCATGCGGCACCTCGCAGTTCGTTACTTTCCTTGGACTTAATAATCGGCACGTCCGTGCAGCTTTAAATAGCTCACCGGAACTCTCTGCCAAAGGCACCGAGAAGGTGCAGAGCCTCGGAAGTACTCACTGCAGCTGCAAGACGGCCATTCACTTGCCCCAACCTAATGGTTCTAAATGCACTAACTTCGATCGAAGATGCTCAGAACTCTGCACAATTGGTGGACCAAAGAAATGGCTTTTAAGACACGGTCGAGTCATCAGAGACGTTGTACTTGCTTCACAGAATATTTGAATGTTGGAAGGCCGAATTGCCAGCGTCTGAATCTGACCCAGGCTATTCATGGTGAACACTTGGCAGGCATCACAAGGTTTAAATGTTAACCTCAGCAATGCTCCCAACTAACCAAGTGCCCGTGGAAGTTTGCATTACACAGACCATGCGAACCAGCCCGTGCAACCCGCTATTGCACTCGTAGCTAATGGGGCATGATATCCTCGGACCTCCAAAAATTCAATTCAATTCCTGTGTTGTGCGCGACAGCTCCTGATACAAATAATTGGTCTCGCATATTCTCTGCTGATTGATTTTTCTTTGCTTCTTTATAGTTCCTTAGATCTACCGCGGCGGCATAGCGTGTCCGTGAGCTCGTCTCTGGTGCTATGGAGGAGTCCAGGGGCAATAGTGTACTTTGGCGCATGTATACTTAGATAATCCCTGGGAACCGGTGTTCCTCAGCGGGACCGTGCCGTGTAATGCTACCTACCTACCTACCTACCGCCTCACACCAAAATCCCAATTCGGCAATTCTGATGGTGGCATGATTCGGCCGCATCAAGCCGGTTTGGGATGCCGATGATGACCAAGAACGGAAAGGTTTTCTATCCCAAGTCCGTCGTATCTTTGTATCGTCGATACATTATAAGTACATGAAGGTAGATTTACGGTACAAGGTGACGCGTGGGCCAGAGTACGATGAATAGCAAGAGGTGCTTGCGATTTAGGCGGGGGAAGTTCCAGTGTTGTAGATAAGTTGTTAAGGGCTTAGCTTATGAAGGGCTTAATTCATGATAAGCTAAGCCCTTAACATTGAGGTGAACAGACACTAAGCCCTTATAAACCCTTACAATCCCCAATCAATCCACCATCACAACTTGATCGGAACTGATGCGGAGTGATTTTCGCGCCCACTGTCCCGCACCTCCCGCCCGTCCCCCCGATGCTGCGCATGCTTGGAGATATCTGGCGAACAGACACTAAGCCCTTACAATCCCCAATCAATCCACCATCACAACTTGATCGCAACTGATGCGGAATGATTTTCGCGCCCACTGTCCCGCACCTCCCCGCAAGCTTGGAGATATCTGGGGTCCTTTTCACCAGTGATAACAAGCCGAATAGAAGTCATCTGAAGAAAACTTGTATGTGGAGCTTCTCACGACCGAACACAGCAACGACCCGATGCAGGGGTTCCGGAGAACTTCTGTCTGCGCGAATTTCATGCTGCGGTGTTGCGTTCCTTTTTGGGAAATATCCCTTAATTTGACTCTTAAAATGGGTACCCTTATTAACCCTGAATAAGAGCTAAGGGCTTAACTTCAGCGTGCCCCATTATTAAGACCCTTATCTACAACACTGGGGGGAACTGGAGCAGCAGCACCCCCACCAGCTCGCGCTCAACACTAGGCTCGAGTCCAGCCTGTTGTATCAAAACAGTTTGTGTCGATAGACAAACAGAATTTATAGACAGACGGTCACCGGTCTAGCTCAACGCCAAATTCGCGCGGGAGAGCGTGCATTGCGCAGCACTTGTTTCCGTCTCTGTCGCGGCCAGTGCTGGCGTCCTGCTGCTGCCGGGCCGGGGAATGCGGAGGAGGCGGGGAAAGGTAAGGTGCAGGTGCAGGTGCTGGTGCAGGTGCAGGCGCAGGCGGGCTACAGGTACGGCGAGGGACGAAGTCGCAGGCGGTATTCCGCTGCTCTTCCTCGTAAGTGCCGCGCACGCATAGAACACCTTTCTCGCTGCCGCGCTTACTTTGGGTTGTGATGTTCTCCAAGTGTTCTCCGCCAAAATTATTTAAATAAATGCAGAGTTTTCTGCCAGAGATCAACAGTGCTGTTTTTTTTCTTCTGTGTCACATAGAGCTTTGCTTTCTAGGCCAGAGATCGTCGTTCACAAATCCATCAAGTGAAGAAATTACTTCTAGTTGGAGTGAAACTCACAACATAATTACACCGATGTGATGAGCCTGCTCTCATGATCCCCAAAACCAAACTGTTCAGCCATTCTATTATGAAGCCCAATTCTACACAAAATAAATAAATCGTGGAACCCAGAAATAAAAGCCATCTATGAGGGGGGGCTGGGGAAGATATGTCAGTCTCGGACGCAATTGACGCGCGATATAATACTCACACCGGGGGCACGGAAGTCTCGGGGCCGGGGTCGGCAGTGAGGGTGGGGAAGGGGGCGGTTGCGCACTGAAATGGATGTCAAATTCACTTCCTCGTTCTGCATGAAGGGCGCTTACCGCCTGCTCGATATCGTCCATGGTCTTTCCGGCGGGCAGGTGGGGAGACCCAACCAGTGCGGGCGGCACGGGAATGACGTCCGAGCAGTCGACGAGGGTATTCCTGTCGACTCCGATGACCGCCATCCTGGCCATGGCCGCCCTGAAGGCGCTCTTCAACTTGGTCTGGTTGTCTGTGAAGGAGCTCAGTCATGTGCTGAAGATGGTATGGAGAACGACAGAAACAGACCGGCGAAGGACTGCCATTCACATGCGGTGCGGGGATCTGTACGAGTATGAGCGCAACCAAAACAAGACAATAATGATGCAGACCGCGGGCAAGCTATTATAATATGTCAGTCCCAAGGTTCGGTGAGCGTTGTACTGGCCACTCACGAGAGCATCAGATTCTATTCTCATTTCTCCTCGTAGCGGAGACTGTGCCTCGCCGTTTGTCGTTCCAGTTCTAGTGGCCGGTTTCATAAGAATAATGGCCGCGGGAATGAATAAACTGACCCTGGGAATGCAGTGCCCTTAAGTTGGACCTCGATGAAGAGTCTGAAGAAATCGTAGTCGATTTGTGAAATAAAATATTATGCAAGGCGGCGTACTGTGTATCGAAAACTCCAGGCGTAGAGTCGAAAGGCGATCTGGAGGACGCAGGTAAGTTTCCTTCCATGCTCAGCCCACGGAAAAAATGTATTACCCGGGGATCTGCCAGTGAAAGATGAAAGTCAGCTATTTACCGAGCAGGATTGGACAGCATGTCTGACCGTCTCGTCAACATGATCAGCTGCAGCGATTGTGTGCCTGATTTTCTTTTTAGTCCCTCTACAAAGATATTCACGTAGATTCTTACGAGGCCAGTAAAGCCACCACCTGTCATATGAATTAATACCAATGCGCCAAAAGGAAGAGTGAAAAAAAAACACCTCCTCGGGCGAGAAATCAACCTCCGCAAATCGTGCCAAAATCTTGTCGAGAGGAGTCTATAGCAATTTAGAAGAGCCACTGTGTTGTCGAATTAACGCACCGAAAGGCTCTGGAACCAACCCGGGCGGCGCGGCACCAGTGGCTGCAGGCCGACCAAGCATGAACTCCAAGCGAGGAGCCCCAGCGCAGTTGGCGACACCGACCGCACCCGCGAATTGAATACTATAATTTGTATGAAAAAGATAGACGATTAAAGTAGCCGTGGATGATGCTCACAGGTCGCCGGCTGTGATATTGTGGGTGCTGAGGAAGCCGACCTGTCGCTCGATAATTTCGTCGAGGCCGTTATTTGCAGGCTGCTGTAATTCCTGGGCGGGGCATGATTATTAGATCCCCAGTACGTGATGTGTATTGACGCCTCACCTCATCCTCGAAGGTCATGATGGATCCATCAGCACCACCTCCACTATAATGTGGTTCAGTATCATCAATAGACTTTTAGGGTTTCGCACAAACCCTGGATGATACAAATGCATGAGCTATGAGATCGTGGAAAGAGAATGGGGACTGACCTGATGTTGGCTGAAAAGCCAATGGCATCGTGGAACGTAAGGCGCAGCGATTCGTGTACCTATGGGTGTAAGTTAATTATCGAGGACATATGCTGAAGATAAACGAACTAACCTCTTCAGCCACACTCTCCACCATCGAAGAGGTTCTCCTGAATATCGGCCAAGAGAGGGAAGAGGACGCAGCAGGCGGCATTCGCCGTTGTTTCGCCGGTCGCGCAAGTAACCCGCTTGGTGATAGCGCCTAGAAGTCGACGAGGAGGTAAATATCATGGAGGTTTTTTAGCATGATGACACCTACCGTTCGCAACGCGAGAAATGGCGAGTCCAAGGAGAAAAGCAGACAGAGTCTTGAATGCCATTGCAGGTCAGGACAGTGAGTGTCTGAGTACAGCACGATTTGAGTGCTGGCTTTGTCTCGTTTTATACGTATCTGTCAGGGAAACTGTAACGGTTGAACCATCGATACCAAACCTGTGGTTGGAACAAAAACTGCGGTTGATCCACCAATACCAGAACTGGGATTAAAAAAACGGGGATGTGGTGAAGGGACCGCAGGAACGGAGCGAGCGTCTGCACCCCGAAAGCCGGTTGGACAGCCTCGCTGCGTATCGCCGGCTTGATCCAGTAGTGAGAAATAAACGTTTTGATGAGGGTTTGATGACAGGCATTGAAGGTGGGAAGAGGCGCCCAGGCAGACGAGAGTAACCGGTACCCCCGAGATAAGACGGTTTGGGGCAGGTAGGGGCAGGTTTAGGCTTTGAATATTCTCCCAGACCATGAACGAGCCCTCCTTAAAGGTTCTCGAGCTTCATTTAGTATTGAAGATACGAAGATACGCGCGTACGATTGATAAAACCGGCTATACACTAAGATGGCTTGGCTGTATCGGTATGAGGAAGTTCGTGATGATTGCCGTGGTGGAGCCGGCTGACAGCAGCACAGCCCCATGCGGACTTGTTTCGATCTCTCAACTCTCTCAAGATCTAAGTCATCCAAAGCCACTGATTGGACGAACCCAGGGTCAACTCCGACTCCTAGCGCTTATCTGCCAGTTTTCCTGGGTTTACTTGGCCCTATTTCCCGCCTCTGTTCTGAACGCGGCATAAGTGTCAATGGGATCATCGCAACCGACACTTTAGGGCCTCGAAGACGAGTACGCGGACATCCGAAGCAACGATTCTCACAGTCGACAGGCTATATGAACCTACTTATCTCATTTGGCTTCGTCATGAATCTCGTCTTGACTGTCTGCAGACACAGCTGCCAATTCCCCCGCGGAGCCAAGTCTATCTGGAATAACTAAAAAATCGCGTACGGTGCACGGAGTGACCATCTCAGCAAGAGAGCTAGTAAGAGCAGTACTGCCCCGAACTCCTGAAGTGGCAGGACACGACCACTAATCGATCTGAACTTGTCTTTCCACGCTCTTGGCACCCCCACGCGTGGGTTTCATTTGTTCCCCCGGTGTTTAGCTGCTAATGATAAGAGCTGTTAACATTACTCGACAACAGTGACCGCCTGTAAATACAGGCAGTAATCCTAGCAACCCTCCTGTGTTGGTATCAACCTCGGCGGGCAAAACTAGGCGGGCTGTTTCAAAGTTCACTATTTATGCGATTGACAAACAACTAGTGACTCGAAGCCATTGGCCTGGGAACCCGTTTTATGGTCTCGGGTGGGAATTCCGAACAAGGGGAAGACCACGACTCGGGTTTGAACCGAACAGAATTAGCGGAAACGATTGATTGACAGAAGCGTGGGCCATGGCGTTTATGTAATTGTAAGTTGGCTTCTGGGCATCAATCCAACACCCAGCGGCTCGACTTCGGACATACATGGAAAAAGAACCTCTTATATCCGCGGGCCAGAGATATCCACTCCAGGTGGCCACTCTTATCGGGAACACTATCACTAGTGCGGGTTATTAACCCGGTCTTGAGGGTGAGAATGAAATTTAGCCTACTGCATGGAGCGAACTCCGGAAAGCCAAGCCAAACACGCATGCAGTATTCATTCAATTGGTTTATCATACGCAAGAAAAAGGAGTTAAAGATCGAAGGAATTTGCAGCTGTTGAATGCCTTACAAGAGCGGAGGAGAGGAAGGAAACCAAGACCCGACATTCACCAGTACCCCCGACTGAACGGTCGCCTGGCCATAAGGGGGGAAGGATCCGCAGTTTCCTTGAAGGCATATCGCACTGTGAAGGGAAAAAATGACACAACATTGTTAATTTGTGTACATTCACGAATAAAAAATGAACCCCGTACAGATACGACGTTCCTCGGCATCGAATACGCGGCCGAAAGTACGTCTCTGCATGCGCAGAATTTGCGGGCCAACACTCATCGTAATCTTCGTCAGACATCGAATCATTATCACCCTCATCATCCCGCTCCCGGGCAGCCTTTGGTATTTTCGCGCGCCGGTACCCGTGATTGAAGCCGTTCCGGTCCATGTACCCGCAGCTGGTAGCAGCGTAGAGCACGCTGCGCTCATCGTCCCACGTCAGCCCCATAACCTCGTTACCTCGTTTCCCCGTCGCGAGTTCATACACCATCTTCGCCCCGCGGACGTCCCAGAGACGGATCGCTTCGTCCTTCATCGCGCCTGTGAAAATTGCTGCGGATAGTGCAATAAAGAAACCAATGATATGGGAGGAATAAGTGCTTACTAGGTACACTGTCCGATGCACAAGCAATGCCGAACTACAGATGCCGTTGCTGGGCATTCCAGCAGACACGGTGAGAACGAGGAGGTTAACGCGCGTGTCGAAGAAGCCGCGCGTAGCCGTCGCTGGCGGTAGTCACAAATGCGTTGGGTCGAAAATGCGTATATTTCGCCACCGTGCCCCAAGTAGCGCTCCACCGTCTTCTCGCCGTTCTCGAGATCCAGCGAGACACACGAGTAGTCACGGGTTATACTTGGGTCGGACGCGCACAACATGGTCGTAGGGAGGCTCGGATGCAAGTGCCATCTGGACGGCATGCGTTTAGAGTCCGCGAATTTGAGACTGCTGGACGGCTCGCTGCCCGATGAATCCTCGATCTCGTCGTATTCGTCACGCCAAGTGTCGCGCGTATTAAAGTGCTTGCCGATATGCGCACGACCGTCGGTACCGTCGGTTTTCCGTTCAGAAAGATTCCAGACAGGCGGCTGAGCCAGTCCCGCGCGGAGGAAGCGCTCCGAGGCGAGTACTAGCGAGAGGACCATGATGCTGTGGAGTTCCGAGCGTATGCGTCGGCAGGGCGGCTTTGTAGACAGTCCCAGTCTGTTCATTCGCCTACGCATACGATTTCACGCGTGATGAATCCGCAAGGAATATGAGCTTCCGCTTTGTATCGGCCGTCGATGAGAAGGCGATCTCCGTAAGCCCCACTTTGAGGTGGTGTGCGCTGAGGGGGAAATCACCAGGCAATGGAGGCGTCAGGGAGGTAGTAGGAAAGGAACGGTGCGCGGTCTTTCAATTCCACCCATCGTAGATACAGCAACGCAGCCGCCAGCGCTGGTGAGAGATACAGACAAACCGAAAGAATCACTGGATATTTCGCTAGCACGCGCCGTATATGATTTCCGCGAGGGGAGATGCAGCGGAAGGAAGGGTTAAGTCGCCGTCAAAACGGGCAAGGCGGCTGCTGGACGGGTGGGCTTTGGCGGTGGCTTGCCATGCGTCAGGAAAGTGCAGCTCCGATTTGACGCCTAATACAGCCGCTGCGAGGGTGTAAGCCATAAATTTAAAGCTGAAGACAAATCCAACGGACCGTCATCGCCTTTTCTCTTCCCGTATCGTTCCATGATCGCGATGTGTCCTTTCATGCGATGGGCTGGGGGTAAAAAAATGAGCATATACATATGTATTATATACGGGCTAACATGTAGACATACTGGTGACATTCGGATCGTCAGGACCATTAAGTACGGGTCGTTCCTCCGAGCGTGCAAACGAGGGCAAGAAGTCGATGTCCAATGTTCCGTACGCCAAACCGATCGCGTCATTTACAGTCGCTCCGACGCGTTCCGCGACGTCTGGGAAACTTGGATGGTTGCGATCCGCATTTTGCGCAAAGGCACAGGCCTCGGCAAGCAGGCTCAGGCCTCCATGGCAGTCGCCTGGGCCATTGTAGCTCGGAGGTCGTGGTTGTGGTCGACGGCAAAGTGGCCACCCAAAACCTCTCGTCACAATGGACGTGACGTTGGTCGAACTCAGTTTGCACTCTAAATATTGAGCTAAAAATAGACTAGGCATAATTAAACAGGAGGCATTGCGCACCTTAATTACCGACCGCTGGAGCCTTTAGCGAAGCGGGAGTACGCATATCTGCGTCAACACGGCGCTCCTAATCAGTGTGAGGTGGTGGATTAAATGGAAGATACATCTATGAGTATTATTTTAAATTCGCGAGGTCCGCGACGCCAGTCTTTTAAGCCCCGAATTCCTCCTGTCCCCACGCGGATGTCAAATTTGATGTTTTTTTGGGGGGGCGGACGTACCCCGAGCTGCGACTGCACCGCACGCACTGCAATTTCATGCCGTGGCCGTGGCGCGCATGTGTGGCGTGGGACAGTCGCGTGCGCGGTGGCCCTGAGCAATGCGTTTATCAGTTGTGTGTGTTGTAAGCGGAAGATTGAGAGTGTGGATATAAGTAAAAGGAATCGGAGGAGGGGTGTGTGAGCGGTATCGGAAGGCGCGAAGTGAAGGGGTATGAATGAATACCATTAGATAGAGGAAGGAGATGGATGGAGGTGGAAAGTGGGAAAGAATACCGGATCCAATGTATGGACGAAAGAAGGAAGGAAGGAATATATAGAAGGAGACCGCCCACGGGAGGTCAGCAAAAAAGGAAAGAGCCGAAGGAACAACTCGACTCGACGGTGCAAAGTGAGATAAGATTGGCGGGGGGAAATAAATATGAAGGAGGGATGGTCACGAGCGGGGAGGGCTGGGTGGGTCTTTAGGGTGGGGAGCGCAGGAGCGCAGAAGTTGAAATAAGAAGGAAGTGAAATTCGAGCAGCGTCCCATCCCGATGAATAAATGAGTGAGGATAGAAGTGGATGTGCAAACATACGAAAAAAGGTTGAGGAAGGAGGGTGCGAGGACTCTTATAAGCAACCGTAAAATGATACGAAGAGGACAGACAGGAATGCAGTGAGGTAAGAATCGGTCGATAAAGGCCAGGAATGGGCAAGTAGATGGGGGCATGGAAGGCGGACGTGAAGCACTAAATAGGGTGACGGATGTGGGCGAGGAAGGGAGGGTGAATCAGAAGTGGAACGACTGGGAGCAGGGATCTGATGAAGAGCTTGGAAGGCGACGAAGAAAAGTCCACATGTCGCATACTCAGAACAGTGAAGTGGACGTAAGCCTGACCTCGGTTCCACACTGCATGCAGCGCGCTGGATGAGGGCACGAGCTGGCCATATGCCATGATTCCTTGCAGTTGAAACTGTAGTACTATGTGAGTAAATTATGAACACCGCGACATTTCAGGGACATGGGGCTGAGGTGTGGAAATTACGTGGGGGAAGAGAACGCACCACTTTTTTGCCTCGACTCGTACGGGGCAGTCTGCTGACAGGTGTTCGGTCGACCGACAAGCGCGGCACATTTTCTTTTCCGGACAGGCTTTGACGCGATGGCCCGGGAGACCGCAGTTGTGGCTTCGGAGCGTCAATGAGCATTATTTAGCAGCACAAAGACGCAAAGCCGACCATTTGAGTGGCTCCGTGCATTCTGCCCCACGGTGTCCGGTTTCGTTGCATCTGCAGCTGCATTCGCTCAATGAACGTTGGTACATGTAGGATGCCGAGAGCAATACCAGCGTTCTATCTCCCCCGCAGAAGGGCAGGCGCCTTTCTACACCGATAGTCATGGTCATTCAACTGAGACCATGCATCCAACAGCTTGTGAAGACGTACTCCATGATCTGTTCCGCCACATACCCGGCACCGCAGAGGTAGCGGGCACTCAGCCGCCCAGTGGCCTGTGATTCCACCTGATGAAAGGCCGTTTCTGTGTCAGCAATTCACAGAGAATTTTGATTCTTACAGTTGTGGCTGGATTTTCAGATAAAAATTAGCCTGTAAGCTGGGACGACCCGGCGCACCATGGGAATCGTCCAGGTCTGTAAGGCCTGCGCACGCGGAGGCTCTCACGGGGACTGGATGCAGACAGACACGTGTAGATGGCACTGGATTCTGCCGCCCACTAGTCGATTCGGGAGCAACGCGAAACGGAGTCGCAGCATCGTCCAACGGTTGGTCAACGGTGGAGGGAAAGTTTGCTGCGGATGTTGGGCCGACAAGGATTATCGCAACAGGGACAAACAAAGAACACAGCTTGTTCTAGTCTTGACTTTCATCAGCAGCAGCACCTGTCCAGCAAAGTAGAGTCCCCACCACTCACATAGGCTTTCCCCATGACGAAATCACGACAAGGCGCACAGTCCAGACCTCGAATAACAATTGAAATAGCCCCGGAGGGCCCCAGTTGTATTAGCTCTTGATTAGCTTCAAAGTTGGTGTAATTTTGGACACCCTGAACTTTTGTTGGCCTTCCTGGCTGGGCCACATCCAAAGACAAAAAGAGCGAACACTTAGACTGTATACCCGATAATGTATGCACACTTGCCCATGCTAGAAATACATTTGTTTGTAATAAATATATGAAAGACTTGCACAGCGAATGGAATGGCGGGTGCCCATTACACGGATTCTCTCTGCGCCTCCTTGCCAATATAACTGGACTGCGTTGTTGACTCCATCGCAATGAGCACAGCGCCTTTGTTATTGAAGGTGTCCTCGCCACTCTTATGTTGGATCGGGCGCGTAAAATTCACAAGGGACTCATCACGAGCGGTGCGTCGCCCAGATGTGTTAAAGACCACGCTGCTGTTGTCCGTCGGCGTAATTGTAGTGGTGTCACGCAACAGCCCGAGTCGCGCGTGGCGATACACCCGGCACGCCATGATGCTCGTCAACATTGCGTTCGGGACTGCGAGAAGGCCGTGGACGACAGGATCGATACCGGGGGCGTAAACCATAACTGTAACGACTATATTGCTGGCGACCGAAATCCTGACGATGAATAAGGCGCCAATGAGCATATATAATAGCAGTGAGAATCCCGCGAACCATATAGTAGATTTGCCCATCGATGAACAACGACTTTGAGAACGCGGGAAGGTAGGCGCCGTTGAAGAAGGCGGCCAGAAGGCTCTTGAAGTTCGTGTGGACCACATAGGTATTTATCATGAGGCAGGTACGAAATGGCGAAGAACACGGCGGTGTCGTGGACTGGTTACGACGATCGGTGAAGCCCCGGTATACGGCGCGACTTCAGTAACGACGCAGTAGTCCGTTGGCCCGATGTTGATCGCCCCAGCGCCTATAGGCACCGTCACCGCCGCTCCGACAACCGCAAGCCACAAAACACCGAAAATTGCGGTCATCAGGGGACTGTTGGCGTAGACGGCACGCAGGCGAAGGAAGAAAAGACAGCACGTCGCTGAGATACCAACAGTATAAAAGCTGTTGACCACAATATTCGCAGTCATGCACCGACCCTGGCCGAGAGGGTATGCTGTACGAGGGAAAGATTCATTGGAAAGTGGGATCTCACAGAATATAGTGAGATGGACTTTACTTCCGAAGAATACGATTCCGAGGACATATCCGAAAGCTCCAAATCTGCGACGGATTTCACATAGTTGAGCTAGTTCAAGTCAACTCTGAGGGCGGCTGCACGCTTACCGTGACGCAAAGTACGCGAGTAGTGTCCAGTTCGGTTTCCTCTTGCGCAAAATGGTATACTCGTCTCCCAGGTTGTGGAGAATATCCCAAATGAATATCTGGCCGAGTCTCGATGAGTGAAACAGAATTGCGGAAACCGAGGCGTCGTTTACTGCTGCAGATCCCACAGTAACATAATTGGCTCGTTGCAGTGTTCTCGCGAGCTCCGGAGGAAGAAGGGCGTAATTGGGTGCAGTGGGGTCCGGGAAGTCGTTGGACATTGGGAATACGCAGGAGATGCAGACTCAATGATTCCGAGAATATATAGTGCGCGTTCGTGTATGTAGAATTACCTTAAGTGAGAGGTGGATCAAAGCAGTTGACTTGGTGGCGGCCTTGAATCGGTAACTGTGGTTTTGAATTCTCCCACAGTGTACAGAGCCCGATCAGTGACGGTTCTGGCAGCGTATTCCAGTACAAGCAAATAATTCGTATAAAAATTTCAGATGGCTCAAATGATGACTCAAATTGATCACTGAAGGTCTTTTAGGTGCTCATTATATTTTCCTTGCATTTGTTTGCGCTTTTTCGATATTTTTTCTGAATAAAACGCGACTGATCGGCGTTCCTGAGAAGCAAAGCCGAGATTGGCCGTCCTTCGGTCTTCTCAGGTCTTCTCGAGGAACAATTGTCTTCATGATCCGCATACCAGTGACCAACCAGCGGCCGCTACCGAGATTCTTGCGCGATTCTCTCCCTCTCTCTCTCTACTAGGCACCCCGTAGATTGCGGAAATCGTAGAACATCTGAGACGGGTCTGGATTAGTCGAGATGACGGACGTCTACGTGCGCCTTTACCGGCGGTCCAGACCCGGCGTCTGCCGAGACTGTCTGAGATGTGCCACCAGTCGAGAGCTGGCTTGGCTGGCGTCTGTGGCTGCCTATCCACCTAGAAGCAGTGCATCTGCCTGCGGTTCATGCTCGTCTAACCACCTCGACGCGATCCAATACTAGGGGGCCGCTGAATGCAGCGAGCAACTGAACCTTTCAGTGCCTCATCAAGGATCCCAGAAGTTGCTCATGCCCACGCATGGGAGAGGTGTGAATGAAGTAGCTTATTTCCTAACCTAGAACATCATTCACCGCCTAACTTTACTTTACCTAGCGCAGCTTTTCCCACAGGTGGTCTCACTTGACTTTACTTGCAGCGTTCAAAATAAGTTACTTTTGGACCATCTGGGAGGCGTCCAGGCGAGGATTTGAGGTGATGTATCACATTCAACCATGTATTCACCTACACTCACTTCGGATTGCGAGGAAGTTGATCCCTGAGCAATAAAAGCGACGGTAAATTTCTGAGCGTCAAAATATCACTCGGCACATTACGTTGATTCGAAAATATGGTCTCCTGAACCGATAAGGTAGCAAGTCAGGAGTTCCAACTCGAACTCGAAAAGTTCGAGATATTCCAGTGAATGAAATATCTAAAGTTCCACGTCAAGGGCTACAGCATCTAGCAGTCGACATATCCTTCTCGCAAAAATAAGGTACGTGCCGCACGAAATAAACCGGCGGCTCGATTAATTGCTATGTATTTGAGAAGCTGCCGCTTCTAACGGTCCAGGTAAATCCAAACAACACGCAGCGCGAGTTTCAACCCCCCGCCGCCGGGAACTTCGTACGGCGGACAACGAAGAACTGACACAGATTAGGGAGAGGGGGGGATTAGGTTTCAGTGTGTATTTTGAAGCGTTCATCGACTGCTGTGTTAGTCATGAAATAGAGTCTACTCCGCAGTCGCACCCGCACCCGCACCGGCAGTCGGAGTCTCCGTCGGCGTCACAGTCGCACCCGCTGCGAGCCGCCCGGGACAGTCGCGCGGCTGGTGGCCCTAGATGCGCAAAAACAAAGTGTTAGTTCGGTTGAGTAGGAATGGAATGGAAGGAAGGAAGAAGGCATGGAATGGAATGGGAATGGGAGAATGAATGAAAGAATAGGAATGGAATAAAGAAGAATGAATGGATGGGAATGGAAGCAAGCAAGAATGAATGGATGGGAATGGGAGCAAGCAAGAATGAATGAATGGGAACTGGAATAAAAAAAGGATGGATGGACGTAGACCCACCTCGAGGCCACACCGCTTGCAGGGCACGGGCTTCGGGCACTCGGCAATCGTGTGCCCGGGTTGGCCGCAGTTGAAGCTGCAGGACGGTGTTAGTACATTGGACAGCTGTATTACGACAGAAGCCAAACGCACCATCTTTTCGATGCTTTCTTTTTCTCAGCGCGGACGGGGCAGTCTGCGATGATATGGTCGACCGAGCGACACTCGCGGCACATGGGCTTTGACGGGCAGTTGGCCACGAGATGACCGGGGAGACCGCAGTTAGGGCTTTGGGGCAGTGAGTGTTGGACTACGGACAAGGAAGCGGCACGGCACACCATTTGACTTCCTCGGTGCACTCCGTCGCGCGATGCCCGAACTGGGCGCATCTGTAGCTGCATTGCGCGCATGAGCGTCGGTACTTTGGGACTCCGACGACGCGCTTACCAGCGTTCCACCGCCCTCAGGGAGGGACAGGAGTTTCTCTGTATTCATATTTGAGACGAGAATAGGCATCCAACAGTACGGGGACGCACCACATGGTCCGGGCTGCCGCATACCCGGCACCGCAGAGGCAGCGGACACGAGCCCGCCGTGTGGTCTGGCTCACCGCCTGGGAGACCACCGGCGTCAAAAGCAGACGTATACAAAAGCCGAGGATCTTACAATTGAGGCTGGATTGGCGGTGCCTGTGAGCTGGGAAGCTGGGGGAGGGGGCTGGGGGGCGTACCATATGGCCCTTTTGGAGGTCGCGCGCGCAGGCGTCCGGAACGGGGATTGGAGAGCAGCGGTCAGGTGGAAGAGACGGCGTTGAGTTGTGGGCACCGCTGACCGAATGGTGAGCAAGGCTAAACGGCCTCGCAGCATGGTGTGTGAAAGGAAAATTTACTTCGGATGTCGGGCCGGAAAGAGGATGATGGCGACAGGGACAAACAAAGATCCCACGTTGCTTCAACTTCAACCTGCCAGAAGATTTCGCGCGCGAGTTTTTTTTTTGGGAGGGAATTGATACCTTGGAGTGTGGTTAGATTCCGGGGGACGCGTCACGAGGAGAATGAATGGAACAAAGAGTAGGCAGTGACAGAGTCGCGGCCCCGGCCCGCGGGGTATTTCGAGTTCAAATAGCGAGCAATCTGCGCGGCTTTCTTCCTGTTATCCACAAAAACAATGCACTTGCATTTTCTAGGAATAAAAAAGTCCAGGTTGTTGAAGGTGTTAATTAAAACAGTCATCCGGCGCGGACCAGATTGGGGCGATTTGTCGTAAGTTCAATGGTAACAGTCTGGTGGGGCTCCATGCGAAGGGTGCGGATAACAACATCACTGATTTGTGGGGGCATCGAGGCGGAATAGGCGACGCAGGGTGCGGAGACGGGGAGATAGACACGTAGACACTCTCCAGGATCAGAAAAGGCAGGCCTGAACGGTCCTACTCTGTTTCTCCCAGGAGAGATGAAGCGCACTTTATTGTAACGACTGGCGTCTCCGACAAAAAAGTAGGTATGTGTGTTTATAATCTGTCTTTGGGAAGCGAAGTTGAGGGCAGAAATCTTCAGGAAATTGAATTAAGCGCAAACGTACCGTCCAGAGCGCAGGGGTTATCCGGAGTAAACTTATTATAGCATTTGAAGGAAGTCCGTAATGCGTGAACTCGTTTACCTGGAGGTGAGTATTAATGGAGCAGACACATAGAGTTAAGAATTCGTACCTGGTTATCTTGAATGAGCTGCAACGGCGAAACCGTCGCGATTATTTCGTCCGAACTGAGCGAAAGGGCAGGGAGAATCATTGCCAGTGTCTTTCCAGATCCAGTCCCAGATAGAATAACTGTGCGAAATCGCATGGAGCTGCAATTTTGTACCCTTGGATGTGGAATTAAGAAGAAGAAAAGTGTTGAGAACAGTATATCGCTCCTTGGGGGTAAGAGGCTCAATAACTTCTCTGGGAAGACTGAAAAGCTCTAAGGGCCTGATCGGGTGCACGGGCTCTGAAGCTGGCTCCACCAAAATGAAGCCATCTGGCTGATGATCCCGGAGCGGGAACATACCGGAGCAGATGCAGTGCTCGGTGCAACGGGCAAGGCAACGGGTTATTTTACTGGCCGTCACACTTATTCGTCTTGTCTTTTGTCGCGCCTTTTGCTCCCCACACTCATTCTTAAATACTCCCACTGTGTCCTCCAGTTAATAATTCAATGTCCCGAAGAAGAGGGACTCGGGCTCTCGCTGCTCCTGTTCTTACCCCAACGATGCCTTCATTAAATCGGGTTTAAAGATGTTGCCAGCGACGGGCTGCGTTCTTGCTACCCAACAACACGTGCCCACCCAACGCAAGCCAGTTAGACGCTCTGGCATGCAAGGACGAAGGACTCCAGTCGGAGAGAGGAAGCCACAGGTCTGGTCCCTGTGTGTAACTGCTCTGGCAACGAATGCTGTCGCCACTAAGACGCACGATCCTGCCGTGGTCAACATGAAGTAAAAAAAAATGACTGCCACAGAAGCGCAGAACGAGAACTAGAAGAGGAGAGAAAATGGGAGAAATTCTACACAATATCTATGCAAGATTGCTCCACGCAGTGGTAAGGAACTCAACTCGCAAGCCCCAACGAAATACAAGTGTTAAAAATATAATTAGCGAACTCACGGTAGGATCCAGGCACAAGTTGGACACAGGGGTGAACAAGGGTGATGGCTTGTGGATGGAACTCGCGAATAAATGTGCAGGAGGATGACGAAGTTGAAGTAGCATATGTGTGTATTACCATGACGAGGAAAATCCTACTGGCACCGCATCGGAACGCAGAGCGAGCAGAAGTATGGATTGACTACAGAAATTCATAGTTGAGATCTATGGCATCGGCGCAATCAGTATAGAAAAAGGACTCGATGTCGAAGAGACTCACGTATACTGGGAAATCGATCAAGGCCGTCGAAATCTCTCCAAGGGAAGCAAAAAATTGGTCACGACAGACGCAGATTAATCTGAATCGAGTTGCACGGCTGCCATTCGCCCATGGAACATACAGCGAAACCGTGTGCCACAAAGTGCACTAAAAGAAGGAGTGTGCACCCAGTATCCACTATATCAACATCCCTCCCCGTACGCCACACCTCGCAGCACCGAGCACATATTAGACAATCCAGAGGTAATCCAAGATCGAGGCCGCTGTGCAGACGTGCAACGAAGCGGGTGATACGGCGACGATATGCCACGCGCATTCGGACCACGGCGAGGTCTCCGTCAGCGCATGCGAGCGGCTCGGCCGGTAAACCCTGCACCGGGTGGAGATTGAGAGAGAGATAGATTCGTCCATCCAGGATGTGCTCGGTGGGGGATATGAGATTGAACAATCGTGTTCGACATCAGCCACGCCGCGAACACAGATGTCCACAAGCAACGTGAAAGGGGCTCTAGAAGAGCCGTCTGGCGCGATGGAAAGACGAAGAAAGGATAAAGCGTGACACACCTCCTGGTCTCACAACGAGTTCGAAGCCAGTTCCTCTCAAGCCCTCCTTCAAGTGAGATCATCGGGAAAAGAGGGGAACTGGCGGATTTCTGGTTCGCCGTTTCAGTGAGGTGAATGCTCGGCCCGTCTGGAGCCAGAACTGGGGGACTAGAAGTCTCAGACCTTCCCGCTCGAGTGTGAACCAGAGGCCCTGTACGGAACGAGCATCGTGGCTTTGCGTCTGTCGGGTTGCGACTCGGAGGAGAAGAGCCACGCCCAAGTATGGTTGTCATCAGACTTTTCACAAAAAAGTTGTCGGGGTTGTTTGGGGTTGTACAACCCCAAAAAAGCCCAAACAACCCCAAAATTTGGGAAAGCTGGCAACACGACAACACCAAGGTCATTTTTGACAACCCCAAAAAAGATTATTTTTTTTCATCATTGCCATCATCAATGGCAGTGCATTTCTGCATTTCTGCCAACTTTTTTTTTTCTAAAAAAGTTGAAAAGTCCAAAAAAGCCAAAAAAGTTTGACAACCCCACAACTTTTTTGTGAAAAGGCTGATGGTGTTTGCGAGAATCTACTCCTGTTTATCGACAAAATCACCTGGTCACATTATCAAATGCTCGGGCATGACAATTTCATGCCCGAGCCCGACTCGGGCTGGCAAAAGCTACCTGGGGGAGATTAATCCGACTTACGATTCTGAACAAGCCGGGGCTACAATAGAGGAAATATCAGCCTTTCATAAAGTCCCGTGGGTACATGCTTCGCCGTCGGTATCGGCTTGGATGGGTCTCGGATGTTGAGATTCTCCGGGTCATCTCCATCCGAGGACACCGCGACCGTACCAGTAAGTTTTTCTTTTACACCATGTGCCTGTTGTGTCTGAGATAGATTACCAATCCTTCAAAGTCTTGGACGCCACTCGGATGTCTGACGGCCTCCAAGTATTATACTGAAGGTCATTAAAACAGTATCAACAGAGTCCAGTATCACCACAATGCTGGCAGCAATCGATCACCCACGTAACTATACTATCCCAATAATTGATCTTTTCCCATTCTACGGCGACCCGACCCGAACGTTCTCGGTGATGCTCCCCATGCACGACTGCTTCGATCCAAAATTCAAAACCTTCCGAGAATTCGCGGAGTTCTTGACGCCCTTCTCTTCTTTTCCAATTCCTCCGCTAAGTGAAATTATAGGGAATTCATGCACATGCATAATGTTGTTCATTGGTGGGCTTTTCGCTTCTTTCAGTCTGTGCCGTCACATCTTATTCATACTTCCCGTTCGAATATTGTTATGGACACGGAGCGCATGGACCCCGGTGGATTTCACCACATCAACGCCCACACATCTGACGGCGTCAACACACCATACACCGGCGACGATTATCATAAAGTCAACAGACCGAGGCGGCCCCGGTTTGGTACAATTTTATTGACTTTGGCCTGTTGGTCAGCTTCGAGACGCGCGGACTCGCCACTGGGATTTGTGGGCGTCAGCGCAAGCATATTGCCGAAATTTCGGCAACGGTGCCCTACGATCTATCCAAGGTCGACGTACGGCTCTTGGGTGAGATGTTGGCTAACGAGTTCTTCCTGGTCGGTCGCCCTATTGCTTATCCGCCAATATGTTTGCCTTCGAGCTCAGGTGTATTCGGGACTGGAAGATCTCATCCCACTGGTGAAGTTACTCCGCCAGGATGATTCAGATAAGCGACCAATCGCAGAAGAGGCACTCTTGATATGAAATAATATAATAGCAAGGCTGAGTAGCGAGGGGGGGGGGGAGGGTTATCGAAGCGCCTTGTCGTTCAGAAGGCTGGATCAAAAAGACGCAAGCTAGCGCTATGACTCCCATAACTGTGCACTTGCGAACGTTGCGAAACCTCCTCGTTTTTCATCGTCTCGTTCTCTGGTGCAATCCCCTTACTCACATTGTCATTGATGGCCTGAACATACGAGTTCAAGCCGTTCCCGGGGCTCTGGCTATTGCAGCGTAACCTAGTCCTAAATAACTCTTGGGAGATCATGCACTGTATTTTATGACTCATAATTGACTCGGAATATTGATTCAGTGGGATACGAGCTCAGGTACAAGGATCCAGGATGGCCGGGACATACCAATCGAGCTCTACTTGTTCACAATACATCCAGGACGCGGGAAACGAGCCGGCAGAAACGGGAGCTCGTATGCAACTCGTATGAGAACCCGCATGGAAGCATGAAAGGGGCAGTCCCGCGCATAGAAACTTGAAAGGAGCAGTTGTAAATGTGCCAAATTAGGGCGGAGACACACACCCGGTCACACCGGCGCAGCCAGAGAACCAGGTCCAAGTAAGAGGAATCGCGGACAGAACTGACCGAACCGCACAGCTCGGGAGTCGACAGTCGGGACATCACGGATCATCAAGGTTAGGCCGTCGTTGGTTAATTGAGACTAGGACACAAACTCAAACTCATCTAGGAACGCAAGCAAACAGAAGAGGATCAAGTACTTTATGGTGGCATGCTGCAGTCATGCGCTAATAACCAGCTTGCGCAACAGCCATTGGAGCCACCTCGTGGCTTTTTTGGCATGGGCAACCGAATGGCTCCACCCGCCAAATTATGATGTCGATGGCTTCATATTGCTTCGTGGAGCCATTCGCCTGCTATTTTAGCCATTTGGTGCGCACGTCAAAAACGCACGAGGTGGCTCCAATGGCTATTGCGCACCTCTCTAATTTCGGAATTTCGACAGTCCCTAATTTGAAGGACACTTCAAAATATTGTCGATTTTTTTCAACCGAGCACAGATAGAGACTGAAAATGTGGCAGGACAAGTAAATTGAGACCAGCAGTGGCATATTTTCATTGTGTTTCAACTCCGCTTCCCAGGCGCAAGTAATTTTACCCCGGCACCTGTCGTAGATCTTCATATGCATTGAAAGGAACGAACATCAATACAGCGGGAACAGTGATATGATGGCTGCGATGTCGTCGAGTTGAATGAAGCTACTCGGGGATTCGTGAGATAATACCGGACGACAGCACGATTTTTTCAATCCCTATGTAGTCGGTAACGTCGGTAACCATCTGATATTGCGTAATCTTTTTTTACGGCTATGTGAAAGCGCGGGATTTTTCAACGAACTTGAAGATCAGTCAGTCAGTTTGCCTTTCAATTTAGTTCCCGGAGAGCAAAGTTATACGAGTTGGCATACCTAGTTAAGTGGGGACCCAAAATATTTAATGTGTGTCATGCATTGACACTGGTAGATGCCCATTAAAACATTGAATCCGCAAAGTGAAGAAGTGACTCATACTTTCTGAAGGAAAAGAGATCGGGCCAGCTCGACCCACAATTCCACGCGGGCCGAGAAAAAGTTTCGAGGTAGCTAAATATGCAATCGAGCGGGTCTCCCGACGGTTCTCCCGAGTTCCCAACCTCCATGGGCTATTAGCGACCTCTCCGATGCACCGGGGACTGTGCCTGTGGTATAGCTGTACCTCCGGTACATATTTCTTATGCATCATCAGCGGTTGGGCCCATCAATTACAAGAACTAGGTAGGATGCGGGAACGGACAATACGTACTGATATCCTTTAAAAAAGGCGCAATCTTCGTCCACTTCCGCTCACCAACATCCGCTCACCACAACACTTTCTCTCAATCTAAATTATGTGCCGTTGGCGCCAGTACGCCTCCCGCTTCTTCACGCTCGCCCAGGACCGCTCTGACAGCGTCAATAAACAGTGTTCGAAACCTTTACTTGCGATGCGGACACGCGGCAAATCTTGTAAGTAAAGTCACCCAAGCCATCTAGTGCTTTCCAACGCGTCAACCTCCACAGCCGCCCTTCGAGGTACTTTTCAACCGATCTCTTCGGCTCAGCGACGCCAAAATATTCTCTATTATTCAGGTTCAATGCGGAAGTAGCCGCTGTAAATTCAGCGTGACCCATCCACGGGATTGTGGGCCTCCTTCGTGCCTCAGGACTTGCTCCCAGTAGTAAATCATGATTCCCTTTTCTGTGTTTTTGAAAGAAACTGAGGAAGGTCTCGCCAGCCATACGTTCCCAGAGCAGTACAGTACGCATGTCCATGATTTTTCACTCAGCTTCATTGTTGATCTGATGTTTGCACATAGCTCCCAACATCAATGGACACTGTTCTGCCTGCTCTCATTCCAGGGCTGCGTTACCTCTGTGCTTGGATTGCGTAGATTCGGCTGACAGCGCTGACGTGTTATTTATCCCTACGAACTCAATTGCTGATATTCTCATATTCAGGACGTGTTCTGTCGGTCTCCCCTTGATTAACAGTTTCCCAAGGTTCGCGTACTCGTGTGAGATTTTTCCTCCTCTGGAAGCTGCGTTCTCGCTGAGAGAACATTACTCTCATGTCGGCCATTCCCCATGATTCTACGCGTTGAATTTATTTCCCCCAATTACATGGTTCAGCTCAGACGCAAAAGAATCGCTTTCACGCCCTATTATCGGAAATTTCTTCCCCTGGTCCCTGGTTCGCTGTCAACTCGATTGTGCCTGTCTGGAAGTTGGTGCCTTGGAAGTGGATATAAGTTTCCACTTGAACCGCCGACCCTCGATTATCTTTCCCTGAGCGAGATACGACATCCTGCAGAATCGGTCAGTATATGTTCGACATCCGCGTCCAATCAAATGCCGCTGACACTGTCATTTTATCCGATAGCGCCGTGTACCGTTCACACAGCGCAGTATTCATTAACGGAAGACTTGTAATGTGAGGGCAAGTCGTCCTGATGTTCTCCTCTATTTTTGAAGATGTTTTCGAGTAGTGTGCGATGGACATATCAACCTGTTTCCATCAGCCGCTGCGCCCACGCCGATGATGGTTTGCCCCACGACTCACAATGACTGGGACTGGCAGCAGACGTTCGGGGGCTACTACACTTGCTCGTCGAACGATTTTGGGGTGACTAGGATCCTGGACAGCGCCGTGGCCATCCTTCAGAGTGGGGACAATCACGCGGAAGATTTTCGTTTCTCGTACGCCGAAGTAGCGTTCCTGCGCCAGTACCTGGACGACAATCCTGCGAAGGTTGGCATCTTTCAGGACGACCGGTTCTGCCTCCTCGGTGGAGGTATCACCTCACCCGACAACCAAGTAGCACGCAGCGAAGTGTTCATACGCAACTACCTCATTGGACAGGAGTATCTGAAGTCAAAGGGCCCTGAGGACAACGTCTTCCCGGTGATTTGGGTACCCGATGACTTCGGGCACTCCCCCCAGCTTCCTGTCCTGGCCGAGGCGCTCGGAATGAAAGCCATTGCGCTTTCTCGCGTGCCCGGCTCTCCATAGCCCACTCTCTGCCCCGCGCAGCAGCTCGCCGCTGCGGATGTGCGTAAGAACGGCCTGATTCCTGAGCTTTTACTGGCCCGACAAGGACGGCTCGCGCGTCCTCACGCACTTCATGCCCAGCACATACTATGGCGTGACCAACTGCGACCGCTTGAATGCGCAGGACGGGATGGCTGAATTTGCGAAAAATTGCTCCACTGCGTATGGCCCGGAGGGACGATCTTCGCGACCCAGGGCGGCGACTGGCAATTTCCAAACAGCTCTGTGACGGGAGGCAGCTTGTCAGCATTGTACAACTGGACCGGCGTGCCGGGCACACCCGTGAACTCCAGCTGCAGCGTGACTGGCCAACTGGCCACATTCACAGAATAATATGACACTCTGCTTAATGCCACCACAGCGCTCGCAAATTTCACGCTTTTCGCAGAAAACTATTATACAGGCTACCTTGCGAGTCGGCTGCAGCTCAAAATAGACCACTACGAGGCCGCGCAATTGCTCATAGGCGCAGAGGTCCTGCAGTCCATTTTGGTGATCTAGAACGGAACAAATCCGCAAATGCAGGCATCACTGCAGGCGAAGATCGCGGCTGGTTGAGAACTACTCGTCCTCACGACGCACCACGACTTTGTTACTGGAACGGCGTGCGACCCCGTGTACTATGCTGGTGGCTCATGTGGCGATCCACAGTGCCCCGGCAATCCCGAACCGCCCATCGGAGGGGTGTTGGACTCGAAAGGCCAGCTGTCTATGTCCAACCAAACCGTCGCGCTAGCAAGAGATGCCATGAGGATGGCCATGGCTCAGCTCTCCATCGAACTTGGGCCATCGCTAACCTCAGGATTCACAACAAGTCGTACGTCCAGCCGGGAGCCCCGGCGAATCGCATCGGGCTGTGGGAGGACAGTGGGTAGACTCGTAACCAGTCAGTAACCAAATGCCGAAAAAATGTGGCAAGCACTTCGGTGGTTACAGACTGGTACAACTCGTTGACAGCGATTGAGCTGTCCCGGAGTTTGAAATTTTAGCAGGTGCCGTGATCGGCCGATACAAGAGCCATCAAAGCCGATCAATTCTGGTCGAAAGTTGATGGGTCTTTCCACTCTTCCAAGCTAGATTAAAAAATAAGTGAGGAGGCAATTGAACCATCTTTAAGATAAAATCGATCCTGTGTACTCCAAATTCATTCATATCTAAACTGCAGCCCAGAACAGGACCCTCGCCAAATTTTCAAACTCCGCGGACAGCCCAATGCAACGTCCCGAGTTGTACCAGTCTGTAACCACCGAAAGTGCTTGCCACATTTTTCGGCAATTGGTTACAGACTGGTTACTAGTCTAGACAGTGGGAATATCTACCAGTTTGGTATGGAATTCATAGATGGTTGCACTACAGGCACCTTCTCCCCCCATTCGTCCCTAAATTCCACAGGGACAGCACAGCTGGTAGAAAATGGTCCCATCCGGTGGCGCTTCAATGCCACGCTCAAGGACACCTTCGGGAATTTGTACGCGACGCAGTACGACCTCGTACGCAGCGAGTCGCTTGTACGAATCAATACGACTGGCGCCGCGCCGCAGAGTGGAGGCTGGTCCGTGATGGCGTCGTTCCCGATGCAGACGGCAAATGGTGCGCGCGGAATGGTGCTGGAGTACGGTACCGTGTCCTTCCGTGAGCCGCAGAAATCATGGGCCGGGCCAACGTTTCGCGCGAACCACGACTTCTCGCAGCTCGTCGCGCGCCAGAACGGAGCCGCCGTCGCCGCTGTGTACCACAACGGCATGCCCGCATGGTCGACCAATGGGACGACATTGCACGGCGTCCTGCTGCGCAACACGCCCGGTGCAGCTCGCTCCGCGAACGGAACCGACAACGGCACACACTCGCAGCACTACACGCTCCCAACTCGCGAACACTGGGTATCCGCTGCGCACGGCGCTTTACGCACACACACGCCGTTGCGCGCCGTGCCACTCGACCTAAGCCAGCACGTGTCGCAGATGCCTGCGGCGGCGCAGCTTGCGAACACTGGGCCGCTGGGCGTAATTCTCGTCGTTGGCAAGGTCACGGGTGGCAGACTGGTGCTGCGCATTCAACGGTTGAATACAGTGGACCAGGATGTCGAGATCACCCTGCCGTGGCGCTTCAATGATCCAGTGAGCAGGCCTACGCCGAGCATCGTCAGCGCGTTGGAGAAACCAATCGATAGCGCGCCGCCCGTAACGACCTCGAACGCCTCCGTCTTTTTCCGGGCAAATCGCGCTTTGATGACAATTGATGTGCCGCTGGTGTAGTCGAGAGTTCCGTCTTGCATATGATATATGTATGTACTGCGTATGATCCAGATCACTTGAATGATTTCCAAAAGTCAGAAAAAGAAAAAATAATCGAGGAGGTCAAAGAATGAGAAGGACGCCCAATCGGAATCTCCCCAGTATATTGTACAATAACTACAGACTCCGTTCCATTCAAACTTTACTGTACACTTTCCGCAGCATTCAAGCTGTGTATACAAAGTACATGTTCCTAAGCAAGCAGGTGAGCTACGCAACCACTCCGGGTAGGATCAAACTCACTCCTTGTCCGTCATATCAAGGAAGGCGTGCCTGTCCCGCTCCCGCTGCACGTCTTCGTCCGACCATCCGCGCTCGGCCTTCAATTTTTCAATGACTTGCCGCTTCTTGACGTTGAGTCGTAGATTCATCCACCGGAGGAGCAATGATATAAAGATCTGAACCGTTAGCAGCACCATGATGGCGATCTTGCCCGGGATGTATGCTGGTGCGTCCTTGGGCGCAAATATCTCCGTTCCGATGATGTTGCCAATGGAAAAGGTCGCGAGCGTCATCGAATTTATCGTGCTTTTTTTCTGCCAAGACGTGAGACGTACAGAGATATTATGGGAACGCGATTAAGACTGACTGTATGACCACTCGTGTTGCTCGAGTTGTACGCATAAATTGTGGACAGCGCACTTCCGAATGTCCCGAGGATATATATCCCTTCACCAGGGTTAGTAATTGTGAAAATAATTTCAATGTGCATACCAAATAGCAACGCTCCCTTCTCTCCAGACCCGTTCAGCCCTATGAGCATCGCTGCCAAGAGAAATCAGGCGCCAGCCGATGATGATATTCGTCGATCACATACCGGCACCCACAATTGTGGGGATTAGAGCGAATAGGATAGGAATCATCCGTTCTCCCTGTTGAAGGAATTCACGACAAAGAACCGAGCAGGAGGCTGAGAGATCACACCTTCTTGTCAGAGTACCAGCCACAAAAAAGTGTGGCAAGGGCGTGCACGGCTCCCCCCGGAGTCGATAGGATCAATGCCTGCTTCGACGTGTATCCAAAACTCTTGATGATCATGTTGCTGACTAGCTGAGGGTCTGAGCCTTGGAAGATTCGCGCGTATGAGATGACATACAATTACTCAACCCTCCGTTCGGAATGCTCGCTAAGAAGGTAACGAGGCACGTCATCCCGCCATTTTTGTAGAGAGGGAATGAAAAAAGAAAGGAAAAACTGACTGAGGAGGGTACTGATTACGATTAACCAGGTCCTAACGTCCATCAGCGCCTCGATGACCTGGTCTTTCTTCAGCGTCTTGCTCTCCGTCCCACCCTGATCGTCGCGGACCCGCTCGATCGCAGCGATGCGCTCCTCCTTTTCCAGGAATTTGGCGTGGACCGGCGAATCGGGCATCCAGATGAGGACGGAAATGCCCACGAGGATGGCGAGCCCACCAAGCAGAAGGTATATGATCTTGTAAGGCGGAAGAATGCGCCCTGAATCATGGGAAATTCCCTAAGCCAAAAATAATTCTGAGCCTGCGAAATATGGCGGACAAGCAACATACAAATGCAACAAAGCCACCGAAAACCGAGGTCACACCATTCTGCGGTTGGGTTAGTTTACTCATCCCACGGCAAAGCCTCACGCTGCGCATACCATGGCATAAAACCACGAGATCCGTGTGGCCTATACAATCAGTATTAGAAAAATCCGCAGACGTGTTGAAGCCGATTACCTGCTCGTTCTTCTTGTAAAACATCGAAATGATGAGAATCAAGATGGGTGCGACGCAACTCTCGCACATGCCTGTCAGATGAGTGTTAACTGGAGGATCATCAGTCGCATATTCAGACCCACCAAGGAGGAACCGCAGGGCAAAGAATGCGCCAAACGAGGTCCCCACCGAGTGGAGCATAAGAATTACTCCCCAAACAACGATATTCGTGCCTGAAATGTGGATCGTTGGCCTCATTTCCACATGAGAGCGGGACTACGTACCAAGGTACTTGGCGACGCGCAATTTCTGGGAGATGTATCTGAAAAGACAACTTGAATGTTTGTCTTTACGCAACTACGGGTTTTTTATTTACACCGTGGGGAATTCAAACGCCAGGAATCCTTGAGAGGATAAGACATAAACTCGGGAAGGAAGTTACTATTAGCGACACACCGTAATAAAACGCTGCGGATACGAGATTGTAGTGCTTCGGTCAAATCGACTGTCAGAAGAATGAATGGGGAGCAGGATACGGCATACGTGTCCTGTGATCGGCAAGCCCATGATACTTTACGGGAATGTATGAGTGTCTCTGGAAAGGCACCTAAAAGCGAGAATACCCCACCTTGCGTAATTCAATGACGTCTTGTCCCTGGAGTACGCAAGCGTTACTAAGTCGGAAGCTATCATGCTCGACACTGGACGGGAGCGTACAGGTAACTGAGTAAAATATACCGCAGCGCAGAGCGGGGGAATCATGAGATCCTGCGCAACCAAGTTGCCGAGCACGTCCATGGGCAGTAAATTAGGTTCACATACCAGTTTCCGTCTGAGCTTCGCGTTGTACTCCTCACTGAACTGGGATGTGCGCACAGAGCCCACGAGCCGCAGCTGCCTCATCGCCAGTGAATGTGTCGACCGTCGCCACTTCAGCCTTTTCATCGTGAACCTCCTCCTCGATGGAGCCCTTCTCAGGTCTGCGACATGGAGTATGAGTCGAAGAATACAATTCCAAGGAAGGGAATCTCGAAGGAAGACGTTACCCTGAGGCTTATCTGCTTAGCTGACGCCCAAAAATAACAAGAGGCCTCTTATCGGTGAGATAACAGTCGGCTCCCCATAATTCTCCATTAAGTGACTTGCTGTTGGCGGGAGGATTCCCTGCGACGCCTTTGGGATTCTATTCTCATCCTACTTGGCTTGGCGTGAAAAGTAGACACATTTCCTCACGATCCAGGACTTCTAATTGGCGGGGAGAGCGACAGCCCCAGGACAGCCTGCGTGAGAAGGTGCATGTATCTGTCAGTATTTAATGCCTTTCCCATGACAGACACCTTCAAGAAGAAATAACCTCCCTGGTGCTGAAGAGTTACACCGCGACCGGCCTTTGTGCGATGTCGGTGAACTTCGATGTCACTCGGACGGGGACGATTCCTCCCGGTGGCACTGAGGGTTTAGACTTCCACGGATACATACAGGCTGTCTGCACATCCCGTATATCAGTTGCACAGTGGATCGATTCTCGAGGTTTTTAATTCGACGCGTCTTACTCACCTCAGACCTGGACTGGATGATGGCGAGACTGGCAGGAGGGTATCGTGTTCGCCTCACAACACATTGCGAGGTTAGACTACCAAGAAATCCGCACCGATGAGCAACCGATGAGCCTAGGCCGACTTCCGTCGGGGACTCGGGGCGGGTTGGAAGCCTGTTGGAAGCAAAAGACAGTGTGTGGCCATGTTGTGGACGATCACGCGGCAGGTCCCGGCGACCGAAAGAGGCCGCGAAGAATACAGAGTAGCTGACAGCGCGCCCATCCTTTTGGAATGCTTGATTGAGGCGTTCGTAGCGAAATAAATGACCTCACACGAGATTTCCCAAAAGAAAAAATCAGAAATCTTTGAACCTTAGACTAATGAGAGAAGGGTTTGAATACAGTCGCTACAGTAACATTCTAAGCTCTATAACACTATATGAAGTCAAACCACAGGATGAACACACCCAATTCTGCGTACTCAATCACACCCACTGACTCATCGTTTGCTCATCGTCCTCCTATACCCCGGATACCTCTCCAACATCCCCTCATCCACGCTCGTCATCTCCGGGCACGTCAGCCCGTCCAAGAAATCCTCCATCCGCTGCATCGCCTCCAGCGCCACGTTGTCCACCTGGTTCATCGCACTACGCATTAGGATGCGCATCGCCTGCAGCACGAAGCACATCATGTGGTCCCGCCGCCCCGACACCGACGCCGCGCTGTACACGCCCTTCGTGAGCTTGAAGATGTTCAGTCCGCTCGTACGTGTTCACGCCGTCTATGTTCCCGCCCAAGTGCAACAGCTGCGGGTTCTTGTGCCACATTTCAATGAGGTCCGGCAGGATGCGCTTGTTGTCGTATTCTTGCCCGATGGGGCGGCGGTACCAGTTATACGGGATGCGCTCGGTTCCCGGGACGTACATGAGCGCGCCTGAGGGGGACTGAGTTATTCCGTACTGCGACTTGAGGACGTTGGCAGAGAGGATGCCGTTGGGGTGCTCGGCGGAGTGGTTGGACATGAGGTTGTATACGAGGTTGTAGGTGAGGCAGGAGATAACTGTGTAATGTTGTCGGTCAGGATATGGTAAGAGGCCAAAAATAAAGAATAAGTCGCTTCAGACTGACTGACCATTTGAGCCGGCCCCCAGAAGAAGAATGGATTCTCGTCGATAGATTGCTGGAAGCGCGCCGCACGGTGCTCAAAAAGGACTGGTTTATTGTAATTTGCCCCAGATTCGGGCTGCAAACGGTAGAGGCCTTCGAAATAAGGCAGCTGGAGATGATATGCGTCCTCGCTGTCTGCGGCGTGAGCGGCGGGCGCACATAAAAATAGGCATATGCACATACTTGAATTGATTGAAATCACCCCGAGTTACAGATGAATCGCATTCGAATTTGTTACTGAGTGTATGACAAGCCGGAAGGAGGATCTGCAACGAATTGAGATCAACTGAAAAGGAATTAGACTGAATTGTTTTCTACGCAGCCCAAGGAGCCCACTGAGCATCTTCTGCTGCGGTGGTCCGCCAATGGAAAACTGAAGGCCGGGAGGTAATGGGTCTGCGTCCCCGCCGAATACCTGAGCAAGATTGGCCGCGAACATAGCCGCGTCGTAGTCGAATCCGAATACTGTCAAGAGTCAGCACGGAGCTGGGACGCAGAGATACAAGCGAATATTATGCACCTCTGCATGAAGCTTCAACTGCGCTCTGGTAGGTGACGAACCCGTTCGTGCTCGATGAAGTTGTGGTTGGCGAGAGAGTTCAGACCGGGGCACGGGCCTCTCTCGTCGCCCGGTCCAGGAGGAACATATTCGTGAGCGCCAGTGACGTCGATGTATTGCGCTTGACTGTCAAAACGCGGCGAGGAGGTGACGGAGTCAAAAACACTTGAGGGAAAGGCCAAAGATGTTGCGGCGAGGAAGAGAAAGGCCAAAACCGCGCGCGCCCAGACCATGGCAGACTCGCTGGGCACCAGAAGCAGAAAAAACCACAGGATTCCGGGGACTTGAATGAAAGACGGGCTGGGAGTCGACAGACTGGGAACTATGCAGATGGACAGTCTTCTGTGGGCGTCTTGACAGTATGGGACTGGGCGAGCACTAAGGACAAGATGGTGGTGGTGTGAGGAAAAGCGGTGGAGAAGATCAAGTCCGCGGATCGAGCGGAGATGGGATGGCTCCGGGCTTTGCCGGAGTCGGCCGGACCGTTTGCCGGCACGCAGACTACAAGGAGTGTACTGCACGTATACATATACAAAACTATAGCCAAGTACGGTCCTAGCAGGAATTCTGAAATACTATTTAAGTCAATTCCTCACGATTTCGCACTGCAAATTCAGCACATGGTATTATTTTTTATATGGCGACATAACCTTGTCAGATTCCGATTTTGTTCAAGTGTACACTCGCAGGCGACTTTGAAGAGTAACAACTAGTACATTTGTTCACAACTCATATGAACAGGCGGCACGCAGACTGCCTTTCGTTTTTTAATCAGTTCAAAGTCACCCCAAACTTCCCCCTCAGTTCCTGCCAGCCGGGATTATCCGTCCGCACCCCGCGCGTGGCGCTCGCAAACGTCCCGTTCATCATCAACTTGAAACTCGGAATCCGCGTGTCGGCCGTGCTGTTGCCCAGCGCCCACAAGCTGAGAACCACGGTGTTTGTGCCCCGATAATTGAGAATGCCCTCGTGCACAGGGAACGCGGTTTGTGGTCCAACGTTCGCAACTCGCTTGCCCATTTGCCAGCCGTTTACGTAGAGTTGAGCTGTGAGTGCAGTCGTTAGTGGGAAGAACTAAGGGGAAAGGAAAATAAGACACAAAGCGAGATACGTACCCCGGTAGTGGCCTACGGCGGAATCGAAAACGAAGGAGAGTGGGAGGTGGTAACCAACTGGAAGGTTCAGCTTAAAGGTGGTGCGGAAGAAACCGACCTGGCAGAGGGTTTTAATGAGCTAGTTCGCATAGTAAACACAGGACATACGCCAGCCTGCTCAATTCCTTCGAATGGTGTCCGTTTCTCCCATTGCGAGTCATCGAATCCGGGTAAATGCCAGCCTTTGCGCTGCAGACACATCAGCATGCATTAATATACAGGTGTAGAACGTACCTCGCCGTACAGCCCACCCTCGTTGTAGAGCTTCCGAACCTTGTCGGGATTCTTTTCGCCCATAAAGTTCCCACCAAGAGTCCACCCCGTGAACTGTGCACTGGCGTCCCTCCCAACGAGATAATAACCCTGGGTACGTCAGCTCCTCGTCTAACAGGAGTCATGGAAAGTACCTGAAGTCCACGCGGCTGCTGTAAATCCCGCGCTCGGCCGCCTGGAGTGCAGCACACATCCATGCCCGACAAATCCCCGCCCATGTGGCTGACAAATTCACCGTCAGCTTTAACAATAAAGTTCAAAGAAGGGACACGCACTCCTGCAAAACGACGACATGATTCTCCCCCGAGAGAAGCATATCCTCCGTGACCGAAAAACTGTCATTATTCGTCCGCGCGCGCGTATCAGACGGGCCGAGGTAGTGTCCATTCAGCCAAACCGACGCCGCGAAGTTGACACCCCCAGAAGACGAGATATTCACCGCAGTGGGCACCGGCGTCGTGGAATCATGCAGGAACGTCCCCCGCCAGACCAGGTTCCCCTGCCTATTTGTCTCTCATAAATCAGCCAAAAAGAAAAGAAAGAAGGAAAAACGCACGTGGAATCCGTACATATCAGCATACAGAATCCACGGCCCTCCATAATAGGGCGGGAACACGCTACTCGTCGTCGTCTGATCCGCCTTAACCGTTGCAAACCCTATCGAAGTCCGCGCCGAGCTCCGGCAGTCCGTCCCGATACCTCCACACCGCCGTGCCCAAGTCCGGAAGGCGCACCTGGGGCAACGAAATGGTAGACCCCACAGTCGCGGTCCACACACCTTGTGCCGAACGCTTCAGATCCCGCGCCGGCACACCATTCCACATAATCGAGGCGAGAACGCGGGGGCCAAATATCGTTATGGGTGCCGCGGCACGACCTGCGGCGAGGTCGAGGTCCCCCGTGAGCGCCAGCCGGCTTTGTGCGTCGAGGGCCATGCTGCGTACGAGGTACGCGCCGCTGATAAGGAGGGGCGTCGTGGCGACTTCGCCTACGTATTCCGCGAAAGCCCCACGACCCGCCTGGGTCGGCTGCCAGATCCCCGACGCGGCCCCCTCGTCTGCGACGAGCACTGTGATGGCTCTTCCCTGCGCCGGGGTGAGCCGCACGATGGTGAGGCCCTTCTGCGAGCGTGAATGAGAGCTTGGATGCCCCGTTCTGTGTCAACATATGAGTAAATATTCGACGAAGACGGGTCGAATGTACCTCTGTCGATCCCTGCACGGCAGTCGGGCCTTCAGCTACGATTCTTACAGTCCCGCTCGTGGCGAACGCGATCTCATACGCCGCTCCGACGGTCCCATATACCACCAGCGCATCTGCGCCGGCGAGGTCAAATGAGGTGAGCAGGTGCGCAGGTGCTGTAAAGGAGCTTGCTGCTGCCGAACAATAAATCCGTGCTGCATTAAATAAGTCAATCAAACGGCACTAAGGATAAGAAGGGACCGACTCACGCAATAACGAATGAGTCTTTGGCTGCGAGAGTGAGGCTTACGGTGGTGTTGGTTTCGCCGACTGAATATTGGAAGTTGAAGGTGTCCCTGTAAACGGACGTTTCAGTGCGAGGTGTGAATGCGATCGAATATTTGGAGGGATGAAGAACGGAATTTAAGTAATTTGAAGGATACCCACGTAATGCTGACGTTGTCCTGTCTGAAAATATAGAAGGACGTGCCGGACTGTGGGTTTTTCAGGTGCGTTATGTACGCGTTACGGACGGTCGTCGTGTCAGTTACTGCGAACTCATTTAAAAATTCGTTTCGAGTGAGTAGAAAAAGAAGGCTTACCAACAAGATCCGTCATCCAAATATCCTTAAATGAGCGCAAGAACAGCGACTGGAACTTGAGCTCGTGGAATTTCGCCGTCAGGCGCCGCAGCTCGTCCACGGGCGCGCCGTAATCATACGAGGTGTAGCCCTGCGAGTACGACAGCTGCCCCCACGTCGTCCCCCCATAGAACATATAGAAATTCTCCGCGGTCACGCCGCTCGCCCACAGGTGCTGGTAGAACACGCGCTGGAATCCCGTGCCCACGAGCTCGCGGCAATTCGCGTACCCGCCGCGGCTTCCCCAGTTGTCCGCCGAGCCGCCCTGGAACTCGGGGAAGAAGTGCGGGTAGGTGGGGACGGTCGTGTCGAGGTAAGCGCGCCACGTCGTGGGGATGGGGCGCCACACCGCGGGGTCGCCGTTCCCGCAGTTCGAGGCGCTGAGCGGGTACGCGTCGATGCCGTAGAGGTCCGTGTCGTGCACGTTGTTGTTGAACTGCCCGGGGTCGTTCACGAACGTCGGGACGACGACGCCGAGCTCGACTGCGCGCGCGCGGAGCTGCTGCATGTATTCGTTTTGCCCAGGGCCGTTATAGTACTCATTTTCGATCTGGAGGAGGATGATTGGCCCGCCGTGTGTGACTTGGTTCTTTTCGATGAGGGAGATTACGCCAGTCCACTGTGAATCGGCTGTTGGCTATAAATATTGGAAATAAATGAGAGACGAACGTAGTCCTGCCAGGCATCGTGGTAGATCGTATCGTTGCTCCTGAGCTCGCCGTTATACGGATTCCACGGGGGGTTTCCGGGAAGCCATGCGACGTGTCCTGGTATTCCACCCGTAGAGGTCTCAGCGCTGGATACACACATGTGAGCTGCACTTCGGGAGGGTCACATCATGAACTCACTTGATATATGGTCCCGGTCGTGCGATAACCCACAATCCAGCCTCCTTGGCCGCATCGAAGAAGGGCTGGTAGTCGTTGATGCCCGTCAGATCCACGTCGCCTGCACTGGGATTGCTGAGTCCCCAATGGAAGTAGACTGAGATGGTGTTGAGTCCCGCGGCCTTGGCTTTTTGGACGATGTCCTGCCACAGAGACGGTACGGGCAGGCGCCACATGTGGAATTCGCCTGACTGGATGAAGGTACGCTTTCCGTGGATGAAGAAGCTGTAGTGGTCCCATTCCACCACCGTTGTGTGCCCGTTGTTCGACCGGGGTGGGTCGGCATCGGCGGGGAGTGTGAATTTCAGGAGCGCAAATATCCACAGGAGTAGCGAGAGCGCTGACAGCATTGGGAGGATCTCTGGGACTCGGAGAAGCTCTGGCCGCGTTACTTATTGCCTGGGTGCATGAGCGGTAGCGGTATACTGACAAGCCACATGACCGAGAATGAAGAACCGGACCGACAACTGGCACCGACTGTGGAGACGGATCAACCACGGAAGATCTGAAGTTGTTTGTTTGCAGAACGGCCGCCCCAGTCCAAATCTCATCCAAGTGATCGTGGTTATTTTGCGCCGCGCAATAAAATTCCCGGCTAATCAGATATCCAACTAGATTCGTGCATGCTTCGAGTTGAGCAGTGATGCAAGATCTGGGAGGTCCTCGACATGCAGACAATCTATTCCACGCATGATAAACGCGTCAGTGCGAATTTTTGTTCCTTCGGTGCGTTCCCTAAAATAACCAGTCGGCGACAGAGGCAGTCTCAGGCAGAACACACATTTTACGGGTGCAGAATAGTGAATTTTGATTGTCGAAATAAGCAGGCGGCAAGGACTAAGCGATCGGTGTCAGCCTGAGAGCTTCAATGTCGATGTCGAGTTTTTAACGTGGGACTTGGGTTGGGTTGGGGTTGAGCGGGAGTCGGCCGTATTGGGCTGTCAAGAGTGACGACACCGAACAGTAACCCTGGGCCAAATGGGGAGGCCAATTATGGACGGAACCAGCTCGGAAAAACGTTGGAATGGAAGTAAGAAGGAAAGTGAGAGACGAGAGATTTGCGTCTGATTGTACCCGGTTGACTTTGAGTGTACCTGTTGTGACGTGTTTACGAAGACGCACCGCCACTTGACGACCTCTCTTCACTGCAACTACGAGTTGGTCTTGAGCTGGTCTACGGTGCATTCGGAACCCTGATGCCTTAATCCCGAGCTCCCCCGCAATAGATATAGTCCCGTCCAGGCCGACTACCTTTACCTGCTTCCAAATTGATAAACGGCTTAGTTTTACTCCGAGTACGGCCGCGAGTAGGGGTGCTGCTTTGTCTTCAAGCACTTGTATCAGTCAGCGGTACTGTTTTGAAGGCCGACTTGCTCGCTCATCCCGAGTCAACCTTGGGATCTCTGTAAGCAGCACGCAAGAAGCGACAACAGATGGCGTCGACATACGCACATGACGGTGTACATAAAAGGTGCTGACGGCTTCCTTTGGATTACCAATCTCCCTTGTCCATCCACCACCATGGCCGTCGAATATCCCTCCAGCACCACCGCGTCCCTGTCCTTCTTTGTGCCTCCCGCGGATGGCCAGCGTGCCTATCAGAGCATCAACGTGAACTCTGCCACCAGTGAAAGGGACAGAAACTTCTCTCTATCTCCCCAAAACGTCGAAATCGAGAACCTGCGCGGAAAGGAGGACACTGTAACCCTGGACACACTGGGTTTCCAGATCTTTCATAGCCCGGCCAAGCACACCACCTTCAAAAACGACGCGGAGGTCGAGAGCGAGTACTACCCCGAGAGCATAGAGCTGATTAAGCGGCTGACGGGCGCCACCCGCGTCGTCCTATTTGATCACAGTACGTTCTTTGCGACCGGTATTTAAGTCGCGACTTCTGATTGCCATTGCGTTCTCCTCCAGCCATCCGCCGCCGCCGCCCTGACGAAATCGACGACGCCCCCAATAAGCGCCAGCCCGTCTCCCAGGCCCACATCGACCAGTCCAACGCATCCGCAGTCGCGCGCGTCCACCGCCACCTCCCCGCGGAGGATGTCCCCGAGCTGCTGAAGCACCGCTTCCAGATCATCAACCTCTGGCGCCCCATCTCGCACGCCGCCGTCGACTGGCCGCTCGCGCTCTGCGACTTCCGCAGCGTGGACCCCAAGACGGACATCGTCCCCGTGGCGCTGGTGTACCCCGACCGCGAGGGCGAGACGCTCGGCGTCAAGTATAACCCGAAGCAGCGGTGGACGTATTTCTCAGGCGTCAAGCCGGAGGAGACGATCCTGATCAAGTGGTGAGCCGCTGCGAGCTATTTATTCTACTTACTTGGATGGAAATTGATTCAATGTGCAGCTACGATTCTCTGCAGGACGGGAGCGTCGCGTTGTTCACGCCGCACACTGGGTTCGCCGATCCAACGACGCCGCCGGATGCGCCGCTGCGCGAGTCGATAGAGCTTCGCGCGCTTGTGTTTTACGATTAGGATCCAGCTCATGTACAAAGCAAAGCGGCTTCTGATGTACAACCTGTAATTCAAGTTTCTAGAAATATGACCTGGAGGCGAAGTGGAGCGCACCCAGCGGCCGACGCCCGTTGTTTTTCGTTGTTGGGAGGCCCTTGTGCGATTGAAGGCCAGATCCTACTTTTTTTTAGTCGATGCGGTCTGGGTCTGTCCCCTTTCCTCTCCCTCAACCAGCAACTGCGCTGGCGTCGGCCGGACCAATGGTAGTTTCGAGAAGCCGGCTTCCTCATTGTATGTCTCCTGTAATGCACCCAACTCTCTTTTAGGCTGAAGGATCTCTGTCCTATATCCGTCTTGATTCTGAGGTATAAATCCGTTCATCAATGACTGCTTATCAAGTGAAAAAACGCGTATCTCTTGTTGAATTCTCTAGCGCATACCTTTCGGCCTGACGGACTCGAAATCTTTCAGTATGGACTGAAACTGTTCCGCCACAGTTGTTAACAATTTTCTGTGATCATATTTCCGGTAATTGTAGCGCAGGATTTATGTTTTGGTGAACATCTCTTTCCATCTAGATTTTTCGCTCATGCTGCGAAAGCTTTGATGAACCTATGTAAAGCCCCAAGGATGCATTCCAAAGGTCCTGTTCCGCTGCCAAGTGACCAATACTTGAGCTCAAGTTCACTTCACTTTGGCGATATCGCTCCTGTGTCGCTCCAACTTCGCGGCGTCCACAATATAGCGCCGAGCGGGCGGTGTCTGCTGAATCGGCTCGCAGCTTCGGGCCGAATTTCGTGCCAGACTTGGCATCAAAGTCGGCTTCAACGCAGCCGCGCAGAGCCGCGCCGGCTGGTGCCAGCAGCATGTAGGTAGGTAGGTAGGTAGGTGCATGAAAGTGGGGCACACGGTGACTTTATTCTTTTCTGGTAGCCATCCGGAGGTTCATCATCTGATTTCATACAAGAGTAAGCTGCCCATTCTCCGTGAACAATGGATTTAGCTGCGATGGCCAGCGTGGTTGAACATTTGGTCCAGTGGAAGTGGGCTAGGAGGCCCATTGCCTAGAGCATGCTTGATCAATATTTAAAGGCAAGGCTTGCGGAATCAATGGAAATATAAGGTACATCTATTGTCCATGGAGCAGAGAAATGGTGGTGACCTGTCGACCGTCGACCGGAGGAACCAGGTTTGCCCGGAGGGCCATGCTATATATCTTGTGTGCAATGCATATGGAAAATGAGAAAAGTGCAGAGCTTTTGTATCGTAGGCCGTCCTAAGCGTCGGATATAGCGTCAGGTACTATCCGGTTGGCGGAATGATCCACAACTCCATCGGCCACTGACTATCTCAGAGGGGTTTCCGATTAGAAATTTTGAAGATTTCTCTGATGTGCGGGCCCGCGGGGTTTTTCCGAGAAACCGGGTTGCTCATTAGAATTATCCCTGTATCATACCTTTACCTCCGGGTCTTAACCTCGACGCGTTCAGGATTCAACTATCCTTTCGTCTCTGAAAAATCCGCGGCCCAGCCGCCGGACACAGGCACCCGCGCTACTTGCACGACGTCGACGCCCACTCTGGCGGTCGCGCCTCTCACCATTGCGACGCGAGCAGGATTGCTGCTTTGTCTTCAAGCACTTGTATCAGTCAGCACTACCGTTTTAAAGGCCGACTTGCTCGGTAATTCTGAGTCAACCTTGGGATCTCTGTAAGCAACACCGTCACGCAAGAAGCGAACAGATGGCGTCGACATACGCACATGACGATGTACATAAAGCTGAGGGCTTCCTTTGGATTACGGATTTCCCTTGTCCATCCATCACCATGGCCGTCGAATATCCCTCCAGCACCACCGCGTCCCTCATCCTTCTTTGTGCCTCCAGCAGATGGCCAGCGCGCCTATGTGAGCGTCAATGTCAACGCTGCCACAAGTGAAAGGGACAGAAACTTCTCTCTATCTCACCAAAACGTCGAAATTGAGAACCTTCGCGGAAAGGAGGACACTGTGAACCCTGGACACACTGGGGTTCCAGATATTTCATAGCCCAGCCAAGCACACCACCTTCAAAAACGACGCGGAGGTCGAAAGCGAGTACTACCCCGAGAGCATAGAGCTGATTAAGCGGCTGACGGGCGCCACCCGCGTCGTCCTATTTGACCACAGTACGTTCTTTGCGACCGGTATTTAAGCCACAACCTCTTATTGCCATTGCGTTTCTCCAGCCATCCGCCGCCGCCGCCCTAACGAGATCGACGACGGCCCCACCAAGCGCCAGCCCGTCTCCCAGGCTCACATCGACCAGTCCAGCGCAGCCGCAGTCGCGCGTGTCCACCGCCACCTCCCCGCGGAAGATGTCCCCGAGCTGCTGAAACACCGCTTCCAGATCATCAACCTTTGGCGCCCCATCTCGCACGCCGCCGTCGACTGGCCGCTCGCGCTCTGCGACTTCCGCAGCGTGGACCCCAAGACGGACATTGTCCCCGTGGCGCTGGTGTACCCCGACCGCGAGGGCGAGACGCTCGGCGTCAAGTACAACCCGAAACATCGGTGGACATATTTCTCAGGCGTCACGCCGGAGGAGGCGATCCTGATCAAGTGGTGAGCCGCTGCGAGCTATTTATTATGCTTACTTGGATGGAAATTGATTCAATGTGCAGCTACGATTCTCTGCAGGATGGGAGCGTCGCGTTGTTCACGCCGCACACTGGGTTCGCCGATCCAACGACGCCGCCGGACGCGCCGCTGCGCGAGTCGATAGAGCTCCGAGCGCTTGTGTTTTATGATTAGGATCCAGCTCATGTACGAAGCAAAACGATTTCTGATATTCAAGTTTCGTTCAGTAGAAATATGACCTGCAGGCGACGTGGAGCGCACCCAGTGGCCGTCGCCCGTTGATGTTCGCTTTGGGGAGGCCCTTGTTTGATTCAAGGCCAGGTCCTACTTTTTTTTTTGTTCGATGCGCTCTGAGTCTGTCCCTTTTCCTCTCCCTCAACCGGCAACTGCGCTGGCGTCGGCCGGACCAATGGTCATTTCGAGAAGTCGGCTTCCTCACTGCAGGTCTCCTGTAGTGCACCCAACTGTCCTTTAGGCTGAACGATCTCTGTCCCATATCCGTCTTTGATTCTGAGGCATAAATCCGTTGATCAATTACTTCTCATCAAGTGAAAAAACGCGTGTCTTTTGTTGAATTCTCTAGTGCTTACATTTCGGTTTGGGCAGTAGAAATGAGCTGGCCGTTGGCGTGCCTATCGAAATGAATGTACGGGTTGTTTTCTCTTTTTCGCCGGTTCTTCGGCGACGACAATCGGTATAGATGAATGTATAACTGTCGGGATGCAACCCGACACTTGCTAGCACCTTCAGCGGCCCGCGGGTGGGCAGAGGTGAGGGAGGCAGCCGTAGCAGATATCTTGAATTTAGATGATGGTAGAGAGAATGATGTAGTCTGGAAGACGAAGAAGAATGTGATTGACAGTTGGATTCGACAACCCACACGGTCTATCTTGTCTATCTAGACGCCTGTCGACGATGACGATGGCCCGTCCGTCCCCTGAGATCTGAGAGCTTCCATGTCGCTGTGGGGCAGGCACGTGTGGGCCGTACTGGGCTGCCAAGAGTGACGATACCAGAGAGTATCCCTGAGCCCAATTATGAGCACTTCAAGGGCCAATTATGGGCGGAAACCAGCTCGGAGGAAGGTTGGAATAAAGTCAAGAATGAAAGCGAGAGACAAGAGATCTGATTGTACATGTCATGACACACAGCACCGCCACTTTCTCTCGCTGTCTTTTGACCACCACATCACTCTTCACTGCAATACGGTATGAGCTGGTCTTGCTGTTCAACGGTCTATTCCTGACGCCTTCATTTCGAGATGCCTCCCAAGACGGATAATCTCGTCCAGGTCGACGACCATTACACGCTTTCAAATGGATAAAATTTTTACTCCAAATGCGACCAATTCTACCACCAGCAGCTACAGGGGTGCTGCTTTGTCTTCAAACACTTGTACGCTACTGTTTCTTAAGACCGACTTGCTCGGTACCGGTCACTCTGAGTCAAACTTCGGATCTCTGTAACCAGCACGCAAGAAGCGACAACATTTGGCGTCGACATATGCACATCACGGTGAGCTGAGGGCTTCCTTTTCGATTACGAAACTCCTTTGTCCACCCACGACCATGGCCGTCGAATATCCCTCCAGCACCACCGGATCCCTCTTCCTTTTTTGTCCCTCCCGCAGATGGCCAGCGCGCTTATCAGAACATCAACGTTAGCGCCGTGACGAAGGCCCGGGACAGTAACGTCTCTCTAGTTCCACAAAACGTTGAAATCGAAAACCTGCGCGGGAAGGAGGACACTGTAACCCTGGACACACTGGGTTTCCAGATATTTTATAGCCCGGCCAAGCACACGACCTTCAAAACCGACGCGGAGATCGAGAGCGAGTACTACCCCGAGAGCATAGAGCTGATTAAGCGGCTGACGGGCGCCACCCGTGTCGTCCCATTTGAGCACAGTACGTCGTTTGCGACCGGTATCCAACCCACAACCTCTGGTTTTCATTGCGTTCTCCTCTAGTCATCCGTCGCCGCCGCCCTGACCAGATCGACGACGGCCCAGACAAGCGCCAGCCCCTCGCCCAGGCGCACATCGACCAGTCCAATGCAGCTGCACTCGCCCGCGTCCACCGCCACCTCCCCGCGGAAGATGTCCCCGAGCTGTTGAAGCATCGCTTCCAGATCATCAACCTCTGGCGCCCCATCTCACACGCCGCCGTCGACTGGCCGCTCGCGCTCTGCGACTTCCGCAGCGTGGACCCCAAGACGGATGTCCTCCCCGTGGCGCTGGTTTACCCCGACCGCGAGGGCGAGACGCTCGGCGTCATGTACAACCCAAAACAGCGGTGGACGTATTTCTCGGGCGTCACGCCGGAAGAGATGATCTTGATCAAATGGTGAGCTGCATGCCATTTGTTATGCTTGCTTTGATGGAAACTGATTCAACGTGCAGCTACGATTCTGTACAGGACGGGAGCGTCGCGCTATTCGCGCCGCACAGTGCGTTCGCCGATCCAGCGACGCCGCCGGATGCGCCGCTGCGCGAGTCGATAGAGCTTCGCGCGCTTATCTTTTATGATTAGTATCCAGCTCATGTACAAAGTAGACTGGTAACCAGTCTGTAACCAATTGCCGAAAAAATGTAGCAGGCACTTGGTTTTCGGGGACGGTCAGCACCGCCTCACCCTTCAATCACTTGTACGAATCGGTGGCGTTAGCCTCGTGGCCTCGTAAGCCCTCATAAGCTCTCATTGTAAGGTGGTCCGTCCTTGGACATAGATAAGGATACTAAGCTAACGCTGACGCCTAGTGAAACGCTTGACGAAGTGTAGTGGCGGGACGCTGCGGACGCTGTTTGGATCTGCGTACTAAAATTGCTATAGAGTTGCAAGAAGCGTGATTCTGTTCTCTCACAAGAAAACGGCAAGTCCATCTAGAGTCTCCGAGCCGAGCCGTAGCCCTACTACTTATTTACGGTATAGATTCAGGATTCGCATGGTAATTTTTCGCCATTCCGTTCGTTATTCGGACCGTGCCGTGTATACTTACCCTACCTACCGAACTCAACTCAATCGGTGATGATGGTTGACCCGACGAGAGATGGCTACGAGTATGATGGGAGCCTTTGGGACCGAGGTACTGTGTGCGAGTGTGCACGTTGCATTCCGCACCACTGGCAGGCCAGACATGAACTCCCTTTGGGCTTTCGGCACAGACGCCAGGGTGCAGCCTAGGGAACTGGATTTCCTCGATATAAATGTTGGTGTTCAAGAGTTTTTCTGCTGATATCAACAGCAGTTACTGTAACCGTCTGGATTTATCCAGCTCCCACGTGCTTGTTGCCGTTGTAACTTGTAGGGACCGTGACGAGGCGCCTATCTCGTCAATGACTGTCCAAAGCAAGTAAGTCCGACCTCCGTTGATCTATGGTTGGGACAGCCTCGAGATCCAACATAGTCAATTAAATCTATCTCACCCGAACCTTCACTACGTGGTTCCAATTTTAACTTCACCACTGGCTCACTCGAGGCCACCTCGAGGAATCAGGTTACTCAGGGTCCCTCCAGATGCATCGTTGACTGATATAAAGCGATACCCGCTCGTTCTACAGCTTCAATAATTACTGCGGATCCCTGATTAAGCATATATCGTCCTGTTTATCTCTAGACTATCGGTTTGTCAAGTTGGGTGCGGGAACCTTTTTACTCGGGACACTGTAGCCCAGATCCATCACGACATCACTGCGGATCGGAGCGCTGCCAACCTATAATGGGGATTTTCTGGAATGAAAAAATCAGCTTCTCCGCTCAGCTGCTACTCCGTCGAGCTTCTAAGTTTCAACTCCTTCAAGCGGGACTTGGAAACCGGAATGCGGCCAAACATACAGCAGTTGAAACAGTGCAGGCTACTTAAAGTCGCGAGGCATGGGGGAAGACACAAAATAACACTTCTCACATGGCAGACTATCCTCAGCAGCTTCCTTTGTTGACCGTGTCCACACAGGCAAGGAAGGTCGTCGTAGCGTGCTCGAATTGTCGGCAGAGGCGAATCAAGGTACGCTCTGCATTCTCTGATCAACGAGTTTCTTTGACGCGTTATCCAGTGTATAACCAAGGAGGGCTCTCCGAATAGTCCTTGCGAGCGATGCCGCAAGAAGGACCTAGTGTGCGAATACGTACCTGTTCGGTCCCCGCATACACCCCCACGGCGCAGCCCCGCGTCGGGGAATAATCAGCCGTCTGGAAATACAGCTTCACACGGCCCTGCGCCTCAGAATCCGTCCCACTATGGGCGGGGAGGCTACCCCAACATGAACGCGGCGAACCACCCCCAGTATTCTGGGGGAATGATCCCCTCCGCGCCGTCTGCGAATCCCGTACCGAGTGGTTCGCAATTTTACCCCAACCCCGCTTATCACCCCTTCGCCCCCACTCCCAACAACTACCCGCAAACGCCCTACCCGCAAACGCCGTACTATAATGAGAATCCGGCGTCATACTTCCCCTCCCCACCTGCACCCCCCGCCGCCTCTGCGGAATATAATTATTCAAATATGGCTAACTTCGACCCTGTTGGCTACCAGGTCGCTAATCAACCGAGGTAAATCATGTCAACTTGTACATGATATTGAGCTCAACATTTTTCAGTTGTTGCTTCAACTGCGGTCAAGTCACCTGTATCTGTGGGGAGGATACATGTAGGAAGCTGGGATATTCAGCTCCACCCTGACGAGCACTAACTTATGTGGATGCTGTATTTATTGAATTTAAACAGTATTTATTTATTGATAATTTCACCTTCGAGAGCGGACAGCCGCCGTATACAATTCATTCATTCTGCCCGATATCCGAGATTGTCTTCTCCGTGGGTAAACCTGTGTTGATCACATTTTTGACTGTTTGATCGTCAAGATTCAACCTCCTTCCGCTCAGAGGAGTCACAATTAGTCTTGCACTGTGGATATCACATGTAAAAGACCATACGACTGAAGTTCATTTACCGCTGATACCGCAGATATGCCGTATCACCTCCCACCCCGACGTCTCATTTAATCTAAGTATAATTTTTTTGTTTCAAGAGTCACCCCTGAGACGGCCACTTGGTTCGAGACAGCTCTGACTGGGAACTCCAATGTTTAGACAAGTCTCGGCGAGTTTCAACAACTTCCCAAGCTGTTGAAACCGCGGTCGAATGAGGTATATGCGAGTGTTCACAAGGATGGACAGTACTACTCATTCATACTCCGCAAATTTGATGTTCCCGCTCGATTATGGCTGATGTTGGTTGCAACAGCTTTTGCACAGCACCGAATTTTCCGTGCCCCACCGGTATCCTCCGCGTTCTTCCCGCGATGATAATTAGGCAGGTGACACTGGACATAGTATTCTAAATCTCTGAATTGTAGGGAAAGATGTTCTAAAAGCACATGATATTAAAAGCAAGTGTACAACAAATTTAATTTAAAGGGCGATGTTAGAAATACACATGCAATTCTGGCCCCTGGAAATGGAAATGAGAACGAAATGGTTTGAAAGGAAGGAATATGGGTTGCATGTACCACGTAAGTAGTATGTACAACGCGGTCAGCCGGTTATATTACTGTCTACCGCCAGCAGGTGCTTTGTCCAAAAAATCTTCATTCTGAGCCATCCATCATCGCTTTAATGTTTAAATAAATAATATTTTAATCGGTGTGCTCGTCCGCTGCGTGCCGATAACTTGGAGGCGGCACGTCCAAGCGAGCATTCTCCACCTCGAGCCGTTCCACCTCCGCCCGCAGAATGAGGAGCTCGTTCAGAATCCTCGGATCTGTCGCATCTGCACCACCATTTGGAGTGGCACCCTCGATGTTCACGGGCGGTTGTTGCGGTGGTGGAGGATCATTGGCCCCCACATCCGGCGGCGAGGTCAGGACTCGGTGGCTCGACTGATCGCTATCCCTGCGCCCAATTCGTTCCAGCCGTATTGCGTCGGTCTTCGTAAACAGATTCGGTGCGTCCTCATCGATGTGCAGACGGTCCAAGCGGCCCTTGGTCCAGAAGTTGCGGCGCATTCGCGAGGAGTCGTTTGCCGTAGAGTTAGCCGTCCCGCTCGCCTCGCTAACGAGAGGAATAGGGAACGCAGCGATGGCGTTAATATTTTGGACATCCTCGCCGCGTCTGGCGCGCCGTCTTCGGATGCAGAGCATAACACCAATCCCTGTTAGAATAAGTGCCAGGCCTCCGACCACCCCGCCCGAAATCGCCCCAATATTCTTCTTGCCCGGGCCGCCGGTCTGCGCGGGAGAGGTCGGAGGCGGCGAGGATGTTAAGCTGGCGACGATGCTGATGGAGGACGCTGTGTTCGGGGATTGAGCCGAATTTCAGCAGATACATATTGGTAAACGTACATGGTTCGGCGGTAGCCAGCGCAGACAGCTGTGCAAACCCAATAGATACTGGTGTATGCCGAAAAATGGAGTACACATTTTTCTGCAGAGTATTGAAATTAAGTGAGGTGGAACGGTGCGAACACTTACCAAGAAGGCAGTTCCAAAAATCCACGTGGATCCACTACTCAAGTGCCGAATGGTGCCAACACACATTGCGGAATCTCCCAGTACACCACCAAGGTTCAAATCGAGCGGGCTGATAGGCCAAACTTTCCCTGCGAACGAGACGGTTATGTTGACCTGTGTTGCGCATGCTGCAAAAGCGGGCAAGCACATATGAGAAGGCTTGCAGTATCTAGGTTTGGTCACTTACGAAATTGGTAAAATCCAGACTTTGACTCCAGGGGACTTGATCCAGGAACGGTGGCCCAAATCGCTGCGACATCTTTTTCTGGCCCAGTGATAAATGTCTCTCCGATGTCGATTGTGGCGAGAGAGGAAGAATCGATTGCTACTGCTTTTCCTTGCACAGTAATCGCCATTACTGTGGACGGGTCACCGTGGGTCAAGGTATGTAAAGGGAGGCATAGGCCGCACTGGAACTGTCGAGCGACCAAGGTCGACCCGTACCCGTGGCCGGCAGAAAACCAATGTCCCCGGTATACAATGACGAGTTGCTGCCTCCAAAGGTGAGCACACCGGCAGAGCTTTGGTTCCGCGCATTTCTTTTAAACCAAAACGATATGTCTGGGGATGCGGCTCGCGCGATGGCGGCTTGCCAGAAGGGTGCTTTCTGAGTACTGTCAAGAGAACCCAGACCTAATCCCATCGAAGAGGGGTAAATGGAAATATCCATGTCTCTTGTAGGGCTCTGTTTATCTGTGAAATGTCAGCTTATACTCACAGGTGGTCCGAACAACTCATAGAACCGCTGCGAAGCTACGGTGTAGGGCCCCAGGCCGAATGTTTCTTGTTCAATAGTTATATTAAAGACCGGGTTTGAAGTCGTATCGATATCGTCCGGGTCGGAGATTTGAAGAAACGTGGACGAAACTGCAGGGTTATACAGCTCGGTTGAGCTCTCTGCCTGAGGACATTTACATCCAGTCGAATCAATGTCGAGATCCGGAAGTCCCATATGCAGGGAGACTGCCACGGTCTGGGCACTATAGGTTCATCAATACCATAAATCCACCGCCGGTCGAAATGCACATACGGTGTTCCAATCTGAATACTCATGTAGTAGTCGGTAAATTCGGAACTCGGCTCCTACCGTCGAAATGTTGAGGATCACGGACTGCGGAGCACTTTGCTTGACTCACTGTGCGATCTATTAAGCTGAGGTCGTGTGGTGGTAGGCCATTTTGTCTTGGGAATACGGAACTGTCTATGAATAAGCCGGAGCGAAGCGGCGGCCGCTCGGCCTCATCCAACTGATCTCCGAGTGGTTGAGCGGCGATCTGCGCCAGAGGAGAATACAGCGAGTCGGGAGAAACCAATGCACGTCGGATGCCACGGGGAGAGGCGAAGACAGCGGGCAAGGCAGTTGCTAGGAGGCGCAAGGATGTCGCCGTCAGCAGACGTACCATTGCTGACGGAAACACGCAACGGAGTCGAGCTCTAGAGCAGGTTCAGGAGGGTATGGCATCACCAAATGTGGGAGATCGTTACAAGGTCGTGCAATGGGCATAATGTGACATAATCCAGGCAATGTCCACAATCATTGCAAATTTTTCGAAATCCCTTGCAACCACTTAAAGAAGCCACAATGTCCACAATATTGTGATGATTGCCAATTGTCCCAATGCCTTGCCACTCGCTGCAATGTACGGCAATGCCGGTAGGGACTGGGCTTATACAGTATCGGATTATTCGCAGCACTCAATGAAATTGGCAGAAGGTTTAAACATGCGATAAAAAAATTATGATTCGCCATATAGAAATACAAAATATTGTGCACCAGTGGCAGTCGCCAGCGCGAGGTCACGTCCGGTTTTGTCCACCATGTCTGGCATCGTGGGTGTTAGGTCGGATACTTCTCCAGCGTGTTCAGTGTTGATATGAGAACCAGACATCTTGATTTTCCCAGAAGATCAGCTTACCTGAGCGTTGTCATCAGGAACTTGATGAGGTACGAGAAAGCCATGGACAAGAACCACAAGGAGAAGAGACAGGGAGGCAAATGATAGGTAGGCTTGCATGCTTGAAGGTCAAGCAGCTTGAGGAAGAACACAAAAAGTCCAAGAAAGTTGGTGTAATGCAGATCTTGACGAGGTCACGCAAGGTGCGGCACGGGCAAGCCTCAAAGGTTCAGAAATGGATAGATTTGGATGCTCGAAGTTGAAGAGCAGCTTGAGGGAGGACGTCGATACAGTTATTGCGGATCTTGAGAACGGGTCACTGAAGGCTTGCTGCGGTGCGAACAAAGGCTTGATCATGTTTGATGTTTGGGGGCACAGTGCAGTTGAATGAAGGGAGCCAGCCAGGGCTGTTGAAGCAGATCTTGGGCTGTTGAAGCAGGTCTTGGGGTCTTGAAGAGGGTGGACAAGGAGGGACGAGGTGGGAGGAGGAAGAAAGAGATTGACGACCCACATCAATATCAACATTGATCAGTATCAATCACGCGATTTAATTGATCGGAGTTTCAATTCACTTCGCGCCGGATTCGCAGTTGCAAAGCCCGCGACTTCTTGAGAAAGAGACATAAAATGAAACCGCGTCTTTTATTTTTTCTGACTTGGAACCAATTTTCAGAAAGAGACGATAAGAACTTCAATCCATCTTATTTGCGTCCAGCTGTCGGCTGAATTTCCATTGACCATAAAATTAATGGGAACAATATCAAGTTGGCTGTACAGACATAATATAAGTTCACCTTTCTATACAGCAGATATTTGCTCTCATGCCACGCAATTTTTAAGAATAAAAAACTTCCTGATGTGACGAATTCTTTTCTACAGATGATCTAATAATATAGTGCCTCTGAGTGCTTGTATGTACGGGAGACGACCATGATGTCTGGCTCACCCATAAAATAGTTAGACACAGTACTTCCCTGCTAGAATTAATCAACGGGGTAATGTTGACAAAAAGTCGGCCCATTCTGAATGGGCATATAAAATTTTTGCGAAGGCAGCCACAATAATTATATACACGTCAAGTACTTGCCACGTACTACCATGATTCCCACTTAACCCCAGTCATTGCACGCACATTGCCAATGGAGCGGCATGGTTGGACAGCCATGGCAATGACTGGCAATGAACGCACAATGATTGTGATTCGATTGCAATCAGCTGGAATGATGGCGCCGTTCGGCAGCTATCAGAATGTTTCTCCAGATTTGGTGATGGGGTATGCGGAAGGAGACGACCTGGACGAGCGACCATCATGGCAATAATAATTCCGTTAGATGCTGCAAAGATGATCATATCTTCTTCAAGAAGAATGTGATTGACAGTTCATTTGCGTCGCGACGACTCACACGGGTCTATTTCTGTTGTATGTCTGAAGAGATCTCAGACGGCAATGAAAAACATTGGGGTGTGGGCGTGCGTTCTGGTAGTTGAGATGTATATTTTGAAACTTGAGTCCAACTCGGACAGGTTCGCTTCCAACACTGCAAGTTGGAACTACGAGGTCGCCAATAAATAAATGCTCGCTGCTTCCGCCGCTCTGATGCTCCAAATTCCATCGGTATGAGGATTGCCATGCCCCATTTGTGTCTCAGCCTGGAGAAAGAACTTGAAAAGGTATTTTCGGAGATCTTCGGATGATGGCAAAATGACCACGCGCATTCGGATCGGCCCGGGAGACCCTCATATAAATGTTCAACCATCAAACGTTAAGAATTTTCGCTGCAGCTGGGTCAACTCGACCATGCTGCACGAATCTTCTTCATTTTTTTTTTCGTAGTACAGTGGATAAAGATTGGCGGAGCTCTTTTCCCCAAAATTGAGAGAAACAGAGCGAAACCGAGGCCAAGCGAAGGCCCTCTGTTTCAGCCAGGGCAACTTGAATCCTTGACGTGAACTAGACTCGTAACCAGTCTGTAACCAAATAGCCGAAAATGTGGCAAGCACTTCGGTGGTTACAGACTGGTACAACTCGTTGACAGCGATTGGGCTGACCGCGGAGTTTGAATTTTTTGCGAGGGTCTTGTTCTGGGGTGCAGTTTGGATATGAATAAATTTGGGACACATGGGAACGATTTGACCTTGAAAATGACGAAATCTGCCTCTTCACTTATTTTTTAATCCAGCTTGGGAGAGTGTAAAGAACTATCAACTTTTGACCAGAATTGATGGATATTGATGGCTCGCTTCGCGGCCGATCGCGGCACCTGCCAAAATTTCAAACTCCGGGGACAGCCCAATCGCTGTCAACGAGTTGTACCAGTCTGTAACCACCGAAAGTGCTTGCCACATTTTTCGGCAATTGGTTACAGACTGGTTACGAGTCTAGACGTGAACGAGGAATCCGCATTTCGGTGTTCGTGGGTTGATTTTCTGGACTCTATACCATCTTGCATCATATGCATGAAAGAGAGCTTGTTCGAATCGAATGTACATTGCCGAGCTCGCTCTCATGCCGCTGTTTGCCGAATATCTCCTTTTGCAAGGGCTTCTGTCATGGTAAATCCGGTCTCCCCGACTGAGGGCCGGCCGTTCTTTTGCCTTAGGCCTGCATTCTCTACCAATACGCACGAAATATCTGAACTTCATCTGTGTGGCTTATTCGTCTTATTCGCCTACAGGACAACAGGGGTGCTCAATTCTTAATTCTTATTACGTGGCGCGGTGCCGTGGCATATTTGGTCGAAACAAATAAAGATTCAAACTCCGCTGTATCTTGGTCTTAACCCCACTGTTCCTACCCACATTTCAGAGGCAAATGAGCTCCATGATATATTCGATGGGGTAAATAATGGTACCCCAAGTGTTTATTTTCCTTCAATACAATGTTCACTGCAAGATATAAATATACTTGTCTGAATGTGCTAAAACCTCAAAGTTGCGGGCCCCCCAAATTTGTCAGGCCTTGTTAAATGGATCCAGGCAAGTGACTAAATGGTTAGGGTGAGTTTGGAGTCAAAATTAGGCTAGGAAATGAAGCAAGAGGATGTGCAAAAAGGTTTGTTTCCTGGCGGAGTTTGAATCTTTATTTGTTTCGACCAAATATTCCACGGCACCACGAGCAAGCCTGTGCCGCTCCGGCCCGGCACGCCGGCCCGACGAAAGCGCGCGTGGTCTATTTGGTTCCCATTTGGTGATGTTTTTTGTGTCCGGCATTGCGCGGCATCGTCAGAACGGGGCTTGGAACGAACCTAGCCACGGAATAAGAATTGAGCACCCCTAATGATATTTTGGCCGTTGTACATTCCACGGCCCGCAATTCATACATTCCCGTCAGACTCGCGCTTTTCCTATCGCCGCCTTAAGCTTCAGTCAGCAGAAGTCGGACTGGCATCCCCAGCCAATCGGACGGCCCGAATTTGGACCACGCCTACGCGAATCGACTGACGAAGTCAAAATGACTGGCATTAGATTCATCATCTTGTCATCGCATCACAACGATAAAGTGGCACTGGCACGTACAGGACAGGCTAGGACAGCCGTCTCACCTCCCTCCTTCCTCTACCACCATGCCCTTTCCATTTCCCCTCATCCGTGCGTACACCCTTCCCGCTCGCCACACGAACCCCTCACAGCATTTCCAGCCATCGCCCCCGGCCAATGGAGTGATGTGTTCGACAAGCAAGCCATGTACGCCTATCTTTTATTGCGCTTTAAAATTTGTGACCGAAATTTGCCAGCGAAATGTCCATCTCGCATAACATGTTTATCCGGGGCATTAACGCCATCTATGCGCAGGCGGAGAAGATCACCGACGCGCAAGTGAAGCCCTTCACGTTCTTTTGCATCCACTTCGTGCGTCTGTGTCCTCCACGTCATGCCTGACATCCATCCGACGCATGCGCCGTTCTCGGAGTGCGGCAGGCATCGCCACTGCATCAGATGCTAACCACCGTCATATCATGTAGCTCACCATGCTGCACCACCACCACCACATCGAGGAGACACTCATCTTCCCGTTCTTCGAGACGAAGCTAGGGTTGCACTCGATGGATGCCAATGTGGAGGGGCACCACTCGTTCATGGCCGGGCTCGACGACCTCGAGACGTACATCAAGGCAGTGCACGCCGACGCGGCCGCCACGCCGTACTCGGGCAAGACGCTCATCGCGAAGCTCGACAGCTTCAGCGACGTGCTCGTAGAGCATCTGCGCGAGGTACATTGCTCTCTTTTATTATTCTTTCACCGGATGGATCTATTGTGGTGCAAATTTGATAATACTAACACGCCTTCCTCTCTCCCAGGAAATCCCCACGCTCGAGTCTAGCAAGATGCGCGCGGCATTCACGAAGAAGGAGCTTGAGGACCTGGAAGCGGACCTGGGTGGGCGCATCCTGAAGGAGATCTCTCTCCCCACCGCGATAGCCATGGGCCTCATCTGCCACGACAAATCCACTGCGTCGTTGTGCGTTTCATCCCCTTCTAATTCCATTCATCCTTCCTCCCCACTATCCCTTCCCGGCCACCCCTTATCTGTACTCACTCACTTATTGGACAATACTAACACCCCGCCCACGCAGCTTCCCTCCGCTCCCGAAGCCTATCCTCTGGGCTGCGCAGTACGCGCTCTACTACCTCCACAGCGACGCATGGGCGTTTGGTCCGTGTGATATATATGGGGTGCTCAAGCCGGGGCTGGGGAACACCGCACCGCCGGTGGTGAAGGATTGATTCCGTACGGTGGGGTTGAACTTTGTAGGATGATTGGTTGATGCACCGGTACGGGCGGCCGGCGTAGAGCGATGTCAACACGCGTACGCTTATTTATTTTCGAGGGACGAGTGCATGTCCTATCTTGTGTACTATAATGCACACGCCCTTCTAATAGAACATTGAACGAAAAACCGGGATGCTTCCAGAGCCTCTGTCTACGTACCATAACATGACTTCTTCAGGTATTCCTTGTCATTGTTTGTATCTCATTCCGAGCGCGCTGGCCTGGGTGGAAGTACATAAGGATCCTTCAAGCAGTGCCATCTTCCGCTTCACTCAGTTAGTGTTGCCGCCGGCTAAGCCGACCAATTTCAAAATATTGAGATATCACTTCGAATAAAATAGGGATAATTTTAAGAATATTTGGGTAGTAGGATTACTTAAAAAGCCGCAGGGTCTCCTGATGGCGCAAAGCGATCCACTCGGCCATTGTACAGATATTTGACCGGGCTTCTAAGCGGCTCAAATTCGAGCCGTTTAGGAAACCGATCAAATACCAGGAACCGGTTGCACAAATCTCTTGAACCCAAAGGTACACCCTACGGCTTCTTGATGGATACATCTCCCCAAATATTCTCAGAATTATCGCGACTTTATTGCGAGCTAGATATCGATTTCTTGAAATTGATCGGCTTAGCCGGCGGCAACACGAGGGCCGCTTCACCCGAAACTCCCCTGAATATGCACGGCAGTGAGTTTCTGATAAGCACGCGAGTCGGCTTCCGCCTCTGACGATAGTACAATATAATATCTCCAATTCGCAAGTGCACTACACTCGAGTGTAACCTCCAAGGAGAAATATAGCCAGATAATAATAAAGTGTAATGGAAGCGGTGATCGGTGGGCATTGGGTTAGCCGATATTGAAAATATGGACTGCGTGTCGGAGGTAGAAGTAAATGCCGGTGCAGGAAGGAACGTAGACAACACCTCGAGCTTGGCCCTCGACAATAAACTCTGGAAATGTCAGTCATGCTGGTCACAAGAAGTTTCGATCATGAAAGTCAACCGTGAGCTCGGGCTTGAACCATGTCCTTACAGAGCCCGTGCCCGAGCCCGGGCACACAAACCGTTCCAGAAGCGCAGCACCAGCGACAAAAATAACGTACATCCTCTCATTCGTACCTTCTTACAAAATAGACTACGGGCGCTTTCAATAAATAGAACACAGGCGCCTTGAATAAATAACACAAGGGCGTCCACACACATAATTTCGAGAGCCCCCGCCCACTCACTCACCCATAATACCCTCATAGAGCAGCCTACCGGCAGTTCGATAAAAGCCCGCCACCCCATGTATCTCGACGCTCCGATCCACTCAAAGTCTGGGCGCATATTGCTCGTTCCCCCGACAGAAGAAGACGATGCGGCCGTCGCCGCCCTACGCTCCCTCCCCGAGACGCGCCGCTTCATGCGCTTCATGCCGCGCCTCTGCTCCGTCGAGGACGCGCGCGCACGCCGTCTCGCGCTCGCCGAGGAAAAATGTCGCGTGGACTTCAATATCCACGCGACCGACGCGTATCTCCAGGCGCATTCCTCAGAGCACTTACCGAACCTCGTGGGCACGACGTGGATCTACCGGCGGATGGACGACCTGTCGTACGGCACGCACGCATGCGAGGTCGGCGTAACGGTGCACCCAGCATACTTCCGCGGCGGGATGGCGACGGACGCGCTGTACACCGTTCTGGAGTATGTGTTCGAAATCCAGCGGTGCGCGCGCGTGGCGTTCCACACGGCGGTGGATAATAAGGTTATACGCGGCTGGATCAAGCGCGTGGGGGGGCGGCTGGAGGGGGTTGAGCGGTGGAGATGGAGGGACGTGGAGAAGGAAGGAAATGGGGAGGGGGAAGGGTATACGGATGTGTGTTTGTATAGTATTCTGGATGTCGAGTGGAGGGGCGGGGGGCGGGAGAGGGTGGAGCGCGGTGGGGTGGTGCTTCCCAACTCGCGCATGTAGTTGAATTAGTGGTGAAGGAGAGTCTGGAGGTATATGTGGGGTCGGCTACGTTTAACTGATGTCATTATAAAAAATATATATTCTAAGAATCCCAACCCAAGAAATAAAAGCTGGGAAGTGTGTCCCTTACACATTCGAGTCCCGACTCTCCAGACCCAACTCCTTCTCCGATGTGCCTTTCACATTTTCGCCGAGGAGAAACCCGGGGTGCGCCATGTTCATCGTAAAAATAGCAAGCGTGACCATGGCGCCGTCGAGAACGTTGAAGTACAACTCAGTGTGGATGATGCGACCCGTCCAGCCATCGGTGAGCTCGATGGTTCGATAGACGGAGCTGGTGAAATTCATCTCATAAGTAAATAATTCTGAGGTTGAACGTCCAGTCACGTACCGAATGAAGAGGCAGGTGGTGGAAAAAACGAGGCCGCCAATCATGATCTTGAGGCGGGGAGTCATGTCCTCACGGGAGCCTGGGACCTTGCGGACGGGACTGTGCTTGAAGTAGCGCCTGAAGAAATCCCCGGCGAGAGACGAGTAGACAACGATCGCGGCTAGCGGAGCGTGAGTATGCGGAGTGAGGAATGCATGTGGCCGGTGCTCACCGAACTGAAAGACAATGCCTGGAATATTATATTATTGTACAATTCGGGGCGTTGCGAATTCGAAACATACCTCCGAGCATGACGTTCGCGCCGACATTTGCTGCCGCGAGACTCTTTGCGCTGGAGGCCATGCCGCCGCCGACGCCCTGCGCGGTCAGTGCGACAAAGTCCTGAAGTTGTGGTTAGATGTATGTCACATTGATGAGGACTAGCGCGTACGCATGTCAGAAAGATTATCGTGTCTGGGTGGTGAGCGTATTTTAACCGGATGCACAATACAGACGTACACCACTTGGGCGTGAGCCATGAGTAGGATGTGCCGAGGCGCTGGACGATGCGTGCCAGGACGATAAAGTTGACCGCCAGGAGAGGAGTGGGAGAGATCATGGTTGTCGTAATTCTATGGAAAGTAGTTCAGAAGCAGAAGACTGAGGATCATTGAGATGGCCTACTGCATTAGATACGCGGTCTTGGATTGGGGATCAGAGGAGGACCATAATCTCGCTCCCCACCCAATTAGTTCTCCGAATCCACAGGCGCTGAAAAGGTGCGTCGACTCGATATTTTCACAGGCTCTTGGCATGATCAGGACGCACCACGCAGTAGGAAAGAGCCACCAGGTACAGAAGTAAGTGGCTTGTCCGAGATGAAGAACTGCCGGAAGGTAAGGGGTGGGCCGAATTGCCAGGAAGAGATTTACTAGTGCTGAGTCCGTAGAGTACTAGAAACACACTGGCAACCTTTTGGTCGGGGATGTATCCATATCGTTGTTTATCGGCAGCAACGGCGCGAGCTGCCGCAGCTGCAACCTGAGAGACAGAATCTCTCGCAGCCAATTGCGACAGGGTTTCTAAGATGATATTGTCAGTTCGGTGGCGCAGTAGGGAGAGAAAATAGCGGCGGACCGAATATGTGAGTCATGAGATGAGAAAAATAAAGGGGAACTCAGAAGAAAAGAAGAAGCTCGGAAGAAATGAACAGGAGGAGCCTGGAAGTAATGAACAGGAGCCTGGAAGAACTGAACAGGAGCCTGAAATTGGAGATGAATGGTCGCAACACAAGAACTTTTCAACAAATACATGCGGATTGCCGGAGATGATGACCGAATCATCACCTCGTAAAGAGCATTGCAAGCGCCGGAGGCATTGCCCATAAATGGCATTAATATGCGCCATCAACGTCATGAGGCTGACTCTTCATCGTTCTCAAGACCCATCCCTGCCAGGAGGCACTTCTGCGGCAACGAGGATAGCTACACCGCCAATTGGTGCACACGTGTTCACCAGCTGGAGGTGATCTGTCAGATACATGTGACTGAAAGCTGGATCTCAGCATCATGAAAGCTGGATCCCAGCTGAAATCGCAATAGCCTCATGCTGGAGCCAGCTCCAGCTGGAACTCAAATGGACCACATGCTGCCCACCATTTGACTTGACATTTGTATTATATCGGGTGAATCGAACAATTTGAATGTAATGAAAAAGAAATAATATTTTAGCACGACATACAAAGTACATATGTACATATTGTCCATCCAATCGTCACCTTCGTCACCACCACTTCCCCCGCACCCTCTTGTCCAAACGACGTTGCAGGGTGGCTTTGGTCACATCATCGTGCACCGGAAATGATGGTGAAGGATCAGTAAACCGACGCTGGCGCGCATCGTGAACGCCGTGGGTGTGGTGTATGGCCATGCAAAAATAGGTGTCACAGGAGATGGTCGGCAGCGGTGGGCGAGAAGTCCAAGAGCTTTCTTAACTGCGCCTTGTGCTCGATGCGGTCTTGGCGGGAGTTGTGATTGTAGATACGCCTTTGTGCTTGTGATGGCCGATTGCGGATGGAACGAAGCGATGTGGGAGGTGGACGGGTGGTAGGTAGGCAGGTAGGTCTTGGCGGGAGTTGTGATCGTAGATAGGCCCATTGCGGACGGAACGAAGCGATGTGAGAGGTGGACGGGCTTCACGTATTGACAAATTGGCAGCGCAGTGTTGTACGGTTTTTGGTAGTAAAGTCATGGCGGTAGGGAGTGAGTCTTTAGTTTAAGAGTGAGTCTTGAGGGGATTTGCGAAGCGTGACACGTGAAGATTTGAGTGACCTTGAGGCTTGAGGGACTTGAAGATACATTTGTTTTGAGTGAGGAGCCCCAGAGAAGTCAGGTGTCTAACGTGTAATGTAGGCGATAAGTATCCGAGACACAATAAGGGGAAGGAAGGACCACTGCCCCAGACTTCAGGAACTTTCGGCGGCAGCTTGAAGAAACTGGCGGAGATTTGCCCGGTGAGGCTTGAGGCCTTGAGGTATTCAGGGAGTTGTGGCCATGGTGAAAGCCATCGGGAGTAACAAAGAAGATGGGCCGAAGGATGCAGGAGGGAGCGGGAAACTGGGGGCAGAAGGACGATGAGGGCGGAAAGAAAGAGACGACCAACATGGCTGTGCATACACGTGGTCTTCACACAAACACAAACACAAACACAAACACGGCGCGCACGGAACGATATTATGATGGCATCATCGTTCTGGACTTCTCGGCGCGTACTACTACTACTGATAAAGTTGAGACTCAGAGAGAGAGAGTGCCAGAGAGCTGACTGGACTTCCCATGCGAACTGTTGAATTTTATATGCCCCCTTACAGCAGTGAGATCACTGAATACAAAGCTTTGGGCAATATCAAATATTTACCATATGTGGGCGCTTCGGCGGTGTACGTGCATATTAATGTTAAGGCAGAGCACCGCTTAGAATTCAAATCCAGTTACACTACGGGGAGGAAGACTCGGAGGGGTACAGTTTTCTTTCTCCGAGTCAGTAATAGTAGAGCGGCAAATTTTCATATAACATATTGATTTAATTTGGGCCATGTATTGTGAATAATTGAAGCTGGAGTCCAGGATTTTGCGACACATAGCAGTTAGTTGTCTGGACAGGTGGCCGACAGGTGAGGAAAAAGCTGAGCAGTTCAGCTGGATACCAGCTGGCCACAGAGTGGTAGCCAGACTTTGAGAAAGCTGTCCACCAGCCGATCATGCCACCTGTTGACAACGTGCGACCACTTTGGCGGTGTAGAAAGAAGAAAAAGGACAACGATCCTTACAGTCCGTGGTCGTGCGTTGTTGTGGTTCGTTGATCGTGGCCTGCCAACTCGTGGGCGAAGTTTTGTCGGAAGCATGTAGGCATGTACATCCGGGGATTTGCCCAGCTGCGGGCAGCCCAGCGGCGGAAGCAAAAGGCAGGATGGACGTTCGACGTGGCAAAATCCGAACAGCATCTCTGATCCGCAACGGCCATCAGTGATTACTTTGCCATCATCCGAAATCTCCAAACATCTTCGTCTCATCTTCTTCTCATCCATCTTGCGTCCATCCCACCATCGTCCTCTCGGTTTGGGTTATCTGAGCGAGGCTCGCCAATTTCGAGGTTCTCTCATCTTCCTACTCGCATCGCAATCTCGACATCTACAGGAACAGGAACGTCGGACCTCATCACCGTTCGTGTTTCCTTGTTGCTCATAGAAATAAATATTACAACAAGGTGAAAGATATATATAAACCCAGATGCGCCACGGGACACGGCAGCACTCAACCTTCGGCGCGTGACTGCTGCGTAAATGTTACAAATCTACGCCGCACTCTCCCGACGACCAAATGTCTCCCTTGCTGCCCGCCAATTTGAGCTCCCACCTAGCTCTCCCGCCATATGCCCCTGCCTGCGAAGATGCGCCCTCCTATTCGCCGCAACCAGCGGATGACGAGCGCCTCATTGACCAAACGCCTTCTTCTCGTCCGCGCGTGCCGACTGGCACCTACATGAAGACATCCGGACGCGATACGCTGGCTCTCATGGAACAAGACGAAACCGCTGAGGTACCGATGTACGGGCGCGAGGCATCGATCAATGGCTGTGTCAGCGTTGACGAACGCGAAATGGTGTCGGAAGTCACACTCAAGGCATGTTCTGAGAACTATGGATTACTTCTGCTTGAATGCTGACCTTCATAAATATTCAATAGATCAAAGGCCAGCTGGACCTGCACACCTCCGAGCGCGGCACAATGAAAACGGTGCTCATCAACGACCAGCACACACTCTGGTCTTCCCACCAGTCACATACATCCGCATGCTCCAGCAGCATCCCCTTTTCCGTCGCTCTCCCGGCAAAGTTCCAGGACGACTACACATCACACACCCTCCCGCCTTCATACGATTTCCCGTCGACACTCGTCCCCGGACTCTCCGTAAAATCCTCGTACACCATCTCCGTCGTTGTAATTCGCGTACGGAAAAAGCGGCTGCTGTCTTTGTCCACCCGGAACATGTGCGTACTGTCCAGGTAGGCAGTCTTCCAGCTCAAATCCCCACAGAATATCTACCGCATTCCACTACTACCCACGCTCGCGCCCCATCCGGCCCATCCTGCACCCCACACTCGACTTCCTCGAGGACGTCAAAATAATGCCCGCAGAATGGCGGCAGGTGGTGGGCCGCATATCCCTCCTGCACCCCGTAGACGTCCATGTACGTGTGGTATCCTATATGTTTCCCTCATCCTCGCGTATTTCATGATTTTTCGTCCATACTTAATCCAAATATTCATCACCACAGGTATTCATCCCCGCCGTCGAAATATTCGGGCTCGATGACAAGATTCCCTTCCACGTGCAGCTCACCGGCCCCATCGAAGCCCTGCGCGAGTTCCTCCCCGAACCAGATGCCCCTCGTACTACTCATCCCGTTAATAATACGAACACTTCCATCCCAAACGCTAAACCCACCTTGGAAGTGACCCTCCTGCGCCAGCTCGTCGTCGGTATGGCCCCACGCAACATCACCATCGGACGCGCTAGTACATTCGCTTCTTGTCCCCCCTCCATCGCGCACGCAGAGTCCGGCGCCCCGCAGTCGGATACACAACACGCGAGCCTAGACTGGGATGGCGAGCTCGCGATCCAGTGCGCGCCCGGTACAGCCGTCGGATCGTTCGACGCGGGAATCGTCAAAGTCCAGGCACGTTTCCGGTTCTTTCCTCAGCTTAAAAGTTGACAGAATTCATTACTTATTGCATCCACGAATAGGACTTCATCGTGTTGGACGTCCGGCCTCCGACGGCGCGCGTGCCATTTCGGCTTTCGCGTGGCGTGACGCTTGTGACGGATTCGTGGGTGGATAGTACGGCGTCGCAGAGCGAGATGGGTAGACAGCAAGGATTATAATATATATACTTGAGGGAGGACGAAGTGCACGTCGTACGTCTGTGAGTCGCAGTAACGAGATCAAACTAGCCGTCAGAATTTTGTCCTTCAGAGTCTTCAGTAAAAGTATCTACCTCGAAACTCTCAAATTTAGCCCGAAAAAACTCACTGAGCAATTCTGGGAACAACAGGATTATTGGTAAAACCGTCGCACACTGAAGCAAGTAGACTTGAAACAGACACAATCTCAACTCTCGGTATATTGAGCCCAACTACCCGAGTAGTTCAATATTCAAGTTTTGGTTGGTGAAGCCCACGAACCGCTGAAGTTCAGGAACATATGAATCTTTCGAGACACGATGTATGAGATGGTATTTAAATTCTTCTAACTTACACAGTGGGAAAAGTGCGTTATACTATATCACGCTGGGAAGTGGGCCACTTAAGAGAAATCAGTGAATAGCGGCATTTACACACCTTAAAAATGGGACCTTGTGTGCCTGGGATCGAAGATAGGCATGTTATAGACCTGTGAGGCATTTTTGGCTGATTTGTGGTGGGTTGGTGGAGGCCTCAGAAATTTATTTTCGGCGGCAGTCCAAAAGAGGTAAATATCAGGAAGCGGACCAGGCGGCCAAATCGTGTATTTTTCCATTGATGACTGCGACGAAACCGCTTTGATACATGAAGGAGGAGCCTATACACCGTCTAACATATGCAAATGCTTGGTAGCACTAGTAGTATTGGTAGCAATATTTACTTCTCCGCTGTGCATGTTGTCGAAAATCATGCTGATTGATGAATTGCGGCTAATACATCCCTGACGCGCATTGGGGGGACCAAAATATTCACTGAGCAGTTTCATACGATATATATCAACAGTACTGAAGCGGAATATTCACGCCTAGGTCCACAAAAAATCTGCAGATTCCAATGTCGGATGATATCTGGTTTGTAACAATCACAGCCGCCCAGCACCAAATCAGCCAAAATAAATATTGACAATTGCTCAGTCCATTAAATCGGTCGCCTTAATATTTATGTGCCGGGGTAAACTTGTAGCCTTCAAGAGCGGCCAATGTAAAGCACACTGAAGATCTAAGCCTACTTTGGGGAGGGTAAAGTGACCTAAAATGAGTTGTGTGTCACATCGGTGAACGATTCAAATGAAACGACAGCCTGTGGCGAACATAATGAGCCCCAGAAGTCCCGAATTGGTAAAGAACTCGCAGAGAACGAGACGCCGCTAAGCGGTGCGGTTCCCACGACAATATTTGGCTGTCAAACATGCCATAACTTGCGGGCCGAACGTCATCCCGCCTTCAAACTTGGTACAAACAGGAGTCCAAGGTTGTATTCCATCCTCCAATCACAATGTATGCCAGAAAGTAACTGGCTAGTTGTATATTGTCCAATGGGGGGGTGGCCCACTTCCCAGCAGGTTATAGAACCTCAATCAATCATAACAGGCATCGCCTGTCTGAGCATGGTGTTCGACATGCGACCATTCGCTGCCGACTGAGTCCCGCTGGGTCTGTCGGTCACTTCAGCATTATCAACCTTAGCGTCGCCCTTGCCCACTGGCCGCTGAGCTATAGACCAACAAACCTATATTTCGCATCAGTATGGAAAGCATGCGTTGCCGGAGTGGAACTTTTACCGCTAGGACGGGATCCAGGAACAGGTAATCCGGCGCAGAAAATGTGCTCATGATCCGAATGACCGCGTTCACAGCTTCGCGATGGTGACGGCGGGATTCCGAAAGAAACGGGGCCAGAACGCCAAAGAGCTCCACCATCGCCGTAAGCGCCAATATCATGCACGTCTTCACCGTTGGATAGACCGTGCGGAACTCGGGGATCGTGTAGACCTTGGTCCAGCACGAATTGATGACATTGAGGTGCGCGTGGATGTCTTCGATTAGATCCCAGTAGCCGCAGGACCATTCGGTGGGGAACACGGAGGAGCCTGTCGTTGTGTGATTAGAGACTAGCCGGGGAGCATTTGGCGGGGAGCTTACTCGATTTTGATTTGTTCCATGCAGAAACCATGAACTGGCTTTCGACGAGGAACATTGCGCTTTTCGATCGGAGGAACACCACGTCCGTACAGGTACGATTTTTCTCTGGGACTAGTGTGAGTAGGGAAGACACCAAATGGAACAAAACACACTTACAGCCATGCACGTGAATTTTGAGAAGAGTGCTGCGTTGAGAACCGAGGGAAGCTTGAGAACCAGAGTCCTGATCATGTCAAAGAACATCAACTGCGAGACCGTGGCACGGCCTTCGTCTTCAACTCGGTGCGGAGAATAAGTCGCATCACCGACTACGCGATGTTCGAGTTGGGGCAGATTCTCCGCGAGACCTAGCGCGACCTCATTCTGTTCAAGCACTTCTCCTGCCTTGTAGATGTATGCTTCAAATCCATTGACGTCCCCCTTTCGCACGCAGTAGGTTGCCAGATATACAATGACAATACATACGCCCCCAGAGATGTCACGGGATTGGGCGCAATTCCTAGACCAGCGTCGAAAAACTGGAAGATCAGAGAGACCTGCTCCTCTTCCGTGATAGTCCGGCCCGTGTGGGATGCCCATGTATGATGCTGAAGGTGGTCGGTGAGGAGGCAGCCTATCAGCTGGCAAATGTTCACCAGCGTCGGGTGTACAACGATGCCGGATTGATCCCTTCGGTAGAGGGTATTCCACTTCGCGGTGCTCAGAGAGACTCTGTATTGCCAGCCATGGTGCAGGAAACGGTTGCGTCTGCGGAATGGTTATAAAATTTTCAAGGCGGTGGAAGATACGGACATGCTAAATGGCTCGTTCTTGTGATTCATTGTCGGCTGTGGAGCCGATATGTGAGGGGGCGGAAATAGAAGGGAATGCCGGGTCCTGGGAGGGACCAGATCTCCGAAAGGGTTGCGCTCGCGAAGATCACTGTTTCCCGACGTGGAAACGGTCGAATCCATTATGACAGGCGCTGGGACAAAGTAGCTCATGAAATCAAGGTCGAAATTGGTCGAGTCCGGAGATTCGCAAAGACGACTTTCCGTGAATGGATCCAGTTCTGAGTTTATGCTGCAGAATGGGGACCAGTATTCGGTAGAAGAGCAATCGGGATCCGGGAGATTTGACAAAGATGTACTAGGATCTGCGGAGTCCGAGTTCGTGGAATCGTTTTTCGATTGAGCCCGAGCAGGTTTTTTGTAATGGCATTGAGCTGGCGGACGGGATTTTGTGCACCCAGAGCATGGCACAGCGCCGTTGCACTTCTAGAGTTACTGTCAGAAAACGAATATGATGAAATAAAAATTGCAAACTTTTTTTTGCTCCCTGTGGACATGATTCGCTGAGAAAGCCGTTGTCTGGGAGTCAACTCACATACCTGCATCGTACACATGCGGCTGTGAGAGATGCGTGATTAGAAGCAGAAGTCTAAACGAATGCCGCTGACCTCCTTTCGGCAGCCATTCGCATCGGGGCGGAACAGACACCTTCACGCCATATGTGCACTTCGCAGGGGTCCTACTTCTCCTGCACCCGCCGCACGGATTTCCGCCATCGCAGCGCTGCAGATTTTGGTTAAAAGTGAAGCTGTACATGTCACGATAACGATACAGACGATTTTCCGCTGTCGACATAGTGAGCAAGTGCCACGAGGTTTTGAAGTCGGGTTAGACATAGTTGGTGGGTTTGCTGCGACGGAGAGCGTCGTGAGGATGACATGATGCCCCAGAAGTAGGCGCCATGACAAACCGATGAAACCGGCTGAGTCAAATGGCGAAAAGTTCGTAAACGTTGAACGTAAACGGCGTGCATGACTGACATCAAGAAAACCGTAGCCGAACCCTCTATGAGACGCTATGGAGCTCTATGAAGTCATATGTTGGCCATATGCAGCGCTTTGAAGAGCTGTGAAGCGAGTCATAGCGTACATACCCTCTATGCAGCCGACTTCCAGGCTAGCTAATGCTCTCTAGCGCTGCATGCAGAACACTGCATAGGCACTTCTGGTTTTCCTGATGGACTAAACGGCAGGCGAGCCTGAGCGGCCGGGAGTAGAAGCGGGCAAAATCGCAAGAACTTGTCCCCGAAAGTAGCTGAAAGTACTGTCTGGATTATCTCGGCTGGGTATAGTCGTTTAAATTCCGCCTCAGATCACGACCTAAATCGGGTAATTTGATGGCGGCAATTTTCAGAACGTTTCGGCCGGCATGATTCGGCACTCTACAATAATAACTGACGCTGAATTGTTCCTGAGTTCTTCGAGCAGCAAAAGCTAGCAGAAGATTCATTTGCACACATGGTAGACATTATTTATTCACGGGCCTTAATGCGTGCATGCTAACCATGTTCGCCGCGCGAAAATGCCGCCGACGACGCCTATATTTCGTGCTCACAATCGTCACCAACACGCACCGGACCTGCGCTCACGCAGCGGCACGCCCACCATGGCGTCGCGCGCTCGCCTCGGACTCGCCAGCCTCAGAGCGCGGTGCGGCGCGGACTTGCATTCACCCGAGCGTCGTCCTTGTGCCGCGCACCAACATTGCCGTGTGGGTGCAGGCATTGGGACGCCTATGCATAGTCGTCACGGGCGCGTGCCTGGAAATGTGTACATACCGGCGCTTGCAGATGTGTCCGTCACCCCGCGCGCCTTCGCTGCTCGCCGTGTGGCCCGCGCTTCTGTTTTATGGTGGCCGCCGAGGGCTCCGCGATGGATGTCGCGCGCAGGCGCGGACAGGCGCCGCCGTGATCGCGTGTGCGTGTGGCAGTCGAGTCGTCATGGGCGGAAGGTGGTGGCTGATCTGTTCGCTTACCCTCGGGTCGTAAGGGTCGGGGACATCGGGGTTGAGCGACAATGGTGGACGAATGCGCAATGGCGACGTGCGGCGAGTGCGGCGAACGACGAGGATGGTGGCAGGAAGCGAGAAAGAGGCTGCTGACAATGGCTGACATTGTTTGACGTGAGCGGAGCTTGAAAATGCCGCCAATCTTGCCGCCATCAAATTACCAGATCGGGACTGTGATCTGAGGCGGAAAGTCAAGAGTGGCTGGGTATGGGCGGAGTTTAAAATCAGGGGCAGAAAATGATGAGAAGCCACATGCAGCAACGATCGCTCTTATCTCGTCACAGATGTCACACTCCCGATTGCCCTCAGTTTCTGAGAATACTGTACTATTACATTCAATTCCTGGTACCGATGTAGGCTACTAGGTCTGAAATCTGTAATTTGAGTTTTAAAAAATACATCCCGATCATACCATAGTAACCATCAAAACTTATCCATTCAATAGTACTGCTGCATGACTCTAGATAGTCCGGTACGGTAACCAGTAGAATTTTAGTTCGGTTCAGGTACCCTACTGCTGCGGGTATTTCCGTGATTGCTGTGATACCGATAATATATTATCCTCAAATTATCCTGATATTTAGTACGGAAAACGGTCAGTAGAAATCACCTGAGGATTCAATACGACTTGGAAAAATTTCGCCCTTCTGGATTTATTGACCTCCACAGAATAAAATTCTGAGTTGTAAGAAAGTTGCATAGGTATTTAAATAGGCCTCCCATGTAGTCTAAACTTCTTCGGATGTATAATGCTTTAGACGGAACACAAAACACCCAGATTTTGATATTTGATGTCAAGCTTACATCTGCCAAAATAAGAGGAATAGAAATTCATAAGGCCCTCCAGGCATCCCTGGTACCTGGATAAAAAACCTGCACCAGAACCAATACTTGAGCAGTATCAAAGTGATAGTTTATAGAACTAAAGACTTGCTAAAGACAGAAATTTTCATATGTCCATGCAGGAGACATGAAACACAAGTTTCACAGTCATTGTGTACATTTGGACTACCAAAAAAGATCTGGCGATGATTTATGAAAATATGCTGTGGAAGCTGAGCAGCAATGTGGAGATGATGAAACCGACGGTTTATTAGTACGCTCCAAGTATTCAAATGAAAATTGGTGAAGGTAGCAAGGATGCAGTCTGGAAGATTTACTTCCTGTTGGTCATTCCAAAGGCCTCCAAGAACTCCACCATACATGAACTAACGAGAGGGAGGCTTTTGAGTGTTCAAGCGGTGAAGAATTGCTGCAAAGTGTTAGCAACATCTCGAAAGAAATGGAGATTGTGTGGGCGGCGCACTCCGAGCCCTGTTCAGCTTGAAAGTTTGTCAATGCCGCGATGGAGCACCTTGAGTTTCATCCAGCCGCTCTAAATAAGAGATAATTTGGACTGGGTAAAGGAATACCGTCTCTAGCACAAATCCAGCCTAAATGGAGGGGCAGACTGAACCACGGATTTTCGGGCACTTCACGGCGACGTTTGACGGAATGCGCAGCTGCAGTAGAATGGTGTGAGCATAGAATAGAGCATAATAGACTGGAGGTGAGGGAAGGAAGCCGAGCCACCGATATGCTGGCCAGCGGTCGAATACTTTTTTTGAGCGATGTCTCCCGGAGTCTAAATCAATTTTGTATCCAGTCATCCTCAAGCCTGGTGCGGCGGCGTGCCCCAGTTCCGGAATTTTGGTAGGGCTGGCAAGACCGGCGCGGCATTTATTTAGAGCCAGTATCTGGTCGGCAGCAGTAAAATAATTGTAGTTTGACAGAAAGTACCCCAGAACGAAGTAGTGCAGACATTAAGCTCGAAGCGAACATGGTGGTAGGGAGAAGAGCAGGAACGGAGAATGGCGAGAAGGCGCATCAAGGCATCACGAGATCTCCGAGTCCCAGTTCAACTTCGCTAGCTAGCTAAGTTCGGTGTGGGGGGAGGTAGCAGCATTAAACAGCCCGAATGTAAATATGAGCCCCCATATTTCTTGGATTAATTTGTGATATTAGTTCAAGTACTGGATCATGCGCCTGCGTAATGTATTGCTGAAAGTGGCGTTTTTTTTTGGTGGCTGATTCAATCCCAGCCAACAAAAAAATGCGAGCTTGAGGACTTCGTATTCGGTCAGATGTAGTTCACGAGCTTCCGACAAGCCATTTCTCGAAGCCTAATTGTGCTTTTGAGTGTGTACATGCCCGAGAAAATTTCCAATCCTTTGCCATCCAGACTCAAGAAATTCAACATATGCACTTTCCGGGCTAAGAAAAGAAAGAGTACACGGATTCAGTGTCTGGAGAACCACGCGCCCAGTGGAGGCATCACCGTGGTAGTCCTAAATCCGGGCTCTGACTCGTGTCAGAAAGAGCAGAAAGTTTAAATTTTACACTTCCGATTCCACTGCTTCCCATATATATATATTTCTTTTTAAGTTCCACTGAATTTTGAAGCGCTTGTCATATTTTTCGGTCATTGTTTGCAGCCTGGTTACAAGTGTACCACAATTGGAACCTGTCCACTCAAGGGTTGAATATCAGAATAAATGCAGCTGCCAACCTTTTTGGAAAATTCCAAAGAATGAGAATGCGGAGGAAAGCAATAAAGAACTCTCTCAGACCGCACAACCATATTTATTCTGACCCAGAACAAGGCTACGTGCAGGACCACGCACGCCACTAATATGTTCGGTATAATGTGAAATGGAATCAATTATGTGATTATTTGAAGCGGGCCCACTCCCCAGCCTGTAGAAAGCATTTTGTGGTCTAGCAGACTTAGTGGATCCTCGCATTCTGTGATATACCGAGTAGACCCCGTGTCTGATATGCAACAGTAGTTCTCATCACTGATGGTCAATTGCTTAGTCCAAGTTGAAATAACCCGGTGCCACTTCTCAAGAGGCTGTCAAACATTCACAACTTGATAAGGCGAACGGACATTCTTTAGCGCAACCCACGCTCAGGAGTAAGACTCACAAGAGATGTTACTATCGCGGAATATATTTCCGGGGCAGGAATGCACTGAGGCAACATTAGCCAAACTAATTTGAAATGGGGCCAGGAAGTGGCAATAAATCAATTAGATTGCCAACCTTCAAGAACTAACTGGTGTATACGAATATGTCGAAATATGGGCGTGGTGAATGTCCGTAGGTTACGGAGCGCTCGTAATCCACAATCACGGCACCGAACTTGGCATATGCTGCTCTTTCTGACACCGAGGAGTTTCGAAAAATGAGTCTGGCCACGAATATGATAATGGGTGCATTATTTTGGGGTTCGCAGTGCAGCATGGGGGGGTCGCAGGTACCGTATCACCGTACTACTATCAACCTCGAGTGGAACGGTAACCAAAAAGACAATAAGACATCGAGACAACTACATCAGAACCATCACAGGAATTGCCAGCCTACCCAAATAGCAACCCGTCTTTAGCCGTTAAATGTCCGGTTTGATACGGTAACCACAAATGGTGCGAAATCACAAATTTCGACTTTTTGATTTCAGACCTGGTAACCTACATCGGTACCAGGAATAGTTTCAGGGTCTTCGAAAATGCTTAGATGTTCCATTTGCATAATAGAACAAGAGGTGTCAGATCTCTGGATCGGACAACCTGATTGGCTCGCGTGTCAAATCACGTGCAATGACGTTACTTGTTCGAGAAAACACACAACGCAGCCAATCCGAGTAGATATCACACAAGCTCTTGCAAAACTTTTCAGAAAGTATTAGAGCGTACCCCCTGCAGTGGTTGACTTTCCATAAGCCTAGATAAATTCCTGGGCATTTTTTTCGACGTTTCGGCGAGATGCCGAGGCAGCTGTCAGGACCCCATCGGCCTCAGATCTCGCAGCTGTCACCTCAGACCCTCTTCCAGAGCTTAAATTTAGTAGAATCCAGAGGGGGGTAGCTCCCCCCCTCTAGATTATTTCATACTTGAATAGAAGGATTTCCGCGGTGCTGGTCCCTCTTTCGGAAGGTCATCATGATTGTCACAGATGTCACTGCTCAAACAAACGGAAACATACGCCGGCGTTCCCTCTTCCTAGCCTCCCTTCTCAACCAATATCCAGTGTCCAACGTCCAACCTTCAGCTAACCTCATCGCGTCGATTCGTTCCTCTGATGTGTACCAGAAGATACACCCTCGGGCCTCAATCCACCCCGAATGCCCTGATTGTCCTGCCGAAACAACATTGCTGTGCCAGCTATGAGCTGTTCATCCTGAATTTCGTCTTCCTTTTCGTCTTCCAGCTGTCGGTAAAGAATTGGCACGTCGAGATCCATGTTGCTGATGAGGGGACGTGCTGGGACGCGTCAGATGGAGGGTGAGAAAGACACGCTGATGGCTGATGTCAAACAATAAATAGATATAACTCAAGTGCAATCTATTCTGTACGGTGGCTTATGGGAAACCAGATCGTGGTAGATTATTGGAATAAATGGCCTGACGGCATGACTGGCACCGCTCAGATATTCCCCGGAATATTTCTAGCCTTATGGAAAGTCATCCAGTGTTTTCCAACTTTTTGTGGGGAGGATGAGTAAAAGTCGTTGAGCGGCAGTACCGGCTCGTCACATTGTCTTTCCCAATTTGGGGGGGGTTCGGATCAGGTTATCCGATCCAGAGATCTGACACCTCTTGTAGTAGAACACCACCTTTCATTGAATTATTCCATATACAGTAGGGTAGCCTCACCTGAAGCTACGGAAGTAACCACATCACTGCGTTCAGCGGGTCCTTAGACCGGGCAGTTGCCGATGTCGTCCGAGAGACATTTAGATGGGTTGATCCGATGTCTATGTGTGCCTATTTACCTAGACCCTAAGCTGGCTAGACCCGCCGCTTGCCGATGCGGTCCGAAAGCGGTCTATGCCGCACCGTCTATCCACCGAGGCAGTGGTGCCTAGCAATGCCCAGTAACACCCAGCAGCTGCCTACCCACCTAGGCCGGCCTGCTAGGCACACACAAACGACTAGCACGGCCTAGCTGTCTGGGCAGCTTTCAGGCTTAGCAGGGGGCTGAACGCAGTGCATCCTATAAATTGTTCAAGTGGAAGTCTAGCCAACCAAAAAAAAAAGGGAGGTCTAAAACAGCCTTTTAAAAGCATACACAACTTTATTAATTTCCCAAATGCGCTGAGGGAGAGCAGTGGAGGAGACAAACTGTACCGATATCTCCCGGCAATACGGTGATGGGTGGCTGTGGGTGGCTGTGATGACCGGTCCGTCATCTCGCTTCTCACTGTTTTCTTGCTTGCACAACTACGGAGACAGTTGCCAAAGATCTGAACATATAAACACAGTTCCTAGTACTTCTTTTAATTTTCCTGCTATTCAGAATTTTATTCTGTAGATGCCGAAAAAATCCAGAACGTCGAAATTTTTCTAAGTTGTATTGAGTTCTCACGTGATTTCTATTGACCGTTTTCCGTACCATTGCCAAGTTTTCCCAGTCCCTACGTTCGAGGAACCATCATTAACTTTTTTTTTTTTTGATTCAATCTTCAATTAAGACTCCGCTGTCTTGTTCCTTAGCATAGGGCTGGATCCGAGTCTAGTATGTTCAGCCTAATCCAGGATCTTAAGAATTAAGGAAGAGCACGGTGTAGTGGTAGCTTCGGGCCGCTTCTGTGTGTGCATGTATGCAGCTTAGTCATCATCCAGCTTTGTCCTCGACCTTGCGTATACGATCCTCTGCGTAGCGATACCGCGGGATCTCCGGTCTTGAGGCTTCCATCCAACCACTCTGGCCGTCTCCAACGGGTCACCCGCGGGTCCACTCGGAGTGGTACCGTACCCGTACCCCTCAACACCGTACTGTACCATTTCGACCAAAGGTTCAGGTGACGGTGACACCCATTTTTTTTTGATGTGTGCAAAAATCACCTTAAATCAAAAGAAATTTTATCGGCCATCCCGGACATCGAAAATTTCCAAATAGATGAACCTTTGGTCGAAATGGTACAGTACCCCTCAAACCCGCGGGTCTGTAGAGCGCACTGTGAATTCAACTTTTGGACACGATATGGCATCAGGAATGGGATCCTAGCTCACCTTGGGTATATTCCTATATCAATAACATATCCTGTTCATACTGGGGACACGCAGAACACTTATTTCAGTTGCATGCTGTGCAAGGTCCTGGTGAATTAGTCTGTTAGACGTCAGCTATTACCATATATAGTGCATGGGAAAACTTACGTACGGAGACCTGGGTCAGAAAAAAAAGAAAATCGACTTTCTTGAATGCCGTTGCCCATGCCGTTGCCCGTTGCCCAGTCCTCCTCTGATACCCCCTGTACCCGCGGGCCGGGTCACGATATGCGCGGGTTTCCAAAATGGTGTACCGTACCCGTACCCGCCAGACCCTACCTCCCATACCCCTGTACAGACCCGCGACCCGTGCTCTTCCTTATTAATAAGAATATTATGACTGGTTGAGCTAAAATTAAGAATCAAGGTGCTCGGCTGTTTATCCTGAATGTGAAGTATATATTTGACAGGATAACAGTGGCTACAACCAATACACCTGTAGTGAAGCAGTGGTCACGCTCACAGTGGGGTCCGTTGCGTTGCCTTTTTTTCTCCGGGGTCACTCTCACGGGGAGGACCGTTGCCATTAAAACAGCGTGGCATTGGAAAAATAATCAAAAATAATAGCCAGTTTGCGCTGCAGCCATTCAAGCCATCCAGTGGCTTTTTTGCATTGTGCAAACTGGTGGCTAATGGCTGATCGATGACTGATAAAATGAAGTCAATGGAAGTCTTTTCAGGCCAGATTGAGAGGGATTGAATGTTTTTATACATGGTTACCTCAATGAATGACCCCCAACTGCATGAAAGCCCCAAATCCAAAGAAACAAATATTTTTGTGCTCTAATCGGCCTGTAGGCAGCTGTGGAAGGGTCTTAGCATCCAACCATGGTGTTTATGACTCATAAGTGTCTGAATTGCACCAAAAACAAGCATAAGTACCCAAGCCATCATTTTGCGCAATGCAAAACAGCCATCAGATGGCTCGAGTGGCTGCTGCGCAGACTCTCTATTGAGCAATTCTGGGAACAACAAGATTGGTAAACCGTCGCACACTGAAGCAAGCAGACTTGAAGCAGATACAATCTCAACTCGGTACATTGAGCCCAACTACCCGAGTAGTTCAATATCATTCAAGTTTTGAGTTGGTGAAGCCCACGAACCGCTGAAGTTCAGGAACATATGATGAATCTTTCGAGACACGATGTATGAGATGGGTATTTAATTTCTTCTAACTTACACAGTGGGCAAAAGCGCGTTATATACCTCAATCAATCACAACAGGCATCGCCTGTCTGAGCATGGTGTTCGACATGCGACCAATCGCTGCCGACTGAGTCTCGCTGGGTCTGTCGGTCACTTCAGCATTATCATCAACCTTAGCGTCGCCCTTGCCCACTGGCCGTTGAGCTATAGACCAACAAACCTATATTTCACGTCAGTATGGAGAGCATGCATTGCCGGAGTGGAACTTTACCGCTAGGACGGGATCCAGGAACAGGTAATCCGGCACAGAAAATGTGCTCGTAATCCGAATGACCGCGTTCACAGCTTCGCGATGGTGACGGCGAGATTCCGAAAGAAACGGGGCCAGAACGCCAAAGAGCTCCACCATCGCCGTAAGCGCCAATATCATGCACGTCTTCAACATTGGATAGACCGTGCGAAGCTCGGGGATCGTGTAGACCTTGGTCCAGCACGAATTGACGACATTGAGGTGCGCGTGGATGTCTTCGATTAGATCCCAGTAGCCGCGGGACCATTCGGTGGGGAACACGGAGGAGCCTGTCGTTATGTGATTGAGGACTAACCGGGGAGTATTTGGCGGGGAGCTTACTCGATTTTGATTTGTTCCATGCGGAAACCATGAACTGGCTTTCGACGAGGAACATTGCACTTTTCGATCGGAGGAACACTACGTCAGAACAGGTACGATTCTTTCTCTGGGACGAATGTGAGTAGGGAAGACCCCAGGTAGAACAAAACACACTTACAGCCATGCGCGTGAACTTCGAGAAGAGCGCTGCGTTGAGAACCGAGGGAAGCTTGAGAACCAGAGTCCTGATCATGTCAAAGAACATCAACTGCGAGAACGCGGCACGGCCTTCATCTTCAACTCGGTGCGGAGACAAACAGGTCGCATCACCGACTACGCGATGTTCGAGTTGAGGTAGATTCTCCGCGAGACCCAGCGCGACCTCATTCTGTTCAACCACTTCTCCTCCCTTGTAGATGTATGCTTCGAATCCATTGACGTCCCCCTTCCGCACGCAGTAGGTTGCCAGATATACAGACGCCCCCAGCGATGTCACGGGATCGGGCGCAATTTCTGGACCAGCGCTCAAAAACTCGAAGATCAGCTGCAGAGAGACCTGCTCCTCTTCCGCGATAGTCTGGCCCGTGTGGTATACCCATGTATGGTGCTGAAGGTGATTGGTGAGGAGGCAACCTATCAGCTGGCAAATGTTCACCAGCGTCGGGTGTACAACGATGCCGGATTGATCCCTTCGGTAGAGGGTATTCCACTTCGCGGTGCTCAGAGAGAGTCCGTATTGCCAGCCATGGCGCAGGAAACGGCTGCGTCTGCGGAATGGTTATAAAATTCTCAAGGCGGTGGAAGAAAGATACGGACATGCTAAATAGTTCATTCTTGTGATTCATCGTCGGCTGTGGAGCCGGACTGAGAGATACATGAGGGGGTGGAAATAGAAGGGAATGCCGGGTCCTGGGAGAGACCAGATCCCCGAAAGGGTTGCGCTCGCAAAGATTACTGTTTCCCGATGTGGAAACGGTCGAATCCGTTATGACAGGCGCCGGGACAATGTAGCTCATGAAATCAAGGCCGAAATTGGTCGAGTCCGGAGATTCGCAAAGACGATTTTCCGTGAATGGATCCGGTCCTGAATTTATACTGCAGAATGGAGACCAGTATTCGGTAGAGGAGCAGTCGGGATCCGGAAGATTTGACAAAGATGTACTAGGATCTGCAGAGTCCGAGTTCGTGGAATCGTTTTTCGATTGAGCCCGAGCAGGTTTTTGTAATGGCATTGAGCTGGCGGACGGGATTTTGTGCACCCAGAGCATGGCACAGCGCCGTTGCACTTCTAGAGTTACTGTCAGAAAAACGAATATGATGAAATAAAAATTGCAAACTTTTTTTTGCTCCCTGTGGACATGATTCGCTGAGAAAGCCGTGGTCTGGAAGTCAACTCACATACCTGCATCGTACACATGCGGCTGTGAGAGATGCGTGATTAGAAGCAGAAGTCTAAACGAATGCCGCTGACCTCCTTTCGGCAGCCATTCGCATCGGGGCGGAACAGACACCTTCACGCCATATGTGCACGTCGCAGGGCTCCTACTTCTCCTGCACCCGCTGCACGGATTTCTGCCATCACAGCGCTGCAGATTTGGTTAGAAGTGAAGATGTACCTGTCACGATAACGATACACACGATTTTCCGCTGTCGGCATAATGAGCAAGTGCCACGAGGTTTTGAAGTCGGGCTACTAGTAGACATAGTTGGTGGGAGAGCGTCGTGATGCCCCAGAAGTAGGCGTCATGACAAATCGATGAAACCGGAGATTTGCTGAGCTAACCCTATTTGGCCCTGTTGTTTTCACTGTTCACAATTCTTCCGCTTACGTGGGCTTGCTTAGCCCAAAAATGTAAAAAAGGATGCCCCATCTCTGGCAATATATCAGCGCATCAACAGCGCATCAACAGCGCATCACCCGCCACCGCCATCAGATCAGATGATGGCGGCGTTCATTGTTCCAGTTTCCGGAAATTCAATGCAGAATTGCTAATAATCTAAATTGCAGGATACACATGTGCAGGTATGCAGAGATTCATTCTACAAGCAGAGTCCAGTTGATGGTACAAAAGGCATATCCTTGCTGCTCCTGTTTTGACCCTCGAAACGGGTGGGTGTGTGCAAAACCACAGGTCACAGCCACCCGTTTCGAGGGTCAAAAGGTGCAGCAACACTAGAATACCCTATAAGAGCTTAGAAGAACTGAATGTGTTCTTATCCTCTCTTATGGGTGTCAGCCCAGCTCTTATCGTGATCTTATCTTGATCTTATCATGATCTTAAAACGTGATCCGCTTATAAGCCGGAAATCAAATTTGGGACATAAGCCGGGGCTTGAGCCCTAGCTTCCAGGCCGGGCCGCACCCTGGGCACTTTGTCTTCTTTCCCTGCTATCGTTCTCCTTGATACGCTCTTATTTGGCGTAGCCTTCACGTGAACCTTGGAATTCTGACCATAGATATTCAGCCACTCATTTATTCGACGCAATATGATCCCCAGATCCGCACATCCACCCGATCTCCTACCCACCGCGATCGATGCAGACGCCGCCGTCGTCTACAACTACCACCGCATGGACATGCCCCTCCTCCACTGCGACGCCATCTTCGCTCTCTGCAGCCTCGACCTGCGCGTCGCCGCGCACGCCGCCCAGCTCTACCTCAACGGGTACGGCGATCTCCTCATCTTCTCCGGCGGCTCCAGTACGATGACTGCGGGCCGTTTCCCTGGATTTTCCTCAGAAGCCGCTGCCTTTGCGGCTGTGGCACGCGACATGGGTGTGCCCGATTCGGCGCTGCTGCTCGAGGAGCGTTCGACCAATACCGGCGAGAACGTTCGCCTCACGCATGCCCTACTGGCCTCGCGCGGTGGGGTAAGCAGGATGCCGTGCACGTTCCTGCTCGTACAGAAACCATACATGGAGCGCAGGACGTGGGCGACTTTTGCAGCGCAGTGGCCAGGTGGGGGCAGGGGTGTCGAAGGATCCGGGGGTGCGACGTTCTGCGTGACGAGCCCGCAGCTCCAATGGTCTCACTATCCGGACACGGACAACCCACGCGACCTCGTCATCAATCTTATGGTTGGCGACTTGGTGCGCATCCGGGACTATCCCGCCAGAGGGTTCCAGGTAGCGCAGGAAATCCCCCAAGAGGTCTGGGCGGCGGCCGAGCGGCTCATTGCGGCGGGGTATGACGCTCACTTACCGCAGTCTTAACGGCTCTTTAAGTTTTGGGCACTGTTTTTGGGATCCTCCGCCGTTTCTTCAGCTTGGTTTTGTATGCATTAGAAACGTAAGGTAATAAACAATGAGCTTGGTATCATTCACGCGATAGAGATAGAGCCCAATAGGAAATTATCCCGACAGAAATCTGTGTAGTGCTTGACATATCGAATTCAACATCAGGTTCCCACCCGGCCTGCGCTCCATCTCCCTGACTCGTTTTCTGGATCTGTCTTTGGTCGTGTAAACATTCCAGACCGATCTCGCTTCCGCCACCACTTGTATTGTCAAGCCCTGAGTGCGTTTACCTTACGTGCTGCCTGTGTGCAACTATTGTTCGTTAAGCTACAATACTCGGACGTGCGGCCGATTCAGTCGCACTGGGTGTGTAGTGCCGTGGCATTAGTACCTCGTAGTGTAGGAGAGAATAAAATATATTCATTGTCCCATATCGTGCACCGGGAATAAGCAGCAATACCCACATCAATAATACAATTTAGGGACATGCGGGCGAGCTCTCTGGTAGAACACGCCATCTATGTAGCTCTACTGAGCTCTACAGCTCTACGGCTCTACGGCTCTATGATGATCTATCATAGAGGGGGACTGTGCTATGGCCTCGACGGCTCTACAGGTCTCTATGTGGTACTATGTGGCAGTGTGTTGTTTTCCAGATGTGCTGCCGTTCTGAAATGAAGTGGAAACAGGGAGCGCCGCTTGTCCCTCTGTCACCGCGTCAATTTTTAACACCAATCAATCACTATCGGGGCTATGTACCCTTTAGATCACCCAAAGCCTCATTATAATTTTTCCCCAGGTGATTTCTCAGAGCCGGACTCTTCTGCAGTGACAATCGCATTTGCGCCATCGCGAGCTGCACCTCTGCTATCGCGATATTTGATCGCTCGATGTGGTTATCTAGGGTGAGACTCAGACGCTCCATCGTGGCGTGGAGCGACTGGTACTCCTCATTCGAAGCAGATGGCAGACTGCTGTTGCTGCGATCTCGTCCTACGACAGAACACATTTCTCAACCACCAATCTCGCCGATCGCAGTCAGAACGTCGTACCGTCAATGAATCCTTGCTTCTCCGAGCCACTGCCCACCAGTGAATATGCCCGTAAAACTTGTACGTTGGCGACTGAATCATCTACACCAAAGGTAAGTAGCCGTTTAATTACAACGACATGGAGCGATATTCACCTGTTTGGGTAGAGTCAGGTCGGGCAAAAGCCCCAGCAACGATGTGGAATAAACTCCACAGTGTGGAGAGCATGGCGAAGGTCGAGACGAAAACACTGGTGATAGCTGATCCCAAAGGCTTTAGCCGGGGAACAGGGCGAAGGTAGAACATAACTGGGACACGATCACTATTATTGAACGCTCGGACGCTCTCCTGCCATTCCGACACCAGGCTTTGATCTGAGCTAGATAAGGGCGAGAGGCCACCAAGCCGATTGAAGCCGCCGGGCACGAGGGAAATACTGCGGTTGTACATCTCTGGGAAGGCGTATATCTGATTTTCAAGGATGACTCCCAGCTCCATGCGAACCGTGTGATATAGGGCCTGGAGGGTGTTCTGAAACATTGTATTCAAGCTTGAAAACGATGTCCTTATCGCCTGGTTTGAACTGAATTTCACTGGGCACCTGGGCAAATATGTCGGTCGTGTTTGGGTGCCACGTTGGATCTGTTTCATTGCTTTGAATTCCGACATAAATTTGAGTCGCAAGGAAACGAGCTGGACGAAGTCGGCATGGGGACTGGTTTGGGGAGAGAGTTCCTGCCGAGGGATCTTTGTCGCAGTCGCAACATGGTTGAACCGTGACACCCAAGCTGCTGATTTTGTCCCCGTTCAAAGTTGGAGTGCCTGCTATCCTGTAATCCATCTTCGGCTAGGTAGGGAGCACAGTTGAAGTTCAACGATGGCGTACCAAACAATCAGACCAAAGACCTAAATACAACTATGAGGTCTTTTCCCGATTTTATAAACCTATTCTCACCAAGTCGAAGGCAAAGCCGTTAAGATCCTGCTGTGCTGCCCTCGTACCCCAAGGAAATGGACACAACATTTGCGCCCACTTTCCACTCCAAGTCAATGTGAACAAAGTTGGAATGTGACACGTTATCGCGACCTGCGGCCCGAATAAAGAAACAATACTCTTAGAATAATGGTAGAGGTGCTCACCGTCAGCTCTAAACTGGAATCACTAACTGCGTAATTGGCAGTCATGTTTGTCTAACAGCATATCAGAAGCGGGAGACGCAGTGGCAATCCATGCTTACAACATCACACCCCTGGGACGTAGGATTATTGGAGTACGAGAACGACGAAACGGGCTGTGTCTTATCGACCACGTCGAATGCCTCGGCAATCGTAAATTTGAATACCGAATTGTTTAGCTGCATTGTATCTCCAACTCTGAGCATCTGTGGGGCGAAGCTGTCTGTCGGATTTTGGAGTATCTCCGGAATCATACGACTAAGAGGGAGAGGAGACGATGTGTCATTGGGCCGGTACGTTGCTTCCTGTATGATAGTGTACGCAGACAGCGGGACTGTGGACCTCTTAGCATATTACTACCGCTGGCCAGATTAGGAATACATACCATTCAAAGCTGGTGAGAAATGCAGTGAGCAAGAGAAAGAGGCACAGAACCACGGGCGTTGTCCATCTCCACGGATAAGCTGATCCCAAAGCCCGACGTCAATGAAAGAACATAAAATTGCTGAGAGTGCCCACGACGCTGAGGACTGTAACCCACTCGATACGACCCAATCTCTCTGAAAAGATTCCGGAAGGGAGCCATGGGAAGAGGGCTCGGCGTCAGTGTGAAACTCGATACTTGGCGTCCTTATTAAAGCGCCAACTGAATTCGACCAGATCTGGATAGTGTGGAGCGCTTGTCAATCTGGAAATCTCCGGGGGAACGCGATGCTTGTCGCGACGTCTGTGATGAAATGCAATTTGGGATGCAGCAATGCCGTCGGCGTCCAGGGTTCCTGGCTAATTCCAACCCTGGTGATTTGGACCAGCATCTCCACATCAGACACGTTTAGAAAGCCATTATCCCATTAAAGGTACGACAGCGGAATTCCCCGCCATGAAATTAATCCTTGGTTGCCGGACTTAGGAACCAGGTCTGTTTGGTGCCTTTGTCCGTTGACTGTGCTACAAAATCATGGATCTCATCTTTGCATCCCGCAACTTCTTGTCAGAACATGTAAACTGACCGCATCTAAAATCCTGGCCACCCAAAAAAAGCTGCAGCTCTGCGCCTTGTCCAATTCAAACTACAAGCAGTAAATTAAGCAATGGGGTGGCGGAAAATTCGAGGAGACGATCACATTCTAAATCTGATTGGAGTTCAATCTTTACATAATGTGAGTGTAATTATTTTTTCCTGTTGGAAGAGTGTACACTTCTGAAGAGGGACAGAGCTATTTTGCCGGTGGAGGAAGCAAGGGTGCCCGGAGGACTTCTGTATTTGATGGTTGACTTAACATAGTTAACATCTTACAAAGCCAACACCGCCGCAAGCGCCGTCAAACCGAGGCCACAAATCCTCGCGTCGATTCCGTTCGTTTCGGCGGCGCTGGCGGCGGGGAAAATACCATCGGCGGAATTTTTGGGAAGGACAGCCTCACTTGTGGTTAATGAGGCAACAATCGTGGGAGGGACAGAAGAGGTGATCGCGGAGGGTGAGGGGGAGGTGTCGGCGGTCGATGTTGGGGAGAGGAAGGCGTCACTCCGAGTCGGTGAACCCACTTTCGTGGCAGCGACAAAAGAAGAGGACGAGGAGAGGGATTCGGGGGTTGTGAGGGAATGTTTCGGAACGGGTCCTGTGCTGATTGGTTCAGCCACGGGAATGGACACTGCGGATGAGAAGCTGTTAGGAGCCCAGGTGATAGTAAAAGAAGAGATGAAGGGATGTAGGGAGGCAATACAGCAGTGATTATAGGAAAGCAAGGACAGAGACGTTGAACTTGCACAAGGAGGAAGAAGGCACGACAGAGTAGAGCGTAATTTAACGTGACTGGTCCACATACCAGCTACACACTTTGACTCCTACAGACTGAGCGCGGCGCGTATCTCGGAGGCGTGGCACCCGCCGTCGAGACACGACGTGATTTTAGCTTCGAAATCTGTATCTGTGCAGATGCACGGAAGGTTGGATCTGCTGGGGCCGGTCAGCTGAGGCGAGTTTGAAGAGAAGGGCCACAGAGAGCGCACGGGATACGGCAGCTGGATTGGGAGGCGGCGGTGGTGATGCACCCGGACGCGCAGGGGGAAAGGCCAGCCTCGGGGCGTTGGCCCCCCTCGAAGAGAACGGCATCGCTTTTGGCAACAAGTACAAGAACGGCGAAGACACCCTTGAGGCTGGTGTGCATCGTAAAGGTTTTTCGGGAGTCAGGCACACAAGGGAGCCACATATTTATGGCGTGAAATTTTTAGAAACAGCGTTGAACGCGCATTGATGGAGCTGTACTCGCTGGCAAGTTAGGTTCACGGTAAAGACTGGGTCCGGCAGATCTGGATGGAAAACATGGGAGGTGAGATTAGAGGTGCAAAACCAAGCGGAACAGCCTCAAGTTTAAAGCATCTCGGCTTCGCTGAACCGGGAATCGCCACCCTTGAGCGGGATAACGAAATGATGCACTGCCAGGGGCTAGTCCTACTTCGATGCCGAATTAAATATAGCGACCGTAGCTCCTGGGAGAAGGCCGCAAATACACTTTTCTGCTTGTGCATTCGTAGCATCGATCTGATCTAGACTGATGGTGTGAACGGTCAAGTTGCGTGTACATCAGGAATGCATAGAAAATGTCTGTTGAACATAAGTAGCCCATACACTGACAGTATCAGATCTGACCCGAAACTTCTACTGTCGGTACAGCCTGTCAGACGTGCCTTCGAAAACCGTTTCTGCCAACGAGATGACCAAATGTGAAGAAGAAATCTGGCAGAGGGCTCCAGGCCAAGAAGTCTTGGCCTTCTATCTTAGGATATGGGACAACCACTCTGCCGTAGAGCATCAGAACTGCGCAGCGAGCAGTGAGAAGATAAAAAAGAACAAGAGGAACGACAAGCGTGGAGTGAGAGCAATAAGCGGGTCCAGTACGATGGCGTCGCGGAAAAGGTGCGGCGCGTGAAGACGAGACACGCAATAAGGAGGCAGGGAGAGCGGGGTTTCAAGTGGAATCCAGAGGGTCGCCCAAGCAAGCGAGAGAAATGGAGCATCATGGAGCATCCCTAATTTTGCTATCGAGGCGAGAGGAAAGAGAGGGTACGTCATGTGTGTGGCGCTGTTGGGTACTCCTCGCCCCCTTTCTGTCCTCTTCCGAGGTCTTCGACGTCTCGGACACTCGTCGCAAGACCTTGCGGGCTCGGGATGTTATTGGCGCTCCATTGATACTGTACTATTACAATCAAATCGACAGGGGGAGTGATGCGTGACCCGAATTTCCGATTTGACAATTTGACAACTTGGCAGGTCTTGGGATAATTTTGTGAATCGTGCTAACTGCTTTGCCAGATCCTGAGTACGTGGAAAATGACGAGCCTGGTAGTGATGGCGAAGACAATATCGATCAGGAGAGAGCATCCAGCCCGCTGGGATCAATTCTCCAGAGACAAATCTGATGCAGTGATTGAACCGCGTAAAATTCTCCAGAGACAAAATTGACGCAGTGATGAAGCCGCTTAGAATTCTCCAGAGACAAAAGTGATGCAAGCGGCGGCGGGCCAGAGACAAATTTGATGGCCATAGACAAGCTATTCAAGTAGGCTACTCTGTCTCGGAGAGTCTAAACCGGTCCGTGTGTCCCTAGAATGCGTAGTAGAGCTCCTCAAGTTACTTAAACGTCTGTTAAAGAACTTGAACATTATCCCTGCCTGCGGCGGCACGGTCTGATGGCACGTAATTTTGACTATGGCTCGGTAGCCAGCCCACCGCCATACAGCTTGAATGAGCGGTACATGAATATTCCTCAGACCTCAGCCTGTGGAATTATGGTTTCAGTGCACAAATTATCCCGATATTGCAAAATAGAATAGCATTCTGACTACCCAGAATCTGTCGGAATCCAGAGACAGATGGGTTATTGATGCCCTAGTCCGAACGTCTCTGGAGAATATTTTGATCATCATTTTTCTCTGGTTTTGTCTCAGATAGTCTCTCCCCCAGCAGGCTGGAACTCCTGGATCAGGACGACGAGGATGTGCCCGAGAAGTCCCGCAGTCGTTCAAAGGCAGTCAAGACCAGTCGTGCAGACATCACTGATTCACAGCAGAACGCAAGACTGAACTTCTCAGAAGGGTACTCTCGAAGTGACTGGCGACAAGCGGAAGGGTCTCAGAAGGCCAAGTAAGTCGCAGAATTCTCTCTTGAATCCAGTAATGACCAGTACCAGCAGGGGCGACAAGAAGAAGAAGAAAGGTGGCAAGAAAGCCGGGCTCGCCAAACGCACCGCATCGTCGGCGTCGGGTAAATCCAGCCAACTGGCTGTTGACGACGACGACGACGATCATATGATGCGGCCGGGAGGTCCAGCGCTCGACGACAATCCCAATGAGTGCATTGAATTGCAGAAGAAGAAACGAGGCAAGCCGAGTGAGGCAAGTCTGTGTCTTATGTCATCCTCTGCCACTTGAGTTTGATCTTGCCATGACTGGCAAAGTCGGACATAATCAAGGTTACCGCCCCCGCGAAGCCGCTCACCTTGAAGACCCTTTTCAAAGGCCGCAAGAAATGGATCACCGAAGATCTCCACACCGGTACTGCCCGGCAATTCAAGGACGACGTCGTATCATTTGTGCACAATCTGCTGGGTATCCAGCTCAATCCCTGGGAGCCCTTGAGCGACGACCAAGTCCAAGGGATTCTAGATGGCCTTCGTGGCGTGGACATTGCAGGTCAAAGAGCATACGTCCCCGTTCCATTGGAAACAATGGAGTGATGGTGTCCTCAAGGACGTGGATAGACACTCCCTGATTCAATATTGTACTGATCCGCTCTGTCAAGGGCCTCTTTGAGGGAGAGCTCATTGTATACACATTCACCGCTCATCTCACAGCGATCTCCTGCATCTCTCCTAGGTACTCCACGCATCCAACCCCCCCGCCTCCCATCGGCGCGTTGATCCTTTGCATTCAAGCGGTGCGCCGTCCTTGCTACATTGCGTTATGTATTCTAATCATACATAATAAATAGGCCGAACGTGCCCTTCGGGCGTGGTCTACTGGCACACAAGTTTTGTTGAACAAGGTGAGCAACCACTCTTCGAAGGATAATTGGGGCGACACGACAAAGGAGCGCAACGGCAAACATGTGAAGGACCGGTGTGCCACAAAGTACGTCGACACGATCATCCGTGCTTTCAACGACGCGCAATGGGCAGCGATCCACGACACAGCCGGACAGTGGGTGGAGAAGAAGAAGAAGATGGGTTCTAGCCGCAGCTCCTCGATGGGTGTGGACATGCCGGGGATCACCTCAGATGAAGACGATCACTTTGTGCTCAAGGCCGATACCTCCGGCACTCCCATTGGTACACTTGTTTCATCTCGTGCACTACTATATCTGACCTCAAAGCAGCTCCAGGCTCAGAGCCTGCCGCTGCGTAGCATATATTTCAAGGCTGGGGCAATGCCCATTATTAACGTGTACGAACACGAGTACGATACATCAGTCCACGCAATATTAAATAAAATTATTTATAAATATGGTTCTTGAAATGGTCTTGAGTGCGTCTTGAAGTACATCTTGAAGTAGGAGGTGCTGGTGCCTCCACAAGATGACAACGTCTTATGAGTCTTGATGGAGATTGAATGTCTTGTCCAAGAATAGGGGATTTACTTTGACAAGACGTGCCAATGTCTTGATCAAATTTTGAGCTTATGCGTCTTGGGAGTCTTGGCCAAAACCTCCAAGACGCGTAAGGCAAATGTACCCTTTTACTGATGAACCTAAAATTTGGGCGTGACAGCGGGAAAAATTCGACAAAATCGACAAAATTTTGGCTGAAATTGAGCTGTTTTGTGAGGGGACACCAATTTTTTGTGTGACGAGCCGCCTGAAAGATTCGACAATTGCTCGGGTGACGGGTGACCAAAGTTCAGCATCGACAGGTACCCGCGTGATGCGCTGTCAATTTGATTGTAATAGTACAGTATGAGATAAAACCCTGTACATGTGGGCGAACGGTCCGTGAAAAGAAATATTAGATTCCGTCCAAGGAGTCATTTTTGAGTACCTACTACCGCTCTCTTCCCTCGACCGGGCATCAGATCCCTCTCTCGATACCAAGACGGCAGCGCGGATTTATCCTCAACGGTATTAATTTATCATGCTTCATTTCAATGAAGAGTAGAAAGATGCTGATATTGCTTATCACGTCGCACTAAGCCGACGCCGCGCACTGTATCAACAGCTTCCAGAAGGAAGGTATGGCAGAGGGAAAAGCTCGATGCCTAACACCCTTAAAAAAGGCCGAGACTAATTTCCGACAAGATCCGGTTCGTGAGGAGCGCCAATAGATCCCTGTAGATCGCCAAAGAGTCCAATTTTGGATGTATTGATGCCACTGGGCCCAAACGAGAGTTTTATCGCAGAACATGGTCTAAGAAAACAGATGAAAACGCCTCAGTCTAGAATGGTTACCCGGACCAGCAAAATGGGTGGATGGCTGGGTGGCTACATGTTATAGACGCAACGCCAGAGCCGCCAGAGCCGTCACGCCGAAGGCGAGAAGGCTCACACTGATTCCGTTGGTGTGAGCCACATTTACTTTTGAGGTGGTCGAGGTGGGCGAGGGAATGTCGGCGTTAGAGGTTTGGGGGAGGAAGACTTCGCTTTCGGTTGGTGCGGCAACAGTCGCGACAGAGGCAGAATTTGCAATGGTGAACGACGGGCGGAAGGAGGGCGTAGAGGAGGAAGGGGTAAGTATTTTGGAGACGAAGGGATTCCGGTGGCTGGAGAAGAGGGGAGGCTGGTGGTTGGGCGTGTTAACCGGAGCAGAGGGGAGGATGGTGCCAGGGGATTCGGTGGGAAGTAGGGGCGCTGTGCCAGTTGCTTCGGCGACGACGGCCGTCGGGACTGACGGGGAGAAGGAGTTAGTAGTGCATATGACACGGAGAAGGAAGAATGCCTTTAATGGGAAGGGGGATAAACGGCGTGAAGACTGAGCAGTGCCGAAGCGCAGAGTGGGACCGACACGTACCATTAACACACTGGGCCGCAAAAAGACTGAGTGCGGCGCGCATCTCGGCGGGGTGGCACGTCTCAAGACACGAGGTAAATTTAGCTTGGAAATTTGTATCTGTGCACATGCACGGAATATTGGACCTGTGCGCACCAGTCAGCTGGAGTAGCTTGTGAAACAGTGAGCGCACTGGATGAGGCAATCGGAGGTGGCCACCGCCGAAATGATGCACTTAGACGCACAGGTGGAAATGGGGGCAGGGGCACCGATGGCGCCGGAGTGAATCCCGAAGTTGGGGCGGGTGACGGTCGGGGGCATCATGATTTGTGGAAGGGAGGACGAATGAGTGGCGCCGCTGCTACCGGCGAGAGAAAGGACAATGAGGAGTGCCATTGTAAAGGCCGTGAGCATCGTAAATGTTGTGTTGGTAGTGGGACGACAAAAGACAGAATATAGGGCGTCTAGAATATTGAACAACCGTTGATGGTCAGCCTCGGCGCCACCTTTCGGATACCGATCGAAATGATTCATTGGTAGGCACCAGCTCCTTGTTTGTCTCTTTGGGCCCGTGAAGAGTTACGTACATTGATGCCAATACCAGTCATGCCACAGACCTGGGAAATGCCGATAAATGTTGGTGGAGCATCAAGAGAATCGAGCACGGCGTGAACGGTTAAATCAGGAATGTATGGGCATTGAGGAAATCCATCTGTCAAGCTCGGAATAAGTAGCCCGTCCAAGACCATGTCTAAGTAGGAAGACCCACCGTCAATACAGCCTGACAGACGGAAGTTGAACTATTTCAGTCAACGGACAGGCTGTGCGGATCCGTGCGCTCGATGTTGAGTTCAGTCTTATTTTAAATCCTTTGCGATTTCTCTTTAGGGCTCCAACCGTTCCCTAGCGTTATTTCCTCCCCCAAAAAAATGGGCCTTCTTTCAGCTGTTCTGTCATCTGAGCGCCCGCTCCACTCATTCAACTTATAATCATTTTCACATCAGCGCATCAGCCCCGGCCCGTCTAACGCCAACAACGCCAAACAAACAATCTCGACCACCATGATGGACTCGCCCAACACACGTCCAACGACGTCCACTCCGCCCCCCGCTGGTCTTACAGCATCTAATGTCGGCACCACTGACGTTTGGCCCTCCTGGAGTCCTTCGGAATTGACACATCTTTGCGTATCCTCAATCCACGGGAAAAGGTTCCGGTTCGTGTAACCGCCGAAGGAGCTGCGCAAGGTACTGGCGGCGTCGCCTGCGCGTGAGTCTTTCCTCCTTCCCTTTTCAAACCCGATACGCGTCATTCTTCTACTCGATACGGAATATCATTCTTATGCTGATCATTTGTCTCGCAGGCCCCACCAACCGCGTGCTGCATCTCTAGATGATCAGCTCCGCGCAGGTCAAGCGGGAGGTGCCATTCCCCCCTTCTTCACCTTTTTTCTTCCTGCCCATCCACCTGCATCCCATCTTCTCCTAGCCCTCCATCCCTCCTTTTACCTTCGCCTATTTTTACTTTTTTTCATGTTCTCGTTTCCGTTCTTCCGCTTTTACGCATCTCTTTCGCTTTCGCGTCTCACCTCTTTCGCTTCTGCGTAGCTCCGCGCGCGTGCCTTCCCCTCTCTTGCTCCGTACCTCCTCCTTCATGCGCACCGTCCGCCCTTCCACCAGCCGCGCTACTCTGAGTCCCGTCCGCGCCGCCCGCCCAACTCCTTCGTCCCTTTGCGTGCCATCGTCCCAATGCATCCTCTTTTCTCATTCTCCCTCCGTTCTTCCAGCTCCCGCACCTACTAACACCCCAACTTCTCCCACAGGAAGAAGACACATCGCTCCCTCCACCTACCGTCGGCGCGCACGATGACCACGAAGACGACGCCGCCGCCGCCGACCAAGAGCAAGATGATTATGTCCCAGAAGCCCCACGAAGTGGTGCGTCGCATCTCTTATCTCTCTTGCTCTCTCTTGCTTTCTTCTCGCTTTTGTCTGTGCTTTTTCCTCGCGCTCTTGTTGCGGGTGGACGTCTCGAGGTTCTGTCTTTCGCCTGCCGGGGTCCTGCGCGGCGGCGCAGCGAGCTTCGCCTTTGCTGGACCTGTCGTCTTTCGCCCCCTGCGCGCGCAGACGGCGTAGCATGGCAGCACAGCCCGTTACGCCCGTTCGCTTCGACTCCGCCCCTTCCCTCACGCGCATGCCGGTGCGGTAGCGATACCCCGCGTTGCGGGTATCTGCTGCTCGTGTCCTCTGCGGGCAGCGCAGCGTTCGTGACTCGCATTTCGTCTTGCGTTGTTGGCGCTCCCTTCCCTCACTCGCGCCGCTAGTGGGGCTGCGGACCCCCCGCGCACGCTGGTGTGGTTTTGGAACAACGCGCGCGCGCGTCTGCGCACCTTCGTGCCCAGTACTTCGTTCCGCGCGCGGCTGGCCTGGGCAGGCGACGTCATTCTTTCCTCCGGGTATGGGTGCGGAACGACACGATGCTATTTTTTTACGGGACGACACGGTGCTCTTCTTCCTCGACCCAGCGTCACCACACAGCTTCATTGTCTCCTAGCGTGCCTCCCCGAACTCATTGTCTACGTTTCCTTCTTTCCTTCTCTTTTTGCGAATCAACCCCGCACTACTATTTCCTATTATGCCCATTTTCGGTCTATCCCTTCTCTTGTTTCTTCCGTCTTACCTCCATACTCAGCGTGCTCATCCTGTACCCTCACAGACGCCGAACACAACAACGCAGAAGATGCAGAAGACGCCGAAACCAGTGCCGCGCGACTTCGGGGCGGCGCGTGATTGGGCTCCGACGGCAGATGATGGTGATGATGAGGTGTGTTTTTCCCGCCTTCCTTCGTCTTTCCGCTTGTCTTACTGCCGTGTGTCCTCTGGACCTGCTCAACTACTTATTCACGCCCGCGTACTGTTTCTCCCCTTCGTTCTCCCCGTTCTCTTTCGCCTCGTCCTGTTCCGATCGATCTGTGCCTATCTATTTTGTTCCAGAATGACCAGTCATAAATACCGGAAAATAATAGTGGTATTAAAGGCATATGGTACAATCCAGCTACGAAGCTCGCCTGCAATTGAAGAGTAGCCACCAGCGTATCCAGTTATGAGGGCGCGAGGAGACGAACCCCGGACTGCCCTCGATAATATTATGCTGGCGGTCCCGGTCACCACAAACGGCGGTGGAACCCACCACGTCCTCGGACCTCGGTGTGTGAAATAAATTGACGGGAAGCAATACGTATACAAAGATCTGGGGATCTACCAAAGCGATGGAGGTTTTGCCTTTGACTGTAGACTGGGGGCGGGGTGTATAATCATTTTTGCATCGATTTAAATCAAACGGTTGCGTGGCCCCTACGCAAGCCCGATTTCTCTATTTCTCTATCAGAAGCCCACGATAGCGAGACCACTTCGAGATGAACAAAAATGGTCGCTTCCAGCTGAATAAATTACCACTTGTAATTAATACTATACTCCTAAGTTAAGAATTTAACAGTACAGTTGCCAGGGTCATAACACATAGGCGATTTTCGCTCAAAATGCTATGCATTATGAGATTTATGCATTATCAAGAGCATTTTGACTGGTAATAAATCAGTCGGTGGACTGCATAGCTGCCCAAAATCCAATGCATTATGAAAAATGACTTATGCATTATGACCCTGGCAACTGTACTTCGCGACATGAGAAAATATCAAACACGAGAATCTCCTGGGGTTGCCATAGAGCCACTTGGAATCCCAAGTCAATGTCCTCCGGCGGGAATGTATTCAACCTTGGTGGTACTTGTCTGGAAAGCATCTCCGTGTCATAACTGGCCGTTGGTAGTCCAGGATCGACATGCTCGTATTCATCGACGACCTCTTTGCCCTCGTCGTCCAAAGTCGATGAAACACTTCCAGAGGAAGGCCACGACTCCCGCAGAATCTGAGCCGGGAGATCCCCCCTCCCTATACAGCGCGGGAAAGTCTTCATTTATATTCTGGTTGAGCCTCTTTCGCTGAGGAAGGTGCAGAAAGCCCAAGGCTGACATGGGCCGCTTTCCTGAACTCAACGGATGAGCGATGACAGCGTCGTTGTTTGGTAATCACAAAACATGAAATAAAAAATATTTGCGCCGAAAAAGAATATGAATATGCCGTCCAACGATGTCCACAGACCACCGAGTGTAGAAAAGCCCAGCAATGCCGGTGTATCGGTGTATTCGTGAGTCATTTTGTCAGGCCATATGGGGAACCGTTGAATAAATACCAATGTGGTACGAAAGTCCCCAGTTGTCGGAGGAATGGGTCCTGCTGAACTCCGACAACCTCAGCAACGAGCAATGTACGAAAGTTCTGTTAGATAATCATTATCATGGTGCAATCACGGAGTTAGCATAGACAGCTTGTCGAAACTGAGTCCCACAGGTACGATGAGTACTTGGGGAAAGGTGTTCTGGAGGACCAGGCGATGTTACTCAGGACATTGGACCCAGGTCGAAGAGTCACAGTGGTGTCGCCTTGCCCTAGCTGCACAAAACACCCTTAACGGCGTAGGGGTGTGGGGGGGGGGGCGGGGGCGGGCTTGACCACCCGTCTCGGATCCCAGTCGATGACGATAGTGAGGTCGAAAATCTGCAAGCCGAATCAGATAAAAAGCGTCACAGAGTTTAACGTTCAGCATTTTGTCGAATGACTTCATAACTAAGTTGTAAGCCGATAACCAGGAAGCCGAGACGCAGCTTTTTCTGAATTGATACCGTGCTGGAAGGGGATAAAAGAAAGAAATTTCCTTGTTGAAACTTTTCCAAGCTTGATTCCGGGCTGATCGTTCTGATTGAAAGTTAAGGCATTCTGGCAGCACATACAAGGTTGACCGTTTCCTTACATTTCAAGGTATAAGAGACTCTAGCTTGGTTACTCTGCTGACTCCTGACCAATGACAAGAGTCGGAGGTTCCGCTCAGCCGAGCTTTGCCGGGCCACCTATTCATCGCGGCGACATCGGCATGGCGATGACATCACGCCGAGGGTACGATGGTTGTCGGCGCAGGATCTGGTTTCGAATATAAGAAAGCCACACCTATCATCAATCCACCTTCTCTGCGCGACTCAAACAACAATGGGAAACCTTCTGCCAACTCTCTTCCGTCGCACTTCATTTCTGAACGCGACATACCGGATCTCTCAGGAAAGGTATGCCAATCGTCTCGTCTGTACCATATTTTCAACGCGTTAACGGGCTCGCAGACTAGTCCTCGTTATTGGCGGAAACGTCTAGGATAGGATACGAAACGGTGAAGCAACTGCTTGCCAAGAATGCCAAAGTCTATCTGGCTGCACGCTCAGCGGAGAAAGCCGCTAACGCAATCAATGGCCTGGAGGAGGCAACTAAGAAGAGGGCCATTTTCATTCCCCTTGATCTGGCAGACCTACATAGCGTGCGTCGAGCGGCAGAGGCTTTCCTCGCGCAAGAGAAGCGGGCTGGACATTCTTTTCAACAATGGGTATGATTCTCAATTTTCGACATCACGAAATACCGACAGTTGTTCTTAGAGGTGTCATGAGCTGTCCTTATGCTCACGCCACAAAACCACGACCTGCGTATGTTTCTGTTACGCATCTCAACCAACTGCCTTTTTATACCTGTACAGAGTTCGGTACCAACGTCATCGGCCACTACTTCCTGACTGAGCTTTTGGTACGTGCATTCTTCATAGTTACTTCGCAGAAACTAAAAGATCTTGTACGCAGATCCCTGCCCTCACCGCATCCTACAACGAGACCCAGGTCCCCGCTCGCGTCATAAACACGTCTTCCATCGGCCACCAGATGGCGCCAAATGCGGGCATTGAGCTGGAGAGTCTAAACGGCGGGCCCTCACGCGACGCATGGCTGGAGAAGAATGGTAGCTCCATGGCCCCTGGTGTTCCTCTCGGTTACTCCTCTTCATTCTCCTGTTGAACGCCGAGCTTTACGATTTTAGGGCGACTATACGGCGAGAGTAAGCTAGGCAACATCCTCGTATTCAATTACTTTGCGCGCGTGCACTCCGAAGTGCTTGTCTCGACGGCGCTGCACCCGGGGGTATACGCAGCGAACTGACTAGGTGCGTATAAATTTACTCTCACCTGGTCTATATGTCTGAGCTCCTTAGTTAATAACGCGCAGACATCAGCCGGGCTGGCTACAGTGGATCTCAGACCTCTTCATGTACCCCGTATCGTAAGTCCCTGTTCACACTATTCATCCGCAGAGAAGTAACCACTGGGTGTGCCTTCTTGTTAGGATGGGTGCATACACACAGCTCTGGGCCGGCACTGTCACGACGCCGGCGCAGATCACTGGCGAGGTACACAACGCGTCTTGCAACCACTCATCACATCCCTCCCTAATACTGACTTATGAAATCTACTCCAGTACCTAATACCGTGGGCGAAGGTCGGGAAAGCGTCCGAAAGGGCGTCGGACACGAAGCTGGAAGCGCAGGTAATTGCCTACATCAAGGAGCAGATTAAGGGGTTCTAGAGACATAGCTAACGGGTCTGAGATATATATATACCTGCTTTTTTAAAATAGAGGTTCATAATCATGAAACAATAATGTTATATCAAGCCCTCGAGTCAGGTGGCCAAGAGGCACCGAGATTTCCCACTGCCGGGATCCATGCATCTTTCGAACAAAAAAAGGCTTTGGTTTCTTGATTCCTACTCATCCTCTGAATCGATCCTCCCCCCTCTCGCACACTTATTGGCTGACGCAAAGCGGCCGCTACCTTATCCCCCTCGGGATAGCCACCGACTCCGTACATCAAGGGGAAGTAAAGTAAGTACGCTTATTTATTTTCGAGGGACGAGTGCATGTCCTATCTTGTGTACTATAATGCACACGCCCTTTTAATAGAACATTGAACGGAAAGCCGACTCCCAATATATGCTTCCAGAGCCTCTGTCTACGTACCGTAACATGGTTTCTTCAGGTATTCCTTGCCATTGTTGTATCTCATTCCGAGCGCGCTGGCCTCGGTGGAAGTACATAAGGATCCTTCAAGCCAGTGCCATCCTCCTGCTTCACCCGAAACTCCCCTGAATACTTATACGGCGTTGAGTTTCTTATAAGTACCCGAGTCTGCTTCCGCCTCTGACGATGTATGTAATAATACCTCCAATTCGCGAGTGCACTACACTCGAATGTAAACTCCAAGGAGAAAATATAGTCAGATAATAATAAAGTGTAATGGAAGCGGTGATCGGTGGGCATTGGGTTGACCGATATTGAAATATGGACTGCGCGTCGGGGGTGGGAGTAAATGTCGGCGCAGGAAGGAACGTAGACGGCACCTCGAGCTTGGCCCTCGATAATAAACTCTGGAAATGTCAGTCATGCCGGTCACAAGAACTTTTGATCATGAAAGTCAACCGTGAGTTCGGAGTTGAACCACGTCCCTACTAAGCCCGTGCCCGAGCTCGGGCACACAAACCGCTCCAGAAGCGCAGCACCCACGACAAAAATAACATACATCCTCTCATTCGTACCTTCTTATAAAATAGAATACGGACGCTTTCAATAAATAGAACACGGGCCCTGAATAAATAGCACACAGGCGGCCACACACACACTTTCGAGAGCCCCCGCACATTCTCTCACCCATAATACCTTCGCAAAGCAGCCTACCAACAGTTCGATAAAAACCCACCGCCCCATGTACCTCGACGTCCCGATCCACTCAAAGTCTGGGCGCATATCGCTCGTTCCCCCGACAGAAGAAGATGACGCCGCCGTCGCCGCCCTACGCTCCCTCCCCGAGACGCGCCGCTTCCTGCGCTTCATGCCGCACGTCTGCTCCGTCGAGGACGCGCGCGCCCGCCGTCGCGCGCTCGCCGAGGAAAAATGTCGCGTGGACTTCAATATCCACGCGACCGACGCGTATCTCCAGGCGCACTCCAGAGAGCACGTACCGAAGCTCGTGGGCATGACATGGATCTACCGGCGCACAGACGACCAGCCGTACGGCACGCACGCATGCGAGGTCAGCGTAATCGTGCACCCGGCGTACTTCCGTGGCGGGATGGCGACGGATGCGCTGTACACCGTTCTGGAGTATGTGTTCGAAATGCAGCGGTGCGCGCGCGTGGCGTTCCACACGGCGGTGGATAATAAGGTTATACGCGGCTGGATAGAGCGCGTGGGGGGGCGGCTGGAGGGGATTGAGCGGTGGGGATGGAGGGACGTGGCGAAGGAAGGAAATGGGGAGGGGGAAGGGTATACGGATGTGTGTTTGTATAGTATTCTGGATGTCGAGTGGAGGGGCGGGGGGCGGGAGAGGGTGGAGAGTGGTGGGGTGGTGCTTCCCAACTCGCGCATGTAGTTGAATTAGTGGTGAAGGAGAGTCTCTGAAGGTATATGTGGGGTTGGCTGCGTTTACATAACTGATGTCATTATAAAACAAATATTCTAAGAATCCCAACCTAAGAAACAAAAGCTGCGAAGTGTGTCCCTTATACACTCGAGTCTCGACTCACCAGACCTAACTCCTTCTCCGATGGACTGCTGGCCTTTTCGTGGAGGAGAAACCCGGGGTGCGCGGCGTTCATCGTAAAAATAGCGAGTGTGACCATGGCACCGTCAAGAACGTTGAAGTACAACTCAGTGTGAATAATGCGACCCGTCCAGCCATCGGTGAGCTCGATGGTTCGATAGACGGAACTAGTGAAATTTATCTCATAGGTAAATAACTGAGGTTGAACATACAGTCACGTACCGGATGAAGAGACAGGTGGTGGAGAAAACGAGGCCGCCAATCATGATCTTGAGGCGGGAGTCATGTCCCCACGGGAGCCTGGGACACCGCGGACGGGACTGTACATGAAGTAGCGTCTGAAGAAATCCCCGGCGAGAGACGAGTAGACAACGATCGCGGCTAGCGGGGCGTGAGTATGCGAAGTGAGGAATGTATGTGGCCGGTGCTCACCAAACTGAAAGACAATGCCTGGAATAATATATTATTGTACAATTCGAGGCGTTGTGAGCTCGAAACATACCTCCGAGCATGACGTTCGCGCCGACATTTGCTGCCGGGGGACTATTTGCGCTGGAAGCCATGCCGCCGCCGACGCCCTGCACGGTCAGTGCGACAAAGTCCTGAAGTTGTGGTTAGATGTATGTCACATTGATGAGGAATAGCGCGTACGCATGTCAGAAATATTATCGTGTCTGTGTGGGTGGTGAGCGCATGTTAACCGAATGCACAATGCAGACGTACACCACTTGGGCGTGAGCCACGAGTAGGATGTGCCGAGGCGCTGGACGATGTGTGCCAGGACGATAAAGTTGACCGCCAAGAGAGGAGTAGGAGAGATCATGGTCGTCGTAATTCTATGGAAAGTAATTAGAAGCAGAAGACTGAGGATCGTTGGGATGGCCTACTGCATTAGATACGCGGTCTTGGATTGGGGATCAGAGAAGGACCATAATCTCGCTCCCCACCCAATTAGTTCTCCGAATCCACAGGCACTGAAAAGGTGCGTCAACTCGATATTTCCACAGGCTCTTGGCATGATCAGGACGCACCACGCGGTAGGAAAGAGCCACCAGGTACGGAAGTAAGTGGCTTGTCCGAGATGAAGAACTGCCGGAAGGTAAGAGGCGGGCCGAAATTTCCAGGAAGAGGTTTACTAGTGCTGAGTCCGTAGAGTACTAGAAACACAATGGCAACCTTTTGGTCGGGGATGTATCCATATCGTTGTTTATCGGCAGCAGCGGCGCAAGCCGCCACAGCTGCAGCCTGAGAGACAGAATCTCTCGCAGCCAATTGCGACAGGGTTTCTAAGATGATATTCTCAGTTCGGTGGCGCAGTGGGGAGAGAAAATAGCGGCAGACCGAATATGTGAGTCATGAGATGAGAAAAATAAAGGGGAGCTCAGAAGAAAAGAAGAAGCTCGGAAGAAATGAACAGGAGGAGCCTGGAAGAACTGAATAGGAGCCTGAAATTGGAGATGAATGGTCGCAACACAAGAACTTTTCAACAAATACATGCGGATTACCGGAGATGATGACCGAACCATCACCCCGTAAAGAGCATTGCAAGCGCCCGGAGGCATTGCCCATAAATGGCATTAATATGCGCCATCAACGTCATGAGGCTGACTCTTCATCGTTCTCAAGACCCATCCCTGCCAGGAGGCACTTCTGCGGCAACGAGGATAGCTAGAAAGAAGAAAAAGGACAACGATCCTTACAGTCCGTGGTCGTGCGTTGTTGTGGTTCGTTGATCGTGGCCTGCGGCGAAGTTTTGTCGGAAGCATGTAGGCATGTACATCCGGAGATTTGCCCAGCTGCGGGCAGCCCAGCGGCGGAAGCAAAAGGCAGGATGGACGTTCGACGTGGCAAAAACCGAACAGCATTTCTGATCCGCAACGGCCATCAGTGATTACCTCGCTATCATCCGAAATCTTCGAACATCTTCGTCTCATCTTCTTCTCATCCATCTTGCGTCCATCCCACCATCGTCCTCTCGGTTTGGGTTATCTGAGCTAGGTTCGCCAATTTCGAGGTTCTCTCATCTTCCTACTCGCATCGCAATCTCGACATCTACAGGAACAGGAACGTCACCGTTCGGTTTCCTTGTTGCTCATAGAAATAAATAGGTGACAGATATAAACCCAGATGCGCCACGGGACACGGCAGCACTCAACCTTCGGCGCGTGACTGCTGCGTAAATGTTACAGATCTACGCCGCACTCTCCCGACAACCAAATGTCTCCCTTGCTGCCCGCCAATTTGAGCTCCCACCTAGCTCTCCCGCCATATGCCCCTGCCTGCGAAGATGCGCCCTCCTATTCGCCGCAACCAGCGGATGACGAGCGCCTCATTGACCAAACGCCTTCTTCTCGTCCGCGCGTGCCGACTGGCACCTACATGAAGACATCCGGACGCGATACGTCGGATCGTTCGACGCGGGAATCGTCAAAGTCCAGGCACGTTTCCGGTTCTTTCTTCAGCTTAAGAGTTGACGGAATTCATTACTTATTGCATCCACGAATTAGGACTTCATCGTGTTGGACGTCTGGCCCTCCAACGGCGCGCGTGCCATTTCGGCTTTCGCGTGGCGTGACGCTTGTGACGGATTCGTGGGTGGATAGTACGGCGTCGCAGAGCGAGATGGGTAGACAGCAAGGATTATAATATATATACTTGAGGGAGGACGAAGTGCACGTCGTACGTCTGTGAGTCGCAGTAACGGGATCAAACTAGCCGTCGGAATTTAGTCCTTCAGAGTCCTTAGTAAAAGTATCTACCTCGAAACTCTCAAATTTAGCCCGAAAAAACTCACTGAGCAATTCTACACCGCCATTTGTCTGGCACGTTGCCGCCAGCTGTACATGACATGTTTGCAACATGTCGATTTAAGCTGGCCACCAGTTGCTTGCAGGTGGATTCCAGGTTGAGGAGCCTATGGCCTCTGTGGCCAGGTAAGTGTGACCACCAGCTGGAGGTGGAATGTTGCGCCCACCTGCAGGCACAGATAGAGATATAGGGGCGTGGATATGCTTCCTCTTAATTTGTGCTCGGGACGCGTCAGGATTGCTGCAATCAAACTGCATTGAAAGCTACATAATACAAGCAAGACTCGCTCATCGGAAAATATGGAATGTACTGGCTTGCAGCGCTGATAGCGAGCAGCTGCGACAGCTCGAGAACGCAAGGCGGAACTAATAACACACTAGTCATTGTTCGGTAGAACAGGATGACGAAGCAGACGTACTTGGATGCAGGAAAAAACAAAGCCAGCGCCGTGGACTTTGCAAGCCTGTTGTGAAAATGATGGTCAGAAAATTGTACAAAATGCAGTCATAACACACCTTTGCACACACACATGGCCGGGTAGTAGATACGTGAAGGGTGTGGATTGAAGGAAGATTCGAAAATTTAGTGGCGTGTGGCAAAGAGGCGCGAACACCGCGCTAAAGGAAGGCAAAGAGCCACAAACGACCAAAAGCGCGACGTAACACGGAGCGCAAGTAGACGGGAGAGCCAGGAGAGATAGATCTTCCAGTAAAAACATAAATAGATGCTTGGGACCTTTGGTTGCGCTTGAGAGTGCAATTGGTCTAGGACCTGAGGAGTTGAGGAAGCAAGGTCGCTTGACGAACACTTGGGGTTGAAAGTGACACAGCCACGAAGAAGTGCAGACATTCGCTTGGCTGGGGAAAAAAGTAGCCACATACGGCCAGAATACGACGCAGCGCAGGAGATGGTACCAGTGAAACGGCGGACCACATTGAGAATGATGACTTGGGCAGAAAAACCCAGGAGATGAAGATTCTGTGCTTGAGCATCTCGGTTGCAAATCCGCTTGTAAGGGCTTGAAAGTCATTGAGGAGGCTGAAAGGAATACTTGAAGACGGCGAGATGGAGGATATGTCTATCCATGGCTTGAGGTTGCGGGGATGGGGAGAGTGAGCTAGAGGCTTGTTGAGAAATGCGACTCCCGGGAGTCCGCGCCATCTTCGTCACTTCGTTACTTCACTTAGGATCGCGAAAGTTCGTCACTTTGATGGGATTCTGTGAAATTTCGTGAGTTCGAGGAAATTTCGGCGAATAGCGGTTAGGGTTAGTGGTTAGTGTTAGGGTAAGGTATATGGATGAAAAACATGCCCAGGCCTTGTGTGAAGCAACAGTGATGGCCGATGTCCCGGGTACTTGAACATGCTGAGTTGAAACTACGAACTTTCACAGAAACCAGCCAATGTGACGAACTTTCACACATTCCCATCAAAGTCACGAACTTTCGCGGTCCTAAGCGAAGTAACGAAGTGACGAAGGTGGGTACGACCCGACTCCCGGGCAGAAAGGGTACCCTCGCAGACGCAGGAGGAGATGGGAGAGGGAAGAAAGAAGACGAGTGACCAACATTGTCGTTTGTGCACGTGTCACCGTTGGACCCGATCGGACTTGTTCGGCGATTGGCCTTCCTGCGCTTGAATCTTTCGGCGCTCATGCTTTGGCTCATGCAGTTTATTCTCTCGGAGCCAGGAAAATAACAGCTCAATGACCACCCTCTGCTCCAGGCTAGTCCTGATCCTGGCCTGTTACGAAAAGGCGCTAGCTCATGGACAAGGATCAACACGACGATTTGACGACGAATGGAGCTGGCGGGCGTATCACTTGCAAGGGACAAATGAATGCAGCGGAGGAAGCTGACTGAATCTGAGGCAGTCGATGAAGCTGAGGCGGTCGATGCTAGTTTTTCCATCATCACGAAAGGACCTTGAGTCTTAAACAGCGGAAAAAGCGGCAACCCCGACTCCGAAGTGACAATTTTTCAGAGGGCGGCGCCAGCGAAGCCGCGAGTTTTCCTATTAGGCATGTATAAATTAATCGGAAATTATTGGTACGTTGAAAGCAGCTGGTGCAGGAACATGGCTGATACCTGCCTGGCTAGCTCAAGGCCAGCTGTGAGACTACCTGAACCTTGCAGCTGGCAGCCACATCACTACCACCTGCGTGCACCTTTTTCCACACATGCTCACAACCTGAGTCGGCCAGTCCGCCGGGAACGTTTCGGCACTTTGGCGGTGTAGGAACAACAAGATTGGTAAACAGTCGCACACTGAAGCAAGCAGACTTGAAGCAGACACAATTTCAACTCTCGGTACATTGAGCCCAACTACCGGAGTAGTTCAATATCATTCAAGTTCTGAGTTGGTGAAGCCCACGAACCGCTGAAGTTCAGGAACATATGCCGAATCTTTCGAGACACGATGCATGAGATGGGTATTTAAATTTCTTCTAACTTACACAGTGGGAAAGGAGCGTTATACCTCAATCACAAAAGGCATCACCTGTTTGAGCATGGTGTTCGACATGCGACCAATCGCTGCCGACTGGGTCTCAGTGGGTCTGTCGGCCACTTCAGCATTATCAACCTTAGCGTCGCCCATGCCCACTGGTCGCTGAGCTATAGACCAACAAACCTATATTTCGTGTCAGTATGGAGAGCATGCGTTGCCGGAGTGGAATTTTTACCACTAGGACGGGATCCAGGTACAGGTAATCCGGCGCAGAAAATGTGCTCATGATCCGAATGACCGCGTTCACAGCTTCGCGATGGTGACGGCGGGATTCCGAAAGAAACGGGGCCAGAACGCCAAAGAGCTCCACCATCGCCGTAAGCGCCAATATCATGCACGTCTTCAACGTTGGATAGACCGTGCGGAACTCGGGGATCGTGTAGACCTTGGTCCAGCACGAATTGATGACATTGAGGTGCATGTGGATGTCTTCGATTAGATCCCAGTAGCCGCGGGACCACTCGGTGGGGAACACGGAGGAGCCTGTCATTGTGTGATTGGAGACTAGCCGGGGAGTATTTGGCGGGGAGCTTACTCGATTTTGATTTGTTCCATGCGGAAACCATGAACTGGCTTTCGACGAGGAACATTGCGCTTTTCGATCGGAGGAACACCACGTCCGTACAGGTACGATTCTTTCTCTGGAACGAATGTGAGTAGGGAAGACCCCAGGTAGAACAAAACACACTTACAGCCATGCGCGTGAACTTCGAGAAGAGCGCTGTGTTGAGAACCGAGGGAAGCTTGAGAACCAGAGTCCTGATCATGTCAAAGAACATCAACTGCGAGAACGCGGCACGGCCTTCATCTTCAACTCGGTGCGGAGACGAATAGGTCGCATCACCGACTACGCGATGTTCGAGTTGAGGTTGATTCTCTGCGAGACCCAGCGCGACCTCATTCTGTTCAACCACTTCTCCTCCCTTGTAGATGTATGCTTCAAATCCATTGACGTCCCCCTTCCGCACGCAGTAGGTTGCCAGATATACATACGCCCCCAGAGATGTCACGGGATTTGGCGCAATTCCTAGACCAGCGTTGAAAAACTTGAAGATCAGAGAGACCTGCTCCTCTTCCATGATAGTCTGGCCCATATGGGATGCCCATGTATAGTGCCGAAGGTGGTCGGTGAGGAGGCAGCCTATCAGCTGGCACCTGTTCACCACCGTGGGGTGTACAACGATGCCGGATTGATCCCCTCGGTAGAGGGTATTCCACTTCGCGGTGCTCAGAGAGACTCTGTATTGCCAGCCATGGTGCAGGAAACGGTTGCGTCTGCGGAATGGTTATAAAATTTTCAAGGCGGTGGAAGATACGGACATGCTAAATAGCTCGTTCTTGTGATTCATTGTCGGCTGCGGAGCCGATATATGAGGGGGCGGAAATAGAAGGGAATGCCGGGACCTGGGAGGGACCAGATCTCCGAAAGGGTTGCGCTCGCGAAGATTACTGTTTCCCGACGTGGAAACGGTCGAATCCGTTATGACAGGCGCCGGGACAATGTAGCCCATGAAATCAAGGTCGAAATTGGTCGAGTCCGGAGATTCGCAAAGACGACTTTCCGTGAATGGATCCAGTCCTGAATTTATGCTGCAGAATGGGGACCAGTATTCGGTAGAAGAGCAGTCGGGATCCGGAAGATTCGACAAAGATGTACTAGGATCTGCGGAGTCCGAGTTCGTGGAATCGTATTTCGATTGAGCCGGAGCAGGTTTTCTGTAATGGCATTGAGCTGGCGGACGGGATTTTGTGCACCCAGAGCATGGCACAGCGCCGTTGCACTTCTAGAGTTACTGTCAGAAAAACGAATATGATAAAATAAAAATTGCAAACTTTTTTTTGCTCCCTGTGGACATGATTCGCTGAGAAAGCCGTAGTCTGGAAGTCAACTAACATACCTGCATCGTAAACATGCGGCTGTGAGAGATGCGTGTTTAGGGGCAGAAGTCTGTAAACGAATTCCGCTGACCTCCTTTCGGCAGCCATTCGCATCGGGGCGGAACAGACACCTTCACGCCATATGTGCACGTCGCAGGGGTCCTACTTCTCCTGCACCCACCGCACGGATTTTCGCCATCGCAGCGCTGCAGATTTTGGTTAAAAGTGAAGATGTACATGTCACGATAACGATACAGACGATTTTCCGCTGTCGACATAATGAGCAAGTGCCACGAGGTTTTGAAGTCGGGTTAGACATAGTTGGTGAGTTTACTGCGACGGAGAACGTCGTGGGGATGACATGATGCCCCAGAAGTAGGCGCCATGACAAACCGATGAAACCGGCTGAGTCAAATGGCGAAAAGTTCGTAACGTACTAACGGCGTGCGCGACTGACTAAACGGCAGGCGAGCCTAAGTAGAAGCGAGCAAAATCGCAAGACTTGTCCCTGAAAGTACTCTCTGGGAAGCAAAATGTCGGAGTATTGAGCGAGTCTCAGGAGGGGCGGCAGTAACAGACGCCTATTTGGCCCTGTTGTTCTCACAATTCTTCCGCTTACGTGGGCTTGCTTACAATCCGAGCACCCTAAAAATGTAAAAGCTTACTGCTCTCTGCGGCGAAAACAAGTAGCGAAAAAGTAGGCCGGACCGGCATAAATTTATTCTTGGAACTTCTACGAGACTGTACAACTTTGAAAACATTGGGGACCTCCTTATGTAAATCTGCTTCGAAAAAATAGCCAAAAGGTTGGCTATCGGCACATCAACAGCGCATCAACAGCGCATCACCCGCCACCGCGATCAGATCAGATGATGGCGGCGTTCATTGTTCAAGTTTCCGGAAATCCAATGCAGAATCAAGGGGTGTCGAAACCAAAACCTCTGGACGTGACTACCGAAAATCTCGTTGCCAGGACCCCGGATACCAGAACCACCACCACCACCCGGCTAAAGGCTCGGTCCGATGTTCCGCATCCATATGCAGCTGTATCGGCTCATTCCGGCACTGAGGCAGCACGTGCGAGATGAAAAAATATGAAGCGCGTACGCGTTGTGTATACTTGTTATGCCAATGATCATTGGTCATCACATCCGGCATGGCGCAGCTTGGGGCATTATGTTCGAACGAATGGTCAAATGAGCGAGTTTTTTTTATACAATTGATATATCAATTCACTAGGACATTTTTGCCTCTTGAATACCACCCAAAATTATACAGCATCGAGAGATATGAGGAGATATGCGAAAACCTCAGGAATTGATGGGGAAAACCTGTTTTCCCAGGACCCCGGATACCAGATAGCATACCACACGGTTATAGTCATGGTCCATCATTCAACTTTTAGACACCCCTTGTGCAGAATTGCTAATAATCTAAATTGCAGGATACACATGTGCAGGTATGCAGAGATTCATTCTACAAGCAGAGTCCAGTTAATGGTACAAAAGGCGCAGCAACGCCTATAAGAGCTTAGAAAAACTGAATGTGTTCTTATCCTCTCTTATGGGTGGTTCAGAGTCCGACCCCCAGCTCTTATCGTGGTCTTATCTTGATCTTATCATGATCTTAAAACGTGATCCGCTTATAAGCCGGAAATCAAATTTGGGACATAAGCCGGGCTTGAGCCCTAGCTTCCAGGCCGGGCCGCGCCCTGGGCGCTTTGTCTTCTTTCCCTGCTATCGTTCTCCTTGATACGCTCTTATTTGGCGTAGCCTTCACGTGAACCTGGAATTCTGACCATAGATATTCAGCCACTCATTTATTCGACGCAATATGATCCCCAGATCCGCACATCCACCCGATCTCCTACCCACCGCGATCGATGCAGACGCCGCCGTCGTCTACAACTACCACCGCATGGACATGCCCCTCCTCCACTGCGACGCCATCTTTGCCCTCTGCAGCCTCGACCTACGCGTCGCCACGCACGCCGCCCAGCTCTACCTCAACGGGTACGGCGATCTCCTCATCTTCTCCGGCGGCTCCAGTACGATGACTGCGGGCCGTTTCCCTGGGTTTTCCTCAGAAGCCGCTGCCTTTGCGGCTGTGGCACGCGACATGGGTGTGCCCGATTCGGCGCTGCTGCTCGAGGAGCGTTCGACCAATACCGGCGAGAACGTTCGCTTCACACATGCCCTACTGGCCTCGCGCGGTGGGGTAAGCAGGATGCCGCGCACGTTCCTGCTCGTACAGAAACCATACATGGAGCGCAGGACGTGGGCGACTTTTGCAGCGCAGTGGCCAGGTGGGGGCAGGGGTGTCGAAGGATCCGGGGGTGCGACGTTCTGGGTGACGAGCCCGCAGCTCCAATGGTCTCACTATCCGGACACGGACAACCCACGCGACCTCGTCATCAATCTTATGGTTGGCGACTTGGTACGCATCCGGGACTATCCCGCCAGAGGGTTCCAGGTAGCGCAGGAAATCCCCCAAAACGTCTGGGCGGCGGCCGAGCGGCTCATTGCGGCGGGGTATGACGCTCACTTGCCGCAGTCTTAACGGCTCTTCAAGTTTTGGGCACTATTTTTGGGATCCTCCGCCGTTTCTTCAGCTTGGTTTTGTATGCATTAGAAACGAAGGCAATAAACAATGAGCTTGGTATCATTCACGCGATGGAGATAGAGCCCCATAGGAAATTATCCCGACAGAAATCTGTGTAATGCTTGACGTATCGAATTGAACATCAGGTTCCCACCCGGCCTGCGCTCCATCTCCCTGACTCGTTTTCTGGATCTGTCTTTGGTCGTGCAAACATTCCAGACAGATCTCGCTTCCGCCACCACTTGTATTGTCGAGCTCTGAGTGCGTTTACCTTACGTGCTGCCTGTGTGCAACTATTGTTCGTTAAGCTACAATACTCGGACGTGCGGCCGATTCAGTCGCACTGGGTGTGTAGTGCCGTGGGCATAGTATCTCGTAGTGTAGGAGAGAATAAAATATATTCATTGTCCCATATCGTGCACCGGGAATAAGCAGCAATACCCACATCAGTAATACAATTTAGGGACATCCGGGCGAGCTCTCTGATAATAGAACACGCCATCTATGTAGCTCTACTGAGCTCTACAGCTCTACGGATCTACGGCTCTATGATGATCTATCATGGAGGGGACTGTGCTATGGCCTCCACGGCTCTACAGGTCTCTATGTGGTACTATGTGGCGGTGTGTTGTTTTCCAGATGTGCTGCCGTTCTGAAATGAAGTGGAAACAGGGAGCGCCTCTTGTCCCTCTGTCGCCGCGTCAATTTTTAACACCAATCAATCACCATCGGGGCTACCCTGGAGATCACCCAAAGCCCTATTATAATTTTCCCCCGCGTGATTTCTCAGAACCACATTCTTCTGCAGTGACAATCGCATTTGTGCCACCGCGAGCTGCACCTCTCCCATCGCGATATTTGATCGCTCGATGTGGTTATCTAGGGTGAGACTCAGACGCTCCATCGTGGCGTAGAGCGACTGATACTCCTCATTCGAAGCAGATGGCAGGCTGCTGTTGCTGCGATCTCGTCCTACGACAGAACATATTTCTCGGCCACCAATCTCACCGATCGCAGTCAGAACGTCGTACCGTCAATGAATCCTTGCTTCTCCGAGCCACTGCCCACCAGTGAATATGCCCGTAAAACTTGTACGTTGGCGACTGAATCATCTACACCAAAGGTAAGTAGCTGTTTAATTACAACGATATGGAGCGATATTCACCTGTTTGGGTCGAGTCAGGTCGGGCAAAAGCCTCAGCAACGATGTGGAATAAACTCCACAGTGTGGAGAGCATGGCGAAGGTCGAGACGAAAACACTGGTGATAGCTGATCCCAAAGGCCTTAGCCGGGGAACAGGGCGAAGGTAGGAACATAACTGGGACACGATCAGTATTATTGAACGCTCGGACACTCTCCTGCCATTCCGACACCAGGCTTTAATCTGAGCTAGATAAGGGCGAAGAGGCCACCAAGCCGATTGAAGCCGCCGGGCACGAGGGAAATACTGCGGTTGTACATCTCTGGGAAGGCGTATATCTGATTTTCAAGGATGACTCCCAGCTCCATTCGAACCGTGTGGTATAGGGCCTGGAGGGTGTTCTGAAACATTGTATTCAAGCTTGAAAACGATGCCTTATCGCCTGGTTTGAACTGAATTTCACTGGGCACCTGGGCAAATATGTCCGTCGTGTTTGGGTTCCACGTTGGATCTGTTTCATTGCTTTGAATTCCGACGTAAATTTGAGTCGCAAGGAAACGAGCCGGACGAAGTCGGCATGGGGACTGGCTTGGGGAGAGACTTTCTGCCGAGAGGATCTTTGTCGCAGTCACAACATGGTTGAACCGTGACACGCAAGCTGCTGATTTTGTCCCCGTTCAAAGTTGGAGTACCTGCTATCCTGTAATCCATCTTCGGTAGGTAGGGAGCACAGTTGAAGTTCAACGATGGCGTACCAAACAATCAGACCAAAGACCTGAATACAACTATGAGGTCTTTTCCCGATTTTATAAACCTATTCTCACCAAATCGAAGGCAAGGCCGTTAAGATCCTGCTGTGCTGGACTCGTACCCCAAGGAAATGGAGACGACATTTGCGCCCACTTTCCACTCCAAGTCAATGTGAACAAAGTTGGAATGTGACACGTTATCGCGACCTGCGGCCCGAATAAAGAAACAATACTCTTAGAACAATGGTAGAGGTGCTCACCGTCAGCTCTAAACTGGAATCACTAACTGCGTAATCGGCAGTCATGTTTGTCTAACAACATATCAGAAGCGGGAGACGAGGTGGCAATCCATGCTTACAACATCGCACCCCTGGGACGTAGGATTATTGGAGTACGAGAACGACGAAACGGGCTGTGTCTTATCGACCACGTCGAATGCCTCGGCAATCGTAAATTTGAATACCGAATTGTTTAGCTGCATTGTATCTCCAACTCTGAGCATCTGCGGGGCAAAGCTGTCTGTCGGGTTTTGGAGTATCTCCGGAATCATACGACTGAGAGGGAGAGGAGACAATGTGTCATTGGGCCGGTACGTTGCTTCCTGTATGATAGTGTACGCAGACAGCGGGACTGTGGACCTCTTAGCATATTACCGCTGGCCAGATTAGGACATACGTACCGTTAAAAGCGGTGAGAAATGCAGTGAGCAAGAGAAAGACGCACAGAACCACGGGCGTTGTCCACCTCCACGGGTAAGCTGATCCCAAAGCCCGACGTCAATGGAAGAACGTAAAATTGCTGAGAGTGCCCACGACGCTGAGGACTGTAACCCACTCGATACGATCCAATCTCTCTGAAAAGATTCCAGTAAGGGAGCCATGGGAAGAGGGCTCGGCGTCAGTGTGAAACTCGATACTTGGCGTTCTTATTAAAGCGCCAACTGAGTTCGACCAGATCTGGATGGCGTGGAGCCCTTGTCGATCTGGAAATCCCCGGGGGAACGCGATGCTTGTCGCGACGTCTGTGATGAACGCAATTTGGGATGTAGTTGGGCGCCGGCGCCTTTTTGAGTAGACTCGTAACAGTCCCTACGTTGAGTAACTAGACAGCGGAGTGTGATACAAGTGATTTGAAGTTGATCCGATGAAAACTGAGAAAGAAAGAAAAAATGCGGTAGGAGTTACTCGAACGTAGGGACTGGGAGAACTTAGTACGGAAATAGCCCATTAGAAATTCCACGTGACGATTCAATCTGACTTAGAAAAATTTCGCAGTTTGGATTTTCTGATTTGCACAAAATAACATTCCGAGTTGTGGAAAAGTTTCTGGAACCATTAAAAGTTGTGTCAAAGCATTCAGATCCATGCAAAATGTCTCTGTGGTAGCGCAAAAAAGAAAACGGTGCGCGGCGGTACCACGGACCGGTCCTCACAGCCACCGCACAGCTTCAGAACGGTAGATGCCGGTCTAGTTTGTCTCTTCCATTGCTCCTCTTCAACACATTCCAGAGGGTTGAAACATGTTGTGTGCACTCTGAAGAGGTTGATTTGGACTTCACTGCCTTGTACTTAGCCATATTCTCACTTGGAAGACATATGAGATGCAGATATTCCCTCAACTGCATTTGAGGTTGGCCTGTTGTAGATGGAAGAATTCAATGAAGGAGAAAACTCCAACCTACAAAGGTGCATACCTAAATCATAACAATCTCCGAAAATATTTTTTATCGCCTACATTTTGACTCTTGGAAGCTTGACATCAAAGTACCCAAATGGGACTGTTTTATTTCCTGTGCGGTGAAATGCGGAATTGAAACAGATTAGACCACACGAGAGGTGTATTTAAAAACCTCTGCAACTTTTCTACAACTCAGAATTTCATTCTGATGAGCTGAAAAATCCAAATGGCGAAAATTTTCTAAGTCAGATTGAATCGTCACGTGGAACTTCTAATGGCCATTTTCCGTATTAAGTTCTCCCAGTCTCTACGTTCGAGCATTGTTACTCCGCTTTTTTTTTTCTCACTCAATTTTAACTCAATCAATTTAATTCTTTTTGCATAACACTCGGGTATATATTTGCTCAACGTAGAGACTGGTTCCGAGTCTACTTTTTGAGTTGCTTAAGTGGTTTACGGCTTATTGCGTGCTTTTGTGGGATTCGGCCGGGCCGGTTGGGGGTTGCCCCCAGACTCCCTACGCTGCGCTGGGCTGCCACTGCGCGGGGCTTCTACCCGCGGTACTGCCGCTGCGCTAGGCCTATTTCGCTCGACGTTAACTGCGTGGGGGTGTAGCGGGGCTTAAAACTATTCATGTGCCGATGTCACTACCGCTGTCAAAACGTGTGAATGTGCTACATCTTGCATTCACACTGGAAATTTGATCAAATCATTTGAGCCGACATTGAGTGCTAAATAGTTAGTTTGGGTACAACACTGAAACCATTGGTTTGAGAAGCAGCTTAGGCAGCGCTGAAACCAATTTGTTACCATTTCAAGTAACATCAATCCTATTGTTTCGGAGACATCCGGCCGAAACGGTGGCCGAAACGTATGCTTTTGGCCCAAACATTCAGTTTCAGAGCTCTCGAAACTAACGGTTTCAGCCTTGCCAATACCTGGGTCTAAACTTACCATTTCGCACTCCTTTCCCTCTCAGTGGATTCCACCTGATTTCCAGTGTGATTGATATCAGGCCAATTTTTACGGTATGTGCCACATCTCATGAGAATGTGCCGCCATCAAATAAATGTGCCGCACCAAAGCCGGCGTCCGAACTGACGTCATCATGGGTACCATCTCCACCTGTGCGGCGGTGGCCACCTCCGAGTCCTAGTGTTGCCACGAGGCGATCCGAGTCGAGTCGAGGTGGCCAACTCGTATCAACTCGATGTTACCGAGTTGACACGAGTTAGAAGTCGAGTTGGGATCGAGTTGCATCACGTGTGATCCTATTTTTCATGAATGTCCTTCCTCCTCCCCACATAAAATACAAAATTCAGTGGGATCGCTTCCTTTATACCTTTTGACGATCCTTTTTTTTTTTTTTTTTTTGTTGCTGAAGTGAATGCAATATTTCTTGTCTTTTCTCGTGGAGGCATGACAGCATTTGTCGTTGTTATGAGGCCAAGAAGTCCCAGGACTGACACTCAGAAAATTTGATGCGCAATTGTTTTCCTTTCTTTTGAGAAGAAAATGGACTACAAAAAGCAAAATAAAAATTGACCTCTGCAACTGTGGTGAGATAGGTGTTTTATTGAGACCGTTAAAGGCTTGGAATAGTGTAGTATTCAAATTTCCGTTAATTGTGGCAGTGTTCCCTTCACCAACTCGGTAGTTGCAACTGCATCGGCTCGGCAGACCGAGTTGCCCAATTCGGTCGCCGATCCGAGTTACAAGTCGAGTTCAACTCAACTCGGCGGTAACACTACCTCCGACTGCTGCGCCTTGCGGTGCGATCTTTGTTTCGCAAGCTATTCCAGCTGACTGGTGCACACAGGTCCAATATTCCGTGCATGTGCACAGACACAAATTTCCAAGCTAAATTTACGTCGTGTCTCGAGACGTGCCACCCCGCTCAAGGTTTTCGGAAATAGCTGTAAAACCTTTTATTAATATCCACGGTCTATTATAAGCCATTGCTAAGCTCGGCTAAGAGGATCTTCTTATATCCGGAAAGATAAATTTGGGACATTTATTATTGCTCACTCCACGCTTGTCGTTCCCCTTGTTCTTTTTTATCTTCTCACTGCCCGCTGCGCCATTCTGATGCTCTACGGCAGAGATAGAAAGTCAAGGGAGCCCTCTGCCAGATTTCCTCTTCACATTTGGTCATCTCGTTGGCAGAAAAGGTTTTCGAAGGCACGTCTCACATGCTGTATTGACAGTAGAAGTTTCGGGTCAGATCTGACACTGTCAGTGTATGGGCTACTAATGTTCAACACACATATCTTCTATGCATTCCTGATATACACGCAACTTGTGCATTCGTAGCATCAACCGGATCTAGGTTGATGCTACGAATGCACAAGCCCCTGGCAGTGCATCATTTCGTTATCCCGCTCATGGGTGGCGATTCCCGGTTCAAAGAAGCCTAGATGCTTTAAACTTGAAGCTGTTCCGCTTGGTTTTGCACCTCTAATCTCACCTCCCATGTTTTCCACCCAGATCTGCCGGACCCAGTCATTACCCTGAACTTATTTCCGCGGGTGCCCAACTTTCCAGCGAGTACAGCTCCATCAATGTGTGTTCAACGCTGTTTCTAAAAATTTCACGCCTTAGATATGTGGCTGCCTTGTGTGTCTGACTCCCGAAAAACCTTTACGATGCACACGAGCCTCAAGGGTGTCTTCGTCGTTCTTGTACTTGTTGCGAAAAGCGATGCCTGGACCGGCGGCGCCTCCGCCCCAGCTGGCCTTTCCCCCTGTGCGTCCGGGTGCGTCGCCGCCGCCGCCTCCCAATCCAGCTGCCGTATCCCGTGCGCTCTCTGTGGCCCTTCTCTCCAAACTCGCCTCAGCTGACCGGCCCCACAGATCCAACCTTCCGTGTATCTGCACAGATACAGATTTCGAAGCTAAAATCACGTCGTGTCTCGACGGCGAGTGCCATGCCTCCGAGATAGGCGCAGCGCTCAATCTGTTGGGGTCACAATGTGTAGCTGGTATGTGAACCAGACCCGTTTAAAGTTTAAATTCCGCTCTACTCTGTCGTGCCTTCTTCCTCCTTGAGCCATTTCAACGTCTGTCCTTTGCTTTCCTATAATCAATGCTGTATTGCCTCCTACATCTCTTCATCTCTTCTTTTACTATCACCTGGGCTCCTAACAGCTTCTCATCCACAGTGTCCATTCCCGTGGCTAAACCAATCAGCACAAGACCCATTCCGAAAAATTCCCTCACAGCTGCCAAATCCCTCTCCTCGTCCTCTTCTGTTGCTGCCACGATAGTGAGTTCACCGACTCGGAGTGACGCCGTCCTCTCCCTTACATCGGCCGCCGACACCTCCCCCTCACCCTCCGCGATCACCTCTTCTGTCCCTCCCACGATTGTTGCCTCATTAACCACAAATGAGGCTGTCCTTCCTAAAAATTCCGCTGATGGCATTTTTCCCGCCGCCAGTGCCGCCAAAATGAACGGAATCGACGCGAGGATTTGTGGCTTCGGTTCGACGGTGCTCGCGGCGGTGTTGGCTTTTGGGATGGACGAGATGTAATGCACACATTTATTTGATGGCGGCACATTCTCATGAGATGCGGCACATACCGTAAAAATTGGCCTGATATCAATCACACCCAGGACAGAGTTATTTCAACCTATGTAGAATGGTGGGGTAAAAGTGTACATATTTATAAGCATTTTCAAATATATAAAAAGATCTACTTTTATTTTAAATGAAAAAGTATAAAAAAACCGTAACTTTTCGTGACACTTTCAGCAATTAAGAAAATGTTTACTATCATTAATGCATGAAAAGCCTGCTGAAAGGACACCTTTCAGCAGGCCTTTCAACAAAGGAATAAAGGCTGGATTTTCGTTGTACCTGAAAATGCTGCGAAAAGAACACTTTTTCATGCTCCTTTGAGGTACAAAGAAAAGAAAGCCTTTGTAATTTTTGGTAAGTCACGCTGAAAGGAAAACTTTCAGTATGACCCCCAGGTGCATCCTGAGGTGCACCCCAAGGTGTACCCACGGGTGTACCTTCTCTGACCTCACCGCGACCTTAGAATAAAATAATGGTTGATTTATTTATGTAATACAGTCCTTAACTGGGAAGCGAAACACTCAAGCGAAATGGCCGTTTTTGGTACCGCGGCGACCGATATTCAATGATATTTTTTTCCTAATCGATGTATCTCGTCACAGGCTACATAACCATAAAAAAGGCTGAAAGGATTGGTGCAGTTGTGGTGGAGAACGAGATTGTTATTTCTGACAAGCCAATTTGGCCTATACACGTAGAAGCAAAACACTAGCAAACAGACCCAAACTTGCCTTTCTTTCACGCTTCCTGACCATAGAACACGACTCTGGCTGTCAGATGGTCCGTCCTGCAGGCTCCAAAGGTCAAAAGAAGGCAGCAGCAACCCAGGAACACCGTTACTTAGTTTGGTTGAAGCACACAAAGCCAGCTACGACATCGCTGGAAAGAAATTTGGCATCCCTGCGTCCACCATATACCACTGCCGATGCGACAGAAAGGAAATGCAGGCAGCTCATGAACCTGAACAGAGTCTACATACTGCCGAGGAAGATTGTTGACTGGCTTCGCGAGCTTGACTACTGGGGCCTCCATTTACAGCGCAGTTTGGTGATCAATCGCGCCTGCCCAATTATGTCTGTAGAAATCTCAAGTTCATTTTGCTTAAGTGAATGCAGCCATGGTGTGAAACTGGCGAGTACGTGCCATGAGACCGCAATTTCTGTCAACTGTGATTCAAATTTGCCAATTTTGGTGTAAACTTCGCATTCCCAGGCTATCCACCCAGATTCAGGTTCCGAAAGTTGGTTCATTGAACTCGCAGGGATGAAAAACGGGAGTAGGGACCAGATGCCCTGCATATAACACTTGAATTGAGGGTGAGATTAGGTTTGTTTGGTAGTGTTTCGCTTCCACGTGTATTTCGCTTCCCAGTTAAGGACTGTACATAATTATAACTAAATAATGGAGTCGAGCGTCAGGAGTGGGATGTGGGTGCTGTGTCGTCACGGTAACTCAGGACCGGTCCAGTAGTAGGGTGTACATTATGTGTATTACAGGAATAAATAATCTATTGTTTCTTTCCCAGGTCGTGGTGAGGGTCGAGGCCTCAGAGAAGGTGCACCTGTGGGTACACCTTGGGGTGCACCCAGGGGTGCACCTCAGGGGGTCATGCTGAAAGTTTGCCTCTCAGCATGACTTTCCAAAAATTTGGAAAGGCTTTCTTGTCATGAAACAAGCTCACGACAACCCCCATTTTCATTTTCAATTACGGGATATATTTTGGTAACCCCAAAATATATCAACGGACGATCCTAACGACGACAACGGGTGAAGAGGACATAAAGGAGGAGGGTATTTGTCTTGAAACAGACAGGAACGATCGGTTTCCAGATGAACCAATTGTAAGACAGTTGTATAAAAACCAGTAGATAGAATGATGTATGGTAGATTCTATCTCGTCTAAACTCCGGTTTTGCTTTGGCTATAAGCACTGCTTGAAGACTTGACATTTGATTCTCATCCATTGCGGGGTTCGCGTTACCTATACCCTGCATTCCTTATCCCACATTTCGACCACTTCCTGCCATGTAGTGGCAAACCACTACTGGTCTACGTCTACATTGCAGGATAGGCGGGTTTCATTCGCATACACTCATACAGTGGTTCACTCAGTCCCGGCAGGCAATATTCACGACCGACTTAAAGCCGACCCAAGGGCTGTCACTGACATTGTACCTGAAAGGAGCATGAAAAGGTGTTCTTTTCGCAGCACTTTCAGGTACAAAGAAAATACAACCTTTATTCCTTTGTTAAAAGGCCTGCTGAAAGGACACCTTTCAGCAGGCTTTGTGTCCATTAACAATAGTAAATATTTTCTTAATTGCTGAAAGCATCACAAAAAGTTGCCGTTTTTTTTTTATATCTTCTCATTTAAAATAAAAGTAAATCTTTTTATATATTTAAAAAGGCTTATAAAAATGTAAACTTTTACCCCACCATTCTACGTAGGTTGAAATAACTCTGTCCTGGGTGTGAATGCAAGATGTAGCACATTCACACGTTTTGACAGCGGTAGTGACATCGGCACATGGATATTTTTAAACCCCGCTACACCAGCGCCGAAGACGCCAGCCTCACGCAGTGGGCAATAGCAGCGAGCGAAAAAGGCCTAGCGCAGCGGCAGCACCGCAGCTAGAAGCCCCACGCGGTGGCAGTCCAGCGCAGCGTAGGGGGTCTGGGGGCAACGGCGTCTAGAATGTTGAACAACCGCTGATGGTCGGCCTCGGCGCTACCTTTCGGATACCGATCGAAATGATTCATTGGTAGGCACCAGCTCCTTGTTTGTCTCTTTGGGCCCGTGAAGAGTTACGTATATTTATACCAGTACCAGTCATGCCACACCTGGGGAAAAGCCGATAAATGTTGGAGGAGCATCAGGAGAATCGAGCACGGTGTGAACGGTTAAATCAGGAATGTATGGGCATTGAGGGAATCCATCTGTCAAGCTCCGAATAAGTAGTCCAACCAAGATCATGTCTAAGTAGGGAGATCCACCGTCAATACAGCCTGACAGACGGAAGTTGAACTATTTCAGTCGACGGACAGGCTGTGCGGATCCGTGCGCTCGATGTTGAGTTCAGTCTTATTTTAAATCCTTTGCGATTTCTCTTTAGGGCTCCAACCGTTCCCTAGCGTTATTTCCCCCCCAAAAAAAATGGGCCTTCCTTCAGCTGTTCTGTCATCTGAGCGCCCGCTCCACCCATTCAACTTATAATCATTTTCACATCAGCGCATCAACCCCGGCCCGTCTAACGCCAACAACGCCAAACAAGCTAACCCCCTCCCACCACGATGGACTTGCCCAACACGTGCCTCCAACAACGTCCCCGCTCGCCTTACAACATCTAATGTCGGCACCACTGACGTTTGGCCCTCCTGGAGTCCTTCAGGATCGACACATCTTGCGTATCCTCAATCCACGGGAAGAGGTTCCGGTTCGTCTCGGTTCGTATAACCGTCGAAGGAGCCGCGCAAGGTACTGGCGGCGTCGCCTGCGCGTGAGTCTTTCCTCCTTCCCTCTCTCTCTCCTGTCCTAGTGCCTAATCCTATTTGATACTCGTCATTTTTCATGCTTGATACTCGTTATTTTTTTCAAACTCGATACGCATTATTCTTCTACTCGATATGGAATATTATCATTCTTATGCTGATCATTTGTCTCACAGGCCCACCGACCGCGCGCTGCATCTCTGGATGATCAGCTCCATGTTCACGTTTCCGTTCTTCCGCATCTCTTTCGCTATCGCGTCTCAGCTCTTTCGCTTTCTGCGTAACTCCGCGCGCGCGCCCTCCCCTCTCCTGCTCCGTACCTCCTCCTTCATCCATTGATCCTCCACTCATCCTTCTCTGTGCGCCGTCCGCCCTCCCCCCTGCCGCGCTACTCCGAGTCCCGTCCGCGCCGCCCGCCCAACTCCTTCGTCCCTTGGCGTGCCATCGTCCCAATGCATCCTCTTTTCCCATCCTCCCTCCGTTCTTCCGGCTCCCGCACCTACTAACACCCCCGCTTCTCCCGCAGGAAGAAGACACATCGCTCCCTCCGCCTACCGTTGGCGCGCACGATGACCACGAAGACGATGCCGCCGCCGCCGACCAAGAGCAAAACGATTATGTCCTAGAAGCCCCACGAGGTGGTGCGTCGCATCTCTTATCTCTCTTGCTTTCTTCTCGCTTTTTTCTGCGCTTTTTCCTCACGCTCTTCTTGCGGGTGGACGTCTCGAGGTTCCGTCTTTCGCCCACCGGGGTCCTGCGCTCGCATGGTTTTAGTCGGCACCGTGCCACCGGCTGTCCTCTTGGACGACATCCCACTGGTCTTCGTGCGCGGCGTGCAACGGCTGCCCGTGTCTGTGGGGCGCGGTCTGGACCTGTCGTCTTTCGCCCCCTGCGCGCGCGCAGCCGGCGCAGCATGGCAGTACAGCCCTTTGCGCCCGTTCGCTTCGACTCCGCCCCCGGTGGCGATACCCCGCGTTGCGCGTCACTGCTGCTCATGTCCTCTGCGGGCAGCGCAGCGTTCGTAACTCGCGTTTCCTCTTGCGTTGCTGGCACTCCCTTCCCTCACGCGCGCCGCTAGTGGGGCTGCGGACCCCCCGCGCGCGCTGGTGTGGCTTTAGAACAACGCGCGCGTGCGTCTGCGTACCTTCGTGCCCAGTGCTTAGTTCCGCGCGCGGCTGAACTGGGCAGGCGTCGTCATTCTTTCCTCCGGGTATGGGTGCGGAACAACACGGTGCCATTTTTACGGGACGACACGGTGCTCTTCTTCCTCGACCCAGCGCCACCACCCAGCTTCATTGTCTCCTAGCGTGCCTCCCGAACTCATTGTCTACGTTTCCTTCCTTCCTTCTCTTTTGCGAATCGACGTACGACGCCGGCGCCATTATTTCCTAATGCCCATTTTCAGTCTATCCCTTCTCTTCCTTCTTCCGTCTTACCCCAATGCTCAACGTGCTCATCCTGTACCCTCACAGACGCCGAACACAACGCAGAAGATGCAGAAGACGCCGAAACCAGCGCCGCGCGCACGCCGTGCGACTTTGGGGCGGCGCGTGATTGGGCTCCGAAGGCGGACGATAGTAATGTTGAGGTGTGTTTTGCCCGTCTTTCTTCATCTTTCCGCTCGTCTTACTGCTGTGTGTCCTTTGGACCTGCTCAACTACGTACTTATTCACGCTCGCGTACTATTTCTCTCCTTCGTTCTCCCCGTTCTCTTTCGCCTCGTCCTGCTCCTATCGATCTGTGCCTATCTATGTCGTTCCAGAATGACCAGTCATAACACCGGAAAATAATAGTGGTATTAAAGGCATATGGTACAATCCAGCTGCGAAGCTCGCCTGCAATTGAAGAGTATGTAGCTGCCAGCGTATCCAGTTTTGAGGGTGCAGGGAGATGAACCCCGGACTGCCCTTGTTAATATCATAGTAGCGGTCCCGGTCACCACTAACGGCGGTGGAACCCACCACGTCCTCGGTGTGTGAAATAAATTGACGAGAAGCAATACGTATACAAAGATCTGGGGATCTACCAAAGCGATGCAGGTTTTGCCTTTGACTGTAGACTGGGGTCGGGGTGCATAATCATTTCTGTGTCGATTTAAATTAAACGGTTGCGTCGTCCGATTTCTTCATAATTCTCTATCAGAAGCCCACGATAGCGAGACCAATTCAAGATGAACAAAAATGGTCGTTTCTAGCTGAATAAATTATCACTTGTAATTACATACAGTACCTGCTTGTTCCTTTTAGGGACCACTGCAGTAATACATCCTCCTCCTCCTATACTCCTAAATTATGAATTTAATAGTACTTCACGACATGAGAAATATCAAACACGAGAATCTCCTGGGGTTGCCATCAGAGCCACTTGGAAGCATAGTGTTAAGTAATGCAACATATGGAGGATATTTAAAAATAAAGCGGGCTTGGGCCTTCTTGTATAACGCTTCAGAGATCATGAAATAGTACATATATCTTGTGCAATGCATATGAAAAACGAGAAAAGTGCAGAGCTTTTGTATCGTAGGCCGTCCTAAGCATCGAATATCCAGTTGGCGGAATGATCCGCAACTGCATCGGCCACCGACTATCTCGGAGGAGTTTCCCATTAGAAATTTTGAAAATTTCTCTGATGTGCGGGGTTTCCCCCCTTTTAGGGACCTCCGCAGTAATACATCCTCCTCCACTTGGGGTAAAGGGCCGTGGCGTTGCCCGGCATGCAACTCGTACTTACTTTTTTTTTTTGTTATATGTTCCAAGTACCAAATGATAAGATTAGGCATAAGAATAAAATAATATCAGAAGAAGAATGGCCTCGCATCGCCTTCGGCATCCCGTCCCAGGGTTTCTCAAAGTTGATGCGCTGCGGTGGGCGGGAGGCGCAGCGCAGCGGGCCGACTTGTTGATGCGCTGCAGTGGGCGGGAGGCGCATGGCGATGCGGGATGCTCAGTGCAGCGGCGCAGGGCGGAGCGGGCCAGTGCATAGGTGTGGAAGATTAGGGAGCGCTCGTTGATGCGATATGAGAGTCAGTAGAACGAAGCAGTGAAATCAAATAACAAACCACTGGACCGTCAACAATATTTGAAGACAGATTGTGCAGGGATAGTGTTGAATCCAGTGCAGGTGTGGAACAATTCACCATTGGCTATTGTTCATATACTCCAAAACCGGGCCATAAACAAATGAGTGCCGTAAAATAAATGCGCATTTGATAGCAGTATGCGGGATTGGCTCAAACATGGTGGTGTAGTGTATTGCTATTTTCCCAAGAAATTCCCTGGAAGGACATGTTCAAGGCAGCGTCACACCCCAATTGTTGATGGAATTGGGAGTGTAGGGGGTAGGTAGATTTGGGCTGCAAAGTGTCATCTAATCTGTATTGGGGTAGCCAGATTATATAAAAAGTAATAGGATCATTTAGGGTGAACATACGTACTTCTAGCATATTTATTAGCAGGGGGTTCAGCTAGTAACGGGCAGGAGGGAGCATGTTGGGGGTGTGAGTGTGTAAGAGAGTTGGCGGGCGGTTAGGGGGCGGGAGCTGTTGCGAGGCGGGTCGGTGACACAGGAGGCGGGGCAGGCGGTGCTGTGGGCGGGAGGCGCATTGGAGGCCCCGTGAAGCTCCTGCCAAGGGTTGTCCGGAACATAAGCTTTTTCAGGGCGAAAATTTTGAAAATCCTTGTCCAAACATAAGCTTTTTCAGGCCATCTTCCAACCGTTTCATCCAAATTTCACAAGACATTTGACCCAATCTTGTACTGATATTAGTCTTAATCTTGAATTGATCCATCGTGAAATGCCGACCTCGGCATTTCCGGCATTTCGTTCTTCTCTCTTACCTCTCACGATGCATGCCACCACTGCCAGCGGCGTCGGTTGGGTTTCGTGCTTCCATCATTAATGTATTCAATCCCTTCTTAGGAAATACAATGCCACTCATCCGATTCCTTTTTCTTTTGGTAATAAGGCCCCCAATCAGATGATGAGGATGAAGATGACGCAGAAGATCCTTTGTTCTCCTGCTATGCAAAGACGACTCAGCTTTATACCCACACAAGAGTGGAACATCTTCTCTTCAATATTGGCCCCAATGCATTTGAGCGGGCCGAAAAAGGATTGATACATCGGACTCTGAAGCCCTACACTGCAAAATGCTGGACAACCTTGACTAGATGGGGCGGCGACGTGTCGAAGGAGATAAAATTAACACTCAAGATTAATGCTAAAGCTATTTAATGTAACTGCTTATCATCAGCTCGGGTTAGGCGCCGCGCTGGGGAGCGATTTTTTTAAAAGAACACGTGATGACCCCTGTCCGATATAAGTTTTTTTAGGCCCAAAATCCGCCCCAGGACAAGCTTTTTTAGGGCCGGATTTGAGATTTTGCCCGGACAACCCTTGGCGGGAGCTTCACGGGGCCTCACATCGGGGATGGCGGGACGGAACATTGAGCGCAGGGCCACATGTGTTCGACGCAGGGGGTGGTGCACGGAGGGAGCGCTCCGTGAGATATGCCTCGATCTGGGCCTTCTTCCCGTCTTCGGTGTTTGCGATCTAGAGACAAAGATGGCGGCTGCATAGAGTGCAATGGAATAATTGAGGCTGGGTGTGGTTTATGGTGAGAGCGAGGCAGTCAACGTGGTGGTGAGAGGGAGAGATATCATCGACACAAATATGTCAGCCACGCACTAGGGCAAGTTGCCGACCTGCCGTCATCGAATGCTGCCGCCTGGCCGCCATCAAATTTCCCGTTTTGGGTTGCCACGTTATGGCGGAAAGTCAGGAGTGATCATTGTGTACTTACATGAACGGAACCAAACAAAACGCAGCCTCTGCTGCCAATCAAGGCCAAACACTATGCCCCGCGCCCCCATTTCCCGCGATAAATATTGCAACCACATTCTAAGTATATCATATGCCGTTATACGATATTGAAAGCGGCATAAATATGCCATACAAAAAAAGTTCCGCTCCATTGTAGTTAGACACGGTTCGTCACAAGTTCGTCGGAGGATCCCGACGCCCGTCCTGTTTTTATGGTTTTCAGTCCGAAAGGGGGAGGGAGATTGCCGAAGGATGACGGTGACTACAAAAAATTTTTTTGCCATTGTTTGCACAAGTGATGATTTTTCACCGAGTAGGGGGTATTTTTCCCCGAGTATGTAAATACGAACAATTAACCAAATACGAACAAAGGCACAGCCGCTATTTTTCATATGTTTTCAACTAATAGAAATAGGATAAAGACTACACACAGCCACTAAAGGGGTCCCTCAACGAAATCGGAAACTAGTAAAAAAGTGATCGATTTTGGGTGCCCTGAGATTTGAAAGAAACGATAACATATGTAAACATAAGTACTCGTAACCTCCTCCTCCTCCCTATCGACCAGTCCACACCTTATCTTCTCTCCTCATGCACTGGCATTGTTTTCGGACTTACAAAGTCATCCAACCTCAATGATTTCTTTTTCTAAAGCAACAGCAGGAGTGACCTATTCTCGGCTATCAGCTGTCGTTCACCGATGAATGGTAGCTCCGGCACCTTCCCTTTTTCAGGACAATCTTTCCACGGGAATTGAGGGTGCCAATATATGTACAGCGCATACTCGCCAAGGCCCCTCAAGCTCTGCTTCATCCCCTCCACATCGCTGTCGACATGGATTACGTCTTTACCATTCTCGCATTGTTGGCCATCGCTTTCTTCACCGGAATCTTTCTGGCTCGAGGGCGATCCGATATGCCACTCCCGCCCGGACCGCCGCCTCGTCTTTTTACCAGAAATTTGCACGACATCCCAGTGAAACAGACGTGGCTGACCTACACTGAATGGGGCACCCGATACGGTGGGTAAAGCTGTGCATGCATCTCTGAGAAGTAATCCAACTCCAGCGTTTCCAAAAGGTGGAATAGTGCACGCACGAGTTTTGGGAAACCATATCATCATACTCAACACCCACAAGATCGTTTCGGATCTGTTGGAGAAAAGATCGCACATTTATTCTGACAGACCTTACTATGCTATGGTTGATCTGTGAGGATTTTCTATCTGTCTATCCCCCCCTTCATTGATATTATGCATTTCAGGAGCGGTTGGGGCTTTGTCGCGAGTGTCCTCCCATACGGTAACAGATGGCGGCAACATAGGCGAATCTTTCAGCAATATTTTCGTCGAGAGAAATCCTTGATGTATCAACCCGTGCAGATGGCCAAGATTCGTGATTTCTTGCGAGCACTTCTTTCAAGTCCGGAAAACTTTGGGGAGCACTGCAGAACGCAAGTTCATTTTGCTTCAATGGCTTGATGTCTAATATTGTTTCCGACAGGGTGGCGGCGGCGATCATCATGAAAACGGTTTATGATATTGATATAAAACCCATTAATGACCGTTTCGTCGCCATTTCCGAGAAGGCAGCAAGAAAAGGGGCGGATTCTATATCCCTAGGCGGTGCTGTGAACGCATTTCCTTTTCTGCGCCACTTTCCTGGGTGGCTACCAGGTTGCGGTTTTCAACGCTATGCTGAAGGTCAGGGGGATGACATTTATATAGCTGCCGTTTAATCGTCCTCAGATTGTCGTCTATTAACGGAAGAAATGAAACAAGTTCCGTTTGACTTCACCAAGAAACGCATGGTGAGTCGGCGTTGCCGCCGCCGGTACTGATGCTAAAATCTCCTCAGGCCGACGGAAACGGTTCAAAATCAATCTTAGCAGCACTGCTCGAAACCAATCAGGCTCGGGGTGGTTCAAGCCAGCTGGAACAAACCATCAAGGAGGTTGCGGCCACTGCGTATGCAGGCACGAGCTTCTTGTTTCATTTGATGTTGAATTTAATAGTCACTACTGACAGGTGGAGCTGATACTGTAAGTGACATTCAACCCGTACGCCATCCACTTACCGTCGCATTTAGACTGTGTCTTCTCTGGCTTCCTTCTTCCTAGCCATGGCAACATGTCCCGATTTTCAGAAAAAGGCGCAAACAGAAATCGACAGCGTTGTTGGGACGCATCGGTTGCCTGAGTTTGAAGACCGACCGTTCTTACCTTACGTCGAAGCCGTATATAGGGAAGTTATGCGCTGGAAGCCGGTTCTGCCGCTTGGTCTTCCCCATGCGGCCACCGAAGACGACGTATACAACGGCTACTTTATTCCAAAAGGTGGACCTTTTTTTGGCTCCCAGATTGGCGAATAACGAACGGCACTGGCTAGGTTCCACGGTGATAAGCAATATATGGTATTTTGGTATTGAGATGATAAAGTTTTCACTTATGACGTACAGGGCCATGACCCGCGACACGTCTGTTTACGGGGCCGATAGCGACGAGTTCAACCCAGGGCGGTATCTTAATCCGGACGGTAAGTTGAACGACGACGACACAGTTCTAGCATTTGGGTCAGTCCCTCCAATTAGAGCCTCACGTAGGTCCGAAGTTCAGTATGACCAGCTTTGGCAGGCGCGTATGTGCGGGACGCTACGCTGCGGACGCGACGGTGTGGGCGGCAATAGTGTCTGTGCTGGCAACATTCCGCATCGCCAAAGCCAAAGACCTCAATGGCAATGAAATTGATATTCGACCTATGTATTCCGATGGCGCCATCAGGTACATTACTATTTTGACCACATGGAAATTCGCACTGGCTGAGCTTGACGTTTATGTAGTCACCCCGAGCCGTTCAAATGCTCAATCAGCCCCCGCACTGAAGCGGCCAAAAAGTTGATCCAAGAGACACAGGTCGACTGCTAGTGGCGCGCTTTAAAAAACTGCTCAGAACACTTTTTTTTAATGTCAATGTATACTATTTGATTTCGGCTGCGCATGATTAGGAAGAAATGCTTTTTTTGCGGGGGCGGGGGGGAGGCAAATGAAGTGAAGATGGTCCGTCATAAGGTCAACTGTATGGCACATATACTGTCCAATAGTTATTTTGCACACAACTGGAGCTGCTTACAGGGTTTTAAGCCTCATCTGGGTGACTTGCACACAACTTTGTCTTGGCACATCTTCCGCTTGAAGTTTACAACTGAGTTCATCTGCTGCATGCAACTCCTTCATGCAACTCCTTGAGGATATTTTACAACTCCTTGAGGATGTTTACTTCTCCTTGGAACTTCGCCGTGGCGCAAAAAAATGGTGGAGTTTCGATGAAATTGATGAGAACACTGATGATGTGTTCTGCCGACGTCCGTATTTGGCGGTCATAACATTTTTCACCCCTTTCAAGCCGTGGAAGGCTCAAGAAAGTCTAGTACATCTTTTTAAATCTATATCTATATAAGAAAAGACGTGGTTTGTCCAGACAAAAGTGGCACCTGTGGGAATGAAGAAGCTCTTGGCTCCACAGTTCACGGTCGAGATGTTGCATTTGCGGGCAGGACTCCACAACTGTTAAAGCTCTATTTATAAATGAGGTAGCGATATCGGGTTCTCACATCCGACTCCACCATATGGTCAAGATGTTACTTCTTGCCCACTGCTGAGTTCAATGCCTTGCAAGCGAACGTGGACGGTAACCTTTGGAACTGGAGAACTTGATGGAGCACCGGATCCATACGGCCTACGGTTCTCCGAATTCGGTTCCACCCCGATGTTGGTTTTGAAGTCAACACAGCCGGGTTGGATATTTGTGTCCAACCAAAAAAGAAAAAGAATAGATAAGAGGGCGGATTTGAGGCCAACCCGATAGCCGTACCATTGCGCTATCAAAACTTGATGGAAGTTTCTCACAATGTCACATGGCTTAACAGGCGCTCTGTCGGTTCAAATGAGCCTTGAATTTGATAAAAATGGCCAAGAGATAATGCATAGCTACAAACTTAGTCCATCGACAGCCTGAATCTACCCAGCAGATTTTTTGGGGCTGACTGTCATCCCATATGACATATCAACTGAGAATATTAACAGTAAACTTCCGCTTTCTCGCCTGTCGCGCTGCTGGTCACCATTGGTCGTTGGGTGCTTACAGATTCAAATAAATATAGAACATAAGGCATTTGAGAATGCTCATGCACTCGAACGAGGCAGAGGACTATGCGACATCGTGAGAAATTTCCATCAAGTTTTGATAGCGCAATGGTACGGCTATCGGGTTGGTAGAAGCCCAGACTGTCATGACAGGGTTCCCAGATTGGGATGTCATGACAGACTGGACCCGAGACTATATCAAATGCCGATAACCAGGAAGCCGAGACAGTGCTAGCGCTGTGTTGTAAAGGTCTTGTTAAATAACATTGTTAAATAACGATGTTATTAACCGGTTATTAACATTTCTCACATCGGAGGCTCCCAGATGCGTGTGATTAACCCGTGAGAAACCCCGAATTGCTTGCAATCTTCAGCACGGCTTCATGTGTCTGTATTCAGAGTATCCAGTGTGGAATGGGCAAGCGCGGGAAGGCCTGCCGGTTTTCGGTCGAAAGTCCACAAATGGAAATGTGAGGTAAGCAGGAAATTTACATTTGGGACGTTAGCAGACGGCAACCTGGCTGGCACAACGGTCACCCGGTCGGCGCCAACTTTGATGGATCTGATTAACGAGGTAGGTAGGTAGGTAGGAGCAGGTAGGATTAGGTAGGATTACATGGCCGGTAGGAAATGTTTCTCCCTCGATGGCTGACAAGGAGCGTACGACGAGCTCCTTTTTAATCATCCTGATCCATTTGACCTCGCGGAAACAGAACGTGTCAGCTTCACTGACTCGCAGGTCTCTTCTGTTGTCCGTTCTCACACAAGCTTTGCGATAACGGAGTATATCAAGTTGGAGAGCTCCGCGTTGGCGGAGTTATTGCAGCCTACGAAACCCTCCACGCCCGCTACGGCATCAGCCATGGACACCTCACCTCAGACAGTATTCAGGCCGGTCATCCGGATGACTGGTCGCTCGACGACTTCCTGGCATAGTTTATCACATATCTCACATATCTCACATGTTAGAATCGAAAATTACATGTAAATTACATGTAAGGCTCCAATCATTTCCGTTTGCAAACAGTTGGAAACTGTTTTAACCGTTTTCCCAATCGTTTCATTTGCGGGGTCTGGGAAACAGTTTGGGAAACGATTTGGAAACTGTTTCTGGCCTATATATATATTATTTTTCCATCCAGAGCATCGGCTTTTTCAACTTCGGTCAAGCGGGCAACAAGCGGGATCGAATATCGGCGGTTGCCGCTCCGAGCATCGTCGGATCAGTACTTGTCTCTGGAGCCCGCTGGATCGCTCGCCGCGCCCTGCCGTGTCACATATCCCCATCCCAAGCTCTTGGCACCGCTGCAAAAATAAAATGTGGCTTTTCCTGTGACTGGACGCGTGAAATTACGAGTACTTATGTAATAAGTCTCGTCTCTTTCAGAATGCTTGATCAGCAAAATCATCGATTTTTTCCTGTGTTATGCTCGAAACATTGAGGGACTTTTTAGGGGCTGTGCTATTGAAATTAGTCGCTATGCTTAATTTCCATTCAAAAAATCGTATTGAAACTAGCGGCTGTGTCATTGTTCATGTTATTTTGAGATCATTGATGGATTTTTCACCGAGTCATCTTCTCAAAAAATATAATTTGTCTACTGGTTAATCGGGTAACTAGATATCCGAGATCTCAGCTTAATCTATATGGATCATCGCACCGGACCCCGGTCCGCTGCTTCGGCATGTAGCCTTCGACAAGCTCTCATTTACAAATTTACAAATATGATACCTATCTACAGTACGTCTAGAAGACTTAGGCTGCAGGCAACCTCGACAGGCCAAAATAAAGAGGAGGAAAGGCTAGACTATAATAATGCATGTTGCATTTTTCTTTGCCTTCCCAGTAGTGCTGGGTTTAGAATGTCGTATTAAACAAGCTGTATTATACATACATTTTATACCCCAAGGCTCTCGGAAGCCATGTTTTAAATGCATATAAAATACCCACTGATAGTGCCCAATGTTTCGCCGTTTCGGGGCTGGGATTTATACAAACATATTGAACTAATCAAACCCAGCACTACTTCCGAGTCCACCGAAGCTACACGTTTTTGTTTATAGAGTACATTTATGAGAATTGAAGCCCATATTTCAGCCATAAAACACCTTCTAGTAACCACTCTGTGCGAGAGTCAGTCGAACTAAGAACAAATATAAGTACAAGTTTTGTCGGGCAACGCCGCGGCCCTACTACCCAAGTGGGTGTGATTTGGGGCAATTTGTTGGAATGTCCAAAATTTCTGAAATTAAACCACCGATTGAGCCGTTGACGTACCGGCTTATTCGAAGCTGCCGGCCCGGATATCGGGCATTTATCTTTGAGCTTGTAAACGCCTTCTATTACGAGCCCTTGTCAACTGCTTATAATAAGCTTAGCAACACATAAGCGCCCACAATTCGCACGGTCAAAACTTGTTTTCAGGCCTGTGTTGTGTCTAAGCCGCACACCACCAATGTGTTGCATTAAAAATGGTGTTATAGACAGAAACATTGATTAATCCCAATAACTGCGATCCTGGTGATAAAAAAACATCTTATGCGGAGATCTTTATTCAGGTAAGAATCTCTTAAGAGCCACAGCTCTTATGCCCTTATAAGGCGAAATTACATATTTCCGTCAGAACGCGAGCTGCATGCGCACGCACTGCCTCATTTTCGTGCTCTCCACGAGGCGCTCAAAGTGGCCAGTCTTGTCATCCACCTCCGTTGCGCAGGAATACATCCTCCTGATCCTTTTGGTGGGCAGCTCTTTCTGCTGCATAATCTTCATTTGTGGCTCACATAGTGTCCCACCTACATAAGATCGGCACCATAACGATTAATCTTGACCATGTCTGCGAATGAATCCAGAACCATTATTACCAACATCTATGGTGCGTAGGGAAGACTACGGGGACTTCAACATCCTGATTTGGGGTCTCCAGGAGGAACAGGAGGAGCGGGTGGAGCAGGTGGCGTGACGGGCGGTGGCGGGGGTGCTGGGGAAGGTGCCAGTGTGAATTTCAGTGGAGTTCAAAACTTGACAAATAACATGTACGTTGGTGAAGTTCCCTGTTCCTTCTCCCAAAGTTCTTTCTCAACAACAGCAGTGTGAACCAGGGTCATGGGTTAATGAAATTTCTGGGCTGAATTTTTTTAAAGCTGAATTATGTTGTCTAGACTCAAAGAAGTTCTGTGTAATTGGTTGGAGTTTCCTGCCGATACAAAGGACAGACAGCACGAACTACGGAAAATTCATCATGAAGCCACTGGGCATTGGCTCCTAGATGATTTCCGATTCGTTGAATGGAAAGCCACGCCAAGCTCTTTATGGATCAAAGGAATTTGTAAGTCAATTTTATTCTGTTCCAATTCCATGTCTAATAATATCTTGCAGCTGGTACTAGAAAGAGTGTACTAAGGTGATTTTGTATCGCTATCACGTACATAATATGCCTCTCACAACACCTACATGGGGCAGCTCGACAGTTATCGAAGAAATTGTCAAAATCTGTCCCAACTGGTCTGCAGTCGCATATTTCTATTTTGATTTTAGAAATGAGAAGCAGCGCATGGACACCATGTTACGTTCTATCATCTGGCAGCTCTCTGGACAGTCGCCTTCGCCTTATGGAGCTCTTCATCAGCTGTATAAAACGCTGAAAAACGGAACTATATTGCCACAGCACCTGCATCTTCTAGGAGTCCTCAAGGATTTACTTTTAGAGTTGGACCAGACATATATCGTCATTGATGGGCTCGATGAATGCAACAAGAACGATTGGAAGCCTCTTGTCCAGTTCATTCACAGCCTTTTCCCTCCCACCGAAAATGCACCGCACCTCCTGTTTACTAGTCAGCCTCTTGCAGAATTCCAAACAGCATTCAAGAATATAGCATTCATCGAGTTTGGTTCTGTGGTCTCAAACAACGACATTAGCTCCTTCGTTGGCAGCACAGTTCGTGAGGCCACAAATTGGATCAGCGATGATAAGCATGCAAAGCATATCACAGAGCAGATTGTGCAGAAGTCCAACGGAATGTCGGTCCTCTCATCACGGTGTAATTTGGCCTCGAGCTGACTTGCATATCCAGGTTTCGCATGGCCACGTGTCTCCTCATTGAACTGGGTCATTGTCATTGGGAAGAAGACTGGGAGGAGACCTTCACAATCCTCCCGGCCGATCTGTTCGGGATTTACAGCCGTTTCTTCACCCGTGCAAAAGATACTCCACGTCTTGCAACAGTTTTTATCCAAGCAATATTCCGGTGGCTTGTGTTTTCCGCCAGACAAGTCACATCAGACCAGCTGGCAGATGCTATTGCTTTCCGCCTAGACGACCCCACATTTGACTTTTCCGACCCGGCTAAATCCATTTACTACCCAAAGAGACGTCAGGGCAACTCTGACCTCTTCAAGTTGTTGGAGGGCCTGATCGTGATCAAAAACAATGACTGGAATGGGCCGTCAATCGCTTTCGCACATTCATCTGTTAAGGATTATATCCTTTCCTCACAATTCCGTCAGGAATTTGGCTCAGTCATTGACCTTACGAAAGGTGTCTCTCACAGATTTATTACCCAAACTTGTGTCCGCTATCTCCTCCTTTTTGCGGACACCAAACACTTGATGACCAAGGCCACAGTATGGGAGTATCCAATCTCCCGGTATGCAGCACAATATTGGTTCCATCACCTGCAGCTTTGTGATGACCTGGACCAGGAGGCGCTACTTCCCTCAACAATGTGTCTCCTGGAGGATGGAAGCAGCCAACATGCTACTTTGTACCACTTGAGTAAATTTAATGCGTATTTGAGAGGTGTTTGGGACGAACCCATATCACCCGCAGTGTGTATGTGTGCCGACATGGGCTACACTGAGGGGGTGCGCTTTCTGCTCATGGAGCGTAGCACATCCGTCGACCAAGCCAACAATTTTGGCAGGACTGCGCTGCATTTCGCATCGGGGAACGGTCACCTTGAGATTGTGAAGCTGCTCATTGAGCACAACACATCTGTTGGCCTGGCCACCAACGATGGCTTGACTGCACTGCATCTCGCATCGAGGAATGGTCACCTCAATATTGTGAAGCTGCTCATTGAGCACAACACATCCGTTGGCCTGGCCACCAATGATGGCTCGACTGCGCTGCATCTCGCATTGGGCAATGGTCACCTTGAGATCGCGAGGCTGCTCATTCAGCACAACACATCTGTTGGCCTGGCCACCAATGTTGGCTGGACTGCGCTGCATCTCGCATCGAGGAACGGTCACCTCGAGATCGTGAGGGTGCTCATTGAGCACAACACATCTGTTGACCTGGCCACAAAAGATGGCTGGACGGCGCTGCATCTCGCATTGGGAAAGGGTCACCTCGAGATCGTGAGGGTGCTCATTGAGCACAACGCATCTGTTGACCTGGCCACAAAAGATGGCTGGACTGCACTGCATCTCGCATCGAGGAAGGGTCACCTCGAGATTGCGAGGGTGCTCATTGAGCACAGCGCATCTGTTGACCTGGCCACAAAAGATGGCTGGACTGCGCTGCATCTCGCATTGGGGAAGGGTTACCTCGAGATTGCGAGGGTGCTCATTGAGCACAGCGCATCTGTTGACCTGGCCACAAAAGATGGCTGGACTGCGCTGCATCTCGCATCGAGGAATGGTCACCTCGAGATTGCGAGGGTGCTCATTGAGCACAACGCATCTGTTGACCTGGCCACAAAAGATGGCAGGACTGCGCTGCATCTCGCATCGAGGAACGGTCACCTCGAGATTGCGAGGGTGCTCATTGAGCACAACGCATCTGTTGACCTGGCCACAAAAGATGGCAGGACTGCGCTGCATCTCACATCGAGGAACGGTCACCTCGAGATTGCGAGGGTGCTCATTGAGCACAACGCATCTGTTGACCTGGCCACCAACGATGGCTGGACTGCGCTGCATCTCACATTGGAGAATGGTCACCTTGAGATTGTGAAGCTGCTCATTGAGCACAACACATCCGTTGGCCTGGCCACCAACAATGGCTTGACTGCGCTGCATCTGGCATCGGCCTACAGTCAGCTTGAGATTGCGAAGGTGCTCATTGAGCACAACGCATCTGTTGATCTGGCCACCAACGATGGCTTGACTGCGCTGCATCTGGCATCGGCCTACAGTCGGCTTGAGATTGCGAAGGTGCTCATTGAGCACAACGCATCTGTTGACCTGGCCACAAAATATGGCAGGACTGCGCTGCATCTCGCATCGGCATACAATCGGCTCAAGATCACAAGGCTGCTCATTGAGCACAACGCATCTGTTGACCTGGCCACAAAAGATGGCAGGACTGCGCTGCATCTCACATTGGAGAACGGTCACCTCGAGATCGCGAGGGTGCTCATTGAGCACAACGCATCTGTTGACCTGGCCACAAAAGATGGCTGGACTACGCTGCATCTCACATCGAAGAACGGTCACCTCGAGATCGTGAGGGTGCTCATTGAGCACAACGCATCTGTTGACCTGGCCACAAAAGATGGCTAGACTGCGCTGCATCTCGCATCGAGGAACGGTCACCTCAAGATCGTGAGGGTGCTCATTGAGCACAACGCATCTGTTGACCTGGCCACAAAAGATGGCTGGACTGCACTGCATCTCGCATCGAGGAACGGTCACCTCAAGATCGCGAGGGTGCTCATTGAGCACAACGCATCTGTTGACCTGGCCACAGAAGATGGCTGGACTGCGCTGCATCTCGCATCAAGGAACGGTCACCTCAAGATCGCGAGGGTGCTCATTGAGCACAACACATCTGTTGACCTGGCCACAGAAGATGGCTGGACTGCGCTGCATCTCGCATCGAGGAACGGTCACCTCAAGATCGCGAGGGTGCTCATTGAGCACAACGCATCTGTTGACCTGGCCACAGAAGATGGCTGGACTGCACTGCATCTCGCATCAAGGAACGGTCACCTCAAGATTGCGAGGGTGCTCATTGAGCACAACACATCTGTTGACCTGGCCACAGAAGATGGCTGGACTGCACTGCATCTCGCATCAAGGAACGGTCACCTCAAGATTGCGAGGGTGCTCATTGAGCACAACGCATCTGTTGACCTGGCCACAAAAGATGGCTGGAGTGCGCTGCATCTAGCATCAGGGAACGGTCACCTCGAGATCGCGAGGGTGCTCATTGAGCACAACACATCTGTTGACCTGGCCACCAAAGATGGCTGGACTGCGCTGCATCTCGCATCTGTGTCCTGTCACCTTGAGATTGCAAGGCTGCTACATATCCACAACATCAGTGCATCCCTCAAGAGGACAGTGGCTGAGCACCAGAACACTAATGTATATCTGCCATCTCAGTGGTCGGCCTACCAAGATGAGACAATGGCCTTAGCCTCCTAATAAATGTTTCATTGCCAAACCACAACTTGAATATGTGTTTATGCTCAAAGCTATGGCTCTTTTGAGAAGCAATCTGATTTAAGCAGGAAGGACATTGGAAAGTGAATCTGAGTGTGTGGAAAGCAGCAGCGTAAGGACCGAGAATTGTACTTGTTATAATTACAGGTAATATGGTGGAGGACTCAAAAAATTGTGCTGTGAGAAACGAATGTGTTCCACGATGACTTGCAAAAGAGATTGGAACAAAATACATCATCTCTTCTTGTCAGTTTACATCTCGCTCAATGAGTCATCCCGTCATGAACCAGTATTGAGGGAGAATGAATGCCTGGTTCTACCAATGGCAATGCCACTATAACGAGCAGTTGGAGGAGGTTCTGGCTGCCAGAATTGCATTGCGAGGATTATACGAAGATTCTAGGGCAGGTGAGCAATGAACAGGCCTGTGTGATTACAAGTACTTATGTAATAAGGATCGTCCCTTTCAAAACTCAGATCACCCTTTTTCTCAGTTTTTGAGACTAGTGACACTGATCATTGAGGGGCTTTTTAGTGGCTGTGTTGTGATAAATTGGGGGCAGTGCTTAAATTTGATTCAAATATTTGTAGTCTTTTTAGTGGCTGTAATGTTTACTGATGTTATTTTCCATCAAAACTGGATTTTTCACCGAGTAAAAAAACTTTTTGTTCTTTGTTGTTGTTACTTTTGAGGGACCCCCTGCCAATTTCCGCCATCAAGATGCCGCTCTAGCTCAGCAACCGTTGAATATGGTCCTCTACCTGAAGAGAGACAATTGCAACTGTGTACTTTGACTACATAGTTGAATCAATTTATTTGGAATACCTGTGGTCCTGTCGAAAATATGAGATGTCCTTTAAGAGAGGTGTTCAATCCGGTCCTATCCGAAATCCGATCTGTTCCGGGTATGGCACACCGATTCAGTGCTCTTGCTTTTTTTTTCTATTCACTGGAGAGACAGTGGTATGTGGAAAACACTGATCAAATAGCTGCCCTGATTTTAGTGCATTCAGAACGTGCCGCCACGGCTGAAAAGTGTGTGCCAAATGTGTGCAGCTTTGGTGCAGCTGATCGGCCAGTTTTGTTATTCGTTTTGGACTGTCATCCCGTGTGGCATCGATGCTCGTAAGCCTGTACTACATATTCTCTTTGTTGTTTCTATCCTTGAATTTCAGCCACTGTAATACCGAAATGAGAAGGGAGATCACGTGTAGTTGCTCACCCTCTGTTGCCCTCCGTTGCTAACAGGGCCATACAGCATGTCTCTTCACTCTCATTCAGGTGCGGAAATAGTTAGTCCTTCACCTATTACACTGTAGCCTGAGAGAGACAAATTGAATTAAATCAAAAGCTATCCTCTGCCATTTCTCATGGAAACCTTTGGGAAACCTGAACACTTTGTATTTCGGCACATTCCGTCAGTAGTTGCCAAAAGTCGCGAGAGCTGGAAGCTGCAGTCTGTAACTGAACGGGCCATCCTTGAAGGACCTTCCTCTTGAGATTGGTATTTTTACTGAATATAGAAAAGCTCTTTGTTCTCTTTATCATGTCTGAAGGGCTCCCAGCCAAAATTTTTTGCGCGGAACATATTACAGTCAAGCTACACTATATTAGAATCCCGTGTATATTTCCTTCAGGCTTCGTCGACTAACTTCCTACTATTTATTGTGCTTGCCTCTCTGTCCAAGAATCATATGAATTCTACCAATATTGAATGAAATATTGGCAGTTATTGGAAAAGGAAGTCTCTGTCTCTCCCGGTTCAATCAATTGTCGGACCATTCCGGAGCTGTCGCCAAACTATGCCGCCCACAAGAATCTGTGCACTTACTGTGTGCATATACCGTTTGCTCGGTTTTGGTTACACACCTTTTTGTGAGTGTTGGTTTCTATAAAAAAATCTGGATAGTGGTCGGAATTTATAGCGGCAGCGGGTGTGACTGAATTTGTGGGGAGTGAGGGAGCTTCAAGCTTCTTTAGCATTCGCGGGCCGGGCCTGTGAACTAACTTAATTTGTGTGACATAATTCGTTGTTTTATTGTTCCATCACGGTATTCTGCAACCATAAGACCTCTGTGCCCAAAGCTTTGACGGGGTGTTGTTTAATGGTATACAAAAATTGTTTACTGACCAGAATAGTTTTACGAGTGTCTTCAAGTAGTAATCCAAGCTTTAGCTTGTGTTGTGAATTTGCAACACATCATTATGCAGCCAATGGTATGTTTATTGACCAAAAGGAAATTGTACAGAGTTCGCGCACCCGGTTTTGATTTATGTTGCACCCGGAGTTGATCTGGAGTGTGGTATGTGCTGTACACTACTCCACTTTTCTCTTCTGTGCTCCAATATATGAGTTCAAAACCAGCACACTTGTGTACCTAGCAAACAATAATCTGCGACCCATTTGAATCTCGCTTTCACTGCCCACCTAGAGGCCCGCGATCGCTCTTTTGATGTAATGAAATTGCAGTTGAATTTTTTTAAATTGAGACTGAAATCTGGAGGGTTGAACAAGACAAATTATATGGACCACCATTAGCATCCTTGGGAAGCTGTAATGGAAAAAGAAAGGAAGCCCGATATCTCAATCTGTCGGCTAGTAGAGCTACACATCACAACATTGCACAGTATCACAGTATATCGACCAATTCACACATACAACTGCCTACAGCGGCATTGATACAGAATACATCTACTCAAACCCTTTGGATAATGAATTTATTCATCATTGCTATTACATACAAAAATTAAGTACGAGGTCATGCCGGGTGCAGCCACTGCCCACTACCCCAAGTCCCGAGATCGTACCACCATGGCATCTCGCGACCAACCGGATCCCTCCCTCGTGGTCGAACACTCTCACCCCCGTAACGCCTCTTCTCAAAACCACGGCACCTTTGTCATGAAGTGCGGGGATCCATGAAAGCCGGGACAATAATGGAGGCGATGCTGGTGAAGATGTGGATCAAGGCAGGCTTGTTCAGAAAGGCGCCGCCGAGGTGTGGCTCCGCGCTTACATAAACGGATGTAAAGCTCCTCTAATATACTCGTAGTTTCTACCTTTTTTTTGGTGCGCAAAAATACCCTTCGAAAACGTTTGCAAACGTTTGCAAACGGTTTCTTACTGTTTCCGTTTCTTTGCCCGAATCCACAAACAGAAAACAAACGGTTGGAGCCTTAATTACATGTTATAAACCCCCCAAAATTTCCCGCGCTCCGCGCGGTTACGTCATGTTATTAACCTGTTATTTACATGCCTTTGTTATATAACATCGGGCCCTTTCCACCCAATGTTAGTAACAGCGTGTAATTTCGAACCAACACAGCGCTACGAGACACAGCTTTTTCCGAATTGATACCGTGCTGAAAGGGGATGAAAGAAAGAAATTTCCTTGTTGACTAATGACAAGAGTCGGAGGTTCCGCTCAGCCGAGCTTTGCCGGGCCACCTACTCATCGCGGCGACACCGGCATGGCGATGACATCACGCCGAGGGTACGATGGTTATCGGCACAGGATCTGGTTTCGAATATAAGAAAGCCACATCGCTTGAATCATGAATCCACCTTCCCTGCGCGACTCAAATAACAATGGGAAACCTTCTGCCACCTCTCTTTCCGTCGCACTTCATTTCTGAACGCGATATACCGGATCTCTCAGGAAAGGTATGCCAATCGTCTCGTCTGTACCATATTTTCAAGGCGTTAACGAGCTCGCAGATTATCCTCGTTACTGGCGGAAACGCTGGGATAGGATACGAAACGGTGAAGCAACTACTTGCCAAGAATGCCAAAGTCTATCTGGCTGCACGCTCAGCGGAGAAAGCCGCCAACGCAATCAATAGCCTGGAGGAGGAAACAAAGAAGAGGGCCATTTTCATTCCCCTTGATCTGGCGGATCTACATAGCGTGCGTCGAGCGGCAGAGGCTTTCCTCGCGCAAGAGAAGCGGCTGGATATTCTTTTCAACAATGGGTATGATTCTCAATTTCCGACATCACGAAATACTGACGTTGTTCTTAGAGGTGTCATGGGCTGTCCTCTGGATATGCTCACGCCACAAAACCACGACCTGCGTATGTTTCTGTTACGCATCTCAACCAACTGCCTTTTTATACCTGTACAGAGTTCGGCACTAACGTCATCGGCCATTACTTCCTGACTGAGCTTTTGGTACGTGCATTCTTCATAGTTACTTCGCAGAAACTAAAAGATCTCGTACGCAGATCCCTGCCCTCACCGCATCCTACAACGAGACCCAGGTCCCCGCTCGCGTCATAAACACGTTTTCCATGGGCCACCAGATGGCACCAAATGCGGGCATTGAGCTGGAGAGTCTAAAGGGCGGGCCCTCACGCGACGCATGGCTGAAGAAGAATGGTAGCTCCATGGCCCCTTGGTGCGTTTCCTCTCGGTTTACTCCTCTTTCATTCTCCTGTTGAACGCCGAGCTTTACGATTTTAGGCGACTATACGGCGAGAGTAAGCTAGGCAACATCCTCGTATCCAATTACTTTGCGCGCGTGCACTCTGAAGTGCTTGTCTCGACGGCGCTGCATCCCGGGGGTATACGCAGCGAGCTGACTAGGTGCGTATAAATTTACTCTCACCTGGTCTATATGTATGAGCTCCTTATTAATAACGCGCAGACATCAGCCGGGCTGGCTACAGTGGATCTCAGACCTCTTCATGTACCCCGTATCGTAAATCCCTGTTCACACTATTCATCCGCAGAGAATTAACCACTGAGTGTGCCTTGTTAGGATGGGTGCATACACACAGCTCTGGGACGGCACTGTCGCGACACCGGCGCAGATCACTGGCCAGGTACACAACACGTCTTGCAACTACTCATCACATCCCTCCCTAATATTGACTTTTGAAATCTACTCCAGTACCTAATACCGTGGGCAAAGGTCGGGAAAGCGTCCAAAAGCGCGTCGGACACGAAGCTGGAAGCGCAGGTAATTGCCTATATCAAGGAGCAGATTAAGGGGTTCTAGAGACATAGCTAACGGGTCTGAGATATATATATACCTGCTTTTTTTAAAATAGAGGTTCATAATCATGAAACAATAATGTTATATCAAGCCCTCGAGTTAGGTGGCCAAGAGGCACTGAGATTTCCCATTGCCGACCGAACAAGGCTTTTCTTTCTTGATTCCTGCTCATCTTCTGAATCGATTTTGCCTTTCTCTCCCACACTTCTTGGCTGACGCAAAGCGGCCGCTACTTTATCCTCCTCGGGATAGCCACCGACTCCGTACATTAAGGGGAAGTAAAGTAAGGGCATGGCTTAACGGTACCTCGACATCCACGGCAAGTGTGCTTAGTGGCTTGCACGATAGATCAGGCTCAAGGAATATCCGCAATGGATCTACTTAATCAAAATCAACCCATCAGCTGTGCTCCACACTTGCCTCATTTAATAGTCATAAAATTTATTAAATCCGTTTGCATAAACGTACGTTACGCATCGTCCATGAGGTCTTCAACGTCGACTTTCGCTCGCGAGACAAGATGAATGAGATGGGATTTTACTTTCTTCTACACTGCACCAACATTGCGTTATACCTCAATCACAAAAGGCATCGCCTGTCTGAGCATGGTGTTGGACATGCGAATGATCTCTGACGACTGACTCTCGTTGGGTCCGTCGGCCGTTCCAAGATCGTCTGTCTCCGCGTCTCCGTTGCCCACTGGCCGCTGGGCTATAGCCCAACAAACCTATATTTCGAGTTAGTATGGCGAACGTCTGAAACTGAAGTAAGACTTATTACCGCCAGCGCCGGATCCAGGAACTGGTAATCAGCCGCAGAAAATGTGCTCGTAATCCGAACGACGGTGTTCACGGCTTCGCGATGGTGACGGCGGGACTCCGAAAGGAACGGGGCCAGCACGCCAAAGAGCTCCACCATCGCCGTGAGCGCCAATATCATACACGTTTTCAAAGTTGGATAGACCGTGCGGAGCTCGGGAATCGTGTAGACCTGGGTCCAGCACGAATTGATGACCTTGAGGTGCGCGTGGATGTCTTCGATTAGATCCCAGTAACTGCGGGACCACTCGGTGGGGAACACGGAGGAGCCTGTAGTTGTGTGCTAAGAAACTAGACAGGGGAGCATTTGGCGGGGAGCTTACTCGATTTTGATTTGTTCCATGCGGAAACCATGAGCTGGCTTTCGACGAGGAACATTGCACTTTTCGAACGGAGGAACACCACGTCCGTACAGGTACGATTCTTTCTCTGGGACTCGTGTGAGTAGGGAAGACACCAAGTGGAACAGAGCACACTGACAGCCATGCACGTGAATTTCGAGAAGAGCGCTGCGTTGAGAACGGAGGGAAGTTTTAGAACCAGAGTCCTGATCATGTCGATGAACATCAATTGCGAGAACGCGGCGCGGCCTTCATCTTCAAGTCCGTGCGGAGTGAAATACGTCGTATCGCAGACAACGCGACGTTCGGGTTGAGGCTGATTCTCCACGAGACCCAGCGCAGCCTCGTTCTGTTCAACCACTTCTCCTCCCTTGCAGATGAATGCTTCAAACGCATTGACGTCCCCTTTCTGAACGAAGTAGGTTGCCAGATATACATACGCCTGTAGAGATGTCAAGGGATCGGGCGCAATTTCTGGGCCAGCGCTCAAAGACGCGAAGATCAGAGAGACTTGCTCCTCCTCTGCGATCGTCTGGCCTGTGTGGTATAGCCATGTATGGTGCTGAAGGTGGTTGGTGAGGAGGCAGCCCATCAGCTGGCAAATGTTCACCAGCGTGGGGTGCACAATGACGCCAGATTGATCCCCTCGGTAGACAGCATTCCACTTCGGGGTGCTCAGGCAGAGTCCGTATTGCCAGCCATGGCGCAGGAAACGGCTGCGTCTGCGGAATGGTTATAAAAATGACAATGCGACGGAAGAAAGATACGGACATGCCAGATAGGCCGTTCGTCAGCTGTGGAGCTGGACCGAGAGATACACGAGGGGGTGGGAATAGAAGTGACTGGACAGCCCTGGGAGGTACGAGCTCTCCGAAAGAGTTGCGCACGCACAGAATACTATTTTCTGGCGCGGAAACGGTCAAATCCGTTGTGACCGGCGCAGGGACAAAGTCGTTCAAGAAATCGAGGTCGAAATAGGTCGAGTCCGGAGATTCGAATAGAGAACTTTCCGCGAATGGATCGAGTCCTGAATTTATGCTGCAGAATGAGGACCAGTATTCCGCAGATGAAGAACAGTCGGGATCCGGCAGCTGCGACAGAGATGTACTTGGTTCGGCTGGGTCCTCGGCGAAATGAGTTCTCTCGTGTTTAGATTGGGCCCAGGAAGGTTCGCTATAATGGCATTGACTTGGCGGACGGGCTCTTGTGCACGCAAGGCATGGCGCAGCACCGTTGCACTTCTAGAATCACCGTTAGAAAAACCAATATAATGGAGGAAAAATCGCGAACTCTCTTTTGCTCCCTGTGAAAATCATTCTCTGAGAAAACAGGCGTCTGGAAGCAGTCAACTCACATACCTGCATCGTAAACATGCGGCTTTGGGAGACGTGATTAGACGCAGAAGGCTTGGGTAAAGTAAATTAATTCCGCTGACCTCCTTTCGGCAGCCATTCGCATCGTGGAGGAACAGGCACTTTAACACCATACGTGCACTCCACGGGTGTCCTGCTCTTCTTGCACCTCCCGCAGGGATTTTCTCCATCACAGCGCTGCAGATTCGGTTAGCGTGAAGATGTAGATGTGACGATAACGATGCCCACGATTTTCCGTTGTCGACATAAGGAACAGGTGCGAGGCTTGGAAGTCCAGGTAGACATATTTGGTGGGTTTGCTGCGACGAAGAGCCCTGTGGACGCGTCATAAGTAACCCCGACGGACCGATGACACCGGACTCTCGAACCTGCTGAGTCAAAACGGTGAATAATTCGTAAACGTGCACGTGCCGAAATGACTCAACACCAGACGAGAAAGACGCGGGAAAAGTATTCTGCCTTCTGACAACTCTCGGAAAAAACTCCTTCAAAGTTCAGGATACGACAGAAAATCTCCAAAAATTGGACGAATCAGACGCGGGATGCTGAGAAAGAACGCCAAGACAAGTTTGTTGCAGATATATACGAGTTTGAGCCTTAAGTCCGACGATAGGTCGGGAGAAAACGAGACACCGGTTGTGAGCGCCTATTTGGCCCTGTTGTTATTTGATATCCTTTCATCCGCTTACGTGTGCTTGATTACAACCGCAGCATGCAAGTTTGTTCAACTACTACTGCACCCAATCGGCAAAGAATGTGGCCTGTCCCGCAGATACTAATTATTCCGATTTTAGCTGATAAAGGGACGATACATGGCTTAATTAGTTCCATGTTTGGTCCTGCGCGGTCGGGTAGACGCGCCTGAGGCACGTGGTATGTTTAACAAGGTCCGTTTCCATTTTTTCAAAGTCCGATAGGTCTACTCAAACTGAAATCGCCTAAGGTTGAGTTCCCAAAAAAATATGCATGAAGCCTAGCTTCTCGTGAAACTGTGAAAATCCGTTATTTATTTACACCAGCACAGGCTGTTCGATTTTGGTTGGTTTTTCTTCCATTTAACCGAGTCATCTCCACCTGGTTTCCTTCCCTCACACAATCGACTGCGATCTGCTGACCCACCTGCATCGCCGTTGCTCCCCATTACAAACTGTACCATAAAATGTTCACATGAACCTACGGCGCCGCAGTTGAAACTATTATGGCTCAAATTAGAAGACACCTGCCGCAGCTCCCCGCAGCTTCTCGTAGTTATGTCGCAGTTATCAACTCTCCGATGGCTAAGTACGACTAGAACCGCCCAGTTAATTAAGCCGCGAACGTCGGCGCTCCTTCCTGCACGCCACCGGTTCGGGAAATGTATTTTGGTTCCCTGAACTTGCTTGTAAAAATCACTCAAACATTTACGGGGAAGCAATGAGGGAAATCACACGCGTATTTGGGAAGTTGGAACACTAGGCGCAGTGGAATACTGCGCTCTTCGTTCCTCGGCAAATATTCTCAGCGTCTCAATAAGTGATATACATTAACCCTTGCCCTTAGACTTCCAACTGCGGCCGGTTAAATGGAACTCAATCATCTCTGTCGTGGAATACCGAACCGTAGATGTGTCTCGACCGATGACGCTGCCTACCATGAGCTCGTAGACAAGGAGATACTCGACAAATATTCCGCTCCGACTTTGGCGAGTTCTTCACCAAATTCGTACGCCATACCTCGCGCAAGAATATTGAACACGAGGAATAGGGTCCTTTCTCAATTGATGAAATTGCGGGGAGTGCAGAAGAAGAGATGTTCACCAGGGGAAGTGTTCGGGGAAGCAACTTACCCGCCGATCCTCGTCATCTTTACATAGCGTATTTTGTTCCGTGTATGATTATTGTGTCCGAGCCCGAAATTGACGAAATCTTAGCTCCAGTCGAAAAATATATGCACTGGACAACATCACGACGTCAACTCCGTGTTCTATGATACATACAGACGCCCCCTGCCGCGTCGCCGCCGTAAGCACCAGCGTATCGGATATCGATAGCGCACGCACCTCCGCAGTCCCAATGGCACGACAGCGCATCCCAGCCACGAGGCAATAGATATCGACAGGTTGTTGCTAGATGCCATCTACGCAGGAAATCGCAGAGTCGTATCTCAAGTTGGTGATTGAACTGTGCGTCGCCCCTGTCCTCCCCCGCCAAGGGATCGTACATCGATTCATTCCCGAGCCTAAAATCAGGTTCATCTGGCACAACAGAGTCAACAAACGCGCCAAAAAACCATCACGTCGACTCCCTACTTTCGTCTATTACACACACTGTTAAGTATACACACACATTTCGCACTGAAAACCCACCCACCCACTCAATACCCATCCTCGCTAACCATATCCCACTCGTCTTCCTGCTCTCTCTCCCCCTTGCTTTTCCCCTTTCCCTCCCCGCTCCCCCGCCGCCCATGTCCCCTCCCCATCCCCACTACCACCCTCGCGCCCTCTTCCACCCTCCCCGCCACCTTCGCGTCTCGCACCGGCATCGCCCACATGCCGCACCCCCGCCGCGCGCCGGCGCCCCCCGCCCTGCGCCGTCACCTGCAGCACCTGCCCAAAGTCGAGCTGCGGGACCGCACGCGGTGTGGGCTGGGGGAGCGGCGCGCGGGGGAGGGAGGAGGTGGCGTGCGAGCGTCTGTGGGTGGATTAGTTTGGGTTTGGGCGGAGGGAAGATGAGCCAAAGAAAAACAAAGAAAACTATCAAGGTGGTTTGGCGACACGAATAAAATGGAAAAGTACCAAAAAGGGTTGTTCTACGCACGACGGAAAACGAAGTAGGAAGAGAAGGCGCGGAACAGTGGAGACAAAGGCGTTATAAGCGAAACGAAGACATGAAAAGCGAAACAAAATAAAACAAGAAAACCTACCTGCCCAACTCGGACGAACAGCATATCGCCCACAAGTTGCTGAGCACATCCCCCGCCTGCGCGAGGGGAATCTCGATCGCCTGGGTATGCGCCAGGTACAGGACGTTGTACAGCAGCATGGCGAGCGCCGTGGTGAATTGTGGTGGGTCGTCCGGCGGGGGCGACAGGGCCTTCGTGGGCAATATTGTAGGATTGGGAGGAGGAGAGGGATTGGGAGAGGGATTGGGAGAGGGACTGGGAGAGGGAGAAGGATGGAGTGGGCGCTACGAGCGTTGGCGTGGGGTTTGAGGAGAGCGAGAGGTGAAGTGGGTGGTGCGCGGTCCATCTACTGGGATGAACAAGAGGTAAAGAGAGTAGAAATAAACGCGTACCGTCCCCACCCGCCGACACCCGGCCCAATCCACGGTACGCCAACGCCCACTCGCCCGCCTTCCCACTTGACGTCAAACGGGAGCTTGACGCCGAGGTACCACGCCAGCAGGCCCACGAAGCGGATTGCGTGCCCCAGGACAGCGTTGATGTGTTGTGGGGGGTAGCGCCGGACGTCGCCCGGGACCGGGAGGATGAGGTCCCCGATCGTCCACTCGCCTGCAGACCCGGCCTTGCCCCCGATGGGTGGACGCCCGCCAACCTCGACGACGTGGAAGACCTCGATGAGCTCCTGGACGAGGCCTGCACGCGCACGGGCAATGTGCGCAGAGAGCGTATGCAGCGCAGCAAGCGGCGCAGCGAGTACTATGGCAGGAGCGCTGGTGGCGGAAGCGGCAGAGAGAGTCCGGCGGCGTTCAGCGAGTGATTCGCGGAGAGTCCGTAGTCGGTCGCGTTCTACCAATTCATTAGATGTACTAATTAGTGGCAAATGGCTTACTCTTGTCATTGTCCTTCCGCAGCCGCGCCAGTGCGCTCAACACCTCGTCTACCCGAGCCTGAATCTGCGCAACGCCCGCGCGCCGTATCCGCGCGGCCTCAACGCCTCCCAGCGCCTTCGTAGACTTGGCCACCTGCTCGTCCCGCTCTGCCGCAAAGTGCTGTGTCTTCAGGCGGAAGTCGCGCGTGCTACGAGTATTTCAGCGTGGATTCGTTGGGATTTGAAACAAAGTCGTACTGGACCCTGACACAGTTTGTACAGAAGAATTGCCGTTGTTTCAGCTCACAGTTTTGGCAGTCCATAAGCGCAGGATGAGAAAGGCAAGTGGACCACGCGTCATTGGCCACAACAACGCCAAATAAGCGCCTCCTGCCTCTTTTGGACTTCGAGTGGCATATCTGGGCTGAGCACTGTTTTCTATCTGGATGTCTGCCTTAATTCTACAAAATTCTTGCCGATTTTCTGAACCTCGTTCTTTCCGCTCTCTCCCGATTCCCCCGCCGCCGCTCGACTACTTCTGTGTCTTGTGTCTTTCAAGTTCTGCAATCGTTCCTTTCTAGACTCAAAATAAACACTCATCCGCCGCTCATTTCCGTATCGAACGAAAAACATGAAAAAAAATCGATCCTCTCTTTTCTCTCGAGTCAGTGCCCACGAGAGGATTCGAACCTCCACCCCCCAGCGACACGCTTTCATATCACTCCAGCAATGGAGCTGAGCGACGTGCCATTTCGTCCTTGGTAATGGAACCAGGGTAGTTGTGCGACGATTCGCCTGTTTGTGTTATTTTTGTGGGTGACTATGTTCTCGATTGCTCCACGGATCGATTTCGCCGGTTTCTATAAAACATTTATTCCAGGCTCTCCTGCTCCAGGATGCACGGAAATGGATCACGCACCCTCTCCCCACTCCCCAATCTCTCCTTGCAGTAAGTAATGCAAAACAGGAGTCAAAAAAATAGTCGTACTAGACTGTATTAGTGTCCACAGGAGGATTCGAACCTCCACCTCCCAGCAACACTCATTGGTATTTTTCAATTCAGGATAATGAGAGTTGGGCAACGTGCCATTTCGTCCACACGGGCTATTTACTGAGTACTGAAACTAGGGTAGATGTATGACGATTCAGCAGTGGGTATTATTTTAGTGGGTGACTTTGTTCTCGATTTTTTCAAGGATCGATTTCGTAGGTTTCTATAAAACATTTATTCCGGATCCAGCCTCTCCCGTTCTAAGGATGCACGAAAAAATCAACCATGCTCCGCCTCTCCCACCTCCCATCTCTCTAATTCTCACCACATACAAAACAGTAGTTATTACAGCCGTTTGCAGAACTTAGGGCGCGGCCGTTTTTTTTTTGTCAGTTTTCTTTCGCCCAGCGATTCTGAGCCTCAATTCTTTTCCGTTTGGCTTGAAAATAAGCCCATCTTCTCGGCAATGAAAATGCGGATCCGACCACTACCTTCGATTTTCCTGATGTGATCACAATTGCCTTATTAGGCAAATAAGGCCACTAGCACGACAGCATCTGGCACTGATGATGCGCTTTTAACTTGCACCCTGTCGTCTGGCTCGCGATACTTCTTGTGCGTCCTGATGGTGTGCAGTGTTACATAGTCATGGCGGCTCCGTCCTTGCGGACGGGTACAAGGGGAATTGTCATATAAACATTGGATTCACGTAATACATCCTCCTCTTCCTCCTCCGTCGGACGTTACCGAACATCACGATCACGATCACTATCACTATCCAAGGGGCGGCGCCTTTGAAACACAGATCCAACTCTATTCAGGAATATATCGTAACTCCGAGTCGCCGCTTAGCCCGCGAATGATAGATCGATGGTCAGGATCGACAACCTCTAACCAGTCCTAAAGGACGCAAATGGATAAATTGATTGTAGGGGGCTTCATAAAGATGAGTAACTATAGTTTGTTCGTGTGAGTTCAACATCTCTCGCACTGAGCACTCACCGACCCGCTAAACGCCACAACACCGCCCAAAAACGCCGAAACACGTCAACTCACCAACCAGAGACCGAAAATCCATAACAGTCCGTGATGGGATCTTGCTGCCGCCACGCCTGGCAGAAGCAAAATTCCTTCTCACCCAAGACAGTCCTTAAGCTTCGGATCCTATACAGTTTGTGATTTCAAGCCCACTCTCGAGCTTATCATTGTCGACAAGATCACAACAATCTGAAAACGCGTTAAAACGCCGGAACCCGGGAATCAAAATGTTGATTTCTTGATGGATGGTCGAAAACGCACAGAGATAGAAATACATGGAAATAAATGGTGGGAACGGATTGTTTGACACTTTGAACCAATATCAGTCAGTAGGTCGGGCCGAACGCTCTTTATTATGTTCTACTCTTAAACGAAGAAATGGCCCTCCTGACCTAGTTTAATTACCAGTCCACTACGTACTTGCCTGCTTTATTCGTAACTTTATGCGCTTCGCCCAACATCAACAATGTGCACTTTCCACATCAGATTAGCTCAAGTAGGCGCAAATAATCACTCCAACCCATCTTGTTAGCCCCTCGCCGAAACGAATGGGTGGTAAAAAGATAGTTGGAATATATAATAAGTACAGACTTGAATCCTGTTCAATTTCAAACAAAGAAAAAGAAAAATGCCTCTGGAGGACCACACCAGTGCCCACGGGAAGATTTGAACCTCGGCCTCTCAGCAGCATTGAAAACAAATATGAGAGATGGGCGACGTGCCATTTCGTCCACACGGGATGTTTAGTGAATGTGCAACGATTAACCTGGATGCAGGCCGTCTTGGGACTCTACTACAGCACCTCTGTATCTTTTCGGCCATTGGAATGCAAACCGCTGTCGCAGAAAGAGCTGAGAGACTGTGGTATTAGTTAGAATATAGAAAAGACGTGAGATTCAAACCAAATAAAAGGAAGACGCGCGTCATTGAGTAGAGCAGGAGAAGGAGAAGCACACACGACTGAATGTGTGTTCTCCGATACTGCCTCATAAGTATTCACTATCCTGCGGGCTGGTCGGTTGGACTGCTACTGACCTGGAAGACGCGAACACTGTACCCAACTTCGGGGATATGTACACCACTCTAAACTTCAAATTATTCTCCGAAGCCGTATCGAGTCGGCGCAATCTCGCCGTGGTCGACATGAAGAAAAGAAAATGACTGGTAACCAAGCGCAGAATGAGAACAACAAGAAGAAGGGAGGATGGGAGAAGCTCTACACAACATCTATGCAGGTACACAGACAACTCGCAAGCCCCGGAATACAAGTTTTTAAAAATAATTATATAGCGAACTCTAGGAAGTTAGACACGAGAACAAGGCGATGTCCTGGGGATGTTCAGCGAGGAAATGGGCAGCGTAGGCTGTCGAAGTTGAGGGAGTAGATGTATGTATTATCATAACGAGGAAAACCCTACTGACACCGAACGCAGAGCGGGCAGAAGTACGGATTGGTTACAGAAGTTCATGGTTGAGATCTAGGGCGTCGGCGCAATCAATACAGAAGAAGGACTCGATGTCCAAAAGCCTCACGTATACTGGAAAAGCGATCAAAACCGTCGAAAATTTCTCCGAAGATGAGCAGGGAAGCCAAAAATTGGTCATGACAGACACAGATTAGTCTGAATCGAGTTGCACGGTCCAGCGAAACGGTGTACCACAAAGTGCACCAAAAGAAGGAGTGTGCACCCCAGTATCCACTAAATCAACATCCCTCCTCGTACGCCACACCTCACCAGTCGTATATGGTGATTTGATATATCAGAATACGCTGAGTGAGAACGATGCTGTGATGTATCATGAGCTCTAATTAGCGCCATCACCTCTTTTGACAGCACCCACCTGCACCCCATGGCGGCGCCGTTGCCCGCATTTTTGATGGCGCGCTCAAGGCGTGATGGCGCTCCGCCGCTCATCCTAATGCGGATGATGAAGTGATCCCATCACGTCTTCTCATCCTCTTCAGAATCGCTCCCCCTCCGCTGCCCTGCTACTTGGTGCTTGCAGTCTGGGGACTTAAGCTGTGGATAGGCTCCCTTTGCACTATCCCACATCGTCCTCCCTTTCCGGGCTCCCAGGGGCCTCTTAAGATCATTTTAAATTTGCTCCGCATTTCGCCGAATTTATTCGCGCCAGGCTGACCGCTTCGCTAATCGTTTCCAGACTCCGCGTATGTGTCCTTATTTTAAATAAACATAGTTTAGGCCCTTAGAATTGAATGCGCTGTCTCTTCCTGATGCATTATTGTGCCGGGTTGCGTTCCGGCTGTGGCCTGCTTTTCTCCTCTATTGATTGGCCATGCACCTCAGTACAAGTGCTCAGGGACAGGTAGGTGGCTCTCATCACATTCAACAAGAATTGATATATCCCTCCCTTTCCCTCGTATTTAATTATCAATTTTCAGATTTGGTACAAAACACGAAATCCGCTCATTGCCTTGCTTCTCGACAGCTTCAGCGTGGTGCGACAAATGACAATACTGCAGGGAATGTTTTATCGAGCCAATATCTGACTTCTATTGACCTCCTTACCTTAGAATAACGGTTTTATATGAAAGTGAGTTTTTGCTTCCCTCCCGGCCTTTCCGAGCAAGGTTGTATCTTATTTGCATGTAGGAAGCAGTTAATAACACTCCAGTTTAACTCTATCGCTTACCTTGCGTTTACCAGGCCCCATGTTACCTTCCCTGGACCACGGATCAAATTTACATCAGTCATGCTAGTCGGCTTGCCCCCGCCGTTTCGTAGTTATAACAGCTTCCACATCGAGGTCACTTTCGAGTCGAATGTATTTTTTATTTCTGTCTACACTTGCGACGCCAGAAAGTAGGTGCTGAATTGTTGAAAGTGTTATTTCGGCCAGATCACCCACCCCCGATAAAATTGTGTGCACCCATCGGGTACCCCATTTTCAGCCACTCATTGTATTTTTCCAATGTCATACAGCATTCCAAAAAGTAAATCATGCAGTTTCCAGAGCCCCTGCCTGCACTGCGCAAACACATCAGAAAAGTTCCCGAATCGGATTGTCTACAGTCGGAGGAAAGCATCAATGCATGATTGTTCCACGGCTCGGGTTGCACAAGAGGATAGAATATATTTTTATACACCTCTTGAAAGACTACCGAACCTCTATTAATGAGAAACAATAAAAAAAAAGGTACATTCTAGGACTCAAGTCGAACCCGACCGAAGTCTCACAGTGAGATTCTACTCTGGACAGGCACTTTTTGCAATATTTTTTAAAATCTTTCCTACTATCGAAAGCTGGGTATACCCGGACTCGGTTAAAGTACCTGAGATGTTTTATCATGTTAACGGTCCAATAGGAAGGTTCGCTGGCCCTCATCGTCGCCGTTTGCGGATTTCTTGATATTGTGGGAGATTGGTTTTTGCCCCAAACCACCAAGTGCAATTTTGACTCGTATATGTAACATTTTTTGTCTGTTCAGAATTTATTCAAAGTACGTGGATCTTGTATACAACCACCATTGCTCTATTCCTGATTTGTCCCAAGTGGGCAGGTGTGATGGAGTCACGTCGTGACTAAACCGTGACACTCTTCCTTTCTGCCAGCACCAAGCCAGCATGCATCCCCCACGACATGTATGAAGCCGGCCACCCACAGGTGGATGAGCATTCGACATTCTACTTCTTTTCTGGTCAAAATTCTTCTCAGCCACTTTTTCAGACTTTTTTCAGCTTTTTTCTCACCGCCCCCTGTGTGTGTCCGACGAACTTTCGGGACTCTGAGAGGCTACCACACAAAGCCAGTTCTTCCAAAATGTTTTTTTACATTCAATTTTCTGTTCTACGAAGGTCCACATATTCAAAACACGGTATTGCGTTCAGGTGACCAACCGTCTCATCTACCGCCTTGTCTGGGCTACAGGCGCAGCAACCGCATCGTCTGCAGTGAGGAACGAGGGCAACAACAACCTCAGCGACAAGCTCACCAACAGAGAACGGAGACGACGACCCCCTCGGCCCCGGCTATGAGCAGGTGTACTGTGCGCAGCTGAGGCACCGCGTTTGGGGTGCGTTCCAGCGGCGGAGGCGAGTTTTGGTGTTGGGGTGCAGGCTGGGCTCGGCGTTGGGTGCGTATCGGCTGTTCAGTCCCTCTGTTCGTGTTCTTTCTAGGCGCATGCATCGCTTCGTGCTCCTTCCCCCCTCCTCCACTCCCTCGTCCTCGTCCTCGTCCTCCCTCCTCCTCCCTCCTCCTCCTCCTCCTCCCCCCTCTGCTCTTCGCCTTTCTTTTTTCGCATTTTTTCGAGTTTTTTGGGAAGGGCTGTGGCGCATGACGCCTCCGGCGGAGCAGGCTGATGAGTGTGTGCCTCGTATGCGTCGTCCATCTTGAGCATGCGACGCAGGTCTGATGAGCGCACGCTCGCTAGGAGGGGGGGTGTCTGCGTGGCCTGGTGTCGTCCCACGCGCCGAACGGTGTGCGATTTGCGCCATGTTGGTTTCCGTGCACAACGCTGTGGGGGTTAGCGCCTGAGTATCGTGCGTGGGCGGCTGCTCTCGCGGCGATGGTGTGTGCGACCGTCATGGACGAGTCGCGCTCGGCGTGCATGCCCTGTGCGTGTGCCGCGCGTGGGTGTGCTGATGCCGGTGGTGCGCATGTATAGCATTGTAACTTGTCCGCCGGTGTATTGGCGTGTCCATCGCGCAACCTCCGTCCCCGTCCCCCCCCCCCCTTCGTGTCTCTTCCACCTGTTGGCGCGGGGTTTTTTCTTTTGGAATCGGCAAGCACGGCGGATCTGGCTGTGACGCGGAGGTTTACGAGGATATGGGGAGCGAGAGCGAAAGGGCTTGCTGAGAAGGTACCCTTGGTTAGCTAGTATTTTTTCCATAATTTATCCGATTTTTTGGCGAATTTTCCTGGGCTTATTGAGCTCGTTGTGATGGGCGACGTGCCGAGGTCTCTTCGCGTCGTGTTCCAAATGCGGATAGCCCGGCAAAAACGGCAATACGTTGAGCTTACCGTCGATCGCAACGGCGGCTGCAGCTGCACGCTGTCTTCTGTTATTAATAGATTACTGTGGTGAGAGCCCAATGATATATCAAATTTGAGCTCTAACTACAGCATCTGATACATCGCTGCATAGTGGAGAACCAGCAGTGTTGATATATCACTCTGCCATACTGTGGTGACCTCACAGCACCGAGCACAAATTGGAAAATCCAAAGTATCTAAGATTGAGGACCGCTGTACAGACGTGCAACGAAGCGGGTGAATACAGCGACGATATGCCACACGCATCCAGACCACGGCGAGGCCTCCGTCAGCGCATGCGAGCGACTCGGCCGGCAGACCCTGCACCGGGTGAAGATTGAGAGAGAGAGATCCGTCCATCCAGATGTTCTCGGTGGGGGATATGAGGTGGAACAATCGTGTTCGACATCAGCCACGCCTCGAACACGGATGTCCATCCAGGCGACGTGAAAGGGGCTCTAGAAGAACCATCTGGCGCGATGGAAACACGGCAGAACGCGCTCCTCCTCCTTCCTACCACCTCCACTGTCGTACCTTCAAATGCAGTGTCCGCCCCCCAACGCCAAAATATAATAACTGCTGTCCTAAGTGTTCCCACCATCTTGTACCTAAATTTGCCAGGGACGGGGAGGTCCCTAATTCTTGGTATATCCGAGTGCCTTCTATGGCTTTACAGGCCCTCGCCAAGTCTAAAATCGTTCCTACGCAGTGCGACTACCTGCACCAAGACGATCTTCACTTCTACCGTTTCCTCCCCCATGCCAGCGACCGGTCCCCCGACTGCTCCACCGACCGCCGCTTTCCAGTCCCCACTCCCTCTCAGTGCTCCGTCTTCTGTCCCGCTCAAGTCCAAATGTTCGCATCCCTCATGCAAATCTACTCGGGTCCCAGGGACTGATAGCGGCCGCAGCGAAGTCTGAAACTGAGGGTGGGAGGACAGCAGGTGCTTGCTTGGTCAAGACAAGGTCGAGATGCTTATGGGCTGGCAAACAATTATATCCTCTTTCAGCTGAATCAGAACGAAGAGAACACGTGTAAAAGCATTTATTTTCAGAAGTGAAAGGCCTTCGAGCTCAGGGGAGCCCTGCGACGCGTTTAAGAGCGCCATGGGATGGCAGAAGAAGAGTGTTCCTGGTGCCGACTCAGGTACCAGGTCTTGACCAGGTCTCCAAATCAGAATTAAAACTTGTCCATTGCTTGCGCCGTTTTGCCGGATCAGCGGACCGGTCGTTAAGCTACACCGTGACGGATCATCGGACCTGGAGACCTGAAGTCCGAAAAAAGTCCGAACCTCCTGCAGATTCTGATTTCAACAAGATAAAGCGACCCGCTTTCAACCTTCTACTAAATGTCTAGATACAAGAAAATTTCCGGAGGGCCATCCAATATCTGTAAATATTTTGGAAAGAGCTACCACTGTCAACTTTAACGGACTCTGACCTTGGGGAATGCCCGTAGGACCATCATATAGCAACTGCTGGCTACAAATTAATTGTTAACTGGTCCAGCTGTCTAATAAGGTGTACTGGGAGGTGCCAGGGGATGCCCAGAGGGCCTTAGTATTGATATTTGTTTGTTACAAAAGGCTATGACGGCTGACATTGATACTCCGCCTGATCGCTTCGCCAAAATCATACCGCCGATCATACCGCCGGTATGGTCAATCAGTAAACGAGGAACAAGTTAGAACTACTGAAGCGTCTGTCAAGAGAGACTAGGTCAATGCTTGGTATTTCCAACTCCCAATTGCCCTCCTGTTGTGAGGTTTTGGGGTTTTTAGGGTTCCCAGGTTTTTTCAGAAAAAGAAAAGGCTCTAAAATGATGAGTGATTGAGAGAGCAATAATAGAAAAAAAAGTTTTTTTTTTTTCCGAGGTTTAGCAAAATTGACTACATGTTCAGAGGTTTTCGGGTTTTCGGCCCAAGTTTTCGGATTTGGCAGGTGTTTTGAGGTTTTTTGGCATCAAAAAACGCCAAAAAACCTGACAACGGATATGTCAAAAGGCTGATGTGTGGCAGAACAAGTGAATTGAGACCAGCAGTTTGCCAGCAGTGCTATATGTTCATTGTGTCTCAACTCCGCTTCACGGGTGTAAGAAAATTTACCCCTCGGCGCCCGTCGTAGATCTTCATATGCAATGAAAGGGGAACGAACATCAATAGGGGAGCTCAGAGTCGACTTCGCTGACGCTTTTCGCCGACGCGGATTTCTGTAGCACGTGTTGATGTGACCATCAATTTATGTTCCCATTTGGGATATAGCTCCTATATGTATGAATCTCATCACTAGGATGATCTAAGGCCCCCATTTAACCACAGGACAATTGAGAAAGGGTACTCTACTCTTCCTTGGGCAAAATAGAGAGATTAAGGGTGTAAAATGAGGTTGTGCATGACCATATATGAGCAACTTGAGAATGATAGGTTTCTCAGGGAATTTGAGGTGCCAAATGGTCAGAAGGCTTAGGAAATAGTATAGTACCGTTCCTCATTTGTCTTGAGGTTAAATAAGGGCTGTAGCTCATCCTATCAACAAGATTCATGAATATAGGAGCTCTTTCTCAAAGGGGAATATGAAATGATGGTCACATCAGCACGTGCTACAGAAATCCGTGTCGGCGAAAAGCGTCGGCGAAGTTTACTCTGAGCTCCCCTAATACAGCGAGAACTTAACTAATATGATGGCGGCGATGTCGTTCAGTTGAATGAAACGTGAGATATTTATGGCTGTGTCAAAGCGCGGGATTTTTCAACCAACTTGAAGATCGGTAAAGGTCCAGTTTGTCTTTCAATTTAGTTCTCGAAGAGCAAAGTCGTACAAGTTCATCAGCCTTTTGACAAATCTGTTGTGAGCTTTTGGGGTTTTTTAAGGTTTCCAGGTTTTTTCAAAAAAAAAGAAAAAGCTCTGAAATGATGAGTGGTTGAGGGGGCAATGAAAGAAAAAAAGTTTTTTTTTCGGAGGTTTTGCAAAATTGACTACATGTTCAGGGGTTCAGGGGTTCAGAGGTTTTCGGGTTTTTGGCCCAAGTTTTTGGATTTGGCAGGTGTTTTGATGTTTTTTGCTATCAAAAAACACCAAAAAACCTGACAACGAATATGTCAAAAAGCTGATGTTGTCGTACCTTGACAGACTGATTACGCAATGGGGACCCAAAATACCCAACCTGTGTGGGTGGATGCCCATTAGAACATTGGATCTGAGAAGTGAATACGTTCCTCGTGAGGGAAAGAAGTCGCTTTAAATCAGCGCTGCTGTGAGAGTACTTTCTGGTATTCCTACTTTCGGCTTCCAGTCTGAATGACGGACGAAGTTTAGTCAACCGATATGGATGATCCGCATTCCTCAATGAAATACTGTTATCTGGTCGTAGTGTTTGTGTGCCTGTGTAGCAATATTGACGAACCGCTGTCTGAGGGAAACGAGATCAGCTCAGCTCGACCCACAATTCCGTGCGGGCCAATCAAAAGTTTCGAGGTAAATATGACATTGATGCATGCTTTCAAGATGCGGGCCACCCGAGTTCCCAACCTCCATGGGCCATTTGGCGACCTCTCTGGTACACCGGGGACTGTGCTTGTGGTATTTCTGTACATCTGGCACATATTCTTAAGCATCATCAGCGGTTCGGCCCACCAATCACCAGAACTAGGATGCGGGAACGGACAATACATACTGCATCCTTTAAAAAAGGCGCAATCTTCGTCCACTTCCGCTCAGCAACATCCGCCCACCACAACACTTCTTCTCAATCTCAATTATGTGTCGTTGGCGCCAGTACGCCTCCCATTTCTTCACGCTCGCCCAGGAACGCTCTGACAGCGTCAATAAACAGTGTTCGAAACCTTTACTTGCGATGCGGACACGCGGAAAATCTTGTAAGTAAAGTCACCCATGCCATCTAGTGCTTTCTAACGCGCCAGCATCCACAGCCGCCCTTCGAGGTACCTTTTCAACCGATCTCTTCTCTTCGGCTCAGTGGCGCCAAATTCTCTATTATTCAGGTTCAGTGCGGAAGTAGCCGCTGTAAATTCAGCGTGACCCATCCACAGGATTGTGTGCCTCCTTCGTGCCTCAGGACTTGCGCCCCGTAGTAAATCATCATTCTCATTTCTGTGTTTTCAAAAAAAACTGAGGAAGGTCTCCCTAGCCATACGTTCCCAGAGCAGTACAGTACGCATGTCCACATTCGTTCCCTCAGCTTCCTCGCTGATCCCATGCACATAGCTCCCAACATCAGTGGATACTGTTCGGCCTGCTCTCGTTCCATGGCTGGACGGCGCTAAAAAGCTCTGAAACTTCCAGACGGAATGTAGTATTAAAATTGTATGCTCGTTGCAATGTATGCTTGTGGACCTTCATTCATTCAAACCCAAGGGGCGGGCACCGGGAGATGCCGACAGATCGACCTCTTTTCAAACTCCGCCGGAGGTCACGTTTTTCGACTTCGTCAGCCCTCAACTCGGCTTCAGTTTTGTCGTCTCACCTTCCACCAAATCCAAAACTTTAGCAGACGACCCCCCCCCCATTCCGAATCTATCTGTGCTCTCAATAAATATTTTTCTGTCTGTGAAATGGAAATACCGATTTTCATCCATCGGACCGAAGTAGCGGTGGTTGGTTTGTACAAACAACGTGGGCCCTGTTTCTTCTCGTTTCCTTCACCCCCTTGCCCTGCGCATGCGGCACGCTATCCTCGCTTCCGCGCTCACTGCCCCAGCGTGTCGCTGCTGTGACGGACGGATACACTTGCCACGGGATCAACGGGTGTGGGTACGAAGGCACGCGACGCCACGCGATTCCGATTCAGAGGAAGAAGGAAGAAGACGTGATTCTGGCCGCGCAATGGTTGCGCAATGGTACGAAATCGGCGCCCACACCCATACTCAAGCCCACCTAAGCGCACGGACTCGGTTTGCAGGTGTGGGACACCGCGCGGCTCGGAGGTGCCAAGGTCTCTCTCCACTTCGACGACACCCCACATCGGACACCCACAGGCTCTTCGAGCAATTTCAAGCGATACCAATGTGCGGGCGTGTTACGCAGGTTCTTGAGTAGCCGGGGTCCGCAGCTCAAAAAGAAACGGAACGGAGGGGCAGGTTTGTCGCCGCCGCTTGTAATTTATTCCTTCATACATATTGCCGACATAGCCCTTGTAAGATGTATTGCACTGAAGATCCCAAGTTCATATTTGTTGTATTCTGCAAATTGGAGGGCTCCGAGTCTGAGATCTGAGATATTACCAGGCTAAGAGCTCAGCCAATACCGCAACATACCAGAGGTTTGTAAGCACGGAAAACGGTCATATGAGGGGGGGGGGACCCCAATATCAAATGACGCCGGCTTCGGAGGTTGATTTACCGTCGCCCACCTCTTGTTCAAACCTCGCACGAATCCGTAACAACTTGTAGCTCCAATATATCTTACTTGGTCGTCTGTAGACCATAAAAAACGGTATTTATTTGTGGGACAGGATAATGATAGGACGTAGTACTGAAGTAGTACTAATGCCTGGAGTCCAGTAGATACAACGTATAGATTCCGGTGCCAAAAATGAGACCAATAATAATTTCCTGCGGACCAGGGTTACTTCCGCACTAAATGGTAGAAGGATACGGTAAAGAGTGGAAAGATACCCTTCCGCTTTAATTTGAATTTTGTGGGATTCGTTGAGAATTGGAGAGCGTTCAGCGTGATTCAGTCAAAAAATCAGTGATGGAGTCTGATCCGAGTCGGAGTTTATATTTCCGACGGCCATGAACCGGTGGAAGACGCGAACAGATTTGCGACCCATGAGTCTGTCTCGGTTACCCAGACGTTTCGGAATGATCCGGCGGAGTTCGAATAAATCGAAGAAAAGAAGACGCCAGATCATTCCTCAACGTCTGGGGTAGTTGGTATAGAAACACCCTCCATCGAGTCACACTCTGAGTGTCACGCTTGCGCCGATTTAATGTTCTACTCAACCTAAGGCCTCCTTGGACCCCTCAATTGTCTGCAGAATTACTGTACTATAGTTACCAGATATATATGGTTAGCTAAATTATTTTATTTTCGCGTATTTAGAACGCAGGTAGGTGTATAAAGTGCAAAAACATGACATTGTACAACGGTTCCTCTGCACCTCAAAAAGAGGTCAAAAAAAATGGGAAAAGTTGTCAGGCCCTACAAAATACATCTATGCATTGCTAGGAGAAGTGCAAACAGTACAATGTGGGGGGAGGGACGGAGGGATGAGATGTGTGACTCGATGGGGGGTGTTGCTATACCAAATACCCCAGACGTTGAGAACTGATCGCGGCCCAACATTTTCACATATTTATTCAAACTCCGATCGGGCCGTAGGCCCGACGGGCCGCGATCCGTTCTTTACGTCTGGGTTACCGAGACAGCCCATGAGTATGGCCCCGCGGTCCGATTGGAAGGAAGGAAGGAAGGAAGGAAGGAAGATTACACGGCACGGTCCCGCTCAGGAACGCCGGGCCCAGGGAGTAACTAAGTGGAGTGGTTGAATTCCCAACCCAACCAACAATCGGATCAATCGGACTGATTCACACGCCACAGCCACGAGAAAGAAACCCGATCAGTTCTTGGCTCTTGGCTTCGACGACCGCTTGCGCTCCCGACCAACTCTCGACAGGGAAGGCGGCGAGGTACAGTAGTATACTACCTGCATCCATGGACGGGTTTTCTGCGTCGAACGCCAGGACCTCAATCGACTTTGAATGGACTTCACTTGCCCAAACTTGCTTGCGCTTGTTCCACGCCTACCGCCTACCACTACTTGAAGATGCACGGATGGTTACCCATCGCTGATGCTCGCAACTTACCTCAAGGCTCATTCATCCTCTCCAGCAGACGCCACCGTGTCGATCAACTTCAACCGTAACGACGTCGACCGCCCGGGCCTTTGGAGAGACCATTCTGCTTGCTAGCGCTGGTGCATTGCGCTCACGGTCTCAGCGCGTTCCTGCAAGAGCTTCAAGCTTCCTCATAGACTATTATCCTGTGTTATCCTCCTGAAATACTTTCAAACACCAAATCCCGCGTATCGCTCATTTTACACGATTAATCTGCTTCGGCCACTGTATGCGCCGAAAGTGGTTACCAGCGAGCTAATTAACAGCAAGCGGTTCTTTGTCGTTCGTTCTTCGTAGCCCGTTGTATCAATCGCAAATCAATCGTATCGTCGTTTCTTCCCTCGGCCGGGGCCAGCTTCCAAAGTTCTGGCTCGAGATCAATGCCTTGGCCTAGCTCGGCGTGACAACATCTTTGATCAAGTTGGCTTGAAATGAAGTTTACCACAAGTATATAAGGGCCATGGCTCGTATTGGCTGTCTTCATTCGCCCTGGCTGGTCCTTCATTGTTTTTTTTTTTCTTTTTGGCACTTCAATCTAAAACCCTCTTCATTTTACAACTATGCGTGTTCCCGCAACTGTACTCCTCGGGTTCTTCCTCGCTCTCCCTGCTCTCTCGGCCCCCATTTCGGTCGGCGTAAGGAATTATAATACTTCGTGCTTTTCAGTATTGTCTTATTTTGTTGCAGAAGCTTGAAGCTCGTCACTCCACCGGCGCCGCTCACCCTCACGCGGAAAGGCACGGCGACGAGGGTGCTCATTCGCATGAAGTTCGCCACTCCACTGGCGCAGCTCACCCTCACGCGGAGAAGAGGCACGGCAGCGACGCCGCTCATTCGCATGAGGTCCGTCACTCCACCGGAGCAGCTCATCCTCACTCAGAGAAGAGGCTTCTCCGCCTAAGGCACGGCAGTGAGGCTGCCCATTCGCATGAGCGTCGTCATTCCACCGGCGCAGCTCATCCTCATGCCGAGAGGCACGGTGACGAAGGCGCTCATTCGCATGAGGTTCGCCACTCCACCGGCGCCGCTCACCCGCACGCAGAGAAGAGACACGGCAGTGAAGCTGCTCACTCGCATGAGGTTCGCCACTCCACCGGCGCAGCTCACCCTCACGCGGAGAGACATGGCGACGAAGGCGCTCATTCGCATGAGGTTCGTCACTCCACCGGCGCGGCCCACCCTCACTCGGAGAAGAGGCACGGCAGCGAGGACTGCTCACTCACACGAGGTTCGCCATTCCACCGGCGCAGCCCACCCTCACGCGGAGAGACACGGCGACGAAGGCGCTCATTCGCATGAGGTTCGCCACTCCACCGGCGCCGCTCACCCGCACGCGGAGAAGAGACACGGCAGTGAAGCTGCTCACTCGCATGAGGTTCGCCACTCCACCGGCGCAGCTCACCCTCACGCGGAGAAGAGGCACGGCAGCGAAGCTGCTCACTCGCATGAGGTTCGCCACTCCACCGGCGCAGCTCACCCTCACGCGGAGAGACATGGCGACGAAGGCGCTCATTCGCATGAGGTTCGTCACTCCACCGGCGCGGCCCACCCTCACGCGGAGAAGAGGCACGGCAGCGAGGCTGCTCACTCACACGAGGTTCGCCATTCCACCGGCGCAGCCCACCCTCACGCGGAGAGACACGGCGACGAAGGCGCTCATTCGCATGAGGTTCGTCACTCCACCGGCGCAGCTCACCCTCACGCGGAGAAGAGGCACGGCAGCGAGGCCGCCCATTCGCATGAGCGTCGTCATTCCACTGGCGCAGCTCATCCTCATGCCGAGAGGCACGGTGACGAAGGCGCTCATTCGCATGAGGCTCGTCACTCCACCGGCGCAGCCCACCCTCACGCGGAGAGACATGGTGATGAGGGTGCTCACTCGCATGAGGCTCGTCATGGGGGTCACAGCCACGACGAGTAGGTTGTCGTGCGTATTGCTCTTTCTCTCTGGTGACGACGACTCTGACGCGGTTTATCGACCTCAGAAGCTCGCCAGTCGCGTAGGGATTCCGTCGGACGATCGAGAGCCTGAGGAGCAGCTAAACGTTTAGAAAATTGGTTGTTATTTGTTCTAGGCAGTAGCAGAAGTGAAGAGGTGCCAAGCGATTATGTGCCTTGAAGTCAGCGAAACGTCTGAGACTGTTTGTTGTGACGATATCGCGTTGTGCTTGTTGTGCTTTGTTGTTGACAGCCTCCAACATCTTGGCTTCGACCATCGCATCGCGGTCGTGGGGCCGAACGAGAGGCTGCGGGCCCGGGGATGTGCGGGACGAGATATACTGTCTGTCGTCATGCAGGACTGACCCGCTTTCCCATCGAAAGCCTGGCTTATTAGTTAATATTTCTGACCGCCAACTTGATTACTCGCTGGGCTCTGTGGGCTCATAACTTCCTATGGGGGCTCACAACTTCCACGTTTCACTGACAGTTATATCCAAGTTACATAGTCTCGCAGACATCTCCTATTACCGACAACTATGAGTCATAGATCTCTGATAATTATCGAGTACGGCAGACCAGACCGCGGCGTTTGAGGAGAGAGCCTCTGCCGAACCATCCTGGGAAGGTTAAAATGTTATCTATCAATGATTTTTCTTATTTAGAATCACATACTTGGCCTAACTCGCAACTGCAACTGCAAGGACACGAGATCCGCGCCGTGGGCTTGGGCACAGGTGCAAGATCCACTAGCCGTTCAAATATTTATTTTCAACTTTAGGTTCGGAATCAACATATTGTCGTGTCAAACTCCCCGCTCGACCGCCGATTGTTCTTCGTTGATAATGAGTATTTACCAGAATTTGAACGACCAAATGGCGGATGAACATGTGCAGTTGAAACACTTTCAAAACCAAAATAACCTCTAGTATTTCGGGGAACTGTCGAGGCTAAGCGCTAAGCGTTGATATGGTCGACGTAGGTCGATGTTCGTCTGAGTTTTTAACAATGTCGCGATTGGAAGGAATATCGAAGACCGAGGAAGCTCCTGGAAGCTGCTTCTTTCTGCTTCTTTCTTCTCGCGGTCGGGACAAGAGCGGTCGCTTGGCGGTTCGCTTGATTTCTTTTGATCACAAGTCTCGAGTCGGACCATCACCCGGTGATGGACACGGCCACAACAACCGCGTTTTTCTAGGAGCTGAGGAACACTTGAAGCATCCATCCATCCCAGGCTCCGGCTGCCCTTTTCTCTTTGCGTCCACTTCTCTGCACTGTCATGGCCCCCGTCCCCCCCACGACTCACGCCTTTGCCCAAGTAGATCGGACGCGTCTCATCCAGTCGAGCAGGAAGATCCAGGAGGTAGTGGGCGAGACGCCTCTCTTCCTCGACATCGACCCGTCTTCCACGCCCAAGATCACGCGCAGGAGGTTGAGGCGCCTGCCTCCCCTCCCTTTCCTCCCAGAGGTCCCGCCTGGACTAGGCCTACCTACGACGTTGGCCGCAGGTGCGAAATCCGCGCGCCCGGTTCTCCGTATCCGCCCGCCTGGATCCGACGACTATCCGATCCATGTACCACCCACTCCAGTCGCGTCGCCCACCCTGACCGTCATCATGAATCGTCCGAGACGAACCAAGAATGATCCCGAGCGAAAGCGAAAAACAATGGCGAAGCTCAACAGGACGCTTGGAGTAAACGTCCCGCCCGAGATCGTGTTCCCCGCTCCGAAACAGCATCGCCGCGCAGGGACACCAACCATCGAATTGGCTGGCATGCACCCAGAGCCGCTCCCGAAGACTTCGGAGTCGCGCCCGAGAAAACGAGCTCATGGAGTCAACGCGCGCGCGGGTGGATCGCGCGCAGTAGGGCGGGCAGCTTCTGTCCGGAGTATAGACGGTGCTCGGGCAAAGTCTCACCGCAGCTCTCGGCATTCCGATTCGGAGAGCATTTCCCGTGGCTGGGTGTGGGTAGGGAGTCGTACCGACTCGTCTCGTCAAGCGACAAAGGAGGCCCTGATACACAAGTGGGTTCAATCCGTCGTCGATCCTTCGCAATTCGACGCGGAGAGCATCATTACACACTCAGATATTTCTATCGTTCGCCCCATGTACCGCAAGGGGCGGGGTTGGAGCGGAAATTGGGCGGGGAATGCGGCAAGTATGGAGGATATTGTGCAGAAACTGCGCACGCTCAAGGTGAAGTAAAGTTGATCGGAGATTATGGTCAGACTCAGTCGTGTCGAATTGTAAATAGACAGTTATGTACCAGAGAGACAGACACATGTCGGGACAGGCGTCCAACTGTCGTGTATTGATGGCAAGTTGAACTGCTCAGGGACTCTTCAGTGAGAGATGTATCACTGCATCAACTACTGCGAACGAGCTGTCCAGAAGTCCAGTGAGGCCGGCGCATAAGTAAGCTCGAAGCCATATTTCTGACGGCGACGGCGCGTGATACTTATCTTCCGGGATGGACTGTAGGGCGCTAGAAGTTGGTTGCAAGTCCTTTAGGCTGCATGAACCCGGTTAATTTGGTATCGTAGCTTGCGAAAATCCACAAGGACGCAAATTGACTCGGAGTGCGAGTGTTATGCTTTTGTAGACTGTTTTATGTGGCGCTACCTAATATCCAGTTCTATGTAAGTGTCGATCGCAATGGGCGCTTGGGGAACTTCACGGAAAACAGTATCAGTGCCGCGAATAGCGCAGTCAAAGCATTGCAAAAGAACACCAGGCTCGGATGCCCGATCTGGGAGAGGAAGGCAAAGATGGCCCCAAATATTGAGACTGCCGAGATAAAAGCTAATGTCTAGGATATCTCGTTAAATAAATAAGGTGGGGTGAGTAGTGAAATACCTCGATAAGCGCGATTGCGGCGAGACCGTCGCTTCGTTGGTGGTCAGGCACCATGTCCATCAGGACACCTGCACATAGTCAGTCAGACCAGAAGAGTTTTGATACTCGATGCAATTCACCTTTGCAGGACGGTGCAGCGCCAGATGCCAATGGTAAAATCGCCGCGGCTGCCATCATATGCCAGCTTTCGGTGGAAAACGCAACCAAACTCATTAAAACAGCATCGACCACCATGCTGAGTAGGAAATCAGTGGCTATGATTCCCGGAACAGAATGAAAGCCTCACGACCAGCGCAGAAATGCTAAATCAAAACCGCTACCGTGTTTCTGCTCTATCGGCGGCATAACGTCCTGAATATTCACCGGATCCTCCACAGCACCATCCCCGGAAGTGAGCGTCACAGGCTGAAAAGCACTCGCATCAAGGGGAAGCCCAGCAGAATTCGTACTCTTTACAGGCGGGCTAGGTGGAGATTTCGACAAGGTGGAGCTAGTTGAAAACCACTTTCGCCCATAGGCAACGATTTTGGGGAACATAAAGGTCAGGAACATGGCGCGTGATAGCGAATTCGTAGACATCCTGATTCCAATTAGCAGTCCGCAAGAGCGTAATCGAAGGATTCACGAACAAAAAGCCGTTATCGCCTGGTTTATAGCCGTACTGGTTTGTTGCAGTCAGCTGGAGCATCATAGGCTGGAAAAAAGAATGAAAACGAGGCAATCTAGCTCCAGAAGGACTTACAACATATGCCGTGGCGAGAACTGCACCGAAAGCGCCAACACCGAGCAAGGCCAGCCCCCAGAATGTCCCACTGCCGGAAGCGTATTTCGCAGGAAGAAATACTCGGAGGCAGTTCAGGAAGGAGAATACGGACTCTGGACTCCTCGCAGAACCAGTATCGGAAAGCGGAGTTGCAGAATGTGTGGCAGGGGGGATATAAGGTAGCAGGAAGTGTGTGAATAGTGTGGAAATCACTAAGAGACTGAAAGTAATCTCAAACGGCGCAGATATGCCGAAATAGTCGTTCGAGAGCCCGCCCGCAATATACCCTGAATATAGAGAACAATTAACAGATTAAAATTGCTCGTCGTACGGCTCACCCAGCGCTGTCCCAAGCATGGAAACCCCGGCCAAAACGCCGAAGGCCGCCGTCCGCTCTTCGGCTTCTACGACTTGAGCGATGTATGAATTCGCCGCTAACATGTAGCCTGCTCCACCACCGAGGATAGTGATTAGCTGTGTTGTTTGTACGATTGTCAGACCAAATCGGCCTCCAACGACAGCTATATTGTAAATCAGATCGGATCGTAAATGACAATAGCACAAACGAACTGGCATATATCTGAGTGAGATTTCTCAATGCGGGCCAAAATGTTTGCTGCACCATCGCTATCCTCAGACCCCAGTGTCGGATTTGCCAGGTTGTAAAGAGAAGATTTACGACACCACTGAACTGCAAAATAGGGCAATCAGTGAAGAAGAAACGAAAGATAATGGCGAGAGACAAACAGTAGAAATAATAACCATGACACTGATGTCCTGCGCGGTCGAGGTTTCAACGGCAGTTATTGCACAAGCATCTCCAGTTCCCTCATAAGGAGGATGAGAAGGATTCTCATAATATTCTTGGCAGTTGAAGACACGGCATGCGTATATAAGAGGGGTGGTCGTCTTGAGTAAAGAAATTATCGACTTTTCAGGCTAATCCCAGATACTCACAAAATAAAAGGTCGTTGAGAGAAGAAATGTTGCTACGAGCACCCTCCGATATGGACTGAAAAGGGCCTTCCCTTTGAGATTCACTGGCAAAGAAGGGTCTGGGCGCAGAAGTGGGGTGGACTCGGTGGACATCGTGGTAAGAGCGACGGTGTGACGCAAAAATGAAATCGGAAACAGATTGCCCGATAAGGAGGATAGTGCGGCCCGAACTTGAAGAAGCGCCGAACGCCGCGAATGTCCGAACCGCAGCCGAAGCAAGCCAGGCGACGGCGGCACAGCGTGAGCCGACCTGCTATCAGCGCAAAGTTTTTGCCAAACAGGCACAATGCTCTCCATTCCCTAGCCAAGAACTTCGGGCTCAAATGGAGCTTGGGCAGTAAGGGAGATAATTTTGCGCATCCCGGAACACCGCTTTGCTACTCCCGGGACCGCAGTGAACATTATATGAAGTTATGAACGGTTAACACTAATTGTTAACAAATCATTATCGGTCAAAGCGGTGCATCGCAAGCCGCACCTAGACGTACCCCTACACGCCCTCACCCTTGTGGCTACAAGATCTCGCCAATACTGTTGACATACATTTCCCAATCTGAAGCGCTACACTTTATCAGCAACGACGTGGAATGACCAGAGAAGGGAAATCACTTGAATCCGCCGGGTGCACTAGACCATATCGCGATGGCGTTGTCGTAGAGGACATCAGTCATCTCAGAGTTCTGATAATTGGAATCACCGAATCTGTCCTCATCGGCGCAGATCAGATCCGGATAAACTCCAGTGGGATCGCCAAAGAAATCGGTGGAGGGAATATGTGAGTTCGTCAGAGGCATTTCTGATGGAATGTCTCCGTGACTCGCCGTGTTATCTCGAACCGCGCCGCTCGCAGGCGCGAAGAGGCTTCCAAATTCGAACTCGGGCATATGCGGCTGAGTGAAGGAAGAGGGCTCAGAAATTCCAGAATCTGGATATGAGCCTGCGGACTTGTTGTGATCGACTGAGAGCAACGCCTGTAGGGTATGACTAAAGACAAAAATGATTCAGAGCAGGCCGGCTAAGCAAGGCAAGGGCATTACACCAGAGGTATAGATGAAGGACATCTGAATACAGCGTCTGTAATCAATATGGGACATAAGAATCGCAATCCCGTGCTTACTGTTCTTGTTGAGCTTTGAGTACGTCAAGGCATCGGCGAACGTCGGACAAGCCCTGGTCGGTGTTTCCTTTCATTTTGCCTGAACGATTTTCACTCCACATGTTCAACAGAAGTACGATGCCGGCCGTGAACACGGCAGTCTGGAAGCCGTTAGATAAGTTGATCGGTTGAATTTATGGGAAGGATCTTGCCTGTCCGAACAGCAAGGGATTATTGGGTCTCCGCTGTTGCTGGATCTCAGCCACCCGACTGCAAGACCGGGCAGCACTGTTGCATATTGCGAGAGACGGAAGACGCTAGTAGCGGGTCAGGAATGCGTACTAGGAGTGTCTGAATTGCGTACCGTCGGGCTCGAGCGGCGTATGGCGGGAATGAACGGCCGATGAATAATTATCTAAGGATGCCTGTAAGTCACGGATACATAGAAGAATAATAAAGAGGAGACCTGGCACAAGTAGTATCCGCAGTACAGTGTGGCCGATTGGTCGAAGAATATGTCGTCGGCACAAGCAGGATTCCATCGGACTGCGAATAGGAAGTACGTTCTTTCAGCTCCGTGGGTCTGGTGGCTTACTTACGATGGTCAGGAATAGCATTGAACCACGTATTCAAGGAAGATTCCAACTCCATGACGATTTGCTCCTCCCAACTACCATTGGCGAGGCCAAGCTTGACTTTACAGCGGTTCAATGAGTACTGCGGTGAAACGTTAGTACTGAGGATAGTCGCTATAATGAACAAGCTGCTTACCAGAACCTTCAGAGTAAGGGAGAGAATGCGGTTCAATGTGAGCAGGCAATTGAAATATTCCACCAAGGACGGTTTATTTCGCGGCTGGTAGAAGGTGTACCCGTTGCTATTCCTCTCCCAATACTCGTCGTCGCATGCGATAGGATATTGGAGATCAGACCTTAGAGCGGGCATTTTAATCTTTTGAGTGGCTAGGTGGAAGCAAAAACTTACTCATTATCCTGGATCACAAAGGAACGGCCCAGTGCGGCGCTGTATTGGGCATCGAAGAGGTGAAGATGCCTATTGAGGATTTGTGTTCACCAGTGACCCACTCATGGCAAGGAGAACGCACCAGAACGCCCGCCTCTCGAGTTCCCCTTCTATTGTGATCTTCGCGGCATGCAATTTGTGCCTATGTCGCGCTTCGTGTCAGGGCCGCCAAATGGCATTGGAGACTGTATACCGGTGTGCTCCAATATCCTGTCCAAGTCGTATACCGATCCCTACCAATGTCCAACATGCTCTCGTGCTGGAAGTTCTTTCCAGAAATTGAACAGCCAGCTATGAGAACAAAATAAATACAGCGGCAAAAGCACAAGGCGATGGCGTACACAGTAGCATTGCAGATCGTACAAGGTCGGTTCACCGCACAACGGATTACCAGCAAGTATCACTTGATCGTACCATTTCCAGCCAGCTGTTCCACATGAATGGACGTGTTCCAGATGGACCCGCGGATCGTCTGAGAAGCGGGAGCCGAGTGCGCATACGAGGAGCAAGGTCGCGGCAAAGCCGTCGTCAAACAGATACAATCCTTCATTCACACCCTTCTCGAAAGTCGGGCGATGGAGGAGAGGCAGGAAAGCATTGACGTTGACAAAGTATAGCGAGACCAGCGATAGCAATAGATCATTGTCGGGGAAGACGTAAGTGCGGGGAGGCGGCGATATCTCCCACTATGTACAGTGAAACGTAGTATTGATTAGTCGCGATTTTAAAACGCAAAAACTTAACTCACCGGCTTGACGACCCAGGGTTTTAGGGCCGAAAATGTTCGGGCCGGAGGCGCATCCGGCTCTGAGTGCCCGCTTCTGAGGTCCACCGCAACCTTCACCAGCATAGCGACACTCGATCCTCCCTGGAATCCCGGATCCGGGCTATCCAGGGACAGCGATCGGAAGCTGTCGGCGACGTCCTCGAACCCGAGGTCCTTGGAGTGAGGGGGAGGAACAGTGTTCAAGGAACGGATAGAAGCAGTCATTAACGCTAACATCCCAGCTCCTGCCAATGCGGACGGCTCCCAGGCTTTGGCTGGATCAGCTGCATCGGAGGCCGGAGCTTGGAGAGCAGTCGTATTCGTATTTTGAAGGGCCGATTCCACAGTCTTCAGGCGCATTTCTAGGCCCTCGACGTAGCTGAGCGGCGTGTGAGCTGTCCAGAAACCTCGAGTAGGCGGAATGCCCTCACCTTGAGCGACGCTGAGGCAACCAATCAACCAGCACTCGAGCGGTCTCAATAAAAAGAAACAAACCAGAGAGGAATTTTCGCGCATGCAGACGTCGTTGTTTTTGGCGCAGTTGCTACACCTTTCGCCGCCATCGCCTGTATATATTAATGAATTGGTAGATAACATGGGGAACGCCGTACATCTTCCTGAAAGCGAAGACTGAGCCAAGTCGTTATCAGGAATTCCAGGACGCACGTTTCCTTCTCCTGCACATATCACATGGGCGCTGCTCCCTCTTCCTCTTTGCTGTGGGTTCGGATGACATGGCGGTTGAGATGATTGATGCTAGCACAGCCTCTCTACTGTCGGATCAGATCGGGTTGCTCGGCTTGACTAATTTAAAATTATATTAACAAAAGGCCATGCATGAGCTTGAAGTAGGAAATTTCCTCCACAGGGCAGGTAAATACTCGCATTTTTCTGTTATCTCGCTTCCTTCATGTTTTCCCTGATCCACGAAGTTCAAATATCGTTTCATGCGAGTTTCATGATCAAGTTTGGACTTGGTCTGTAGGCCAGTGCTGATGCATGGCAGTACGAGTCCGGCTTTTTTGAAACTTAGATGACTGATCATTCCTAATTCAAGGGGCACCCACAAAAAAAATCGGCTACTCAGGGTTAGGAAACTGAGTTAAGGGGTGCCGGACACATACTATACTATTAAGCGAAATTCCCACGCGTGATTGCCATCAATTCAGGCCTAAAGAGGCGATTTTCGGGATGTGCCGGCGTGCTTATTATTTTTCGTCTGCCTTTTCCGAAGTCTGAGAGCATAAAATAATTTGCTAGACCGAACTAGTGTACTACCTATAAACTACTGTGCCGCTTTTGCACCCCTGCTTCCGCCATTCGCAGTATCAATGACCAAGCACAGGTTGATTTCTTCTTCAATCCACTGCAGCACAATGGAACCGGACACTATATAGTGTTAAGCACTAGAAATTGACCAAACAGCATACTTTCGAAGGACATGCCGGCTCATTGCAAGTATTGTTTCAAGGACCTCAGTAACGAGGAATTTACCCTCAGGGTTAGAAAAAATTCCGAAAAAAAAAAACAACCTTTTAAACACATTTTCGAAGCATTTTGAGGCGAAGTCCGAAAACTGGATTAAGGTGCCCCGGACCCATACTATACATTAAGCGCGTGTCTCGGCATCTTCCGGCGGGTGCCCCTTGCCCTAATTTCAACTTCCGACACGTTTCGGAATATGATGTCCTGCACTTGGGCTGGCTCAGGTCTACCAATTAATATTCTGTGATTGGAGCAGCACTTCTCATCAGACTCCAGATATTTTGAATGATTCCACAGCCTTGTTGGTCGGAACTTTGCCCATCATATATATTGCTTTGCTGTTTGGTGCCCATGTGCACTGAAATAGTCACATCTTCACGTCGACATAATTATGTATCACCTGCTGAGAAAAAATCATTGTGAGTTTCTTAGGCTTGTTGATACACTACGCGGAAAAAAACACGTAAAGGACCTGTACAAGACGGGTCGAAGATGCGTAACAGGCGTGTTGGGACACGTTGAGACGTCTATGGATGTGTAGTACTAGACAGGGTAGTAGTTGGTAGTAGATGCATAATGGGCGACCCCATATGTATATCCCGAGATACAATTGATACATACTCGCAGGCCTGATACGAGCCACTTGGGCCCCAGTCGGGGAAGGTTGCATTACTCAGGAAAGGTTGCTACTATTAATTAAAATCTGTTGGGGGGGTAGATACCTTCAACAAACAAGGTATGAGTTAGATCTGTTGAATTGTCTGTCTAGGAGAGACTACTAGATACCCCTGTACAGGCTTTTACAGATTCAAACAGATTCGCACTAAATTGTGTACGTTGAAAGCTGACAACTGCCTCCCGGCATCGTAGCGGAAACTCCTCAAGGATTTTTTATCGTGATGGAAAGTCACCCACTGGCGGACACATCCAACCTTAAGACAATTAATTCCTGCCCAACCTTCGTTGGCGTCGACCAGCTCAGATTGGGTTGGCTAGGGCACAATGTCCCGGTTGACGTTGGCGAACATCATATTTAAGACAACACCTTGTAGGTGTCATTTTACAGCAGCATTATCCATATTCACTGAACATATTGACCCACTCATACATCCTTTTGATGGGATCAGACGGAGTTTAACTCATCTCGGCAACTACCCTGCACTCGCTGTACGTGTTGGAAAAATCTGGGGCTATATGAGGTGATGGGAGGCGATCCCAGGAATGTTGCCTGGTATTTTTTAGTAATATACAGAGGATGGTAATCGCGCCATTATTAATTTTAGTAGGTCTATGATTGGAGTATTGCCTGACCCATTTTCCACCACAGCTAATTGCTGCACAAAAATTCTGCAAAGCCCATATACAGTACTGAATTTGTCTACACTACATTCAGGAGCCTTAGACTTCCGACGCGGTAAGGAAGGCTTGCATGATATCCATGCGAGATTAGTGCTGTGACGAGGTGATAGAGCATCAACCTTGGCGCAGCTCGAGGTGTCCCAAGCCGAGCTCAATTCAACTCGAGCTGCCAATCCATAAATGGAAGTGCAGGGAAGTGCAGTTTCCCACCCGTCACCCAATCTCTTTTTTCCTTTCTTTCTCAACCACTGCACTGTATATATGGTGTTTTAAATCCTCTCCAGTCCTCAGAAAAGTATTGTCCTCGTACATTTGACAGCGCTGTTCCCCAATGAGGTGCTGATTAGCTCTTCGAGTTCCGCTATCCTCCCCGCCGCTAACAGACATCCACATCAATAACTGAGGGTTCAGCTTCCGTTTCAATCAAAGCCATCACAAATATATATTTATAAAATGTGATGCTGCCGGTAGATGAATTTGAGAATTTGCAGCATCTCCATCATCTCTGGCGAAACACTTCCCCGGCATATGGAGTCGGTCTCCTTGCTTGAGGAGAAAACATGTTTGTAAGAGACCGCACAAGGTTACCTTGCCAGAGCTGAAAGAGTATAAGAATAGGAAAACTCTAGTTTAAATATGTAACTTACTCCCTAGTAACGAAGAAGGTCAAGATCCTCGATCCTGGGCTTAATTCGTCGAAAATTTCCTCGGCCTCATAATTTGCCAGCTCTTCGCCAACGATGTGCTTGTCCTGGATGATGGCACAACACTCTGTCTCTGCCTTCTCTTGCGCTGTAATTTGTTAGATGCTGGTGAACTCGGCAGTGTATCGAAATCTGAGCCATAGCAATTTGCTGTCTGCAAGGGAACAAAGCCGGATACCTGTTTGCGCGCTGCTTGTGAAGAAGACGGCATGTTCGCGAGACGACACGGTGCTCAGGTAGGGACACCAACACTCGGATCTCTCTCTCGAAAATCCTTGCGATACTCCAGCATCAAGTCATCCGTGAGTAAATTCATATACTCAGGATAATAACAGCAATATTACCGCACTACGAATGGCAGACGAGGTGTTATCGAAGTCTTGCGCGGTCCAAAGCTTTCCACGTAGCCATCTGAGCTTGCTAGTGGGATTTAAAACTGTGGAACAGTTAAAACAATGCAACCAGGGGAAAAAATGACCTCCATACCCATTACAAGAGCATACATTCTTGTGTGCCCGGACATTTTAAAACACCCCCCGGGTTTTCGAATCCTGATACTCAATTCGTCGAGCTCCCTGGCGAGATTCTTGAGCATAAGAATAAGCTTCTCGCACATGGGAAGAGCCATGGAGAGTGTCAGTGTTTCTCCGCCAATACAATCTCCTGAATAATATGTGGGACCTACAGAAATTGTTGAATGTCTTGTAAAATCTTCAGGTCCAGTGCGGCAGCAAGACCAGAAGCTCGGCATGATTGGTACCGGCTCCCGAAATACCCGATGCAGCATGCAACGGAGCTGAAGAAATCTCGAAGGAAAGCTCTGGATGAAATGTGAGTGTGGCTGAAGCGAACAGAAAACCAAAACTAAATATATATACACTTCCTCTTGCACTCGTTACCTACTCAGCCATGGATGTGAAGGGAGAGGAGAGCGAGAGTGACTACTACACAGGTCAGGACATCCCAGACTGACTTTAGACAGCATAAACTGAGACAGAAAACCGATGGATCCAGGAAAGGTACATGTTGGGACCTAGAGAAACGAACTTAGCTTCGAAGTCGAAAACGTTGCGAAATGCTTACCTAACACCGAAAAGGTACCGAACTGAAGCGATCCCACAAGGGCAAGAAGTTCAACTGTGCCAGTATGTTTTTTTTTTCTGGTGGAAAAACACTTGGTTTCGTCAGCGAACTGGTGCTGCTCGGAATTCATCCTCAGGAAGGACTTATGCTGGATCTGTTCCGATTTGTTTCAGAGTTGAAGTATTGAATGTGCGGGAAGCTCAAACGGAATTCTTTTAGTCCTTCTTCAGAGCATCCATCAGACTGGGGGCCCCCGGAGTCACAAACTACAATGCATGCCCTGTACTGAGGCACCTCATAACCTCGGGTGTACATTTACGCAGCATCCGTGAACTACTGGATACTACAAGGATACTAGGCAAATATTTGGTTACCCTTGTTACTGCCTTACGAAGCGGTGATCACGATCCCGCACTGATAGCCTGGTTTACCACGAGGTCTATCACCCTGAATTTATAAATGCAAAAGTACACTTTATTTTAAATTTTATTTTCATGCATGGACACCCGCTGAATAATTATGTCTAAGGACACGGATATCTTGTGTGGTGGCTTCCTGAACGACCTACTACGACTTAGATTGTGGATGTAAATAAATATGAAATCAGCCTGCACCCTTATTCATCAATTAAAACACTCCACATCTGACAACCAAGAAGTGTAAATTTGACCGAGCCTGAATATCAATTTGCGTAAACCTCGGTCCTCGGTACTGAGACCGAACTTCGGTCAGTGACCGAATCACTCAGACTGCACCCGAAATAAGATCACGTTTCCAAAAAAAAGCTCAAGAGAACGAGAAAAAGGTAATCACGTGAGAATAGAAGACGTGATTGCCGATTACATCAAACATCAACGAGCCGATCATAGGGCTCAAACAGCTCTTAAACCTCCGTACCAAAAAGAACAACGCATAAATACCTCAGAATAAATATCAACCAACAATAGGAAAGCCTAGAGCATTAAACCAAACATAAAAAAGCAGTCAACATTATATAAATCGCACAAAGAGAGCCCATCAATACGTCAACGTCAAAGTCACGTTTCACATCAAAGTTGGGAAACGGGTCCTCCAAAAACGAGTACCTAATAAATTAGGACTCGTAAAATTGGGCTCAACTTGGGGTTCAGCTCACAAATCTAACTCTGTCAAACAGCGACTAGAGCACACTGAATAAATGCAGCTACAACATATCCACGGTAAAATCAAGCTCCCGGAGAATCAATCGACCGCGGAGCATTTAAAAACTTCCCATCGAACGCGTGACTGCAGCCTGACCTCCACAGTAAATCCACCTCAAACGCGCACTGGGAACTCCGAGACTCAGGTATCAGGAAGCGAACCTCGGTATTGCAGATGACCATCCACCCTTCTTGCCTTACCACCACAGTGCTGACAAGTCCCCTCCGAGTGCCGACGCTCACGCGAGGATAGTCCGCCGGGTGTTCATAAAGACGTGATATGTTGTATCTTCAGCGCCAGACTCGCAACGTCGTCAGAAGCCCCGAATTATTCCATCACAATAATGCGATTGCTCCGCACCACCACTGGCAGCCTCCTCGCAACCACCGCTTTCCTCGTGTGCCCCGCCCTTGGGGTGATCCAGCTGTACGGCCAGTGCGGCGGGGACGATATACAGTGGCCGGATAGTCAGTATTTTACCTACGATCCCATCTTACCTTCATTTTACCCTTATCCCACTCCATCTTGTTTCCGATTCACCCGTTTCATTTCTAATTAATTCTGACTCATAAAAATAAATAACACTTCACAGCCTGCGCCACCGGCCTCGACTGCGTATCCCTCAACTACTGGTTCTCGCAGTGTCTGAAAGCCACTACCACCACCGCAGCGGGAGCTGAAGGGACAGTGGTGCTTCCCCGAGCGACTGTGGAGGCTTTTTCACCCGCAGGGACAGCGGAGGCCTTCGTGACGGCCGAGACGGCGGTGAAAATGCTGCGGTTCGACCGACGAGGGTGATCAGTTTTAACCGGAGACTGGAAATAGCCGAAGGTGAGCTCATTATAATCGCAATTGAATTGATCGGGGATTCACGGTTGCGTGGGTAGCCCTATCCGATGGTCAATTCAAGCGGAGGGCTTTTCCCTCAGTGTACGTATATAGTTCAAATAAATCGGTTTCAAGTTGTGACTGTAGATAGATATATATTGTCGACTAGATTACTGTATCATGACCGAATCTACCTAGGGACCGTTACGAGCATTTTTTAAAATAAAGCATCGTCGCAGGATCCGCAGAATCACTGCTGGCATTTCTGTTCTACACCAAGTCATCACTTGCCTCGTAATATTCATGAATAATAATTCGATACCTAAGCATGTTTACAATTGCCTGGCTCCCTATTCCTTGGAAGCACGTTGAAGCTGGGTAAATTGTAACAGCTCTTATGGCACCCCCTCCCGTCCGAATCCATTACATTTCAAGGATAGGAACATGGGTGGCGCCTTATTGGCAAGGTCTCCTACCTCGAAATTATCTAAGCATCTGCCAATAATCGGAAAAACTTACTCAGACCTGTCGGTCCAAAAATCGATGAATATTACAGCGAAAGAATCTCAATATTGCATGTGAAGGATTCCCTGGGTCTTCGGAAGTTTCTCAAAATGAAATAAACCTCAGCGCACTCCTATTTTCCCACTTGAATGGCCCCTGGATACTTCAGAGGCGGTCGTTCTCGACTTATTGAACCGTGAGAGGGCCCGATTCGCCGATCAACAGATTTAGGGTCAATTTCAACCCGCACACAGCTGACTCTGGAGGACCTCTGGAGCGGTTTTGACTCGTATAATTTATTTTACATTAATTTTCCGATTTTCTTGCAGGGCACTCAAAAATTGGTACTTTCCGACTACACCTAATATTTGTCCAGTTTGCTTCGAACTTCTTCTTCCACCACGCTTCAAGGAGGACATTCTGAGTCTTGTACGTAGTGGAATGCAAACAAAGCATGCAATGAATGACCTTCAGACCACAAATTTGTGCATCTTCTCGGAATCCTTAAGATTTAATATATGTGCAGTAAATTCATTGACTTTAATTCAATGTGTGCCCAACCTTATCTTCATTATCTCCATAATCTCAAAAAGAACATGTGGTCGCAGTAGCACGACCAGGCACATTCCGCAAAAGATTCAACACGAGATCACTTGGTTTAAAGCCAAGCACGGTTAGTGTCCGGCTATGCCGCCGCCTATTGGTAGGTTTTGACACAAAAATGGCGTTTGGCATACCGTCGCTTGTCACGCCAGTTTAAGTGAGTTCTTCTGCCATCTTATCTATCCATCCGTCATCACTCAACATTCACATCCTTCACCAAAAATAGGTGTATTCCATATTCAGGTGCGTCAGTCCCACACTTGAGGAATGTTGGTCTTTGTGGGAAAATGACGCCAAGCGTCCACTGCAGGGCATGTGGCTTGAGTACCAAGATAGGGGAGCTATTCTTTGGTGCGCTGATTCGCCGGTGATGAAAATTTCGCTTTTATACGATTGCTTGGTCGATAGCCTGGCCAGTCAGGTCCTTCACAGGTTCCCTGGTTCCCTCGCTCCTTACATTTTTCAGAACTCATGGACTCGGCCGCAGAGGTCTTCGCTGCTGCTCCTGCATCGGTGATTAACCTGTCCCCGCCTGCACAGGCCTTTGTGGACAACAAAGTGACGTCACTCGGAACATGGGTGCGGTATTCCTCTACCGTTCCTCTGTTGTTTTTCCAATAGATACATTCGTAGATTATCGGGGCGGCTATAGAGTGCATTTTAATGGGTACGTATTCGGCCTGTTTTTCATATACCCCGAGTCACGGCCCCGCTCCAGGCATTGTCTTCTGCCAAGCGGAGCATTATTTCCGCAACCAGCGACGCCAGACTCAGTTCTGGACACTTACGACCATTCTCGTGTCATGGGTGCTGGTGCTGTCAATGCTCAAGGTGGGTTCTCATCTCGTTTGGCAGGAGGGTCTTATTAACGTACAATCGCTTGGACAGACTACGCAAGTCGTCAAAATCATCTGGGAACAGAATGTGATCCATTTTGTTGATCCAGATGTTGCGATGACCTTGCTCGCTACGGCTTGGTGGCAAACAACGTACGTCCGGTTTGGGGATCTGAGCTAGCGTCGTCGAACTGATTTTATTTTATTTGGTATAGAGCACCGGTGATGGTAAGCTACTGACTGGCTGCTTCCACGGCCTGGGCTGACTCGGTCCGCTAGACTGGCATCATTGGCTTCACAGTGCAGAGTTTCTACACCCTAAGGTGAGCGCCCCATTTCATGTGTCGAGAACTTTCAAGTCGAGCCCAACCGATCCACAGGTTCTTCCGGCTGACGAAGAACTACTTTTATACCACCCTCATCGTCTGCGCGATGCTGCTCGGGATCGTTGGGGGTGGGATGTCGGAGCACTATATTGCCAAAGCGATGGTGAAGGAGAAGCTTAGGTGGTTCCTGGTCAGCACTCACAATCACAAAATTGACATGGAATGATTCTCATATCAATATCGCAGATCCACTTCACCGCGGTCACAGTAGCAGATGTGCTCATCACCATCGGGACGGTTACGGCGTTGTATAAGCGCGATACAAAGATGACCAAGTAAGTCCCCCAGTCTATGTTGAATAGTGTATGATGATTGTGCTCTCCTCTCAGCGTCGTCAAAAGACTCACCCGCCTAATGTTCGAAGCGGCCATCCCACCCGCAGTCGTTGCTACGACGGATCTCATCCTCACTCAAGTTCTCGGCCCCAAATTAATATTATGGCACATGCCGTTTAATCACGGACTCGGAAAGCTTTATGTCATTTCGCTGCTCTATACGCTCAATTCAATTGGTGGGGTCTTTTCAAGGAAGTTGTTTTTTGAACTAATGCCACCCTTCTCTGGCCAGGTGACAACCGTGAACTCCCAAGCCGGGATACCCGAATGACCTCTGGGAATACTCATCCGAGTCATGTTCGATTCACCGGCCGACAGGTAAGTTCAATGTAGCGTGCATTGACTCTCCCACTCCTGTCTGACTCAGACGTGGCATGACAGGGCGATGCTGAGCTTTCAATTGCGGATGTCAAGATCCAACCTGTCAGCAGTTTGGATTTGGAACGGCAAGAGGGAGAAATCAGTGTTCACCATTATGTAAGCACCAACAGTATAAACTTCACAATCCTATGTTAACCTTTCTTGCCCCCAATAGCAATTCACAACGGACAGATAATGCTTCGTTTTGTATTTGTGGATTTCAGGGGTTGAAATTCACTTCCATTCCTTGAGTCGATATATATGTATGTGGTTGTAATGCGTGAGATTCGTTTTGGGCCCACGGCGAAGGTTCAGCGGAAGGGACTTCTGTACTGTACACCAATCATATGAATTAGAATCCCTTCTTTTTTGACGGATTTTGTTCCTGATTCCGTTCCTGGATCGCACGCACAACAGTCAAGCGACAGAAAAAGATGTTCGTGTGGCTGCATGCTCTCATTCAGCGTCGTTCCTATTGGCCGACATTGAAGAAGGCTCTTTGGTCCAAAATGGCATGTTCTTGCAATTAGATCCCCATTTTATCACCAGAGAAATTGAACGGTCCCCGCCGCTCAGCGTCAACTCTGCGTACCGCTAGAGGTTCAGGACCAGTGAATTAATATTCAGCTTATCTTCTCCCTCTGCCTTACAAGGGGTGTCATACTGTCTTTGCGATAGTCGCGGCAAGTTTGAACTTTGTCCCAGTGGGGAATGGGCACAGCCACACGTTGAACGCGCCATCAGGCGCATCAGGCGCGTGGACATGTCCCGCTGTCCCGCCATCAAGCGCATATAGCGCCATCACTCAGGATGGTGGGACAGCTTCCCTGCTAGCCATAGTTCTCCGAGCCCACACTACCACAACTGGAACGAACTAAGTTCGCGGCCCGCTCATCTGCGGTGTTTATACACTCTTCTCTAATTGGTACCACTGAAACAGAAATAGACATTCTGAGCTGCCCCTCCCGGCGGGGGTGGGAAGACGAGGGAGCAGTCGGCACTGGGAATGTGGCATGACTGGAAAAATATACTATATCCATCCCGTTGCCTCTAATTCTACAGTGGACGGCCATTTTCAAGGGAACTAACCACCTGGGCGTGTTGAAAATACGGAATCAAACATAGATCTATGCAGTAGCCAACGGTACATCGATGCATACTTCACGCGTACAACAAAAGGAATCCCAGGGCCCTCCACCTGCAGAACCTGATCTATCCAGACGTGGACAACAATCCCACGGATGGTGAAAATTTTCAGAGGAATATTACCATCGGCTAATCAAGAACTTAATTCCGGGGCACTCCGCCTGCAGAATGTACTTAAGTTCCGGATGACCCAATGTATTGTATACAGGTATGCTGCAGTAGGGATGGTATTAAAGTTTGCCAGAACTTAAGTTCAGCTAATAAAGTATTTGGTGTGGACGCGGACCGTTCCAGCCCCAGGTGGTATTTTTGCCTACTAAGATTAGCTACTTATCAGACGACTCGGAGGTGGTCGAAGATTCTTTTTTTTTTGGCTCTGCCTCGTTCGATCCTCCGCGCGCGGTTCATTTTCAGATGTAAATAGCGAGCTCAAGCCAATTGTCTAACTAAAAGAAAGATTAAAACCAAAAACAGAAATAAAAATGAGTTGGCGTCAGATTTATGACCTGGCCTTGAGCTTGAGTCGAACAAGGGCCTCCCGCGTAATGAACACCAATCAGCTTCGCCCCTTATTGCTCACGGGTGCGGACCGTTCCGCCTCCAGGTCTCATCCATCCTGTATTGAACCTGAATAAGCGTCGTAATTTCAACGCAGAATAAAACCACAAAATGCTCTGTGCGGTCCATGATGGCTCGTCGATATTTTGGCGGAGCTCAAATTTAAAAATCTGGAAGGAAAAAAGAGACACATGAAGGAACTGATGACCTGGCCTTGAGTTGAACAAGGGAACCACGAATCGTCGCGTCAGATCTGCGACGAGGTGTGGACGCGGACCGCTCCAGCTCCAAGTGGTATTTTTGCCTACTAAGATTAACCTATCAACCGACTCGGAGGTGGTCGAAGATTCGTTTTTTTGGCTCTGCCTCATTCGATCCTCCGCGCGCGGTTCATTCTTATATGTAAATAGCGCAGCTCAGGACAGTTGTCCAGCTAAAAGAATGATTAAAGCAAAAACAGAAACAAAAATGAGTTGGCGTCGGAAAATGTCTAGTATGACCTGGCCTTGAGTCGAACAAGGGCCTCCCGCATAAGTACTCAATTCGCACCCGTATTGCTCACGGGTGCGGACCGTTCCGCCTCCAGGTCATATACATCCTGAGAGAAACGTGAATAGGTGTGGGAGTTTTCAACGCAGAATGGAACCCCCAAAAATGTTCTGCCAGGTCCTGAACATGTCACCGATATCCATATTTTGGTGAGTCCAAGGGGAAGTCAAAGCGGTCCCCGGGACCGATTCTGGTTCAATTCTGGTCTCTATTCTGGGGTTGATTTTGGCCGAAAATCGCTCCAGAATCCGCAGAATCGAGAATCGACCAGATTCACAACGAATCGCGTTGGATTCGCGAGAACATTGATTCTAACATCAGAATTGACATCAGAATCGATGCCTGAATTCGAGCTTTGACTTCCCATCATTATGAATCTGGAAGGGATTCAAGGGAAAGAAAAAAAAAAGTGTTGAGAGGCAGCGCCATCACCTGGCCTTGAGTCGAACAAGGGAGCCCACGCAACGGTGTGCATTTATATCTCTGAACTGTAGACGCGGACCGCTCCGTCTCCAGGTGGTATTTCGTTTACTTTGAACCTGAATAAGTGTCGTTATTTCCTTACACCACCAAATTCTAATACATAATTGAATTGGATCGGCAGACTGGAGACAGAAGTGAATTACCAGTTAATTTCTGTCGACCCGTAGTCCCGCGTACCGCTCAATTGGTACCACTGGAAATTATCTTCAAGCTCAGCAAAGAAGGGTGTCTCACGCGTCGTTCTGCGCCATTGGTGGCGAGTTTGAATTTTGTCCCACCAAAGTGTCCGGACCGGCCGAGGCGGCCATCAATCCCGCCATCATCAGGTGTCCCGCCTTATCGACCCGCATCCCGCCAACGGGCGGGGCTCGAAGATAACTTCCCCCTTTCATTCATTTCATGACTTCAAGCTTGAAAACCACATCCGCCACCCCATTCACCCACAAGCACAATTCGACAACGTCCATTCGGTAGGTACATATCTATAAAGTATACATGCATACGTAGATGCGAGCAACAGATGACAAGTAAGTGAGTCTAGGGTTGAACCATAGAGGCGAGTAAGTGCGAGTAGATGGGTCTATTAGTACAGCACGAGACAATAACGATACGATACGATGCGCAGAGGGCCACCTCCGAACGCCTTCTCTCGACGCGCTACGCCCACTTCCCCAACATCGCCATGAGCGCGCACCCGCACAGCATCGATCCGATTGCGTACGCGAGGCGCCCGTTCGACGCGTTGATCACCTCTTTGTTGAAGAGGAACTCGTGCGCGAGGAGCTGGGGGGGTGTGTGTTAGTGAGATGGCGATGATAAAAGGGAGGAGAGCGATGAGGAATAAAAGGAGGAAGAGCCGCGTATGAAAAGGACGGAACACGAGCGGAGGAGGGACGAGGAGGGGAGGCGCAGGCGGAGAGGAGCGGAAAGCGCGGGGAAGAGGAGCGATGGTGGGTAGAGGAAAAGGAGCGATGATACGAATAAAAGGAAGGTGCCGCGTGTAGCAACGAGAAGATCGGATGAACAGGGAGGGAAGACGCGCGGAGAGGAGGGGAGGAGGGACGTGGAGCACACGCAGCAGACGGAATCGGGAAAGCGTAAAGGGGAGAAAGAAAGCCCAACGCACCTCAACCAGCCCCGTATAGATCAACACCCCCGCGCTCAGCGAGTCCAGCACCCCGCTCACGATGCTCGCGGTCGCGCTCGTGGGGTTGTACGCCTCCCGCAGCCCAAGCCCGACGGCGACGCCGAGGGGCGTGCTGAGCCCGTACACGAGCGCCGCGAGCGGGGCGACGCGGGAGTATTTGGGCGGGAGGCGCAGGTAGGCGAGGCGCGCGCCGAGGCCAAGGCCTTCGAATGTTTCTGTTTTGGGGTTAGTATTTTTTGGGGGGGGGGAGAGGGGGGGAGGAGAGGCGAAAAAACAAGGAAGGCGGGCGGGAAGGGGAGGAGGATGCAGGACGAAGGACGGGGGAAGGGAGCAAGGGAGGAAGAGAGGATAAGGGGACCGAGGGACGATAGGGGGGCGGGCGGGCGGGCGTAAGGCGGGGAAGGGAGCGAGCGAGGTAATGAAGCAAGCAGAACGGGTGAAGGGGGAGGAAGGGGCGGGCGGAGACGAAGGACAAGGAGGGATCAAGGCAAGGGAGGAGGAGCAGGCATGAGTGGATGCAGATGGGAAGAGAGCAGGGAGAGAGCGAGCGAGGCGAGCAAGAAAGGACGGAGGAAGGCGGGTAGGAAGAAAGCTGAGAGCGAGCGAACGAGGTTGGCAATAAAGGAAGGAGGAAGGCAGGAAGAGGGGCGGACGAGGAAGAGAAATGAATACAAGGTGCGGAGGAAGACGGAGGGAAGAGCAGGAGGGGAGGAGGCAGGGCGGGAAGGAGAAAAATGGAGAATAGAGGGCGAAGGACGAGGGCAAATCGACAGATAGGTGGGATGAAAGAACAAAAGGACGCGCAGCGAGGCAGGCAAGAATTGACGGGCGAAGGCGGGCAGGAAGAGATGAAGGTGTGGGGAAGGGGGAAGGGGGAAGGGACGAAAGATAGACGAGAAGATGGGCAGGAGGGGCGTGGAGGGAAAGAAGATAGATTGCCGGGAGAGAGCGGGGAGGCAGGCCGGGGAGGGAAGGGAAGGGAAGGGAAGGGAAGGGAAGGGGGGAGGCCAACGGGAGGGAAGGAAGGCGCGGAGGCGTATGTAGATGGAGGTAGGGCGAAGAGACGAAAGCAAGGAGGAAGGAGGAGGCAAGTGAGGGCGGGAAAGGCAGGGGGGGGTGCAAGGAAGGCGCGGAGGAAGAAGGAGGAGCACGGGGTGGGGATGGGGGATAGATGGGAAGAGAACAGAGGGGAGGAAGATTGGGGGAGGGGAAGGAGTGGGAGGCCAGGGAAGGAAGGTGGGACGCAGTAAAAGAAAGAAGACGACACGCACGGTGAAACACGATCACCACGAACAATATCTTGAACTTTTCGTCCACGGCGAGCGTGAGGCCGATGAGCACGCTGCGAGGGGTGGGGGCGTCAGCGTCACGTTTATCATTCAAGATGAAGAAAAATTTGAGAGGTGCATGGATATCATGGAGAGATATGAGATGAGAAGGAAGGAAGAACGCACCTATGTAACAACACCCCAAACTCCAGTATCGCGATCCCGATGACCTGCGCGGCCGCCGAGTCGTCGAGGCTGTGGCGCACCCGGGCGTGCTGTGCCTCGATGTCATCGTCGTGCTCGTGTTTTTGTAATGGCAATGGGGGCGGCGGATGTGGTGATGCCGATGATGTCTCGTCGTCGGCGCTGGCCTCGCCCTCGGGCCCGTGCGCGGCGTGGCTGCCGACTTCGTGGCCGTGTGCGTCTACAAACGAAAAATAATCTGTGTAAATGAAAAAAAAAAACGACGATGAAGACGGGGAGATAACGCACCATGATGCACGCCAATCTTAGCGAGGCGCGCGGTGCCCCAGCGGAACGCGACGATTTCCGTGATGAAGATGGTGAAGATGGAGAGCAGGCACAGTGCGAGGGCGTAGGGCTGTTTTGCAATAAAAATATTATATGATTAGCATGGCAAGTGGAGAGTGGAGGAGGCAGGACTCACGTATTCGGCCCATGCAGGGGCGAGGCACGGGGAGGAGAGCGCCTCGAGCCCGGGCGCGAGCAGGTGGATGAAGGCTGTGGCGATCTGCAATCCGCAATATTAATCAGTCACTCTGGGTTTGGGGCAGACAGAGAAAGAGAGAAAACGCACGATGACGCCCGATCCGAAGTATTTTGCGAACCTATAGATACGCGTCAATATTAACGCCCCAAAAAAAAAAAGTGAGTAGAATGATGCTCACTCAAACAGCGGCTTCGGGACATGCAGCCACGTCGACCTTCGCGCAAGGATGGGGAACAGCGTGCCCGCGGTCGAGCCCGCCATGATCACGAAGATCGCCGCGACCCGCAGGCCGAGCAGCGAGTTGCTCCCGCCGCCGCTGCCGCACTCAGATTCTTCAGAGTCCATAACGTCGAGGATAAGAAGGGTATCCAAGGAAGAAGACGCCGCAGTATCCAAGCGTATCCCAGAAGAGAACGTATCCAAAAGAAAAGGATATATGAAGCGGGGACGGCGAGCGGCGGAAGATGACGAAGCGACAGTAATATGTTTTTTGCTTGTGACTGCGCGGGTCCTCAATTGATGGCTGATCGACGTGATCGGCACCTCCGCGGTCGTGTCACTGCGGAGGTTCTTTGCGCCGAGATCGATGCCATGCAGCCTTGGCGCGGGACTGGTGTGGTACAGGTGCGTGGATCCCAATGGTCCGGAAGACTTGTAGTCCTTGGTTGGATCTGGATTTTATCTCACACGGAACCATTGTAAAAATAGTTTTTCTGGGCAATAACCGGGGCCCGGGCATTCAGCACTTCTGTTCCTTTCGACAGACGTCTTGCACCAACCAACCAGCGCGTCGATCGGCCTCCAGGACACCGGTCCCGCCAAACGTTGTGCCCGCCAAACAACATAATACGCGCCAACTTAGCGTTATGCGCGCCAAAAGTCCGGACCGCAACTTAGCGGATATCCTATTCAAGTACTGCTGCAGGCACGACTGGTGCGGTACTTGCACCGAACTGGCACTGCCAATGTAAGCTCTCTCCGTCCCTGTGTATGTATCTGTTGGAGTTATGAGTTGCATGTGTGCTGCATTTGTGGCACACGTTGTTACCCGGTCCCCACCGTTCATTCCATTCTTCATTCCTGCTTTCTTCATGTTGTTGATGCCCGTTATTGTACCCGAGAGACTAAATAAATTCGTACCTTTAATTACTCTAGAATAGTATTCAAGCACTGTAGACAACGAAATATTCCCCGCGCGTTTGCAACGGGTTCACTGTTAACATTGGATCACCAACAGTATCCGCAATTCCTGCGGTGATAATTAATCTAATAAGTATCCTATTCAAGTACCGCTGCATGCACGCCCAGAGCGACTGGGGAGGTGCATATTATAATAATAGAGGAACCGGTACCGCAATCGCCGCAGTGCATTCCGAGTCAGCTCTCCCTACGGTCTCTGTGTATGTATTCGCATTCCCTGCGGTGATAATTAATCTAATAAGTATCCTATTCAAGCACTGCTGCATGCACGCCCAGAGCGACTGGGGAGGTACACAGACAATATTGGTACCGCAATCGCCGCAGTGCATTCCTTCCCGTGTATGTATTCGCATTTCCTGCGGTGACAATGGATCCGCATTCCTGAGGTGGGAAGCACGGCCGTCGTGGCCAAGTATATAATATCCTATTCAAGTACGACTGCGACTACAGCCGTTCTGCACAAGAAAGTTTCTTTCCGTGTATGTCTTCACATTCCCTGCGGTGATAATTAATCTGCGCCTTTTCGACAGATGTATTTCGAATCTGAACTGGCCCTACAACTGCTGCGGTCCTCAGGCTTGGCAGCACAAAATTACCTTACCTCCCTCCTGCGCGCATCGAATCACTGTATGCAACAGACGTCGCGGAAATGATTATATTTCGCTAGAGGCTTAGTCTAGAGCGGGCACCGAATTCCATCTGCGCCATGCCTTTATCATGCCACCTGTTTGAACTGCTCTCCATCAGTTTTCAATACATGAGGAATATGACCTGGAGGCGGAGTGGTCCGCGCCCAACCTACATTAACTTCAGGTCTGGTGGTGTAAAACGGGAGTCCCTTGTTCGACTCAAGGCCAGGTCTCGCCCCACCTTTTTTCTCTCTCTCTTATGGATAAAATATTATTGCGCATCAAACCCGCTCCTCATAAAATATAGCTGGATTGCTTTGGTGTCCAATGCGAGCACTGGCCCTAAGATTGACACTTGTGCATGTTCAGGCTGGATGAAATATGACCTGGATGCGGAGCGGTCCGCGCCCACCCTATATGAATGCGGGTGCTCCATGTGAATGGGAGTCCCTTGTTCGACTCAAGGCCAGGTCATATCACATAGTGCTTGAAAGTTTTTTTATCTCAGCTTCTAGCTTCCTTTCCTTCGCTTCCATTCCCTTATTCAAGGAAATACAAGCCTGAAATACTCTTTTGATTCACACAGGTCAGTAGGTTTTTTTATTCGCCCTTCGACTCAAATCGGATTCATTCAAATCGAATTTCAATGCAATTGAAGTTATGACCTGGACGCGGAGCGGTCCGCACCCTCGATCAATAAGGCGGAACAGTTGATCATACGAGGAGTCCCTTGTTCGACTCAAGGCCAGGTCATTTCCCTCTCCGAAGATTGCTTTTTCTTATCTCAACTCCCAAGCTTCCTTTCCACCGATGAAAATTCCATTCGAGCCGTACGCTCTTTTATTCAACGAAATACAATAATCACAGCCAGGTCATTAGGTCTTTTTTTGCGCCTCTGATTCAAATCAGATGCATTTAAATCCAGGTTCACTGTAGGTGAAGATATGACCTGGACGCGGAGCGGTCCGCACCCTCGATCAATAAGGCGGAACGTTGATCATACGAGGAGTCCCTTGTTCGACTCAATGTCAGGTCATAATCACGACGCTCGGTATTTTTTTTTCTTATCTCAACTCCCAAGCTTCCTTTCCATCGATTCAAATTCCATTCGAGCCGTACGCTCTTTTGTTCAACGAAATACAATAATCACAGCCAGGCCATTAGGTCTTTTTTTGCGCCTCTGATTCAAATCAGATGCATTTAAATCCAGGTTCACTGTAGGTGAAGATATGACCTGGACGCGGAGCGGTCCGCACCCTCGATCAATAAGGCGGATCAGTTGATTTTTTTTCTTATCTCAACTCCCAAGCTTCCTTTCCATCGATTTGAATTTCATTCGAGCCGTACGCTCTTTTATTCAACGAAATACAATGATTACAGCCAGGTCATTAGGTCTTTTTTTGCGCCCTCTGATTCAAATCAGATGCATTTAAATCCAGGTTCAATGTAAATGAAGATATGGCCCGGAGGCGGAGCGGTCCGCACCCAAAGATAGTGCTAGCTAACCTGTTCTCCACTTGGGAGGTCCTTGTTCGAGGTCATTACATGGTATTCCCTGACGATTCTTTTCTGCATTGAACACTGACACATGTCCATGTTTGACTTGAATGCAGTATGACCTGGAGGCGGAGCGGTCCGCCCTAACCTACATCAATACGTTCTTTGATCACGACGTAAATGGGAGGCCCAAGGCCGGGTCATTCCCCAAAGCGCCATAGTCTTTCTTTCTTTTTTGATTTTCACCTGAGACCGCTTCACATCAATCCAAGTTTTGAAACCTGTGCACCCGTCCGTTGGAGCTAATAAAATAAATGCCTTAAGGTCGGCTAATGATCTTCATTATTTGAACCGCAGCTGAGCGCAGTTATGCAGCTTCAATACAGGATGGATGTGACCTGGAACCGGAGCGGTTTGCGCCCTTGCTAAATCGGCGATGTGGATTTCTTCGGAGGCATTGCTCGACGCAAGGCCAGGTCATCCCGGCTGATGATTCCATATCTTTTTCGCCATTTTTTAGCCCTGCCCTGTGAGTTTATCCAGATACAATACAGGTGTAACAAAATCTGGAAGCGGAGCGGTCTATATCTCAATAATTACGCGCACAGCTGATAGCTCGTGGGATCCCTTGTTCGGCCCAAGGCCAGGTCATATTGACAAAGTGGTCCTTTTATTTTTATTATTAAAATATCAATGGTCGTGATGGCCAGAGTATATGAAAAATGAAATTGAATGTCACAAATAATTTAAAGAAAAATTCAACAGGATCGGCTGATGGGGCCGGGTACTGAGCGTGGAAACAAGGTTCAAACTCGGCACAGCTCAGCTCGCAGTACGATACCATGATCCCGCAAGAAATGCGTACAACGTTAAAATGCATGATGCGATACATGATTGATTCCGCGGAGTACACAGATGCAACCTTTAATCGCTAGGTCATTTGCACACAAGTCCTGTCCAACGCCGCATTAGTGCAACTAAAATGCAATGAATTGAATAGCCTTCGTAAGAAATCACAAATGCGGTGGAACTTGAAGCGGCAACTGCTGGATGTCTTCAACCTTTCCTTTGGGCGACCTGGAGGTTCATTTGGGAACAAGATTCGGTCTCTAATGGTTTCGAATCCATTGTTGAATCCTCTCAGCTACCGCAGATAGTGCGGCCCACAGTTCCGGAGCGAAGGGTTAGTATTAATAGAGCTGTGCCACCACGCTGTCTTACAGCTTCCTTCTAGCGCCGGGCTTTTTTGATACCGACCACCATGTCCTCCCCGCTACCCACGCCAGTAACGACGCCCTCTACGGCTGGAGCCACAACCACTTCACCGGACTGGCTCGCAAACTTGATCCTGACGGCCAAGACAATCACAGCAGCCGCAGAGTGTCTGCCGTTCCCCTACGTCAAAGGTGCTTTGGGCCCCGTCATACCGATTTTGGAGGCCGTCCAGGTGTGTTACCTCGGCATTCAATGTGAAAGCCCTCTGACAATGGGGGCTTCAGAAAATGACGAAAAACCGCGACGATTTTGAGGAATTATGCGAGAGCATTGTCGAAATTGTGACTATGCTTCAGGAGAAGATCTCTCGGCATGGAGTCAATGCCACAAGTAGCCTTCAACAGTTCTGTGAGGAGCTTCAACGGTGTGTTATCCAGTTCACTATGTATGTGAATTATCTCATGTGTCTCAGCTTGCTGCAAGAAATTCAGCAGAAACTGGGTGAAATCCAGAAAAATCAGAAGAAAGGACTCCGACGCCGCCTGAAAGAATTTGCGAAATCTACCAGTATCGGAGATGAACTTTCCAGATACAAAACGCGGCTGGAGAGGCTTCGTAGCAATTTTATTGTGAGTGTTTGGCTGCCAATTTACTTCTGGCCCTCACCCCAGTTTCAAGCTATCATCTATGGCACAACTCAACATCAATGGTATGCTCGCATCCACTGTACTCATCGAATTAATTGGACCTCATACAGTCAGCGCATCTGCTACACAACCTCCACCTCCTCCTGTTACCACCGGTTGCCCCCCTCCTTCCCGCATATTTCATGGGAGAAGAAGCATCCTGAACAAGATGCACAACTACTTTTCCCAGGATGTCGGAAAGCGACATGTTTGTCTTTTGCACGGACTGGGTGGGGCAGGAAAGACTCAAATTTGCCTGAAATTCTTAGATGAAACTGACAAGTCTCGGTGGGGTCGTTCATGCTCAAGTTGTATTCAGTTACATCCTGAACCCCTGCACAGATTCACGGATGTGTTTTTCATTGATGCCAGCACCATTGACACAATCAAGAGTGGGCTCAAAAATATTGCACTCACACAGTCCATCGGAAACGGGGATGAGGATGCTTCTCACTGGCTAGCCTCCCGCCATGATGAATGGCTGGTGATATTTGACAATGCAGATGATCCCAGCATCAATCTCTTCCATTATTTTCCTCAAAGTTCCAGTGGTAACATCCTGATAACCTCACGGAATCCAAAGCTCCATGTTCATGCACCGGATGCCCATCACCACATCTCCGATATGGAGGAAGAAGATGCAATGAAGTTATTGCTGGCCAGTGCTGTGGAACCTGTTGCCACTGAAACAGCAATTCTTGCAACTGAGATTGTTAAGGTATTTGCTCTCAAGTTTTTGTGATATTATTTTACTCATCGTTTAAAGGTCCTCCACTGCTTTCCCCTTGCGGTTGTCCAAGCAGGCGCATTTATTGCACAAACTGGTAAACTCAAAAACTATCTCACACTTTATCGACAAAATAGTGCCCAACTTCTGCGTAGGCTGCCTGCACAGTCCCATGACAAATATGCCTGGTCGGTATATACAACATGGGACATCAGTTTCAACTGTTTGGGCCCATTGGCTGCCAGATTCTTGCAGATCTGCTCCTTTCTCCACCATGAGGGAATCTCAGAGGCCATATTTTCAAATGCTGCCCTGTACGAGCATTATTCCTTAGGACCGACAAAAGAACAAATCAAGGATCCTAGAGAGTTCCTTGACCACTTTTTGACACCAACTGGGATGTGGGATGAACTCCATTTCACCGATATCACCACGGAGATCCAAGGATACTCATTGATCAACCGGGATCCAAACACAACCCTTCTGTCTATTCATCCCTTGGTGCATGACTGGAGCAGGAATACCATCCTTGACACAGATTCTATGCGGGAATGCACAGCGGCAATACTTGCAATGTCAGCATTGTATGGTGACCAAGTGCTTACAATAAAACTCTTGCCCCACATCAATTCTGTCCTCCATGGCAACCCACAGCTCACCCACAAATTTCGATATCCATATTATGTGGTGTACTATGACTCTGGTCACTTCAACAGAGCCCAAGAGCTCTGTGAAGCGTTACTGGAAGATATGAAGCATAGCCTGGGCAATGAAGACCCAGGCACGCTTTATGTGATGGCACGACTTGCAGCAACATATGGATACATTGGAAAATTGACAGATGCAGAGAAGCTCCAAGTTGCTCTGCTAGAAAAGAGGAAGCAGACTTTGGACCCAGATCATCATGATACTCTGGATGCCATGGCAAGTCTTGCAGCCACATATTGGAGACTTGGGAAGTACACAGATGCCGAGAAGCTCCAAAAAGCTGTGTTGAAAACAAGGAAACAGGAATGGGGCACAGAAGATCCAGATACCCTGACTGCCATGGGAAGTCTTGCCACAACCTATGGACAGCTGGGGAAAATCACAGATGCAGAGGAGCTCGAAGTGTCTGTGCTAGAAGCGAGGAGACAGATATTGGGCCCAGAACATCCAGATACACTGACTGCCATGTCCAATCTTGCAGCCACTTACTTCAAGCTGGGGAAAATCACAGATGCAGCAGAGCTGAATGTTTCTGTGATGGAAAAGAGGAGACAGGTATTAGGCCCAGAACATCCGGATACTTTGACTTCCATGGAAGGTCTTGCACACACATCTAGGGTGCTGGGGAAATTTACAGATGCAGAGGAGCTTGAAAGCTGTGTGCTAGAAAAAAGGAAGAGGATTTTGGGAAATGAACACCCAGACACCCTTCGTGTGATGGCACAACTTGCAGCCACATACGGGAAAATGGGAAACTTGAGAGATGCAGAGGAACTGGGAGTATTTGTGCTTGAAAAAAGGCGGCAGATATTGGGCCTAGAACATCCTGATACCTTGGACGCCATGGCAAGTCTTGCAGCCACATATTGGAGACTTGGGAAGTACACAAATGCCAAAGAGCTCCAAGTGACTGTGTTGAAAAGGAGGAAGCAGGATTTGGGCACAGAACATCCAGATACCTTGACTGCCATGGGAAGTCTTGCCACAACCTATGGACAGCTTGGGAGATTCACAGATGCAGAGGAGCTCCAAGTGTCTGTGCTAGAAGCAAGCAGACAGATATTGGGCCCAGAACATCCAGATACACTGACTGCAATGGAAAATCTGGCCTTCACGTACATGAGTTTTGGGAAGGTTACACCTTCGGAAGAGCTTGATGTTCTTGTACTTGAAAAAAGAAAGAAGATCTTGGGTAATGAACACCCAGAGACTCTCCGTGTGATGGCACATCTTGCGGTCACATATCAGCTGCTGGGGAAGTTCACAGAGGCAGAGGAGCTTCAAGTGTTTATGCTCCAGCATAGGACACCGCAATTGGGTGCAGAACATCCAGATACTCTGCATACCATGGCCAATCTTGCAGCAACATATGGGCAGGCAGGAAAATTGACAGATGCAGAGGAGCTGGGAGTGTTTGTGCTTGAAAAAAGGCGGCAGATATTGGGCCTAGAACATCCTGATACCTTGAACGCCATGGCAAGTCTCGCAGCCACATATTGGAGACTTGGGAAGTACACAAATGCCGAGGAGCTCCAAGTGACTGTGTTAAAAAGGAGGAAGCAGGATTTGGGCACAGAACATCCAGATACCCTGACTGCCATGGGAAGTCTTGCCACAACCTATGGACAGCTGGGGAAAATCACAGATGCAGAGGAGCTCGAAGTGTCTGTGCTAGAAGCGAGGAGACAGATATTGGGCCCAGAACATCCAGATACACTGACTGCAATGGAAAACCTGGCCTTCACGTACAGGAGGCTTGGGAAGGTTACACCTTCAAAGGAGCTTGACGTTCTTGTACTTGAAAAAAGGAAGAAGATCTTGGGTAACGAGCACCCAGATACCCTCCGTGCCATGGCAGTTCTTGCATACACATATTACCGCCTGGAGAAATTCACACAAGCTGAGGAGCTTCAAGTATCTGTGCTGCGACATATGGAACAAAAATTGGGTGCAGAAGATCCTGATACTCTGGAAGCAATGTCAGCTCTTGCAGCAACATATCAGCAGCTCGGGAAGTTTGCACAGGCCGAGCAGCTCCAGTTAACTGTACTGGAGAAGAAGACCTTGACATTAGGTCCGGAGCATCAGAATACCATTGTGGCTCAGGAGGCCCTGGTACAATTACGACAAGATATCACACATCATAACAGTCAAATGTCCGGCAATGCCCCTGTAGTTGATCAACCATAAACACCTTTAAGAAAGGTTCTCCATTGATTTTTGTAGATATCTTGTTCAATGTTAACCATCTGTACCATTTCTGAAATATAGTTGGTTTCCCCTGCATCCTGCACCATTTTTAATTCAAAGTTGAGTTGGAGGTGAGGCCGTAAGCTGCCTTGTTTGATCTAACTGGATTGGTAGGAGCTCTATTGGTAAATCATAAATAGCATTGTCTTTTCCATAGTTTGGCCGAGGCTTCAATTATATTCCCCATGATCCCCGGGTTGCTGCTTATGGGATAAGGAAGTTGATGACAGAGTGGATGTTGAATATTGTCCAATGGGTGCGCAAAAATACCATATTGTTGTCGCATTGTGCAGGGCACACAGTGGAATAGCCTCAGTTCCAGATATTCCGTGCCCTTGGTTGAATTGGTTGATGGTTGAATTATATTCCCCCAAATTACGAACCCCCACTGCAGCTCTGAATCCCCACTCTTTCCAACGCACGCAATTTGTTGGATTGTGTGAATCGAACAAATCCCGACAAGTGAATTATATTCCTCTAATTAAGCATGATCCGCGTTCTTGTATTCACGTCGGATGAGACTCGGCGGGTCATGGGAGCCTGATATAAAGATTCCAACCATAGGTCCGACACCCGGCCGCCGCAATTCATGTTGGATGGGGCTCGGAATCAACAGCCAGCACCATTACCACCGAAAGATGTTGAACCCCGAGTTGTTTAAACTTTGGGGTCAATTTGAGGCGGCAGTGAAGCTCAAATTCACATACCTGTGCAAAAGAAAGTACCAATTTCTGGTAGATTCAATTCTCAAAAAAAAAATACTGCTAGATTTCTGAGAACCAGAAGCATTCCCGCGTGTTTTGGTTGGAGTTGATTGAGGCAGTATTTATGTTGCAAAGTCATTCAACTTTGTTTTGCAAAGGTGGGTGATCGATAATATTCTAAGCAACTAACTGTCTTCCTAATTCGAACACCCCCATAGCATCTCTAAATCTCCAGCACCACACGTCAGCTTCAGCGTGTAAAATCCGGCGCAGTGCCACCGTAAATCGCACCAACGAGGTTCGAACTTCGCGGGGGTGGGGTGGGGAGAGGGATAAAAGGGCGAGTAAAAGGAGGGTACTACGCAGTAGCAGAAGGACGGAAGGTGAGGAGCGGATGGAACATGGAGGGAGGAGGGAGCAGGCGGAAGGGAGCGGAAAGCGCGGAGAGGGAAGAAAGGGAAGAGTAGCAATGGTAGGTAATCAAGACGACGAAAAAACTGGTGAGTAAAAGGAGAGTGCCGCGCAGTAGGAGAAGGACGGGAGAGGAGGAGAGTGGAGGGAGGCACATGCAGCAGGAGGGAAGAAGTGTATAGGATCAAAAAGCGCGGGAAGAAATAATAATAATAATAATAATAAGGCGTATCAAGCAAAACGAAGATGCGAAGCACACCGCCCGACAACAAAACACGCACCTCAACCAACCCCGTATAACTCAACACCCCCGCGTTCCTCAGCGAGTCCAGCACGCCGCCCGCTCGCGGAGTGGTATGTGTTCCGCAGGCCGAGTCTGGTTAGAAGGGGGTGTTAGCCAGTGAGAGTGGGGGCGGTGAGAGGTGAGAGGTGGATCGGAGGTGAGGCGGAAGAAGGAAAGTATCGGGATGGGTAGGGAGGCGTGAGCGATTTAGACGACACGCCGCGAGATGCGGATGACACGACACCCGCGAAGATGTGGACAAAGGCCGCAGGCGGCGGACGACACGCCGCGACGCACTTCCCTCGCGCGGTGCGCACGATGCGCACGCTACCCCGCGGGATGCAGCTTCTTGCTGGATGCGGACGGGATGCGGACGACACGACACTCCCCAGGATGCGGCCCTATCTTCCGGGAGGATATGTTGTTCGTCCAAGCAGCCCGCCGCGCGGGACGCCGACGACGCGCCACGATAAGTACGCTATGGCCGAGACAACACCCCGCCATACACGCCGCGCTCAGTGCGCACCACACTTTGCACAGGATGCGGACGACATGCCGCACGCTGGGGACAACACGCCGCGCAATGAGCCCTCTAGCCTAGCGCGGGATACGGTCGACATGCGCAATGCTCATGACACGTCGCGGTCGAAGCAGACAAACGTCACGCTGCGTGCGGTGTGGAACGAAACGGCGCTGCCTCGAGATGCGGACCAACCGCCTCGAGGCAGACAAAGCAACGATGGGGACGTCGCGATGCGCACATTCCGCTGGTCGATGACACGCTGCGCGAAGATGCCTAGCGGATAACACGCCGCGCGAAGATGCGGACGACACATCTCTATTCAGACAAGTCCTATGCGGACGCCACCCCGCACTACGGACGAAACGTCGGGATCCAGACGACATGCCCTATGCGGACAGGACGTCACCGAAAGGCCGCCTCCTGCGACACATCTCTATGCAGACACGCCGCGAGATGCGGCCCATACGTCAGGTTACGGACATAACCGCGAGATGCGGACTAACGGCACGCCGCCATGTCAGGATGCGGGAAGCGGACGCCCTCTCACTCAACTGCGACATCCCGCCATACGCCTGACACGCCCCGCTATGCAGACGCCCTCTCGCGCTGGGGACGAAGCGGACGTAATGCGCATGTTCCGCTAGCGGCTGACAGGTCGCGGGAAGGGACCAAGCGAAAAGGAGGAGGTAGGGAGATAGATGGGCGACGAGGAAAGCGGGGGAGGAGTGGAAGGACGGCGGGAAAGGAGGCAAGCAGGGAGAGGGCGGAGAGAGGGTTGGCAGAGGAGTGAGCGAGCGAGCGGAGCAAGGAAGGCAGATGAGAGGAAGGGAGGCACGGAGGAAGAGGGAGGTTGGAAGAGAGAAAACAAGGGGGGGAGGCAAGGAGAAGGCGAAGAGGCGGAGAGGAAGGACGAGGGAGCGAGCGGGGGGACGGGGGGGAGTGAGCGAGGCAAAAATGGGTGGACAATGGAAGAAGGGAAGAGGAGGCAGGCAGGGCGGAGGTGGATATAGAAGGCATGCAGGAAGAGAGAGGTGGGGCGGCGCAAGATGGGTGGAGAGGAGGGACCCGGATGGGGAGCCGGGCGGAGAGGAAGGACCCGGAAGACAGGGATGAGGCGGGAAGCGGGAAGGCCGTCAGTTACAGGGCACAGATGGATGGACGAAGGGCGGACGATGGGACAGCGACGTAGTTGCGAAGAGATCGAGGACATGGTCTGGTGGTAGCGCATCTACTTGGTTTCGTAGTTGTGGTGGTGGCGGTGGCGTAGACGGAGACGCGGATTGCGATGATCTCGGTGTCGTCGTCGGCGCTGCGCTCCTCAAGCTTGCGCATTGGCGGTATTGAGGACAAGCGCGGTGAGCGAGTATTTTTTGGTGGCGACTGCGCGGGTCCTCAGTTGATGGCGGATCGACGTGATCGGCAGTCTGCCTAGGTTCTTTGTGCCGTGATGCTATGCAACCTTGGCGCGCGACTGGTGTGGTATGTATGTGGCCAGGTGCGTGGATCCCAATAGTCCGGAAGCTTTGTAATCCTTGGCTTGGATCTGGATTTTTTCTCGATTCGGACGGACCCATTTCAAACCATTTGCCCGCGCAAACCCGGTGCTTGCCCCGTGCGGTGCATTCAAGTGACTCAACACTTCAAGCCCGGCACCGACAATTCTGTTCCTCTCGACAGACATCTGGCACCGACCTAGTAGCGCGTCGATCGACCTCCGGGACACCGGCCCCGCCAAACAACATTATACGCACCAACTGAACGTTATGCGCACCAAAAGTCCGGACCGCAACTTGGTGGATATCCTATTCACTGCTGCATGCACGACTGGTGCGGTACGTGCACCGAACTGCTACTGCTAATGTAAGCTCTCTCTATCCCTGTGTATGTATCTGTTGGAGTTATGAGTTGCATGTGCGCAACATTTGTGGCCCACGTTGTTACCAGCCCGCCGTTCCTTCCTTTGTTCATTCCTGCTTTCTTGTTGATGCCCGCTATTGTACCCGAGAGACTAAATTTGTACCTTTAATTACTCCAGAATAATATTCAAGTACTGTAGACACCAAAAGACTCCCTGCGCACGCTTGCAACCGGTGGATCGCTCTAGCAGTATTCCTGCGGTGATAATTAATTTAATATCCTATTCAAGTACTGCTGCATGCACGTCTGGATAGGTGCATATTATAATTGTAGCGGAACTGCTACTGCAATCGCCCCAGTGCATTCCGAGTCAGCTCTCCCTATGGTCTCTGTTTATGTATTCGCATTCCCTGCGGTGAATAGTTAATCCGCAGCGTATCATTTGAACTGGCCCTACAGCCTGCTGCGGTCCTCAGGCTTGGTAGCACAAAATTGCCTACCTTCCCTCCTGCGCGCATCGAGTCGCTGTATATGCAACAGACGTCGCGGCAATAATTATATTCACTAGAGGATTAGTCTAGAGCGGGCGCCGAACTCCGTCTGCGCCATGCCTTTATCACCACCTGTTTGAACTGCTCTCCGTCAGTTTTCAATACATGAGGAATATGACCTGGAGACGGAGTGGTCCGCGCCTAGCCTGCATTAACGTCAGGTCTGGCAGCGTAAATGGGAGTCTCTTTTTCGACTCAAGGCCAGGTCATTCTCTACTCGCACGGACCTTTTTTTCTTCTTACAGATTAATATTAGTGCGTATCAAACCCGCTCCTCATAAAATATAGCTGGCAGCCCGGCGCAGCTTCCCAAGATTGACACTTGTCTATGCTCAGGCTGGATTAAATATGACCTGGAGGCGGAGCGGTCCGCGCCCAACCTACGTTCATCATTTTCTCCACATAAATGAGGGGAGTCCCTTGTTCGACTTCCTTGTTACGAGTCCTAAGTTTATTTAGGTAATCGTTCATTACCAATCTTTCCAGGGGAAAGCTCAGGGAACCTATGACTTTTTACTTTCAAGCATCGCCTCTCTCAGCGACCCCACCTCTTTTATTCATAGTCAAACAAAATATGGTGAAACAAAGGGAGACCAGATTTCTCAATGCATCAGTTGCGCGTCGTATCTCACTGGACCATGGGAATTAACTTGTGTATCATAACTGCCGCTAGCAATACTTAGAATAGATCATAGAAACAACATGCTACAGTAGTATGCTCTTTGAAACACTCAGAGGAATGTAAGAACACTGACCGCTGCGTGCGGAAAGCACCGACTTTCGATAGTCGTAGTTGCAGGCGCCGTAGTCGCGGGAGGGGGATCGCCAATGCGCTAGAAGCCCAGGCCGAGGTGGAGATGGAAATGGTGGAGGTGGAGTGGGGAGAGAGTTGGGATGGAAGTATAGGTTCTCCCAGTACCGGCTGGGCTGGCTTGTCGCATGTTTCAGTGATGAACGTTTCCCCTGCCATTTCAGAGGCTTGACTTCGTCAAAAAACATCGAAAATCTGCCAAAAAGTGTCCCCAAGTGTCTTAATGAAATATGAATCATTTTTGATTCTCTATCTAATGCGCAAAATTTGTTTTTTGGGCGAAAATAGACACTACCAAGGGCGGGAAAATTATGGGGACAAGCAGGCGTGTTTAAAAGCACTGTAGGTGCGTTTTAGAAGCTCTGATTTGCCGGAGAACGGTGTAGAAACGGTCCCAGGCAATAAACGAGCGTTCCCGGAATCAGTGATCTGATCCCGGAATTGACCAAACCTTCGCCTACCAGTCCTAATATAGATCCCCCTCCGGAATAGATTTTTGTATTTTTTAAACATGGGGGCTTCCAGTTACGTTGACAGATATTTTTTACATGTTCTGTATCTCATGTAGCCTACCTGCGCGCAATTTAGCTAGAGCTCTGGGATGGTACGCGACGCGAGAAGGATCGGTCAATTCTGCGATCACATCACTGATTCCGAGAACGCGCGTTTATTGTTTAAAGCTTTCTCTGTACCGTTCTCAACTCATTTGGAGCTTCTAAAACGCACTTGGAGCTCTTCCAAACACGCCTGCTTGTCCCCATAATTTCTGTGCCCTTGGTAGTGTCTATTTTCACCTAAAAAACAATTTTTGCTCATTAGATAGAGAATCAAAAATGGTTCATATTTCATTAAGACACTTGGGGACACTTTTTGGCATATTTTCGATGTTTTTCGGTGAAGTCAAGCCTCTGAAATGGCGGGGGCAACGACGATCACCAAAAGATGCGACAAGTCGGCCCAGTCCGTTGGCAGGATGATCGTCTTGTTTGTATTTGCTCTGATGTTGGCGCTGTTTGCCCTCCTTCCATATCCGTCTTTCCGCCCGAGCACCGCTCGGTCTCATCCTGCCAACGGACGGTTCACGAGTCTATGTCTTATACTGAAAATGCACGCTAATGGAATGTCTCAATGTGCGGACATTCAATGCTTACTTGGAGAAGAAAATAGCTAATCCACCAGTGGACCACCACCAGAGACATCCCACTTTCCAAGCTTCCGAGTCGGTGATAAAACAAAGTTGAAGGCAATCAGCAAAAGAATGCAGGTGGGCATGGATAACGCACATAGGAGGTTGCCTGAGATGGCTTGATTAATCTAACATCTGGACCAGATTCCAATGGCGACGAGAGGGACGGCGTTCCTCGTTGGGATCGTCTTCTTGCCAAGCGCGCGGCTGCTCCTCCTTGCCCCAGATGGAGCGCACAAACCATGTGCCGAAGGAGGCGCCCTCTGAGACGAGGTGCGTGTCGTGCCACGCTCTGGCTCTGGCCGAGCCGATGCAACAGGTATCAAAGAGAGCCGTCGATGGGCTGAGTGGCCTCGGGAGTCTGCCAGATTTGCGCTCGGTTTGGCGAGGGTTTTGTGGTAGAAATCAAGGGTCCTTTGGCCATTGGCGACATGAAAGATTCCTTGTTGAACATATCCCTGAGTATTATGGGATCCAGAAGCAGCTGAAGTGTGTTGAGGCCACAGATGTGTACTATGAGGGTCCAAATGCACTTTTTGACATTTCCGACACATATATTGCTCAAATGAAGGTTTTCCGACACTTATGCAAGGTTTAAAGCAATGAATGTATGTGTCGGAAAAAGTGAGGTTTTCCAACACATACATTCAACACATCTGAGTTTCCCACACATATTTAGGTCAATTTTTGTTTCCCGACACATACTTACGACACGTTCAGATTTCCGACACATTTATGTTGACCGTTCAACCTCCGACACATATATCTTGGTCAATTTTTTTTTTTCAACATATATACATTCCATTAACATCCCGCACCTATTGACACCCTTTTGTTTAGCCAATGCTGACTAGTTCAGTTCAACTGAACTGAACCGGTTCGACAGGTTTGGCCGGATTTGGCACCCAGCCGAGGTGCAAACACAACCACCCGACCAGCTTGCATTGCGCCATTCTGTCACCAGGTGTCGGGTCGACTTCCCTGATACTAACTTTGTATAGAGTTGCACGTATGCTTGGATATTTCTCAATGCAGCAACCAGGTCCTCCTTCAGCGTTGAGACAGGTATGTGTACTACTTATTCGACTAGTATGTATAATGTGGTGCGGAAACCCACCATAGCATTCATCATACTTGAGTTGAAGGCCACTACTTCGCCTGGCAATACGAGTCCCAGATGTCCTCGGAGTCACAGTGATGCAGATCCTGGACATGTATACGTGAAGGGCTGCACGGGATATTAAGATGGAATGCGATGACTGATGATTGCGCTTTCAGAGAAGACCATTGCTATTTGGTATCTATGAGTTACTATACTTTCACAGTGACACAAAACAAGTTCAAAGCAGTTATTCTATCAGACAAGTACAAATTTATTTACTGTAATGAATTCTCGGACAAAATGATGTATGCACCGAAAGAAGACCAGAAAACAGACACGGAAAGTATAAACTCTGAAGAAGACACTACTGTACCATTTCGTTCAATTCTCCTGTCACGTGTCACAGAGCCTCAAATTTACGAATATTTTCGGGCCTGTCATGGGTCACCGAAGGGATTTTCGAATGTGCAAAAGAAGTCACAAAAATGGCGAAAATGCCTAGTGTATGGCAAGGGATAGGGGTATAACCGTGGTGGTACAGGTACAGGTCCGGAGGGTAAGGGTATGGGTTGCAAAATTTGGATTTTTAAGGGCATGATTTTGGCACTGTTCCCTCGTTCTTAAAACCGAATTCGAGGCAGAGGATAAAAACAGGCCTAAAAGCAGTGGGATTCGAGTGGGATTGGTATAAAACAGGTGTCTACTTTGCTGATTCCCATAAAAATGCTGCGCAGAGTGGAAACCATCCCAAAAATTGCACACAGAGTTTGTGTTGCAGGCAGGGCATTTGCCATGATTTACGAAATTTTTTTGCTGTCATGGTCGGTTGGGCCCATTTACGAATACTCAAATTCGAAAATGTCAGTCACGGGTCACAGCCGCGGAGAATTGATCGAAATGGTACAGTACTGGCACACTATGTCCTTCCCGCACACTCTCTTTCAAATTTCATCACGATTAGTCCACAACTATTGATTAGAATTAAGATCTAATCTTGATCTAATCTTAATCATGATCATTCACGAAGGAAAAGAGCACGGCACGCTAGACCAAGTTAAGCATATAATATGACAGTTATTATCGTTTTTTATTCCAAGTTTAGCACTCAACTTTGTTCAACTTCCGCCTTTCAGGAATGATTTAAGTTCCACCTCTCCGCCTGATTGCCGTGTTCCAAACAAGAAGTTAGCCCCTATCTATTGACATGATGGTGGAGTGTACTGCTCACGAGCGGAATTTATTATTGGAAGCGGCATTAGGCCTCAGTGTATGTCTTCACATATGTCACGGAGGCCTTCTTCACCTTCATTTGCCCAAGAAACATGAATATGAAAGTCCAGAAACAGGAAACAGCACATGTGGACAGGATTGATGTCAGCAGTAGACATGAATTTAATGCTCATGAGTTGCAAGGAAGCCTAGGAAAGAAGTGTCCGGGGTCATGGCAGTCATATAGTGGTTAACTCAGAGCACAAGGATGAATGCATAGGGAGGTCAAAGACAACTGTTATGAGTACTTATGTAATAAGTATCGTCCCTTTCAAATCTCAGATCATCAATTTCATCGATTTTTTTGACTAGTGACGCGGATCGTTGAGGGACTTTTTAGGGGCTGTGTACTGATAAATTGGTGGCAGTGCTTAGTTTTGCTTCAAATTTTTGTAGTCTTTTTAGTGGCTGTGATGTTTTCAGATGTTATTTTCCATCAAAACGGGATTTTTCCCGAGTAAAAAAACTTTTTGTCCTTTGTCATTGTTAAAATTGAGGGGCTCCCTGCCAAATCCGCCCTGCATTAGCTCAGAACCAGCTGAATATTTTCCCCTAGTTATGAGAGGAATATTTCATTGCACACTGTGGCTACCTCCCTGCTCAGAGATCCTTAGATAACCTGTAGAACTGAACAAAGTACGGGCTTGTCCTTAACAGAGGGGTTTTATCCGTTCTGGTCCAAACTCCGGTCTGTTCCGACTGTCACTGATCATTTCATCACCATTACTCCTTTTTATTTTCTAAAACCAGTCTGTGTTCAGAGCCCAGCTAGCCGCAAAGCTAGCTGAGCCTAGCCGAGCTATTTTGAGATGCTGGGAGGCTGACTAGACAGGTAACTAGCCGGACCTCACCGGAGCTAGACGGCGATGTTTTGCACTTTGTCAGGCCTACCAGCGTCTAGAAATCGCTTTGGCTACCTGGAGCCTGAATGCAGTGAGTGGGAAGAAAGTGCAGCTAATAGGTAATAGGTAAATCAAATTAAATTACAAGCTATCTACGGAAACCTGAACACTTTGTGTTTTGGCACATTCCGTGGTAGTTGCCAAAAATCTGCGATGTTGCAGTAGCTCAGAATCCCGTGTGTATCTCCTTCCAGCTTCTGAGATTAACTTCCTATTACTATTTATGATGGCTGCCTCTCTGTCTGCTTAGATTGAATGAAATATTGGTAGTTATTGAAAGAGGGGGTAAACCAAATCACAGATACACCGCCTACAGCATCCGTTGATATAGAGTACATCTATTCTCAGCCCTTTTTTGAGTAACAAATTTGTTCATCATTGGCCATTTTGAAAAAAGTAGTACGATGATAAGCCGGATTTCAGGCCATGCCTGTAAACACGCATTTTGCGAAATCCTACATCTAGCACAATCATCCATGACTAGATGGCTAGCGCTAGGATTGAGCGTGTAGACAGTGTTAGTGCCTAGATGAGGGCTACGAGGCAATACTCTGCTAGCGATGCTTCATATGAGGTTGCTAGCTCAGTTTTGACTGGTTACAGCTAAGTCTATGGGAGAAGCCTAGCCTAGGTGACTTTACACTATGATACATAACAAGATCTGGGAGGAAACCAATGCAGTAGCCAATGAGTACAAAGCTAGCGACTTTGTTAGGTGTTGATATGAACTAGCCGAGCGATGCGATGGGACACGTGATGTTTCAGTAGCACAATATGACGGAATCAGGACCCACCGGAGTAGGTGGGGCCGTTGGGTACTACGGGCCGGGAGTTATGACTCGGCAATTGCAGCCGTGATCGGCAATTGCAGCTGCAGATCTAGCACCGGTGATATCCGGACTTTGACAGTAGGAATATGAATCGGACCTAGTAAATGCTGGTGGATGTGCAACATTGCTAGGGCACTGTATCTCAAAGCTTATAGCTAGGGGACGAATACTCCTTGAGCTAGCTAAGGGATATAGGTCTCGGAAATGGCGGAAGCACTTTCTTATCGCGGAAGAACAGATTTCTCAGTGGCTGCTGATGGAGCAACCATATGGGTCGGGCTGGGGGTTTCATGGATTGGACCAATTATATTCATTTTATTTATATTCTGTTTTGCTTGGCATGTATACCCAAGGCCTAGGCCGCTGTATTTTCATGTGATTATGTATGTAGTTAGTAGTATAAAAGCAAGGGGAGAAGTGGGAGGAGGGCAGTGGATCATACCCCGGTTAGTGGAGGCAGTAGCTATTCATATAGTGACCCCCTACGTTCTAAAGGCATGCATCTAACCCACCATCCATTTGTCCTTCAATAGAAGTTTATTTGCACAACAACACGCACAGAGTGCATTGAGGGATTGAGGGATTGAGGGTTTCAAGATTTCATACTCGTTGAGAGTGGCTGATACTCGTTGAGAGTTGGTTTCTACCTGTTGAGGGGCGCGTTGAGCGTTTGGATTCATACTCGTTGAGAGTCCGTGTGCAGCGTCACAGAACGCCTACGCGACACAGAGCAGAGCGGTTAAAAGGACAAGGAGTCGAGGTTGGACTTGGTTGGAAGGATACAAGTGCGAGCTAGCACAATAAAACACGCCGGTTAACAGCTGTAAAACACATACACACGTTCGAGAACATTGGTTAAGAACCTTGTGAAGGTCCATCTGTTCATGGATAGGAATTCTATAGGAGGTTACATCGCAGAGATCTATTAGCACGACTAGCTAGGTTAGCGCATTTCTAGTGTACCACGATCCGAAGTCAAGAGAGGATTGAAGCAGAGAAGAGATTACATTCATGGAAGGACTATCATAAAAGTGGCCTAATACTTGGTCCCTACCCCAAACTTTTGATCTTACGGCGTACAAGCTGTTCTTTAGGGAGATACATTGGACGCTTCTCCTAGCCGAGCTAGCTATATTTGGTTGTTGGTTTTGTGGAGTGGTAGTGGTTTGACGGTTGTACCCGACGAGTCGCCTCATACACTCCGGTTGCAGACAGTGTTCCGTTAGAGCACATCTTCCACTTATACATTACACTCGGCCCCTGCGGCACGCGTATCAACAAGGTCATACCGGGTGCAGCCACGGCCCTTTACCCCAAGTTGAATTAAGGCATCAACGGCAAGTGATGTCGAGTGTTGCCAGGATCAATCAAATTTTAATCGAAGTTGAATATTGATTCTTGATCCTTGAGCCTACATGTGACTTTGACTCGCACATTTTGAGGAAACTGGAGACCGTGACATACAAAATGGACTGGTCTTGAGCTCAACACCTACAATATCAGCAGGAGTTGGACCAAATAACGAAAATAACTCTCGTAATATAATCGACATAATGTGGCACGTCTCGTAGTCAAACGAATACAAATTAATCATGATTGAGCCAGGACAGAGGCTTGTATTCCACTCCGACCACAACCTGGATACCTCTAGAAGTGAACCACCCTTCCTCCAACAGCAAATTCTTATCCAATTGAGTCGTACCCATCCTTGTCACTTAGTTACTTCGCTTAGGAATGAGAAAATTTGTGAGTTTGATGGAAAAGCGTGGAAGTTCGTCATTTCAACTGATTTCTGGGAAAGCTCGTCACTTCCATTACATACAGATTTGAAGCAGAGCTGTCAATCCGCCACGGCAGAATCAGAGTGCCCATCAGCACTATTTTGATGCGCTGATGGCTGCTTCACAAAGGTTTTCCTTCATTTGCGTGAAGAGGGCCAACCATTCGATGCCCCTCCTCTCCCTCGCTGCACTTGGGGGGTCCCCTGAACCGGGACATATCAGGTTGGCACAATTCCTGCAGAAATTTCTGTCCTTTAACCCTAACACCCTATCCCAAACCTCTAACCCGAACTCTAACCGGTGAATACCCGCATGTGCTTACCCTAACTGCTCGAAATGGAGTTACGGGTGAATACATAACTGTTGGCATCAGATATATCATTGATAAATGTTTATTCCCACTAAGTTACGAGATTTTACGGTGTACAGAGGAAGTGATGAAGTTCTACTAAATCCAGCTGAAGTCACAAACTTTCACGGGATGCGATTAAACTCACAAACTTCCACAATGCTAAGCGAAGTAACTAAGTGACGAAGATGGTGCAGACTCTATCCTATCTCACCATGCGTGCAAATGTCACCAACATTTTATTATCGATAGCGGGCCCTCTTTGGGAAAAGTTCCACTTCTGTCAACTCCATTGACCGTAGCATAGGGCAGGCATACGGTGCGGGTGTGGACAAAGTGGATGCCAAGAAAGTGTCGGCCATTAAAATCACATCAAACAAATCGTATTCAGCGGAAAGAAAAACAGGCTGAGTGGCAGACGCCAACGACAAGAAGATATCCTGTAGGTCCTCGAGATCATCAGTGATGCCAGCATAAATGAAACACCCTCCCCATTTTCGTCAAAAGCAAAGAACAATGGGCCAACATGATAACATCCTCATCCCCATTCGCATGGAAACACAGGGAGACGCCTGCGGAATTCCCAACACCGGTTCGAACGAGGTGTTGATACCGAACAAGACTTCGAGGTCTGTCAAGAACGCGAGGTAAGGTAGGGGTTCTACAGACGCAGGGTCCTTGTGACATACGACATTCAGGATCACTGAATACGCGGAGCACCCGCGAACAAGGTGTCAAAATCAGACCTCCGCATCCCAAACGCGCTACCCATATCCTGCAGAACAATGGTCCAAAGGTGACCAAACCCGCTAGATTCACTCCAATCGACCCGCAGTTGCTGCGTACGAATGGATAACAGACATACGAGACCATGCGGGAAGCGAATGACAGGAGCATCCATTCCTCTTGCAAGGTAGAAGCCGATCTCATTCTGAAAGACCAGACCCAACGAAATCAACTGAATGCATTGATTCGAGTCTAGAGCATTCTTGAGCGCTTCCAGCACAGTAATATCGAACAGAGTGACGTTCACGACCGCGGGTTTGAAAGCTTTGATAATACTGAGAGGATTGTGATGTTTGCAAAGGGCACGTCGTCCTTGCAAAAAGGATCTCGAGGAATCATCCTGAAGCAGGATGCGGGCGAAAATCGGCAGCCTCATACTTCGCTGTATGCATTTCGCCAAATGGGGAATAGGTTCCACAGAATTTAGTTGGATTTGGCACCAAAACTCCCGACTCCCTACCACCACGCTTCTCCATGCGAAGCAAACACGCGCTGCAATGTCGCGATGGGATACGAAGAGCCGATACATCCCATGATAAGACGCCAAATATATCCGGATGATCTGGAGCCACAGTTCGAACGGCATTCGGCCTACAGCAGATCCACTAGGTAACATAAATCAGCAAGTATGGTCGGTACCGGGATAATGAAAACTCACGACTTGAGGAGCCTATCATCCATGGTCACACCATTTTACGATTACCCACAGCTACTTTTAACTGCCCAACAAAACCCTGGTACACTGAGTACAAATCAGCAAGAAATGTATAACTTTCAGGCTCGTTAACAATCAACACAGGTCAGCCTTCATAGCCGCCGGATGATAATAACATGAATCAGCAGAGCGAACCAATCAATTACTAACGGATAATCAATCCTCAGACAAGGGGGGACAACACTGCCCGTCATTATGTTCAAACACCTATGGCAGAGTCCCGATCAAGCCCAAGCGGCACTTGTAGAAGCAAGTCGAAGCGCAGGAGTTAACATACGAATCCACTCAGTAAATTGCTGAAAGACCGGACACAGACGAAGCAGTAATATATTTGTCTGAAAAACAGCGGCCTTTCGCACAACCCTTCAAGCTACTATCGGAATAGCCAGCAGGTATACAGCACGTCAGCAGCAACCGACCCAGACTGGACGCATGAGCACCATGCCTTCGCAAACAGATATCTTCCTAGATGCAAACAGATGCAAACCAATCCAATGCGCAAGCATTATCTTCCTTATCCAAGCAGACCACCCTAAAATTTCCTAACAGCCTCGGTCACAAACTCGCAGGAGCGGTGTCAAAAAGTTCAGCGGAGAAGGATCCTAATTTCGTGTGGCAGTCACTGCAAGTCTTAAGTGCAATAGGAAAGGCCAAACCTTAGTTGTGGACATCCAGATATTATAACACCATCAAGTAAACCATGACAAGTTTCCGACCGGGTCTTACATCAAAATCTCACACAACTTTCCCACAGAAAGGCTAAGTTAGTCGGAGGTGTTGGAAGTGGGGGTACATTGGAAAAGGCGGTGAAAGATTACAAATAACGATACCTAAACAAGTTTAGGACTTGTAACACACTAGTTGGCATACCAAGAGAATTCCCGTCTGCTTGGCCCAACAGCTGACCATGAGGGATGGACTAGTCAGTCAGCATCTGTCAAGGGCAACTTATTTTCATCACGCCAGATTGAGCTAAAATTTACGGTGGGTCTTGACATCCGTGGTCCTGCCTTGCTCTCAACAACGTACTGTCCAGCTCTCGCTCGCAACCCCAGTTCGTCGACCTTTTCATATCTCCCCGGTCCTTCTTAATTAGGTTTGAATTAGCTTTCATACACGCGATGGACATATATTCCATGTCCCCTGACCATCGACACAGAAGACGTGCACACTTTCGATTTGTTGACGACACCTGCAGCATGCATGGTATATCTTGAACAGACTTCTTGGCGGAACAAGGAGAGAGTGGAATGGACACAGACCGTTGAACCATGCAGCCAGGCCATCTTTCATCCCTCGACGGAAGGGACCCCTGACTACTCTGTGCACCGTCTCATGGCACAGGGGGCAAAGTCGGGGGCATTTGTCATAATGGCTTCCGTAGGGCACTTGCAGGGGCACTTGCATGGCACTTGCTCTAGACAAGCAATAAAATTACATAATGTGTCTGTAGCCAGTAAAAGTTGATCTTAAGTACCAAAAAATACAATTGAACTAAAGCTGGTCTGAAACTAAAACCTATTCTCATAATTTAAGTTCCCACCTCAGGACAACTTCAATGAGCTGAAATAAAATCAGGTTTGGGCTTCGCTGATGGCTACTCCAAAGGAAAAATATTATATCACAAAAAGGCATAGTTGGGAAAGGTGCATCTTGAGTTCAGAGTATCAGTTGCATCAAAAGGCGATGTCAGTTCAAATTTCGGTTCTCTCCAAAGATAAAATTTTGGGTTGAGTTTCAGTTCAAGCTGATATTCAGTCCGACTTTTTTGGTTCCAAACACACTGAAATGTAGTCGGCAGATGATCTGCTGCCTATCTGCCACTTGTCCCACTGACCATCTGCCACCTACCATCTCCTCCTTGATCTAACAAATCAGTATTAATGTGCTAGCTTTGTGTCATTAGGAATGGATCATCGGTGAAAAAAGACCAGATCATTGGTGGACAGGTGGCAGATGAGCAGAGGAGGATGAGCAGACGATGCGTGGTGGGTCATCCCCAGATCATCCACCCACCAAATATCAGCATGTTTGGAATCAAAAAAGTCGGACTGAACATCGGCATGGACCGAAAATCAATGCGAAATTTTATCTTTGAAGAGAACAGAAATTTCAATTCTTGTCTGGTGGGCTTGTCTTGTCGAATTAGTTGTCCAATCTTTTTGCAGGTGTTGAATATTAACCTATCTGGGACCAATATTACATAATACCAAATGGTGGTGGTTACAGACACTGAATTGAGGGACATAGAATACACATAAAAGATGTCTGTGCCCGGGATTGAACCCATGCATGGGTGAACAAGGGATTATGTAATTTTATTGCTTGCCCAGAGCAACTGCCATGCAAGTGCCATGCAAATGCCCTATGGATGCCCTTATGACAAGTGCCCCCCAATTTGCCCCCTGTGTGGGAGAGATACATCTATGGGCTGATTTGCAGCCCTCCTTTGCTATCTTTGGGTTCCGGCTTGAGGTCTAGCCACATCTCGTTACTTGCTTCGCGACAATTCTGTCTAATTATTATTCAAAGTACGCTGTGGTCGTTTTCCCCTTCCAAGCGGCTGGGTTTATACCTCTCAACAGCGGCCCTGTACTCCGACAAGATGTGGAAATAGTGACGAGATACGCCCCTGGACTGTGACAGAAGATGTACACAGCTCCGTCCCAAGAAATACGGAATGCAGCCATAGATCACTATTATCAGACCCTTTCTCAGTGATCCACGTCCTCGAATTTTGTATGACAGGGTAACACCGCAGAACTAACATTTTAGGTATTCCAGTGAGCAAGGCCGTTATAGATCCTGTGTATTCCTTCCGTGTCTTTTCTTTTATTCTCGCCTCGATCAAAATGCTTGACCATCGGTGCAGACTTTTGAATCTGGTTCAATTCCAAATGCGAAGAGCAAAATAATTGATGTGACATAGTATCAAAGATCCAGTAAATCCTTGAACTGAAAAGTGCACGGCGTACCCATTAACTTTACAAACTGCGTGAACTCACTGCATTCAGGCACCCCCTAGATTGTGGAAATCTCAGAACATATGAGACGGGTCTGGCAAGGGTCCGGATTAGCCGGGCCTCGCCGGAGCTAGACAGCAATTTTTTGCGCCTCGCCAGGCCTCCCAGCGTCTAGAAATCGCTTCGGCTACCTGGAGCCTGAACGCAGTGAATACTACTGTACTTTGATAATAATTTGACAGTCACGTGTCATGCAGGGGTCTGTCGAGGCCGAAATTTGGTGCTCGTCACGCATCACCCAGGGCTCTGTCGAATTAAAATTTTGGTTTGTCACACCAAAATCGGCCGCAGTTGCGCAAAAAAGCTCGATTTCGACGAATTTTCGGCTCCATTTGTCGAAATTTTCCGGTCAATTACATCAAATTTTGCAGTTGTTGAATTGTTGAACTGGAATTTGTGGTCACGCATCACCCCCCTCGAATTGATTATTAAAGTACAGTAAGGGGCCACTGAATGCAGTGACTCTGCATGAACTCACCCATCATGAACCTCGGCTTATCCCCACATTATTCTCCAAAAAACCTGACATTTGAATTCGCGCTTGCGCAGTTGGGGTATTATGTACGAATTTCACTTTAGACAGTGCTGTAGCTCTCCCTCTGCAGTTCATTTTGCCCCACCCCCTGGAAGGACTCACACCGCTATGGGCCCGATCAGGAGCACCACATTTGGGCTGCACAAAAAATTGACACCACCGAACCGGCCCGCTACGCAGGGACCGCCAGGCTCCGTCCCCCTGGTTGTGACTTGCGAATACCTAGGATTGTATGGCTATGTCCGGGCTCCCCCTTACAAAAATGTTGTGTTATTTAACAAAGGGACCACCATTCTGCTTGCACATCCCAGTTGTACTTGAACATATTCACTGCATTGCGGCTCCTCGTAGTCACAGGTGAGACTGCGTTGGGCTACATGGTTGTACCTTGGTCGAGCCCTGTAGACCAGAGTGTTGTACGCAGGGTACACCCATTCTGTGACTACTGTACTATTTCAACCAACTGTTCACGGGGTGTTACACGTGATGCCCTAGTGTTCACAGGACCTGGTGTTCAGAGGTTCAAGGCGCCTGTCATGGGATGTTCAAATGTTCATTAGTCAAAGTGTTCATTGGTGAAATGTCCATAATAATTCCCAACTGTTCCCGACAATTATAAGCAGTGTGCCAAGGGTGCAGTAAGAAATTCGGTGCCAAGCACTACAATGGCCCAGCTTGGGAGGGTCACTAACTACTTCGATAAATGAGCCTGGGCTACTTGTACTTTGCCTTATTCCTTGCGGGGTATGTTGAAAATGGATTTGTTTTGGCGCACGCGAAAATTTGATTTTACACTGTCTGGCAACTTAGTTTGGGGGGGTGTTCATTAGGTCGATGTTACAGTTACGGGACCCAAAAGTGTTCGGTTCACTAGACGCCGTTACACATTATTTGAACAGTTGGTCGAAATAGTACAGTATGTTAGGCTACGTGATCCGAGCCGCCGTAGTCACAGGCTTGTCACGCTTCGGCTACATTGGGCTACTCGGGCCGACGTTGGTCTACATGATGTAGACATACCTCGCTTTTGCCTTCATGCTCAAGTCAGTTCAGTTTTCGCTTTAATTTCACTCCTAACACCTTCCCAAGACCCATATTACTTCCCAAATTCACTGGCCCGGACCGACGGTTCCCGCAAGCGAGCAAGTAAATATGTCACAACACAACCACACTTTGATCGCGGAAACCTCAATTTCAACTCATTTTGTGGTGGCAATGCTCAACACTCGTCTGCAAGCTGCATATACCCCATTGTCCAACTATTCTACATTGGTCTACCCTGGGTACACGCAGCTACACAAACGTAGACCAAGCTTGACCAACGTAGACCACCATGGTCTACCCAGCATCGACATGGGTAGTCACAGGTAGTCACACCTGTGTCTACCAGGGTGGTCTACCCGTGTAGTCATACCCTGTGACTACGAGGGGCCGCAACACAGTGATTATTCCTAGAGGCATAACTGGGATTCCCAGATATAGGAAATACGCCCGGTCTGATTATTAGTTCGAAAACGACAGATATTTCCCATGCTATCCCACAGAATCTGCATGAGGTACTTCGGCTCCCACGCAAGCTCCTGTCCCAGCGCCGGCGTCATCTTGCTCGCACGGATCTGTTGCTGTAAAATCTCCAGATTTGAAGATATTGTTGAAGTATTCCTGTTGGAAAATCAGTACCTGTGATTTTTGAACCACCCATAACAAACCGCCGGGATATTTCTGTACGCAGCAACCGTGAAGAACATGCCACAGCGCTTGGTGATCTTTTTTGCTCTCCGAGGAAAAGATAGATTCAACCAAATACCACGACAAGTTTGAGCGCTGAGACCAGCGGTTCGAAACTTGTGTTCCGAAGTCCCGGCGAGCCAGGTCGAATCAAGGAAGTCCACGATTTTATCTGGCTTCTGATAGGGTACAAACAAAGAAGCGGTTGCCTAATTAAGGAGATCATGTCGCAGACCTGCTTATGCGGTGACTTTTCGGAGCGCCATGCCAATCTCTGACACTGGAGAAATTCTTTGTCAGTGCGCAATAAGTGGAAACAAGGAGAGATCCGACATCTTTGCTGCAATAGCGCACAACTTCGCACCTCCTATACAGTTTTGTCAAGACTGCTGTCGCGGGAGGAGCATTGCAACCGATGCGCATGCACACGGACTGCGCCGCGCACTCCATCATCTGGTCGCGCGCTTCAAGAAAGCCATCCATATAGGGCATTTCTGGAACCAACGCGTCCGCACAAATGGCCCCAGGACACGTCATTCGCATCACGAATGGGAGGATACAGCTAAGCCACATCTGCGTGTGATCCATCTCCGCCCCCTGTTTTTCCAGCAAGGGGAGAATCCAACAAATATTCTCGCGTAAGCCTTCTACGAAGTGCGGGTAATTGCGTTGCATGTTGTGGGTGGTGCTAAGAATCGGATCGCAAAGCTGGCTGCACGAGTGAGCGATCCGGCAGAAGAAATCCGCGATAGGATCGGGGTTGGCATAATAGAGGTGCACTGCCATGGCTAGATGAGATTCCATAAGCGGGACAAGATCGGGATCCCGTAGGACTGCGACACTGAAGGGCCTCCAGAATTGAATCAAGGCTCCCAGGAGGGAGAAAACAGTGTGTCCGGATGGCGCTCTCTGGGCCCAACGCAATAAAAGAGCAACGACTTTCGAGCAGGATCGGCTACCCAATCCGATATCTGCTTCTCCGATGGGCCACGGCTGGAGACGCGGGTCGGTGTGATTATGGTTCGGAGGGTGGAATTGTGCAGGTTTGCGACGCAATAACTGGTCTCGAATGGAGCAGCATAAATACGAAATGACGAGGTCGAGAGATTCTTGGGGATGGTGTCCCCTCGAGAGTGGTGAAAGTGAAAGCTCGGCTGGATAACAGTAGATCCAGAATCTTCGCATGGGAATCCTGGCCGTGATCACGGAGAAGGAAATCCATCGCCGCTCGAAGAAACTCGGGAGTTTCTTTAAACTTGGACTCTTGGAGTAGGAAGCACGTCACGAATATCAAGCAAAGCGCGTGGCAGTGTGGATCGACGTGAGGTCTACGCAGGAATGCAAGAAGCCTGATTTTGGCGTTGGCGAGCTCTTGAGGGGACAGGACGAAAGGTATTGTGGGTATGTGGAGGAGGAAGGTGACAGCCCCTGAGGCAGTGATGCCTGAATGTCTCGTCACCGAAACGATCGGCGCGAGAGCAAACGTGGCAATTATTGCCATGCTGCCATACTTTTGTGGAACACTGGCCCGGTCCATCCCGAAACTATGGGCCGCCCCGTAAAAGGTACGAGGGAATACAAGGACGTACGCGTGGGGTTGAGAATAAAAGGTGAGCACAGGGTATGCACGAAATGGGCGGCCGTAGGCGGGAGCGGCGAGTCGGATGGTGATGGCGAAGGAGAGACGGAGGGGATGAGACTGGGGGAGAGTTTAGGAGCGGCGCGGCGGCAAATGGAAGATGAGACACATGCCAGCCGCACAGGTGCCGCATCGATGGCGCGAGATTGCCAAGGTGTGTCGGCCATACGGGAGAATTCGTCGACGGCAAGAGTGTGGCCATCACCAAAACCGGGAATATCCGATGGCATGACCTGGTGATTGCCGCCAGGCTGGTGCGGGTTTACCAGGCCTTTTGAAGGTCTTGTAAGGGTTCATCAGGCATTGTAAGGGCTCAACAGGGTGGCGTTGAGGTGCAATATTACACTCAGGCTGCTATTGATTTATAGAGATTAACAAGCCTGCCGTCATACCTCAGATAATTTAATAATTCATCGTAATAACTGTTCATTTTTTACTGAAGATGGGTACAACTTGAAAGAAGTGAAATAGATATTACTTAATAAATAGTGTACATTTTCAGTAAACGAGATCCTTCTAGTGGCCTGAAGCTCGCCGGACTTGAAATGGCAGTAGACTCCGATAGAGAAAATAAAGCGGCGGACAAAAAAATGGAGGATGGTGCCGCGCCGCTTCCATCATTGCCAATTTGGGCGACACCTCCCCGGAAATAGCGCGAGCCTTGCATTAGAACACCTTTTCAAAGTGAAAAGTGTTTGGATGACGGGATCAGTTGATCAATTGTTGGTCCGTGCACTGATGTTTGGTTCTGTGATCCAAGCACGTGCATGCACAGCCATGTTGGTCGGCATCGCTCGTTGTCTCTTCTCTTCATCTCTTCCCTTCATCCGCCCACCAACGTTACCCCTTCTCCATCCTGACGCACATCTTCAAGTTGCTTGCTACCTGGAAGCCCGCTTCCTAATACTTCAAATCCGGGATTGATTGCCCCTCAAGCACTTCCAAGTCCTCCGACCGCCCGCCCGTCCTCTTCAAGCATCTTCAAGACCTCAATCATACATGCTCAGTACTCCAAGCGCTTGTTGGGCCAATCCGAGAGCAAGTCCTCTTAGTGCTGGCAGGGCTTCTCTTCAACGTCAAGACACAGCCAAGTCTCCTATTCTCGTCAAGCTCTCGAAGCATCCTCAAGCTCCTGGAGTCCTATACTCGTCAAGCACCCCCAAGTTCTCCCTCAACCGCTTCTCATACAAGACCCTGTGATGCCTGGTTGACGCCCGAACTTGTGTGCTTCTTCGGCGACAGCCCTGCTTCCAAATACCCAGCAAGTTGGCCCCGTTACTATTCTTGGGCCCCGGACAGTTCGCCTTCCAATTCGATGCGATCAAGTGCATTATCGACTTCGCCTTTGTCTGCATTGCGTCCGCCAGTGACGCGTGCGCTGCCCATTCGATGGTTTTAGAGCGCGCCATGCCACCGATGATGTTTCACGGAGTGGGCGGCGTCGATATTGTTCCGACATTGCTGTATGTATTGTGTAGTTTGCAATACAACATTTCATGCCTGTTCTGTCTATTTGTGGTGCATTTTTGTATTGGATGTGCTGAGGTCCAAGGTACAGCCAGGCGCGATAAGCCATTGCAAGTCCACCAAACTGGTGGGCCTTGCAAAAAATATTATCAGCATAAGCCGAGGTTTGAACTCACCAGGCTGTTGCGGGTTGCCAAATATGGTATTTGCCATGGTATGTATTGCCGGGTCAACTGTTCCCGGATTTCGTGATGGCGGCCTGGCAGATCGGGCCGACAGTCAAACACAGCCAATCCGGCACAAACACTTAGGCGGTGGTTGGAATACTGGAATTATCAATGCTGTGCTCATTATAAACACGCTGCAACAGGCAGCATTCTTCCCCTCCATCCACTTTGTGGCCTTTCACGACCCAATAAACGCCATGGCGCCATCATTATTGCCCCGTAAATCCACTGTTGTGACCTTCAAGTTTCCGGTGCACGTTGCCCTCATCGCCTCGCCACACATCCTCCAGAATTACCATCAAACCGCTGCGATCACCTCTGCCCTAGCATGGACGGGACAGAAGTTCATGCCTGGGATAGCTTCTCTTACTTTTATTATCGCCGTTGTCACGCTCTGGTCCAAAACATAAAATCTCGGGGTCACAATTACGAGCACTTTACAAGACGTTGAAAACCCGTGCAAGGCAATACGTGCCTTGGATGGGTTGAAATTGATTTTAACTGGTTGCAATCCAGTGGCTGGGTGGATTGCAACCAATTGGAACCAGTTAGAAGGTCCCAAGCCAAAGGAATCCGTTGCAAGCAAAACAGCTTTTTCCGACAGGGTACTTGTCAGTGATGTCCACGAGTTGCTCACCGGCGCGTCTGCCACTGACATCAGTCCCACACTGGAGGTGCTCAAGGAGGGCACCGCGCCCAAATTCTAGCATGAGCTAGACGTGCTCGAGGCTGAAGTCGCCGGCGCGGACACCCCTGCTCTCTCCGAACCCGTCCGCATTACCACCATAGGCAAATATTTATCTGGTCACCAATACTCTTCGTCGTGTCTAGTAGCTGACATCCCTTTGTGACAAGTTTGAGTCCCAATTTGGTAATTGCTACTACTGACTCAGATTTTGTCAACTATGAAGTACGTGGTATAGAAAGCACCGGAAGAACTAAAACAAGTTGAAGGTATCAACCGCGGAATCTACCATGAAATGCGCTCGCTCCCTGCAGTTTGCTTTCAAGTCGGACTTACCCTTTGCCCTTCCACGAGGCCGCCCATACGCTTTGGATACCTGCCTCTACTCACCACCCTCTGTCGTCTCGGCTTGCTCTGCCTAAATGCCAGCATCTATCCTACACTTCCTGGTGCTCCGATCCACCCGTTCCCTTGCATTCAAACTGTCTGACAGGATCGCGTCTAAGGAGATGAGTCTGCTATCTACAGCACCGCTAGACAGGAAAAAGACTGCAGGCGCTCTTGCTGAACTCAAAGAGCTCTTTAGTCCGCATACCACATTAAGACTTTCTCGATCGAAGCTACAGAACTTTCAAGACACGAAAATAAGTATCCTCGCTTTCCGTCCAATATCACCCATATGACCTCGGCCTCATTCCTGCGACTCGGCATCCCCAGCACTGGTGATGATCTTGAGCTATGGGAGACAGACCGCATGCGCACACTCGAAGCAAGTCCTGCATTCGCAGTTACAGGGAAGAAAATTAAATCAGCCCGGGACCGAGATAATTGGGACTGGCGAGTACGCACTGCGGAATGATGATGCACGTCTCGGATCCGCTGCAGTTGCACTGCGGTATCTGTTGAGAACAAACAACGCACGAGTCGTCTCGCGCCGCTAGCGGGGCTGGTCAATCGACAATATCAGTCAACGTTCGCGTCAGTCAGACCAGTCAATGTGGAATCGACGCACTGGAGACAACGACGCCGATGGCGAGCGACGCGAGGAGCAGGGTCGGGAGGGAGAAGAGTTTGAACATGGTTGTCTGGACTCTGGTGAATGGAATCCGTCCATGTGGATTTTATACACTCGCCAAGAGCCAAGAAACGGGTAAGTGGGACAAGGATCTTGCGCCCGCTCCTACCCCAAACTGCTGGCGGTTTCAAGTTTCAACCCCAAACGCTAGATCCGGGATGTCGTACGGAATTCAAATTGAGGTGTTGTGGGAGGTGCTTTACTGGGCATGGTACGTACGAATTCCATTGTGTTCCATTCTAAGCGAGTATATTTTTCCAGGCATGCCGAGAAGCGGTAGATGTTTACTTTATTCATTATATCTCTCACTACATTCTTCCTTCCGTCTCCAACGGTTGTGTGTTCCATTTCTCAGTCTCTAAGGGTCTTTTTTATCGTTCTACTGTATCAATTTGGTTCTTCTGCCAGGAACTCATCCCGCCCCGCACCTCGGACTTGACTTGCTCAAGTCGCCTGAGTAACAAATCATATGATAATTCTGCGCGGTGCGCGTTGGGTTAGAGCGGCGCGATGCAGATCACCTGCAGACAGGTTTCGCAAGTTCTCGGTATGTAGATGAGGGGGATTTACCGCTGTTGGAACACGTACAGATTAAGAACAAGAAACGTACTGGCGCGCACGGCGACCGCAAAGGAAGCAAGGAGAATAGCCGCTAGGGCGAAAAAGACCGCTCGGTAAGTTGCTAGTAGTGCGAGGGAACAAAAGAAACTAAGACAAACACTCACTGCGTTCAGGCTCCAGGTAAACGAAGCGCAAAAAATCGCCGTCTAGCTCCAGCAAGGCCCGGTTAGTTGGCAATCTAGTCGCCTCGTCACGCCTCCCGGGGTCTCGAACTGGCTCGGCTAAGCTAGGCTAAGCTTGCGGCTAGCTGGGCTCTGAACGCAGTGACTTTTATTTATTTATGCTTACCTTATTTGCACATGGATCTTGATGGTTGAGCCGTCTTGACGTGACATTTTTCGACAGAAGCAAAACCGCTTGACCTGACTCTGGACCAGATATGTAGGTAGGTATCATTAATTTGGTTTGCGCGAGCTACTTATTGCCTCAAGCTGACGCAACATTTCAATGTGTTCATGGGTCTTCGGTTCATATTCACATCAATGGCACAGCTAACACCATGGAAGCGACTCCATCCGATGTTGTAAGGGTCGTGGAATATTTCCGGACATGCCCCTTACATGGACTAGTCATATTTACGATACACGCCGAACTCTCCACTCTTCAGGCTCATGAAACATGCCGGGGGAGATTAAGTACATAATCAATGCGGGACTGGCCAATCGGGATGATGTAACACGTCGGCTCATGGCGCGTGCGCGTCCGCCAAGGCCACAATGCTCACATGGAATGAAAGACTTCATATGAGTATGCTCTGTTGAAGATTCAGGTCACTGTCCAACTCAGCTTGAGCCAGTACCATCTGAGACAATATTTAAATTTCAAATTCATCTACATTCACTGCGTTGAGGCCGTATGTAGTCACAGGCAGTGGGTCTACATTGGTCTACACTGGTTTACCCCCGGTAGACAAGGATACGTCGGTCTAGCCTGGTCCAAAGGTTGTCACGCGTAGTCACAGGCATGCCTACATTGGTCTACGCCATGTAGACTCATGTAGACCCATGTCGACAATCATGTATGAATACAATGTAACAGTTCTATATCTGTCTATGTACGGATATCGAATTACACTCTGTAGTCGGAGCGTGTCTGAAATGGCGCCTTGGCTAGCGCCGCATCAGGGAGCCAAACATGTCATGACTTCGACAATCATCGGGATTCACCAAAACCCGACCGACACATCCCCGCTACCTTTAGGCAATTTAGGTAAGGGTCTTGTCCGGTGGGATGGCCGGCAAGCGGCAGGTCACAAACCAAACCGCTCGCTCGGGCCGCGCTTCGCGTCCCGAGCTCATAGGATCGGGAATTGCCGAGAGCCACGTGGAGATTACATAACGTCTTTAGGCGACAATCCTGAGCACGGTAAGACACAAAGTGTCCAAACAAGTTTGGTTTGTGAACAAGCCTCTCTCCGGACCGGATACCCGGTCTATCTCGGAGAGAGGCTTGCGACAAAGTGGGACAAACAGAGGGGAACTTTGAGCTCAGTTCGGCATATAACTGAATGCTTTTCAGCAAAAAATGACCTTCAGCCATTGATACAATAGCATATTGGATATTCTAGAGGGATTCAAAAAATATTTTGAGCCCTGGCACTTGTGGTCTGCGGGCTTTTTGTGCGCTTGGACCACGCTGCGCAGCCAAGCGCTTCGGAAGTTGATGATTTCTTTTCAGAATATTATTCTGGGTAGCTGCAAATTTAAGTTTGCTTCCCATGAATAACTTTCTCTCATATATACCATTGTTTTTCGCGCAAACTAATGCAGCACGACACAATGACCATCCCCCCCAATTTCCCCATCTTGGCTCAAGCCCCTTCATTTGTTTTGCTACCAAATGATGCCTGCATCACAAAACAATGAACGGCTGGCTTGATCCGAACCTAAGGCCCTAATTTCAGGCCTCGCAATAAATCACATTTCATCAGCGCATCTGACTCATCAGTGATTTTCTCTGCCAAAAGTTTCGGCTTGTCATCCAGCCGAGAAGAATGCCGCAGATGCCGGGACAGCATGATATTCTCGATTACTCAACCACCTGCGGGCATAAACCTGGCATTGTCCTGGAAGCTGTTGGAATATTCGCTTCATATCATGTTTTCTTGTATTACATAAGTCTCCTAACTCTTGGTTTTCTCCGTTCGTTGTGTGCGCTTCGTCTAACAGGTTATAGGGCCCCGGCCTCTGTATTTGCGCTATCTTGTGTGTTCTGTGTCGTTTCTGGTGTTACTCCAAAACTCTCCAAACCGGGTGTAGATGCTAGCAGCTCCTTCTAAGCCGAGCGCAGTCTGGCTCCCTGGGGATTTTCCACCAGGTGTAGACGCTAGCTGCTCCTTTCTGAAGCTTGAGCGCAGCTTGGCTCCCCCACTCTATACCATTCCAATTCATTGCCACCCACTTTTCTTCACTTTTCACTCCTATCTGCCACTCATCATGACTGCCACCCACAATACATTTCTCGCGTGTATCGCCGTCTTTGAAGGCTCCAACTGGACCTCATTCAGCAAAGATGCCCAGGTCTACTTTCAGCTAGAAGGGATCTGGTCAATAGTGAATGGGATGAAGCAGAAGCCAGCAGATGCGGACGACGCGCAGAGGTGGATTCGGAACAACGAGCGCGCATACTCTATGCTTTATTTCCTCATCGGTCCTGACTACCGCAGCCTCATCGCGGATGTCGACACCGGATCTGAAGCATGGAAAATCTAGACGAATTTCAGAAAGACTCCTCCGCTCTCCGCCTCGCACTTCGTAACCAGCTATATTCCATTCGTCATGACCCCAAGCAACCTGTCACCATCTATATCGAGGCCGTCCGCTCTACGGCCCGCCAACTCAAAGCCATCGGGCATGCGCCCAGCGACGAAGATCTCGCCGACCTCATCCTTCTTCGCCTTGACCCATCATTTTCTGCTGTTTGCTCCGCGCTGTCCAACACCACTCCATTCCCGAAACTCCCCGCTCTTATCTCCGCTATTAAAGCCCACGAAATCCAGGAGAAACTTTCGATCACTGTTGCGGAGACGACAGGACGACGGGAACGAGGCGATGGCTGCTTGTCTAGGGAAAAAGGGGGTGAACGGCGACTACGACTGGGGGAATTCAATGGAGAAGGATGGAGTTTGCCACCGTTGCGGACGCAAAGGCCACGTCGCTCGTCGCTGCGTCGCTGACATGCCCGAGAATGTCAAAGCGAAATTTTTGGGGTCCTCAAAATCCGACGCCGATCTCACTTTTGGATGTATTGAATTTGATGATGAAGACAATGTTGCGCTCGCAGTTAGCGATTTTTTCACCTCATACGACTCCGACGACGCTGCTGATGTCCCTGACTCATCATCATCTTTCCATTCTCAGTTTGAGGGGGTGCATACAGACAAGAGGAAGAAGAATCGATGTGGACATCGAGGTCGTGGGGGAAAATAGCTGTTAGGACTCTTAATTCAGACTTCGTGCGAGGGGGTGTGCTGGAATATTCACTTCATATCACGTTTTCTTCTATTACATAAGTCTCCTAACTCTTGGTTTTCTCCGTTCGTTGTGCGCGCTCCGTCTAACAGAAGCTACCAGTATTATGGGCCCGGAGAAAATGCAAATAGTCATTTTTTAATCATAGAGTCTGAGAATTCAAAATTGCCTTGCTTGACAAGGTCTCCCAAAACTCATAATTACACCAACACGGCTTGATCCGCCTTTTCCATAACGTTCCGCAAGACACGTAAACAAAATTACTTGTTTATGTTTTAAATTTAGCTCAATGACAACGGCCGACGTCAAGTTGACCTCAAGCGTGAGACTCAGCGCTCGAACTCAGCAGAACTCTGAGTGTTCCACCTTGAAGTTAGATTTACTCTTTTCTTTGAAAAAAAAACTGGAATCTCATCAAGAGGGACCTTCTCTGTGAACTTCATGAATCAGCGCAATATTAGGGCTGCGCGCTGTGCTCTTCTTGACGGTTCTACGGGTTCCGTGCGACAGGCGGCCTCTCGTCTGTTGGAGGTTCTGATTTGTTTTTCTCCGGGACAGCAACGGAACGGTTTTAGCCCCTCCGGTGAAATGACGGTACGTGCATGGTCCAACGGTCGGACTACCTCCTCGGGCCAATTCATCCTACCAAACGTAGCAAAAGCTGTCCAGCCAGTGGGAGATCATTATTTGATGAAACGGCTCCAGCGTGATTTTGGAGAGACCATCCGGATATTTATTCTGTTCTCTCAAGTTTCAACAGTACAGCACCGGGAAGCATTTGCCAGCGAGAGCCACTGAGTCCTCGGGAGCTGTGAGCATATGATGGACAGATTCTGATTGGTCAAGCTGGGACAATATTACCCATTAGGTCTTTTTATTCTAGACTCGAACCAGTCCAATTTTCATAAAGATCAAAGACAGTCGTTTGATCAATGCTAAATAGGGACTGGAATTTAATCACACGTTTTAGTACAGTCGGAGTTTGCCAGGGTGATTTAAATGACCTGGGTGTACTTTTTTTCGAAAGTCGAATTTCTGAAGAGACAGTTCTTTGGCAACCATAATTCTAAGGCTCTCTATGTTTTTAGATTTTCAATAGCTCAAGGATTGGTTTTACACAAAACCGTTTTGTGCTCTCAGGGCTTGCACGTGTTTTGTTGCTCGTCACCTGTCACTTCTGTGTCACCCTCTTGTCACTCTCCTCCCCAGTACAAAATCGTCAGTTATGAAACCACTTCTTGTGTAATAAAATATCTGAGAACATGAAAATCTTAGAATTGGTGCAGCTCAAAAGTTGTCTCTTCGGATTTTGCGATTTGAGAAATATGTAGCACGCCCTAACAGAAATTTGGCCAAGACATTTTAATCAGGCCGGCAAACTCCGACTGTCCTAAAACGTCGGATTTGATTCCAGTCGCTATTTGAGTGTGCTATTGATCGACTGTCATCAATGTTACAAAATAGCTACTGGCTCGAGTCTATTTTTATTCGCCGTTTGACTGAAATCGGATGCATTTAAATTGAGGTTCAATGTAAGTGAAGACATGAACTGTTGTACACTACCCTAGCTTTGCGGGGCGCACAACACAGCAGCACGATACTCTTGCACATCGGTTTGCTTTTGTTCATTCCCACTGGATATCCCCCCCACCTTCCAATTCCCCACCTTCGACCCCCTTTTCGACCCAGCACTTTTCGGATTCACCGCGTCCGAGTTCAACACGTTGATCCCGCTCCCGTCAGACCCGGCGCTTGACGAGTTGATGAGCTTGTGGGAGGGCTCTGGTACGTTCCCTCAGCCGGATGTTGACGCTAGTGCGTTCGACCATTTGCTGCTCTTGCCCCCACCTCCACCAGAATCCCCTCCCCCGAAGGCCCTCGCAGTCGAACAGCCGGAGCCCGGCCCGAGCGCCCCGAAATCGCGTCGCGGTCCTCGACAAGAGGTTGATGTCTCGTTCATCCTTCCGACCGATTCTAAACGCGTCCGAGGCCCAAGCGAACTTGAACGGCGCATGGATGGCGATGAGATCTCGGATCGAGTCCAGAAAAGGGCCAAGTAAGGTACTCGAAATTCTTGCTCTCATCCGTTCTTTGACTCGTTACTTACATGGCTTCTAGGATTCAATCACAGCGCTCTGCCCAAGATATTTACTCATACACTATTCATTTTCTCAATGCAATACTATTGTCTCGAACGAACTCTGTTTGAACTTAAATTTCAGTAGTATGCCGTGGTATCTGCACGAATACGGCACATTGTAATTGATTGTACCGTATTTGAGAGAATGTGCCGTGCGTTCGACGTAATGTACCGGACTTCCAATGTACCTACGTTACGAGTTTGGTTATTCCCGCATTCCAACTGATGCTGAAGCCTGAACTGATCGAATACAATTAAAATCCAGCTTCACTGAAACAAATCTTAAACACAGGTCGTCAGATTACAAAAAAAAGTCCAGCCGATTTTAAACGGTGAATATTCAACGCGGAAACCGAGAGGTCCACTCACATCTTTCATCCACGTGCAGTGGTACATGTATTTGGCGCCATATAATCTGCACGACATGATATTTCTTACATTCTTTCGATTTGGGAGTTCGATGTAGGTACTACTAGATCTGATCTGTTCCGTAAATTCAAACCGCTCTCTCGGCCACTTCGGCCGCATACGATAATATTTGCATGTTCAGACGAGCCCGGTGGCGCCGAAGAAATCCCAAAAATGTTACGACATTTATGTCAACAGCCTTCAAGCTTCAAGGGGGTCTTCATGAGCTGAGCATGCTTAAATTTGCTGTGGGATTTTGGTGGGGTTTGCCTCGTTGGGCAGGTTCAACTGAGCCGACAAGTTCAACGTGGGACCCATGGCAATGGTTAATTGGGTCAGCGACAACGGTCAAAAGATTTTCTGTTTATGTTCGAGGCCCATCCTCACACCGGAGATGCCAAACATTCCGCTGACCCAAAATTAGGTACGAATCTTTTAGTTTAATATTTCAATAAAAGTAATAGTCTCGGCAAGCGGATGATGGATGATCCGTGGATCGTTGCTTGTTCCTATTAATCTCACCGTATTGTCCTCGAAACACGACGTCTGCCCATCCAAAAATATTTATAGAGGAAATGGAAACGCATCATAAATTTAGATGGCTCCCAGTATTATTTCAAGGGCGATCAGGGTAGGATTCAATATGAAGTTCCTTGTGAAATCATTGAAATCAGCCAAGCCAGCCGGTGAGTACCAAGGGATCATACTGAAGGTGTGAGAACTTGCAAGCAGGATTACGTAGACAGCTAAACTATTTTGCTCTCACTAGACCACCGTTACAGCTACAGAAAGGCCCAAGCAACTACCGGTGGATAACGACGGATAGCTTTCCCACGGATAACGATGGTTTGGCTTGTGGCCAATGCTTCGCATTGCAGTACGAGTCTGGTAAATTTTTTTTTTTGTCAAAGTGATGCCTTTCACATAATTCCAGTTTTCTCTGGATTACTGCAACAAATATGAATAGTTGGAACATGCATAATGAGACAAGACAGTAGCGTGAATCAAATCCCCAAATATTAACAACTGCTGAGCACTTCAAGTCATTTTAGAACAAAGCGCAAGGACAAAATTGAAGCTAAAGAAAGTTTAATCATCAGGATGAAGCGGGGTGTTGTTGAAAAGAATGGTATGGCAGACCGGAGCTAGCTGCAATTTTCAATCGGATATGAAAAAACCACCTGCTCCATGTATGGCAAAACCATGAAGAAACTAATGCTCCTCAACAAACAGCGATAGAACTAATCCAAAAAAAGAACAATTAAAGAAGCCTAAAAGAAACACTAGATAATGTTCCCACGGCTCAAAAATTAGACTACTGGGAGGTCTTGGAGACCGCATACTCGGGTTTGATAAGTAAAAGTTATACTTCTTTGGGGCCGTCATTCCTCAAAGTTCAACTTTGAATGCAGTGCCTACGGCATTTTCCGTGTCTCGGTCCGGCGACAATCCGGCGACGCATAATTCTCGGACATGGCGTGGGATTTCTGTTCGTGCATTAGAAAAGAAGAGGCGCACGAGGCCTATCGGAGTTCTAACCTCGATCAAAACGAGCACTGAAGTTGATGAGATTTTGGCAGTTGTAGAGCTGACAAGAACAAGTCCTAAAATAAATTAGGACTTGTAATGATCGGACGGCACAGCGTGGACGGATAGCCGGGCGAGTCAATCTATTTTAGTCCTTACTATCAAATTATACCTTTCTAGTGCCCAGCGTCTTTGATCCCTACCACCATGACCTCCACCTTGCGGCCAGCGACACCCTCTATGGTTGGAGCCGCAACCACTTCGCCAGACTGGCTTGCCAATTTGATCCTGACGGCCAAGATGATCACAGCAGCCGCAGGATTCCTGCCGTTTCCCTGCGTCAAAGGAGCTTTGAGCCCCGTCGTACCGATTTTGGAGGCGGTCCAGGTGTGTTATCTTGATCTTCGGCTTTGCAAGCCTTCGGACCACTCTAAATGGGCTCTAGAAAATGACACAAAACCGCGATGACTTTGAAGACCTATGCGAGAGCATCGTCGAAATTGTGACTATGCTGCAGGAGAAGATCTCTCGACATGGAGTCGACACCACGAGTTGCCTTCAACGGTTCTGTGAGGAGCTTCAAAGGTGTGTGGTCCGGTTAACAATGTATGCGAAGTTAATTATCTCCCTTGTCTCAGTTTGCTCCAGGAAATTCAGCAGAAACTGGGTGAATTCGAGGCAAAGCAGAAGAAGAGTCTCAAACGCCGCCTGAAGGAGTTTGCCTCATCAACGAGTGTTGGTCATGAGCTTGCCAGATACAGAACTCGGTTGAAGAGGCTGCGTAGCAATTTTATTGTGAGTACATCGCCACCAATAAGTTCCAGCCCTCACCAGTGTTTAAAGCTGACATCCATGGCACAACTCAACATCAATGGTATGCTCTCATCTTTGCTGTAATCATCGAATTCACTGGACCTCATATAGCAAATGTATCTGCTACACCACTTGCACCTCATCATGTTACCACCAGATGCCCCCCTCCGTCCCGCATATTCCACGGAAGAAAAAATATCCTCCAGAAAATGCATGACTACTACTCTCAGGATGTCGGAAAGCAACATGTTTGTCTTTTGCATGGACTGGGTGGGGCCGGAAAAACTCAAATTTGCCTGAAATTCTTGGATGAAACTGACGAGTCTCGGTGGGATCTTTCATCATCAAACTGTGTCTGGTTGGATCCTTAATGTCTGCACAGATTCACGGATGTTTTTTTCCTTGATGCCAGCACCATTGACACAATCAAGAGTGGGCTCAAAAATATTGCTCTCACAAGGTCCATTGGAACTGAGGATGTGGATGCTTCTCGCTGGCTAGCCTCCCGCAAGGCTGAATGGCTGCTGATATTTGACAATGCAGATGACCCAAGCATCAATCTTGTCCATTATTTTCCTCAGAGTTCCAGTGGCAACATTTTAATAACCTCGCGGAATCCAAAGCTACATGTGCATGCACCGGATGCCCATCACCACATCTCAGATATGGAGGAAGAAGATGCAGTGCAGCTACTGCTGGCTAGTGCTGTTGAATCTCATACAACCGAGACAGAAACCCTGGCCGCCGAGATTGTTAAGGCACTTGCTCTCATGATCTTGTGATATTCTTTTACTCATCATTCAAAGGTCCTTCATTGTTTTCCCCTTGCTGTTGTTCAAGCAGGTGCATTTATTGCGCAAACCGGGAAACTCAGAAACTACCTCACACTTTACAAGAAAAACCGTGGTCAACTTCTGAGCAGGGTGCCTGCACAGTCGCATGACAAATATGCCTGGTCTGTATATACCACATGGGACATCAGCTTCAAGTGTTTGGGCCCACTGGCAGCCAAATTTTTGCAGATATGCTCCTGCCTACACCATGATGGAATCTCAGAGACCATTTTCTCAAATGCTGCCACATATGAACCTGGGCCCTTGGGACCTACAGAGGAACAGATAAAGGAGCCTCGAGAGTTCCTTGACAATTTTTTGACACAGGTTGGGGCATGGGATGAACTCCGCTTCACTGATATAACCACGGAAATCCAGGGATACTCATTGATCCACCAGGATCCTAACACAAACCAGTTCTCCATGCACCCCTTAGTGCATGATTGGAGCAGAAATACCATATTGGGCACGGATTCTATCTGCAAGTGCACAGCAGCAATACTTGCAATGTCGGTTGTGTACAATGATCAAGTATTTCTAACCAAACTCTTGCCCCATATCAATTCTGTCCTCCATGGCGACCCACAAGTTGCCCACAAATTTCGATATCCGTATTATGAGGTGTACTATCAGTCAGGTCACTTTAACAAAGCCCAGGAGCTCTGTGAAGCATTGCTGGAAGATAGGAAGCATACCTTCGGCAGTGAACACCCATATACTCTAACTGCCATGATTTGTCTTGCAAAAGCATATTGGAAACTTGGGAAATTCACAGATGCAGAGCAGCTCGCAGTTCCTGTGATGGAGAAATGCAAAGAGATTTTTGGGACAAACCATCCAGCTACCACGATTAGCATGGGATTTCTTGCCCTCACATATTTTGCACTTGAGAAATTCTCAGATGCAGAGGAGCTCCAATTAACTGTTCTGAAAACGAGGGAGCAGGAATTGGGCACAGAACATCCAGATACTCTGCGTGGCATGGCCAATCTTGCCATCACATATCTAAAGCTGGGAAAAATCACAGATGCAGCAGAGCTGCAAGTTCCTGTGCTCGAAAAGATGAGACTAATATTAGGTCCAGAACATCCACATACCCTGACCTCCATGGGAAATCTTGCATCTACATATTATCACCTTGAGAAATTCACACAAGCGGAGGAGCTTCAAGTGTCTGTGCTACAACGTAGGGAACAGATATTAGGTGCAGAGCATCCCGATACTCTCCGAGCAATGTCAAATCTTGCAGAAACATATTGGAAGCTCGGGAAAGTTGTGGAGGCCGAGCAGCTCCAGGGAACCGTGCGAGAGAGGAAAACCTCGACGTCGGGTCCAGATAATCAAGCTACCATGCGCGATACGGGCGTAGCGCCGGTGGAGCGAGGCACGCGCCGAGGCTGAGGCTTTCGAATGTTTCTGGGGGGGCGTAAGTAGGGGGAATTTTTAGAAAAGTATTTTTGGGCTGGGAGGGGGACATGTGCGAGGTGAGGAAGCAGGGCGGGAAGGGGGAGGGAGGGGCGGGCGGGCTTAGAGGAAGATGGCGGGCGGGGGGCGAGGAAAGGAAGGGAGAAAGCTGGGGGGATGGGAAGCAAGCAGCGAGCGAGTGCGCGCGCGAGGCAAGGAAGGGAGAAAGGACAAAGGTGGGAGGAAGGAGCGCGGAGGAAGGAGCGGGTGAGGTAAGAATGGACGGACGCGGGCAGGAAGATACATGAGAGGGGAGGGAAGGGAGAGGGTGTATGGGGAGAAGAGATGCATGGATGGATGTAGATGGAGGCAGGGTGAATGAAAGAAAGCAGGGAGCGAGGCGGCAGGAGGGAGCGCGCAGACTTGATGTACCCTCCCCAGTTTTTTTTAACAATATCTGGCCGACAGTAGTGCCATAATTGAGCTACTGAATCTATCACAAATGTCTCTGGTTATTTTCGTAAGAAAAGGGAGGAAGGAGGCAAAGCTGAAGTAAGGGAATGGCGCAGAGGGAAGGAAGACAGATGGGAGGCAGGCAGACATGTCGGAAGCGCGCGGGGGTAAGGGAATGGGATGAGAAAGGAGGGAGAAGAATACGGATGGGCTAAGACGGCAGGCAGCAGGAAGCGAGACAAGCAGACAGACAGAGAGACAGGGTGGGATGGAACAAAAAAGAGGGATGAAGGAACGGATGAGCTGAGGGAAGAAAGTTAGACTGGGCGTCACGGAGGAAGATGGATAGAAGGAAGCAGGGCCAAGGAGGGAGGCAAGAGGGCCGGACGGAAAGATAGCTGGGCGAACGGATGGGATGGCGGGCAAGCGGGGTGGATGGATGGGACGGATCGGAGGGAAGGAAGAACAGAATATATGTGACGGGCACGGAGGGAGGGAGCACGACAGGGTGCGACCGATCGAAGTCAAGGCGAGGCAGAAAAGATGGGAAGAGGAGAAGGACAAAGGATAGATCGATGCGAGTAGGGCACAGGATGTGGCAAGCAGAAAGCGAGCGAGCGAAGAAGTGGAGGACGGATAATCGACGCGGAGGAAGAGATAGATGCGACAATATATGGAAAGAAAAGAGAAAGACGAGAGAAACGCACGGCGAAACATAATCACCACAAACAAGATCTTAAACTTCTCATTGACCACGAGCGTGAAGGCGATGAGCATGCTGCGAGGGCGTCGTCAACTATATATCGTTCAACATCGAAACGGAAAAATACCATCGAAGGGAAATTGAAGACGAATGACGATTATTGCAGGAGGGATAGAGGAAGGGATAGAGTAGAGGGGACGAAAAGACGGATGGACATCGAATACAGAAGGAGCGACACACCCACCTATGCAACAAACAGACAGATCCTCTGCGCGGCGTCCGAGTCGCGTAACATTGACGGCTGCGCGTCGATTTCACAGTAGTGGCGGTGGCATTTTTCGTGGTGGCAATGGTGGTGGTGGTGGCCATCGCGGCAATGGTACTGGGGTATACGCATCGTCGGCGCTCCGGTCCTCGAGCTTTTGCAGTGGTAGGGCTACATAGCGGTCCGCTGTGGAGAGCCGGACGCCTCGAGCAGCATAGCTGTCGATTTCGGGGCCGTGTGCGTCTGGGGTGCGGATACGGGGAGGGGTAACTAAGTGCGAGACAATGGGGAGTAGCTAAGATGCAAGGTAAGTAATACGCGCCATGCAGGACGCCAATCACGAGGCGCGCGGTGCCCCAGCTGAACGCGACGATCACCAAGGCAAGAAGAGCGCGAGCGCGTACAGTTGGTTATAGTGTGTCGGGTATAGAATAATATATAATGGCCGATGACGAGGAAGGAGTATGATTAGCACAAGTATAATTGGGAAGAATGAGGCGCACGTATTCCACTCATGTGGGGGCGAGACACGGGGAGGGGAGAGCCTCGAGGCCTGGGGAGAACAGGTGGATGAACGCCGTGGCGGTCTGTGCACAAAGAAAAAAAGGGATCAGCCGTTTAGCAGACAACGAAAAAGGGAAACGCATGATGACGCCCGAAGTCAGCCCGAAGTATACCGCGTCATTCAATCGATAATAACAAACATCCTCGGGCTGCAGCTGCACGTAGGAGGACGGAGGTAGAATGATGCTCACTCGAACAATGGCTTCCGGGCATACAGCCAGGTGGAGTGGCGCGCGAGGGAACTTGGGCCAGCACCGACACCTTCCTAATTCGGAAGTGGCGGCAATCAACGGCAAAACATGCCGCTGATTACGAGTCCTAAACTTGGGGTAAAGGGCCGTGGCGGTGCCCGGCATGCAACTCGTACTTAATTTTTTCTTTCTTTTGGAATATATGAAAATGAAGTGGTTCACCAGGCTCCCCTGTTCCGGCTTCATCTTGTGGTTGTGAAGAGGTTGGATGTGACTACGGGTGTGCATGTAAACAGGGTGGAGTTCCTGTTGGAGTCCTCCACGCTGTACGGCCCTTCCTTTCAAAGTTCGAGGTCCTATGTGTCGTCTTCCGTAGCCACGCAGTACTAGAGGAACTGCAGCTACTTGTTTGAAACGAACAACTTCAGCAGGCTCTGTGCTTTGAACAAGGATTTTAAACCTTATCTTCCTAGTGGACCGTATCGACTCGGACTAACCTGTAGACACGACACTCAGGGTCCCACTTGAGTCCTAAAGTCATTTCGTAAGCTGTTCTTTACAAGCCCTTCCCTAATACCATTTTTTCCGACAATGTTCAACTCAAAAATTTGGGTAGAGGTGGGATTAGCATTCCCTTGGTTTATTTTGGCTCATTGCTGAAGGCGTTAACTTTGTTGCCAAGATTTTATTACGTGTTGTGGATGATGCTCACAAACAAACCACGTAAACTATTTGATTTATTAGTCGGCTATCCTTGCTCTTTGGTCATTTAAGTTGGGATAGGAAGGAGGATAAATTGATAGCCCAGCTAGGTCCCCTTTCTGAATGTGTCGGGTTGTATGTGTTAGCCGTGGCTTTATTCCTGGCCTGATAATATCGTCAACTTCACTACTTGTTGCATGCCAAATGAGCAGTGCTTTCGGCATGACTCGTGTCGATAGACAATCACATAATGTCGGTGGAGGATTCAGTGGGAGGTTAAGTGGTGTGGTGGCGGCGGATGCCGCCGGTGCGTGCACGTGGTGTCGTAGACATACATGTTTGTAGTTGTGTATGTGTATATACATCTCTTGGCCTGCTTTCTGCCATTGAGGATCTCTGCCGCTGCGATCCGCTCTGATCCGTCTTGTCCAGCCGGGCCCACTCCAGTGGCCAGGTGAGGCTTTCTTTGATCAGAACCAGCTTTACGTACCCGCCGCTCGCTGACGCTCGCGGCGGACGGGCGTCGGTTCCCGACGCGGCAATCCGAAATGGCCGAAAGGCCGTAAGTCCGAGATTGCGCCATTTTGCTTCTTTTTGCATGACTTCCCCGTGATTTTTCACGTGCTTCTCGTAAGTGGCAGTGAAATTGTCTCTTTATATATAGGATACTGATTTTTTAAGCAGCCTGAATAGGGTAAAATGACCCTAACAAATGCACCAATGACGTCAACCTATGGTGAGAGAAATATAACAATAGCAATAGGAAAGTGCAAGGAATATTCAATGAACAAAGTGGTCTGTGGCAGATAAGGAGTACCGTTGGTTGAAAGACCAGGGGAAGGAGTAGGCCTTCGCTACCCACCCACACACAGCCACGATGTGTATGAGGCAGGGTGGGCTGTCATGTAGTAGTTCTTCTGGTGGAGAGGGAGAGTAAATGATAAGTGAAATTCTTGGAACATCAAATTTACGGCGTAAAAATAGCCTCATGGGAAACGTTGGGGGCAAACATTAAATGAATGGTCATCGTAGATGTACGGGTCACTAAGATCGGTATACAGAAGCGCTGCGAAAAATGGAAGAACAAAGTCACTGTATTGTTACAAAGAAAAAGGAAGGAAAGGGGACTAAATGGAGGAGGACTTACAAGCAGTTTCCCTATCCGCGGGATGACCGACACAACGCCACCTCTCCCGACTCCCGCCATAAATATTTGGCGGGGATGTCTCATCATCGCCGAAGGTGACGGACAAGCACATGCAGCAAAATTGGATGGGGCCCAGGTTATAGTTGGGATGCTGTTACCTCCATTAATTTGCAGTTGGGCCGAGTGTCACGGTCAAATAAGATGCCTGAATGGTATAAATATGGGAATCCAGGATGCTGTCACTTTTAAATATGCGCTCAAACTTTTCAAATATGGGTTCACCCACCAGGTGAAAGTGAATGTTTTGGGGACCAGCCTACAAAATTTGGGACATGAATATTTTTACACTCTGAGCAGCATACAAACTGACCAACACAATTTGAATCAGAAAACCGTAAAAATTGGCAGGAATATCTGGATAATTCTATTTGGAACCCGGTTTCCAGTAGGACCCCTCCAAATGGGGTCTCCATCATCGATGCCGGAGAGCCCTTCCGTACAACCGCTCGTTTCGACATATTCCAGCAGCTGGAAATGATCAGGACTGGTGTTTAACCTCTCTTGTAGACATGTGTAAGCTTTTAGGGAAATTTATTAGAACAGAATGGGCAACAGGAAACTGACCAATGCAATTTGAATCATAAAACTGAAAGTTTGTGTCTGAAGCGTATATCGTGCAAGGATATTTGTTATAGTGTCAGGCAAGACTCATTAAACTTTCTTCTATGAAGTAGAATAAGCCTCAGAATATTTCAATCCATTGGGTGAGTATAGTTAACTGTGCCGAGGTATGTTGAACTTGTTTGATCTCATCAAACATAACATATGGCTCACCGTGTTTTTGCACCATAAAAAGCATTCAGCATGAGATGGTAATATTTCAAAAAGATACCTATATGCATTGTATTTTTTTAGACCCGACAGGATGGCATATAAAAGGAGCTTTCTGAATTTTAAAATACGCCGGAGTTCAGTGGCGGCATTGCCTAATTTGGAGGGGTTTTTGGAAACTGGGTTTCCAAATAGAATTATTCGGAATATCTACTCTGCTGCCAGGAAACACTCATTGAACTCTCTTCTTTTTCAGGGAATGGGCCTTAGAATACTCACCTCTGTAGTGATGCACCGAGGTACATTGAAGTTGTTTTGAGCCAACAAGCGCATACGGTTCAACGGGCCATAACAAGGCACTTAGCTGAAGGCTGGAACATTCAAAGAGGGTTTACTTTACTCGTAAGTCAGCCTTGTAATTCATTTGGCCCTAAGGATGGAATGAATATGAAAGGATCCCTCTCTAGCTCAATTAAAAAATGCGGCCTCATCACCAAGCCTGGCAGCAACTTTGCCCGAATTTTCAACTAGAGCTATCCGTATTGTAGACCCCCTGGGACTGGACTTGTAATGCCATGCGACGCAGTGGCCCACAAGTCCAAGTGTATTGATGCAGGATGCTGTCCCAAATTGGATCGTAAACTACGGTGGCCCAACATTGTTCGAGCAGTGGGTGGCAGGATGGCATATTCTACTGCTTGCACCTGTACTACTAGCTGCAAAATATCTTCACCACCTCTGCTATGGCCGGATTCACCTTGATATCGGAGAACGACAACTTTGGCGTGCCTGGTGGCCCCTATGCTGCGACGATACCCCCCTGCACCTGCCCCGCCGCCATCAAAACAATACAAGAAAATTAGATTCGGCGTGTTCACTCCGGGGGAGCAGAAGCACTCCCTAAATACCCGCAGCCTAGTGTTTGATGTGCGCCTAGCGCAACTCATGGTCTCAGACTCTCAGCGTGCGCTAATCGAGTCAATGTACGCTGATTGACGCATCAAATCCAACGCCACCCGTCATTGATAGTGTCTTCTCCACGGACATCGAAGGGCAACTGCAGGCGTCCGCAGTTATGGCGCAGTACGCGTTAGATGTTGGTGCCCGTGACGATCTCAGTAATCGTTGGACATCGCAGTGGAGCGAACAAACAGGAAAAGAGGGCGCCAAAATTAAGCGAGTCCTCTATCTCTGCAGCTGTGGATACGACCACACGAAGCGCAATACGAAATACGATCGTCAGCAGCCGCAGGATCATCTCGGTTCGCGGGAATGCCATAATCCCCTTCCCTTCATGGGCTGCCTTGCTCATGCAGAAGTGACTTTACATGGCAATTCAATTGTCCGGCCGAGCGCACCATCTCAGGCATCTGCTGGTTCTTCGTCATTAAAACGAACGGTCCCTCACCTGAGAAAGCGCAGAAAAGGCATGAGTCATACGCACCTCACTGATTATCGATGTTATTATTTTTTTCTCAGTTGGAGAATATGTCTTTGTACGGGTGGTAATGGTACTTGTTTAAATTTGAGCAACGAGACGAACAATGCAATTGAAACAATGGATCCCAAATGGGCGACGGAACTTGCGGTCCATTGATGCGCATCACTTGATCTTGATAGCCGTGCCATCCCAAAAAGGAAGGTGTCGGTGTCGGCCTTACTTCCGCGCGCGAGAATACACAGGAGCCCACCGGTATCACGAAGATCGTAGCTATCCGCAGCTCATCTCTGCTGTTACTATTCCCAGTCTGCACCGTCGGAGTCCATGTATCCAATAAGCAAAGAGAAAAGGATGAGGGGGTGGCAGGACCGCTCGGGCGACGATTTCGGGGAGTTGAAGAACAGAGAATATGTTTCTCGAGGCGGCTGCCTCAGTTTTCGTGAAATGGTTGCCTTCCTCACACCCAAGACAGAGTGCTTTTGACCTACGTAGAATGGTGGGGAAAAGGTTTACATTTTTTTAAGGCTTCTCAAATACTGTATTATTTCAATCAATTCGACAGTCACATGTCACAGGGGGGGGGTTGTCGATTGCGAATAATGGTGCTGTGTCACGGGTCACGGGGGTATCTGTCGAACTGCTCCAGCCGTTTGTCATGCCAAAACGTGTCGAAGAGGTGCAAAAAAGCTCGATTTTGACGAATTAAATTTCGGTCTGGTCACGTAAAATTTGGCGCGTGTCGAATGGTCGAATTGGAAAATTTGCGTCACAGTCACACCCCCTGTCGAATTGATTGAAATAATACAGTATATAAAAAGATTTACTTTTATTTTAAATGAAAAGGTATAAAAAACGGCAACTTTTCGCAACGCTTTCAACAACTAAGAAAATATTTACTATCTTTAATGGACAAAAGGCCTGCTGAAAGGACACGCCTTTTGTCCATTAACAATAGTAATATTTTCTTACAGCTAATTGCAGTACTGAAGGCGTGAACAGAAAAATTTCCATTTTGGGCAGATTTCAGTTCCTCGCGACCGATTTGCCCATATCTCGGTGAGTTTTGCATGGATTGAGATAAAACCTAGCTAGATAATTCGTACTAATTCATATGCAATTAGTGATAGAGAGGGAATTTTAAAAATATCATATTTTGTATCTCCTGGCACTTGAGGCTACTTTGGTGTAAATGAGCACTAGTTGGTTCAGATTTTTATTCGGACCAAGCTGAAACCTAGCTAGATAATTCATACTAATTCATACACAATTAGTGATAGAGAGGGAATTTAAAAATATCATGTTTTGTATGTCCTGGCACTTGAGGCTCACTTCAGTGCAAATGAGCGCTAGTTGGTTCAGTTCTTGTCAAAACGACCTGATTTTTTAATACTAGGTACTTCAACATGTAAGGAGCAATGTGATAGAGTCAAAAGTACCGTTATTTCTCACCTGCATTGTCCCTACCCCGTTTGATGGTGTTCTGTACTGCCAAGACAGAATTTGCTGTAATTTCCTGATTTTCAAAGCGGAGAAAGTGATTCAGAGTGTCATATGGCACCCTTCAATACTTAGCCCTCATCGAGTCCCAAAAAACGCGTCATATACGAGGTATTTGGCGGGACTGATGAAATCACAGGAAGTCATGACATGATGGCGACTGGAATAGACGCAACGCGACCCAAATACCTCGTATATGACGCATTTTTTGGGACTCAATGACGGCTAAGTATTGAAGGGTGCCATATGACACTCTGAATCACTTTCTCCGCTTTGAAAATCAGGAAATTACAGCAAATTCTGTCTTGGCAGTACAGAACACCATCAAACGGGGGTAGGGACAATGCAGGTGAGAAATAACGGTACTTTTGACTCTATCACATTGCTCCTTACATGTTGAAGTACCTAGTATTAAAAAATCAGGTCGTTTTGACAAGAACTGAACCAACTAGCGCTCATTTGCACTGAAGTGAGCCTCAAGTGCCAGGAGATACAAAACATGATATTTTTTAAATTCCCTCTCTATCACTAATTGCGTATGAATTAGTACGAATTATCTAGCTAGGTTTCAGCTTGGTCCGATAAAATCTGAACCAACTAGTGCTCATTTACAAGGCCTCAAGTGCCAGGAGATACAAAATATGATACTTTTAAAATTCCCTCTCTATCACTAATTGCAGATGAATTAGTACGAATTATCCAGCTAGGTTTTATCTCAATCTGTGCAAAACTCACCGAGATATGGTCAAATCGGTTGCGAGGAACGAAATCTGCCCAAAATGGAAATTTTTCTGTTCGCGCCTTCGGTACTGCAATTAGCTGTAATTGCTGAATGCATCGCGAAAAGTTGCCGTTTTTGAAAAGGCTCATAAAAATGTCAAATTTTTGCCCACCATCCTATGTAGGTCAAAAGAACTCTGTCCTGGGTGTGAGGAAGGCAACCGTGACAGGGATCACGATCACGGATCAGCCATCACCACCTCGGCGGTCACGGTTGTCACTCGGTTCCTTCTTTCTTTTTCTTTGCTCCGCGCCTTGGCTGCGACATGGAAGGTGACCATTGACCGGAAGCGTGGGTCGCAAATGATGTGCAGTTACTTGGTATTCTGGGATCGCATTCCAAGTTCCAAATGGAGAGCAATGGAGGGAGAAAAGGTGTTGGAGGACTTCCTTTTCTTCTGTGCATTCAACACGTCTCTGCGTTGACACTTCTGTCCCTTTCAACAGACGTCGTCTGGCACTAGCCTGCACTAGCTCGCTCGTTAAGCGTCCCGTCAAACATCCTCCAGGGCACCGGCGCCAAACGTTACCCACGCCAGAAGTCTGACGGAGCAAAATGTGGATGTTCTATTTATCGGTCGTCTCAACTAACTGGGGCTACGAAAGCTCTGCCCTAGCTCTCACTTTCTGCAGCACCACGGCTCTCTCTTTTTATCTCTCGTACGTTGCTTTTCCACTCAAATTTGGGCCAAGCTAACAAAAACAAACAAGTTCGTCGTTCTCCATACTGCCACCATCCATATTCGACGCACAAGGACATGCTGGGCTCGCAGTACTACAAAATCAATTAACTCTCCCTCCATGCTCCCGCGCTACTGCGGTTGCGGCCGCAGCACGCACGTTTAAACGATTCATGAAATCGTGTTCACCTAAAGCGGTTTCAACTTGCACTCTGGAGGCCGATATCCCTCCCGTACGCGTACTTATTCTGACACTCTTCGCTCATAATGTATTCATCCGCAGTCCGCACTGAACAGCTAAAGCAACGCGGCGCCACCGGCCAGAGAAAATTGCAAGCTATTCTACGGTCTTTCTTTCCGTCGAGGACAGCGAGCCGCGCAATGACTGGTCAGGTGCATGGCTGGGCGGCACATGCCGTCCTTGACCGACCGCATGGATCCCCAGCCTTCTGGATTTACATCGGAATGGATTCTGGAATAAAATCTCTTTCTGGTCCTTTCTTCAGGAACAAGATAGCCAAACCGTCTTCCGAGGAACAATGTGGATATGCTATTTATTGCTGAACTATGCCTTCAACCAACTTATGCGCAGTTTTCTTATAATATGAGTAAGTTTCGCTGCCCTTACTCACTCTTGCCGCGCGCCTTCCCACAATTTCACTCTCTGCAAATTTGGAACCTTCTCCCCACGATCTCCACTCACCGGGCGTACAAGCATCAATAATCGATAACCATGCCTACCCCGCAGACACGGCACAAAATTAGCTGGCCCTCCGTAGGCATGATTCGATACTCAGCACACAATCCAAATGAATCTTCCGCGACACACTTGGTTTGATCATGGATATTAATATTCCAACGCGCTTTGACCAGACCCACATCGCTCGGCATAGTAGGTGCCGAAGGAGAGTGAATAAAGGAACTTTTATTTCCTAACTTGGAACTTTACTTACGTGCCAATTTAACCTTGACTTTACGTGACTTTTCCCACTGCGTGGTAAATTTAACTTTTACTTGCACGGTTAGGTGGATTCCCTTCGAATGATACTGATATCTGGTAGAACTCCTGACTCCCGGACGGCACGCAAACTCGTAAGCCTTATTATTTATTCGATATTTCTTTCTCCTTGCAGGTTCAGAATGTGCATTCATAATTTAAATAGTCTTTTCGAACACCGTGGATTCAACTTGAAGGAGAATATAAGCGAAAAGAAATTCGCATCCAGAATGTCACCAGTGCCGGGGGAGAGTGCAGACACATCCTGTATTAATGTATTTGGTCGCCCGCAAGTTCAGTTGAACTTGAGGTGCTTAACTTGGCTCTGCGCGGTGCTTTACTTTGTGTCGCTTTGCTGAGAATATTTTACCGGACTTTCTTTTACCGTAACTTTACTTTACTTGGCGCGCAGGTACATGAAAGAAACCCATTGACTGAGTTCCCGAAGCAAACTGAGTCAAGTAACATATTTACACGTACTAGTAGTCCAATATTCAGGATTTCATACCTAGTAGGTTTCTACCCCCGTCACGGCATATAACTCCATATCCTTTATGGCGACAACGGGTGACAACTCCCATACATGTGGGTGTGCGGAACTTGGAAGTGGCTTTAGGGAGATGATGTTGGGCGGAGTGGACGTTTGTTTCCTGCCCTCTCGACCCTCCTTATTCTTTTCACGGGTTGATCGCACGATTGGGGGCACAATTATCTTGCGCATCATTCTCATTTCCAGTGAGTCCAAGAAAAGCCCGTTAGATCAGACCAGAAATGGAATTTCTCTCGCCTGGATCGGACCAGTACTGTACTCCATTGTGCCGCATTCGTGAGAGGCTGTTTTAGTACATGGTCCGGGATAGTACCGCCTTAACCACCAAAGAAGCGGGTGTATTTTGGAGCGCCTCGACCCTGGACTTTCAATTCTCACGTCACGGAAGGAGGTTCCGGTCGGACAGGTTCTCGCGGTTGCTTTTTGGTTCTGGAACGCGGCGCCCGGCCATAGTTCAATAGGCCCAAGAATTTGAACCCTCGTTAAAGAGCCGGCCGCAAGAAGGGGGGCAATTACAAGCACGGCATGTTGGATTTCGGACCAAGACTTCCCGTTGGCCGGCTACTTAACTGTACTTGAAGCTACATTTCGGTACGTTGCCTTATCCGACTTTTACTTTCAGCTACTTGATATGGTTCAGCGTCGCAGAGATGCTTCAGAGATGGGATCCTTTCCATGACAAATCATGCTTCATTACTTTCCTGGCCCTTGTTGTGGCTGCCCCTAATATAGCTCTACCTGAATTTACTTACTGTTACTTTGCTGTACTTGACTTTTACTTTGGATTACTTAACTGGTACTTTTACTTTACTTTACTTGACAAAAGTACTTAGCCTGCCAAAAGTAAAGTAAAGTAAATTTTGTAGGGCTAAGTTAAATTTCATAAGTAACTTAGTAAGGTCTCACCTAATACCTGCGAACGCCGACCTTTCCCGCGATGTATCCACCCTACCCTCATTCAATACTCGACCCGTGCTCAAATAATCCGGCCTCGGCCACGCACATATTATTCCTAACAACCACATTCAGCGCTATAATATTCAGTATTCGTCGAAAATTCTGGTATCAAAAAGATGCCGCAAGTGAAAAGCAAATTTTCACTGTCTGTCCTAAGGCGCATGGGAACATCAATGCACATGTGGTCATGGTTTGATCACGGCTTTCCCAGGTCCGGTAACTGGTATGCTAACTGATTCTCTATATTAAGTTCATCGACTATTGAACCTTTTTTATAGACGTGAGACTAGTTCGAACATAGCCTGTTGCCTTGTCACCTTTTTGTCTTTTTTTACCCGTAGAAGCTCGTACACTGGCAAGCCCTGACAAGTACGCTGTTACAAATCTGATGCAGTCAGCATTGATTCTACATGTCCACAGACCGGCGACAGATGTCTGGTAACAATTGCTCTCAAGCGCAAATATTAACAAAGAGACAATCAGATTGTCCCTTTCCAGCGCCGTGCGTCTTGATCCCTCCACCATGACCTCCACCCTGCGGCACCACCTATAGCGACGCCCTCTACGGCTGGAGCCACAACCACTTCCCAGACTGGCTTGCCAACTTGATCCTGATGGCCAAGATGATCCCAGCAGCCACAGGGTTCCTGCTGTTTCCCTGTGTCGAAGGAGCTTTGAGCCCCGTCGTACCGATTTTGGAGGCGGTCCAGGTGTGTTATCTTGATCTTCGGCTTTGCAAGCCTTCGGACCACTCTAATGGGCTCTAGAAAATGACACAAAACCGCGATGACTTTGAAGACCTATGCGAGAGCATCGAAATTGTGACTATGCTACAGGAGAAGATCTCTCGAATGAGTCGACACCACGAGTTGCCTTCAACGGTTCTGTGAGGAGCTTCAAAGGTGTGTGGTCCGGTTAACAATGTATGCGAAGTTAATTATCTCCCTTGTCTCAGTTTGCTCCAGGAAATTCAGCAGAAACTGGGTGAATTCGAGGCAAGGCAGAAGAAGAGTCTCAAACGCCGCGTGAAGGAGTTTGCCACATCAACGAGTGTTGGTCATGAGCTTGCCAGATACAGAACTCGGTTGAAGAGGCTGCGTAGCAATTTTATTGTGAGTACATCGCCACCAATAAGTTCTAGCCCTCACCAGTGTTTAAAGCTGACATCCATGGCACAACTCAACATCAATAGTATGCTCTCATCTTTGCCGTAATCATCGAATTCACTGGACCTCATATAGCAAATGTATCTGCTACACCACTTGCACCTCATCATGTTACCACCAGATGCCCCCCTCCGTCCCGCATATTCCACGGAAGAAAAAATATCCTCCAGAAAATGCATGACTACTACTCTCAGGATGTCGGAAAGCGACATGTTTGTCTTTTGCATGGACTAGGGTGGGGCCGGAAAAACTCAAATTTGCCTGAAATTCTTGGATGAAACTGACGAGTCTCGGTGGGATCTTTCATCATCAAACTAGTGTCTGGTTGGATCCTTAATGTCTGCACAGATTCACGGATGTTTTTTTCCTTGATGCCAGCACCATTGACACAATCAAGAGTGGGCTCAAAAATATTGCTCTCACAAGGTCCATTGGAACTGAGGATGTGGATGTTTCTCGCTGGCTAGCCTCCCGCAAGGCTGAATGGCTGCTGATATTTGACAATGCAGATGACCCAAGCATCAATCTTGCCCATTATTTTCCTCAGAGTTCCAGTGGCAACATCTTAATAACCTCGCGGAATCCAAAGCTACATGTGCATGCACCGGATGCCCATCACCACATCTCAGATATGGAGGAAGAAGATGCAGTGCAGCTACTGCTGGCTAGTGCTGTTGAATCTCATACAACCGAGACAGAAACTCTGGCCGCCGAGATTGTTAAGGTGCTTGCTCTCATGATCTTGTGATATTCTTTCACTCATCATTCAAAGGTCCTCCATTGTTTTCCCCTTGCTGTTGTTCAAGCAGGTGCATTTATTGCACAGACCGGGAAACTCAGAAACTACCTCACACTCTACAAGAAAAACCGTGGTCAGCTTTTGAGTAGGGTGCCTGCACAGTCGCATGACAAATATGCCTGGTCTGTATATACCACATGGGACATCAGCTTCAAGTGTTTGGGCCCACTGGCAGCCAAATTTTTGCAGATATGCTCCTTCCTACACCATGATGGAATCTCAGAGACCATTTTCTCAAATGCTGCCACATATGAACCTGGGCCCTTGGGACCTACAGAGGAACAGATAAAAGAGCCTCGAGAATTCCTTGGCAATTTTTTGACACAGGCTGGGACTTGGGATGAACTCCGCTTCATTGATATAACCACGGAAATCCAGGGATACTCATTGATCCACCAGGATCCTAACACAAACCAGTTGTCCATGCACCCCTTAGTGCATGATTGGAGCAGAAATACAATATTGGGCACGGATTCTACTTGCAAGTGCACAGCAGCAATACTTGCAATGTCGGTTGTGTACCAGGACCAAGTATTTCTAATCAAACTCTTGCCCCATATCAATTCTGTCCTCCACGTCAACCCACAAGTCACACACAAATTTCGATATCCGTATCAAGCGGTATACTATCACTCAGGCCACTTTAACAAAGCCCAGGAGCTCTGTGAAGCATTGCTGGAAGATAGGAGGCATACAATCGGAAGTGAACACCCACATACTTTAACTGCCACGCTTTGTCTTGCAAAAGCATATTGGAAACTTGGGAAATTCACAGATGCAGAGCAGCTCGCAGTTCCTGTGATGGAGAAATGCAAAGAGATTTTTGGGACAAACCATCCAGCTACCACGATTAGCATGGGATTTCTTGCCCTCACATATTTTGCACTTGGGAAATTCTCAGATGCAGAGGAGCTCCAAGTAACTGTGCTGAAAACGAGGGAGCAGGAATTGGGCACAGAACATCCAGATACTCTGCGTGGCATGGCCAATCTTGCCACCACATATCTAAAGCTGGGAAAAATCACAGATGCAGCAGAGCTGCAAGTCTCTGTGCTGGAAAAGATGAGACTGATATTGGGTCCAGAACATCCACATACCCTGGCCTCCATGGGAAATCTTGCATCTACATATTATCACCTTGAGAAATTCACACAAGCGGAGGAACTTCAAGTGTCTGTGCTACAACGTAGGGAACAGATATTAGGATGGGAAAGGAACAGGTCACCTATGTTATTTGTTGGACCTGAAAATAATTCAATAGTACCAAAAGGAGGGCAGGAATCGAAGCCATTTGAGCCATTAGCCATCAATTCTCGCAACGCAAAAAAGCCACCAGATGGCTTGAATGGCTGCATCGCAAACACTCTATTAGGTGCAGAGCATCCCAAACTCTCGAGCAATGTCAAATCTTGCAGAACATATTGGAAGCTTGGGAAATTTGTGGAGGCCGAGCAGCTCCGGGTAACCGTGCAGGAGGAGGACAACCTCGACATTGAGTTCAGAGCATCAAGCTACCATGCACGACGCGGGCGTGGCACGGGTGGGCGAGGCGCGCGCCGAGACCGAGGCCTTCGAATGTTTCTGGGGGGCATTAGGTGGGGGATTTGTTAAAAAAAGTATTATTAGGGTGGAGGGGGACAAGTGCGAGGTGAGGAAGAAGGACGGGCAGCGGGAGGGAGGGGGGAGGGGGGAGGGGGGGCGGCGGAGAGGAAGATGGAAGGAGGGGCGGGGAAGGGAAGGGAGAGAGCTGGGGGGATGGAAAGCAAGCAGTGAGCGAGTGTGTGAGGCAAGGAAAGAAGAAGGGACGAAGGCGGGAGGGAGGGCGGGCGGAAGAAAGAGCGGGCGAGATAAGAATGGGCGGACGCGGGCAGGAAGACAGACGGGAGAGGAAGGAGGGACAGGGGGAGGGGGAGGGCGTATGGGGAGAGGAGATGCATGGATGGTGCAGAGGTGGATGGAGATGGAGACAGGGCGAATGAAAGAAAGCAGGGAGCGAGGCGGCGAGCGAGGAGGGAGGCGGGTAAATGATGAAGTAGAAGTGGATATTTGTTCCGTGCTGTAGAGTGACCTGATTGCACTAATCATTTGTGCCCACCTCGGCGTTCTGAGAACATTTGATCCTATTGGTACCGGATAAACTCGAGCTGGCTTGACCAAGAGGTTTGTTCTCCCGAGCACTATATATAATAGATAAGTCTATTATGTCGGAAAAATCCCAGAAGCATCGTAGCGGATGACATCCGCTTATAAGCCATCATAAGCCGGCAATACTTGACATGGCAGCTTGTCATGCATGGCTTATAACACATAGTAGAAGTTCATGTAATCGATCATTAGCCACGGCTGGACTCATAAGCGCCGGCAAGCCCGAGGCCTCCATACGAGCTTATGATGGCTTCGAAGTCCTTGAAACTAGGTCGGCGGGCTAGGGTAATATAATAATAAAATAATTAGTATGCGGGTTTTTTGGGGGCGGCGGCGGGGTTGCGCGGGTTATGAAATGAAAAATGAATTGTGGCCGTGTACATGAAATAAATGTAATCAAGTAAAGTAGAATCATTTAGGTGGTCATAGGAACATCCCCGACGATTGAGCTTAGCGTGGCGTACACCCTGTTGTTGTTGGTCGATGCATCCGAGGTGCGATGCGCCGGATTCGGCAGGCGACGGCTGAAGAAGCGAGCAGCCGAATCTCGGCTCCCTCGATTAGCGCAGCATTTTCTGAGACGTGGAGGGGTGGGGGGCGGGGGTGGGAGTGCAGTGCAATTGCACTCGATCAACACCTGCATCCTCGTTATCACGTTGTCACATAATGGGAAATAAATGAATAAATAAATGCCCTTCAAACTCATAAGTGCGAGAAATATGGCAGGGTGTTCCAAGTGGTAGGTATGTTCAACCCACAGACTTGAGCCGTCCATTGAACTACCGAATCCCTCACAGTCTCTTTCGCTATTAAAAAAGCCAACAACCCTCCTGTATTCTAAGCAAGTAATTGCTTGTCTAATTCGAACACCATACCTACACTGCCGTGCTTCGCGTTGTCAAATCCCAAGCTCCGTGCGTTGACTTCAGCGCAACATTGGGGAGCCGCTGGGAGTTGCGCCAACGAGATTCGACTAGTTATAGCACCAGGACCTGTTCAAACGCGTCTCAAGATGAATATATGATCGACGGACTTGAAAAGCACTCGCCAGTCGCGTCTGCAGCGCTTATGGCTCCGTTCAGGCGAGGACGTCAACACCGAGACGCACCAGTTTATCCTCCGCGGTCATGGGCGCGCTCTGGGGAACGAACATGCGCCAGATTGACAGTTTCCCCGGCAGCCTTGCAGACGCGCGCGGAGTGCCGGCCTTGCAGACGCGCGCGGAGGGACAGCGCCCAGCGAATGCGCCGTGCCCTCCCCACCTCATCGCATGCATACACGTTAACCCCCGCCTACGCCCACCGCCCAAACACGGCCATCAGCGTGCACCCACGACATAGATCGCGTATGCGAGGCGTGCGTTCGACGCGTCGTTCGACGCGTTGATTTGAAGAGGAGTTCGTGCGAGAGTGTTAGCATTGTGAGTAAAGGTGTGAGTATGGCAGGGAGGGGAGAGAGATGAGGAGGAGGAAGGGTGGAGGGGAGTAAATGATGAGGAATAATGGTGTGTATGGGAAGAGGATCGATGATGAATAAAAGGCGAAGAAAAAAGACGAGCAAACGAGGGTGTCGGGTGTAGGAGAGCGAGAGGAGCGGACGGCAGTGGAGAGAAGGGAATGGAGGAAAAGGAGTGGAAAGCGCAGAACGGAAGAAACAGGAAGTATGGGGAAGAGGAGCGATGATGCGTAAAGAATGAAGAGAGATGACGCATGTACGTAGATAAAGGAGAACGACAACTTGAATGCATAGAGGAAGGCGAAGATGACGTGTAAGATGTATCGCAATTAAAGACGAATAAAAGAGGTGTCGCGTCGTAGAAGAAGGACGTGGAGGAACGGAAAACACGCAACAGGCGGACAGGATGGGGAAAGCGGAGCAAAAGGGGAAAAAAAAGCGGAGCAAATAAAAAACGAGGCAAAGCAACACCGCCTAACAACAACACAAAACACGCACCTCAACCAGCCCGTATAGATCAGCACCCCCGGACGGTGCACTCAACACCGCCCCCGATGAGCGCGGTGCCGCTCGCGGGGTCATATGCGTTCCGCAGGCCGAGGCTGGGGGAGAGGGCGTGTTAGTGTGAGTGGGCGTTAGAGGCGGACGAAGGGGGGGGGGGGGGTCGTCAAGAGACAGATGGGAGGGGCGGGATGCGGACGCAGAGCGGGAAGCGAGCGAAGGAAGGGGCCGAGCGGGCGCAGAAGAAGATGAGGGGCCGGAGGGACCAAGAAGGGCGGGGGAAGGGATCAAGCGAAAATGGGGAGGAGGTAAGAAAACGGATGCCAGGCGGCGAGGAAAGCGGGGGAGGAGTGGAAGGACGGCGGGAAGGGAGGCAGGCAGGGAGAGCGCGGGTGGAGGGTGGGCAGATCCGGCAGAGGAGTGAGCGAGCGAGTGGGGCAAGGAAGGCAGAAGGGAGGAAGGGAGACACGCAGGAAGAGGGAGAAAGAAGAAGGCGCGGTCACACGCACGGTGAAACACGTTCACCACAATTTACAAACAGAATCTTGAACTTTTCGTCCACCGCGATCACTGCGAGGGGTTAGTCAGTTACAGGGCACAGATGGGTAGATGAAGGGCGGAAGAAGGTGGATGAACGCTGTGTGAAGGGAAGCGAAGGCGGGCGGATGAAATTTTGAAAGAAAAAGGAACTGCACCTTCAAGGCACCCGCCGGAAGATGCCGAGACACATCCGTAACTCACTTTTGGGAGTTTGGCGCAGAACTCTTTTGAAAAAACCTTTCGGAAGGTCTCAGGGGAAAAAATCATCTTTCAGGGTATTTTGGGCATTACTTATTTGTGAGGGCTTTCATTAATTTCATTGCCGGAGAAAAAAATACATTTCCGGCTCGGCATCCCGCCGAAATTACCTCTTTCGGCCAGAAGTGATGGGAATGACGTGTGGAAACCCCTTGCCCCCTGCGTCTTCGTGAGGCCGAAAAATATTAATAGATGAATGCTGTAGAATTCATCACATCGACGTACAGCTTCTCAGTTGGGCAAGGAGACCTTTGTCCAGCGCACGCTCGACTCCTACCGCCTCGCAAACCAAGTTCATCACCCAGGCTTCTCACTTAGCTTCTAATCATGAGCACAGCAACTGGCCGTACCTCGGAACGTGAGGGCCGAGTGCCAACCAGGCGACCGGGTACCGGCCAGTTCGAGCACATGGAGGAGGGTCATCCCTCCGTTAGCAGTCCGCAGTTCCCGTACGATCATTCGTATTTCTAACTTGTGGGGGTGTTGATTTACTCCTCTTGTTTCCTAGGCACGGCGACTCGGGCGATAGTGACGATGCCAATCTACACCGCCCTCCTACTCCCCGCGCCCCTCATGTGAAGATCACACTTTGGCGATTGCTAAACACACTCGGGCTCCTGGTGCTGAGTATATGCAAATCCATTCTTATATTTCGCGGACAAACGCTGGCGCCGGACCATCTGGACTGGTCTATCGGTATTGCTTGGGTGTTCATGTGTGTATCTTTAAAATGCTGTCTCATGCGGCTCTGACGTAGACGTCAGCGCGTACTTTCCCTCTTTGAACAAGAAGCTCCTTCGATAGCTCCATGGCTTTTTGAGGATGACTTAACCCCTCAAGTTCGTGGTGGCTTGGGATTAGTCCTTAAGCTGGCCTTGCTCTGGCTAGGTGGATCAGGTCAGTGTTACGGTACGGGTAAGCCCAGGATCACCGCTGACACACGTCACTGTCTATACAGTTTTGATGTCAATCGCGATGGCCTGGTTCGTGTTTTCATCCAAACTGAAAATCAACATTTGCTCGCTGCATTTGGCGAGTGCCATGATGATGGCAGTAATTTCGCCGGCACTGTTCTCAGGAGTGGTGCTTGTACCCATGGTCGTACCCCCAGTTCTAGCCCGATGTTCCACACTTCTTTCAGTTCTTAACAACCTCCTCTCCCCTCGTTTATCTGGATTTTCCTGCAAACGATCCGACTGGATGATCGACAGCGTCACCATGTGGATCTGCATGCCGGCCGGCTCCATTTTGCTCTTCGTTCCCGGTTTACTCCTAAAACCTTCGTACTTCTTGGACTGGACAAGTCACGGTGAGTGATCCCCATGCCCTCCGAGTCCTCCGAACCTCATAAACCGCTCAAGGAGTAATAAGGGCGTCTATATGGGCTACCACTCTCTTCACTGCCTGCTTTCCCCCATCGTATCTCATTTGTTGTTTGGTCCGGATGGCTTATAGGCGGCTGACGAGGCCCCATTAGTATAACTGATTATCGAATTAGAATAATATGAGGCTGAAATGCAAGCTGAATCTCGTAGTTTCATTCCAACTGACACTAAAACTTAAACTAATTGAATACAATTTAAATCCAGCTTCACTGAGAGGAATCTTAAACACAGGTCTTGAGATTAACAAAAAAGCTCTTGTGAGCTTGAATGGACTAACTTATTGAATATTTCTTGTCTTTTCTCGTGACGGCATTTGTCGTTGTTATGAGGCCAAGAATTCCCAGGACTGACAGCCACTCAGAAAGTTTGATGCGCAATTGCTTTTTCTTTCTTTTGAGAAGAAAATGGAAGACAAAAAAAAATAGACCTCTGAAACCATGGCGAGATGAGTGTTTTATTGAGACCCCAAAGAACCGTTTAAGGCTTGGAATAGTGTAGTATTAAAATACGTTGATTGTGGCGGTGTTCCCATCACCAGCTCGCGAGTTACTCGAGTTCTACTCGACTCGACGGCAACACTAGCCTCACTTATACCGGGCACACCTGGTTCCTCCGGGGTATATTTTGCTCTGCATCTGAACTCTGGGAGGTGAATAGCTATTATTTTGGTCACAATGAAAAACTGCACAGTTGAACAGACTTGAATCAGATAAATATTTGTGTAAATTAGTCTGGGTAGTCTTGATCCTTGCGGGGATTTGCTATTAATATTTAATATTTAGTAGCCAGTGCTGCACCAATGATTTCGCGGGTGTAATTTTCACGCAGGATATGCTGAGGAGCTTCAATTCTCTAAATTTTAATAGTGGCGCAGCATTGAGCGCGATGAAGCGGCCAGAAATCTATTCAAGTCACCTATTCGTGAATCCATGTCAACCGGGAGATATCACTCTGATTTACATTTGTTGTAATTGCTTTGCTGGTGTGTGGGAAGCACGGCCTCGAGCGAGAAGAGCTACTCAAACTAAGTGCCACAAATAAAATCATCATTACCTTTCGAAGTAAAAGCATTGCACCACTAAATTGAGAGAGGGAATTAAGCAAGCTTCCAATACTTAGACTAGATGTTCATATTTGAAAGTCGGCTGAATAGCCGGCAAAAGCCGAGAGACTTGTGGGAAAATAACATGGAAATAGCATGGAAATATCATTTTGATAAACTGATGGGCCAATAAAAATACGTAAAAGGGCCCTCTGCAGCTAATCAGAGGCCAGGATCAGCCGATGATATAGACAATTCCAGGTTGGAGACCTGGTTACCTACGGGACCAGGAATAGCAGTAAAAACCAAGTAAAAACAGTCTAGTTCACATCAGTTTTTTTTTCATTCCTGGTTCCATAGGATACCAGGTCTCAAAACGCTAATGTCTGTCCGCCTCAATCATTAGTGTTTTTACCACGCTCCCGTTGGCTGGGTCAGCTCCACAAAATCTCACGATCGCTCGGATCTTTCCGTGTTGTTTCATATCTTTTGAAATACCTCTTCCTGCGCCCGCCCTTGTCTGTATTCTCTCCTCTGCTCCCTCGTCAACGAGTCCAGCCAGAGGCCCATCATCTGATTTATGCAAGAAATTAATTGCCCTTCTCCACAAACATTTAGCTCAACTCCTACAGTGTGGCTGTTATTTGGTTTATTCTTTTCCGTCGGTAGCCGGCCGGAAGCTCATCATCTGATTTTATACAACAGTAAACTGCCCACTCTCCGTGAACAATGATTTAGCTACAACAGCCAGTGTGGTTGAACATTTGGTCCGGTGGAAGTGGGCCGGAGGCCATCAATATTTAAAGGAAAGGCTTTCAGAATCAATGGAATATGACACAGATCTATTGTCTATGGAGCAGAGAAGTGGTGGTGTCCTGTCGACTGTCGACCAGAGGACCCAGGTCTGCCCGGAGGGCCATGCTATTTGCCGAAGGGTAGACCAATGACTGTCTGTACCATGTCGGAAAAATCGAAAATAGACTATAGGCACTGACAAGGGCATGTCAAGTTGTATCAGCCCATCAGGATTTTTTTAAGGGCTGAAAAGGGTCAAAAAATGCATTATAGGGGATGGCCAGCCCTACGAACCTGATCAGCCATCATGAGATGATCAGGCCATTTTCGCGATTTTTGTTAAAAGATCCTTTGACCCTCTTCTGAGAGGCATTCTTACTCGACCACTCTAATACAGGTTTTATTACAATAACTATGACTAGTTTCTTTTTCAACTGACAAGAAGTTCTTTAATACCCCTGAAAAAGTTGGAAGGATCTCAACAGAGTTATGTACCGTGCTCGGTCCGACTCTTGCCAGCATCTTCTTCAATTCAGCCCATTTTCCCGGATTTCTTCATCCTTTCAATGCATTTAAACGCGGAGAGGTGATTGATCAAGCTATGGTTTTCTGCATCCTTTTGTGAGGAGATATTTGACGGAACCTGATCAGGGTCTGACCATACCTGATATTCCGCCTGAGCACAACCTGATCAGTGTTTACAATGAGTGATAAGCCCGTCAGATCCCGTCAGGACTTCATCAGTTAAAATGTATTTTTCCAACAAGTGATTTTTGTTTTTACGCTGAGGCCGATTCACGGGCTTCGAGCATGTATGCTGTCTACAGTATTTCGCATCAGAATAGCGTGTCTGTCCCGCACCGCTTCCTCCGCGGACTGTGACAGGGCATTCCTTTATATAGGGTCATTGTCTGCATTAGAAATTCAGTTACAACTATTTAGCCAATACAAGAGAAATATAGTTTGCAGAGGCGGAGTGGTTCCCTTGTTCGACTCGAGGCCAGGTCATACTGTCTTATTTTAATCTTCTTCCTTTTCAACTACGGTGTCGGCACGGCATTTTCCGGTCTGAGTTATCAATACCTCAAAGTCAAATGATGTGTTCCCTTTTCTAGGCAGTCGTTGAGCGCATTTATGAAGCTTAAATATAGGAGGAATGAAGTAGCAACATTAATGTTGAATTCTTGGGAGGCCCCTTGCCACATCCCGTGCCCTCTCGCATCGATCTGTCTTTGTCCTTCCCATTTCCCATCTTCGCTGCCTCGCACTCTCGCTCGTTGGCTTGTACCTTTTCACTCCCTGTCCGTGCCCCTCCGTGTCCTTTACACATCTTCAGTTCTTCAAGTTCCTTCCCTCCGTCCCGTCCCTTCCATCCACTCTGCTTGCCCGCCATCCCATCCCTTCTCCCAGCTGTCTTTTTCCATCCGGCCCTCTTGCCTCGCCCTGCTTCCTTCCATTTATCTTCTCTCTTGCTTGCCTCATCTCATCCGTTCCTTCCCCGTCTTCCCCGTTCCCTCCCTCCCTGTCTGTCCGCCTTCGTCCCTTCTCCCTTCCTTGCCTCGCTCGCTCGCTCGCTGCTTGCTTCCCATCCCCTCAGCTTTATCCCTTCCCCCGGCCTCCATCTTCCTCTCCGCCCGCCCCTCCCTCCCTCTTCCCGCCATGAAATAAAATGAGCTGAACTTAAGTTCTGCCGGTCCACACCGGTTTTCGAACTTGAGTTCTACCAGAACTTAAGTTCAGTATGCACCCCATCCCCACTGCCCAGCTCTCCCCCTCCCCCCAAAAAAAAGACCGAACTCAAGTTCCCTGTACAGACTTAAATTAGCTTTACTTAAGTTTTGGCGGTCAGACCGCATTTCGAACTGAAGTTCCGCATATCTCATACTGTACTACTAGTACCCTTGCAACCCGGCTCCTCCTCCCCCCCTCCCTCTTTGTCGAACTTAAGTTGCACGGTGCCATGGTTATCAAGAACTTGGGATATATTTATGTACTTAAGTTCCGCCCGACTTAACCACTCCACTTAAGTCAGTGCAACTTAAGCTCGTCCATCACCCTGTCCTACTCAAGTCCTGTACATGTACAACTTTAGCGTCAACGTGCATGATGTGCGACACAAATTAACACGGTGCGTGCAACGGAACTGCAGAGCAGGTTAATTGAACTGACTCAGGAAAGAGACAGAACATTGCTCACCTGCTGTTCCATTCTTTTTTCACTCTCTTTCTTCCTCGTTCAATGTCGGAATTAAATGATGTCAGTGGGTGGCATAAGGTTCCAGCTGCCAACAGAGGTGTCACCGCCCAGCGGAGGCAGGTATAAGTGGTTCCCTGTCCCGGCAGGTGGCTGGTCGGTCACGGCGCATTCGGTGTGTTGGTGGTCAGAAGAGAGAATTGAATGAGTAACGCGTGACGTTACTGAATCACAATGTGTGGCTGAGATCACCAAACACCCCACGACACATCACTTCGACTTCGCTCTAACCTCCATGACCTTTTCGCTCTTTTTGTCAACACTTGATCCCATTGTTTGCTTTGTGCAAGCAGTTGTACTGGCCTTTGACAGACTTCTGATGTCAGCGGGTTTCTGCCGTCTGGTTGCATTCTGGTATGCCACTCGTTGTGTTTATAAAGTCAGGAACTAATGCAAGCCTCCCAATAGGTCCACAGTATTGATTATCCATGTCAGAGGTGAGTTCTGTGTGGTTTCCTTCATCTTCCCTCAATATTAATGTCATAAGTCATATCAGGGATTCATGCCACCTTCCGGAACTTAAGTTCGCTGCGAACGGAAGTCCGTCAAAACTTGAGTATTCTATTTTAATTCTTTGACTGTTTAAATTTAATACTTGTCTCATGGTAGAAATTAAATTCTGTGTGAACTCAAGTCCTCGGGCAGAACTGAAGTCCTCGTCTGTGACTTAAGTAGTTGACTGATTATATGTCTAGTTTAGACTCCTATGTGATTTCAAGTTTGGGAAGACCCCCATGAGTTATTGTATGTAGGTAGTATTGTTTGCCAGAACTTAAGTTATAGGAGATCTTACGTTCGAAAACCGGCGTGGACCGGCCAGAACTTAAGTTCAGCTAATAAAGTATTTGTCCTGCCCTGCTTACGTCCTTCCTCACCTCGCACTTGTCCCCCTCCCACCCCCCCAAAAAGAATTCTAGAAAATCACCCTACTTACGCCCCCCCAGAAACATTCGAAGGCCTCGGCCTCGGTGTATGCCTCACCCACCCGCGCTACGCCGGCGTCACGCATGGTTGCTTGATGCTCTGGACCCAATGTCGAAGTTTCCTTCTCCCGTACGGTTACGCGGAGCTGCTCGGTCTCCATCGAACCTAGATAATGTGTCCGATTTGAGTCAGAGGGCGAAAGAAAGGAACCTTGGTACCCATAGTATAGCTACTTACCTGGCTGTATTGTAGTTCGTGGAGCATACGGGCTCGGGAGAAAACGCAGAAAAGGAAGCTTAGAAGTTGAGATAATAAAAAAATCGCTAGGTTAGAGCTATGACCTGGCCTTGAGTCGAACAAGGGGCTCCCATTTACATCGCGAGAGACCTCGTCATTCATGTAGGTTGGGCGCGGACCATTCCGCCTCCAGGTCATATCTTCAACTGCATTGAACTTCGATTTAAATGCATCCGATTTGAGTCAATTGACTCAAAATGCAAGACAAAGAGAAGAAGAAACCTTGCCATTTTGGCCCATCCAGAGCCACTCTGGGAGGGGCAACTTACGTAATCCTGCCGATTCCAGTATAGGAATAATTTAATACTGTACCTTGAGACATCTCTCTCTCGATGACGACTGAAAACCATTCAGGATTGCGAGATATAGCAAAAGTTTGCTGAACGCGGTGAAAACCTGTTTCACTTCCTGATTAAAGACTGTATATTCACAAAGATCAATAGAGGCCATAATCTTCTCACTGTGATATTTAATATTAATAGGGACAGTACTAGTCAGAGTAAGGGTTAGAGGAATAATTTATATCTGAAGTGTGGGAGAAGCACATAAACCTGAAGCACATCTGAAACATCAAAGTGCCTCCACAGATGCTTCAGAATGATTTGGGAAACACTTCGGAAAAAAAATCGTCGAGAAACCCTCCTGAAGCGCTTTCGTGAAACCCTTCTGATACCCCTCCTCTGACTGTCTATGTGGGTGACTTCCTGTAGGATAAATATATTCCTACAGATTATTTTGAGGCCGTATTCGGACATCCTGAGACAGCTGTCAGGACCTCATCGGCCTTGGATCTTGCGGAATACCCTGTCTACCTTCCAATAGAATAAAATCTGGTTGGGTGGTAGCTACCCCCCCTCAAGATATAAAGGGTGGTTGAACAACACTTTCGGAAACTTCCTCCGCCCTTGTCGTCTAAATGCGGTGCTCGTCATCAACCATCTCCGTTGCCTCCTCCGCAAGCTTCTCCGCTTCATGTTCCCTTGCGCTCGCTTCATCATGAAGATAAACTTGAGCCTATCTTGATTCTTGATCACTGCCCATTGCACTGAGGCACATGGTCTCATTTGCTATGAACTTGGCAGAACGAGCCACAGGCTGAGGTGAAGAAGCGGTGTGTGCCGTTAGTGGAATTCTCAACCGAAGTTGTGAGACCCATTCCATGCGAGATAGGAGGTTGGGGCGTGTCATTTAGGAGGCTTGGACGCGTCATTTATGTGTTGGTTGGGTGGACCAGATACTCATTCAACATATTTATGAGCGCTCTTACGGGAAAACAGCAAACTCGGAATACCCGATTTAACCGTCAATTACCATCATTTGGCACCCCTCCGATCGCCCTGCAGAATAAATCTATCTTACGGGAATTCACCCATTGTGTACGGGATAAGTAATAAAACTATGCCTATATCTCAACTACACGAGCATCCCTGGACATTTGACTATTATGATGTGCAATATTTTGTTGTACTTGTGCCAAGGCCTCCCGAGCCATGATGGTATCGTGATGCTCCGGACCTAATGTCGAGGTTTTCCTCTCCAACACGGTTAACTGGAGCTTCTCGGCCTCTATAAATTTCCCAAGCTCCCCATATGTTTCTGCAAGATTTGACATTGCTTGCAGAGTATCTGGATGTTCTGCACCCAACTTCTGTTCCCTATGTTGCAGCACAGACACTTCAAGCTCCTCTGCTTGTTCAAAGTTCTCAAGTTCATAATATGTGGAAGCAAGGCCTCCCATGGCAGTCAGGGTATGTGGATGTTCTGGACCTAATATCTGTCTCCTCTTTTCTAGCACAACTATTTGGAGCTCCTCTGCATCTGTAATTTTCCCCAGCTTTGAATAAGTTGTTGCAAGATTGGCCATGGCACGCAGAGTTTCAGGATGTTCTGTACCCCATTTCTGCTCCCTCTTTTTCAGGACAGTTACTTGGAGCTTCTCTGCATCTGGATAGTTCTCAAATCTCCAATATGTAGCTGCAAGACTTTCCATGGCATTCAAGGTCTCTGGATGTTCTGTGCCCAATTTTTGCTTCCTCTTTTGTAGCAGAGCAACTTGGAGCTCCGCGGCATCTGTCAATTTTCCCATGTGTCCGTATGTGGCTGCAAGTAGTGCCATCACATGAAGGGTATCTGTGTGTTCTGGGCCTAAGATGTGCTTCCTATCTTCAAGCAATGCCTCACTGAGTTCCTTGGCTTGGTGAAGCTGACCAGAGTAGTAGTAGACCCGTTGATACGGATATCGAAATTTGTGGGCAAGCTGTAGGTTGCCATGTAGGACGGAATTCATGTGAGGCAGGAGTTTGATCATAAATACTTGGTCATTCACAGCCGACATTGCAATCATTGCTGCTGTGCACTCCCGAGTGGTCCTCGTGTCGAGGATGGTATTCCTGCTCCATTCATGCACCAACGGATGAAGTGACAGCAAGTTGGTATTTGGATCCTGATTGATCAAGGAGTAGCCCTGGATTTCGGTGGTTATGTCGGTGAAGCAGAGTTCATCCCAAGTCCCAGCTGGTGTCAAAAAGTTGGCAAGGAATTCTCGAGGCTCCTTTATCTGTTCCTCTGTGGGTCCGAGGGAAAGATGTTTGTACAGGGCGGCATTTGAAAAAATGGCCTCCGAGATTCCCTCATGGTGTAGGAAGGAGCATATCTGCAAGAATCTGGCAGCCAATGGGCCCAAACACTTGAAGCTGATGTCCCATGTGGTATATACTGACCAGGCATATTTGTCATGGGACTGGGCAGGCAGCCTACTCAGAAGCTGAGCACTATTTTGCCGATAAAGTGTGAGGTAGTTTTTAAGTTTCCCAGTTTGTGCAATAAATGCGCCTGCTTGGACAACCGCAAGGGGAAAGCAGTGGAGGGCCTTTGAACAATGAGTAAAATAATATCACAGGGACTTGAGAGCAAATACCTTAACAATCTCAGTTGCAGGAATTGCTGTTTCAGCGGTGAAAGGTTCTACAGCACTGGCCAGTAATAGCTTCACTGCATCTTCTTCCTCCATGTCAGAGATGTGGTGATGGGCATCCGGTGCATGAACATGGAGCTTTGGATTCCGGGAGGTTATCAGGATGTTGCCACTGGAACTTTGAGGAAAATAATGAAAGAGGTCGATGCTGGGATCATCTGCATTGTCAAATATCACCAGCCATTCATCCCGGCGAGAGGCTAGCCAGCGAGAAGCATCCTCATCCCTGCTTCCAATGGAATGTGCGAGAGCAATATTTTTGAGCCCACTTTTGATTGTGTCAACGGTGCTGGCATCGAGGAAAAACACGTCCGTGAATCTGCGCAGGCCCTAAGGTTTCAACTAAAAACAGCTTAAATGTGAAAGACCCACCGAGACTTGTCAGTTTCATCTAGGAACTTCAGGCAAATCTGAGTTTTTCCTGCACCACCTAGTCCATACAGCAGACAAACATGTCGCTTTCCGACACCCTGGGCCAAGTATTCATGCATTTTCTGGAGGATTTTTTTTCTTCCATGAAATATGCGGGAAGGAGGGGGGCAACTGGTGGCAACAGGAGGAGGCGGAGGTTGCATAGCAGATGCACTCGCTGTATGAGGTCCAATTAATTCGATGAATACAGTGGATGCGAGCATACCATTGATGTTGAGTTGTGCCATAGATGATAGCTTAAAACTGAGGTGAGGGCAAGAAGTCCATTTAGCAGCTATTAACTCACCATAAAATTACCACGGAGCCTCCTCAGCCGAGTTTTATATCTGGCAAGCTCATCTCCAATACTTGTTGACTTGGTAAATTCTTTCAGGCGGCGTCGGAGTCCTTTCTTCTGATTTGCCTGGATTTCACCCAGTTTCTGCTGAATTTCCTGCAACAAGCTGAGACAAATGAAATAATTCACAATGTATGTGAACTGGGCAACACACCGTCGGAGCTCCTCACAGAACTGCTGAAGGCTGCCTGTGGCATCAACTCCATGCCGAGAGATCTTCTCCTGCAGCAAAGTCACAATTTCGACGATGCTCTCGCATAATTCTTCAAAGTCATCGCGGTTTTTCGTCATTTTCTAAAGCCCCACGTAGTCAGAAGGCTTTCAAAATCGGGAGCTGAGGCAACACACCTGAACCACCTCCAGAATCGGTATAATGGGGCCCAAAGCTCCCTTGACGTATGGAAACGGCAGACACTCTGCGGCCGCCGTGATGGTCTTGGCTGTCAGGATCAAGTTGGCGAGCCAGTCCGGTGAAATGCTTGTGGCTCCAGCCCTAGAGGGCGTCGCTATTGGCGTGGGCGGGGGGGAGGTCATGGCGGTAGATATCAAAGAAGCTGGGGGCTAGAAGGAAGCTGTAAAACAATGTGGTGGCACAGGCTGGCCACAGCTTGATGCGGACTTAGTGCGCGGATGACTCTTTGGCTGCTGTGTGAGCCAGTCGCTGTCGCCCCCGTTTGAAGGCTGGCATCTATGTACCGAAATTATGCCGTTTTGATCGGGCATCGGGTGAGTATACCCATCTCTTGTGAACTGGCAGCGGCGTATGTACACGGCGAGAGCGTGCTGGCGAGTTTGAGCTGTGTCCCGGCTGGATTGACAAGTGCTTGGACCGCTCAGCCGATTAGCCGGCTTGAACCATCCCGCTATCGAGCACATCGCGCCCACTGGTCCACCGGTTCAACTTTAAAAGTAGACTATGTATTTTGAAAATTATCCGTATGGAAATTGCCATTATGCGGGCTCTTCACTTATGGGTTGCAGTGTGACGTTCCATTCCATTCCCCGAAGCGCTGCATGCATTGTTTCCTGTACTCTGGCCCTAAGGTAATGTTTGGACATTTTCTTTTGCAATCTAGATAGTTCAGTCCCCATAATATGGAGTACCGGTTCTTTGGGCGATTCATGGTGCAATTTTTTTTTTTTTTTTAAATCAAGTTTATTTCCCCTGGGCAGCGTACCGTACGGTAGGGATCTCTCTGTACTGTATGTATCTAATCGTGTCTATATACTGGATAAACTAATGTGGGAAGGTGTCTGTGACAAAGCTCGATACACTAACATAAGTGTAAAGAACGGGATGACCCATATTAAGTCTCTGTAGAGGTAAGTAGGGTACGCATTTTTTCGGATAGTAGGTATGTAGAGTAGGGGGAGATAAAGTAATACAAACCACTGACCGGGGGTCAGGCAGGCAGGAGAGTGGGTTCGGGACATCACGGGGGTTATTGCCGCGATTCTCGTGCAATAAAAGCAGAATTTGACAACATGATCAGGCCTTGAGCCGAAAGGGGGATCCCAATGTTGGCGCGGTCCGGTTCAGGTCTGGTTCACACCAAAAAATTGAAAACCCTAACGGTTCGGATCAAAATTGGATTTTCCACGCATTGAGCAGCCTCAAAACTTCCTTGAGCACTTTCCAAGCATGAATAAATTATCTCTCACCACATGGAAAGACTTCCTTGCACTTGCTAAAGCTCTCACAATCAATTAATCTCTAAATCGAGCCACTCTGATGATTGATGGAAACAGTTTAATGCCGTCAGGAGGAAATATTTATCCACAGTCAAGTTTTGAGTGGTTGTAAATGCACCATGATGTACAATCTGTGTATGTACTCACTGGTAAAAAATCCCCACTTGATGGCTGTTTTGGTTGAATTTAGCAACTGGGTCCGCTTGTGTTGAACACGGGGCCAGCAACACAAGCAGGAAGCGAGCGAGCGAAGAAGGGGAGGACGGAGAAAAGACGTGGAGGAAGAGATAGATGAGACAACATATGGGAAGAAAATAAAGACGAGAGAAACGCACGGTGAAACATGATCGCCACAGACAGGATCTTGAACATCTGGCCGACTGCGAGCGTGAGGCCGATGAGCACGTTGCGAGGGGGCAAAGATGAAGACGATATCGAAGAAATTGGAGGCGAATATCAGTTACAGCGGGAGGGATAGAGGACAGCCGGACATCGAATCCGGAAGGAAGCACCCAGCTATGCAACGGCACTCGTGTATCGCGATCCCGACGACCTGTGCGGCGGCCGAATCGCATGCCATTGCGGGCTGCGCTTCGATTTCGTAGTAGTGGCGCTGGCGGCTCGAATTTTCGTGACAATGGTGGTGGTGGCGATCATGGCAATGGTGCTGGGGTATGCGCATCGTCCGCGCTCTGCTCCCCGAGCTTTCATAGTGGTGACACTACCTGCGGTGGTGGTGTGCCCGGAGTGGGGAAGGCGGGCGGCGGCGGCGGCTCTGGGCTCATGCGCTGCGTAGCTGTCAACTTCGTAGCCATGGGCGTCTGGGGTGCGAATACGGGGAAGGTCAGTAAGTGCAAGACAATGGGGAGCAACTAAGATGGGAGGTTGGCATGATAGACGCCAATCTTCGCGAGGCGCGCAGTGCCCCAACGGAGCGCGACTATCACTGTGACGAAGATAGTGAAGATTGAGAACAGGCAGAGCGCGAGCACGTACGGCTGGTTATCGTGTGTCGGGGATAGAAATAATATATAGCGGCTGATGACGAGTATGGAGTATGATAGCACAAGTATGATTGGGAAGAATGAGGCGCAGGTATTACGCCCTTGCAGAGGCGAGATACGGGGAGTCCAGCGCCTCGAGGCCCGGGGCGATCAGGTGGACGAACGCCGTGGAGATCTATGCGCAAAGAGAAGAAAAGATCAGCCTTTTGGCAGACAACGAGAAATGGAGGGAGACTCGGAGGGAACGCATGATGACGCCCAAAGCATGCTACAGTGTCAGTCAATCGATATTGACGTGGGGCTTCAGCTGCAGGTAGGAGGACGGAGGTAGAATGGTGCTCACTCGAACAAAGGCTTTTGAGCATCCAGGAGTCAAGCGGAGTGGCGCGCGAGAATACACACCCGCGGTGGAGCCCGCTAGTATCACGAATATCGTAGCTATCCGCGGCTCATTGCCGCCGTTATTATTCCCAGTCTGCACCGTCGGAGTCCATGTATCCAAAAAGTAAAGGATAAGAAAGGGAGTGGCAGGTCCGCTATGGCGACGATTTCATGTCAGCTTGGGAATTGAAGAAGAGAGAGTATGTTTCTCGAGGCGACTGCCGCAAGGTGCGAGCAGCGATCAAGCACAAATCAAGCAACGTTGAGCGGCCCGGGAAGGCAACGAGGATCACGATCACGGATCAACCATCACCTCGGCGGTCACGGTCGTGTCACTAGGTTCTTTCTTTCTTTCTCTTTGCGTCGCGACTTGGCTGCGATATGGAAGGTGACGGCTGACCGGACCCGTGGATCGCAATTGACGTGAACTTGCTTGATATTCTGGAATCGCATTCCAAGTCCCAATGGAGAGCAAGGGAGTAAGAGACGGAGCCTCGGAGGAAATCATTTGCTTTTGTGCATTCAACACGTCCCTACGCTGACAATTACGTTCCTTTCCAAGGACGTCTGAAGCCGGCTGGCTCGCCAAGCGTCCCGTCCAGCGCTCTCCAGGGCACTGGCGCCAAAAGCGGTTTCCGAAACTTGCTCTCTGGAGGCCGAAATCCCCCTAGTACGCGTACTTATTCTGACACTCTTCGCTCATAATGCATTCATCCGCAGCCCGCACTGAACTGGCTGATGTAACGCGTCTCCACCGACCAGAGAAAATTGCAAGTTATTCTACGGTTCTTTCTTTCCGTCGAGGTCAGCGAGCTGCGCAACGACTGGTGAGGTGCATTACTGGGCGGTACATGCCTTCCTTGACCCACTACATGGATCCCGGGCTTTCGCTTTGATATTCCGGACTCTGGATTTACGCAATGGATTCTGGAAAAAACTCTCGGGGCACTTTTTCAGGGAACAAGATAGCCAAACCGCCACGATGTAATTTAATTGCTGGACTATGACTGCGATCCTGTTGACCAACATATCCGCAGCTTTCTTATAATGTGTAAGTTTCACTGCTCTCACCTCGCGTCTCCCCACACTCCCACTTTCTGAAAATTAGGCACCCTCTCCCAACGAGCCCCACTCGCGGCGCACGTAAGCTTCGATAATTGTGCCTGCCCCGCAGACACACACCTGGGTTGGCGATACAAATTAACTGACGCTTCATATGTATGGATTAACACTCATCCAATTGAATCTTCCTGGGCACGCTTGGTCTGAGCATAAAGTCGCGTCGGAAAATTGATACTATTCCAATTCGCTTTTCTCAGACCCGCATCGCGCCGCATAGTAGGTGCCGAAGTCCAACCCCACTCTCCGTACCGCCAATCAGCCGATAGCGCGCCGCATACGGGCACGGAACCGGGCCTATTATCTGGCCTTTCCCGCAATGTATCCATCCACCTATACCAATCACTCCTCGATAACCCATCTCGTCACCCCCGAGGCAAGTCAATCAGGAATTACAGACCAACAAGAGTACTTATTCCCGCTGCATTACCTACAAGGACCCCGTTTGCTCATAGCAATCAAATTCAACACCTCTAGGAACACGTATGCCGAATCAACTTCGACAACGCGCAGTGGGTAATTCCCTAGGCCTCCAATACTTGTACAGTGTTCGAATGATTCGACCCCGGCCCCGCATATATCAATACTAACCCAGGCGCCCGCACCCCTAGGCCACCTCGCCGCCGACTCGGCGGAATACATACATGCGTCTAATGAACAAATTAATTAGCTACATTATTTAACATTCGTGGCTCGGGCTAGAACTCCCCCGAACTCAGTCCCATATGGCTGCGCCCCCGGAAGCGGGTCTTGCCTTGAGCCTACGAGAAAAGCCTCATAGCTCCCGGGTTAACGAAGAATTCATCACCCCGCCGACTACTGCAGCATCCTCACCTGCGAAGCCCGCCACTCTCCAAGTCTGCGCGCTCGATGAATAATGCCGCAGTGGTCTCCGCCGGTGGGGGAGGACCGACCATCGGGCCACCAAGGTGCGGTGTTCTGACTTCGAGTCATTGGAACAAGTCAGGGTCGGATGGCGGGTGGTGGTGTGACGTGGGAGGAGAAGGCTCGTCGCTAGAATGGAATGCGTGTCTGCCGTCCACACGGTAAGCATAACTTCTGGCTTGCGCCACCTGGAGTCAACGCAAAAAATAATAATGTTACTGCGGACAGATCATCCGATCTGTATCTTTCTATTGAAAGGAAAATAAATCATCCACTTTCGTTGGGCCGCAAAATTCAACGGCTTGAGTCTCGAATGAAAAGCACTTTCGGCGGCAGCACGGGCTCCCTAAGCGATGGACATATCATCCGGTGAGGCAAGATCTATGTCGAGGATGAGATGAAAAGGGCATGTTATCCCTCGCTCGCCGTCGGTGCGTCACGGATGTAATATAAAAGCTGTGACAAATAGGCGAGCGTGCTTCAAGCGCTTAGTACAATTCAGTTCATGGTGGGTGTATTCAGTCGGTAGATTTGAGCCGTCCATTGAACCACCAAACCATCACGTTCCCGCTATCTTTTTAAAGACACTCTGCGGTACAGTAACGATCTTCCTGTATTTTAATTGTTTTTTTTCCACTTCTAATAGTACATAGAGCACGGACTGCTCCCGCATTCGTAAATCCTCAGACCCGTGCGTTGGCTTCTGAGTCAGCCCGTAAAATACTGCGCAATATTGAGGATCTCAAGAGGAGCCGCTCGGCGGTAATGAAGTTCTTTCGTCCTCAATAGCTATTGCACCAGGAAATGCTTCAAACGCGTCTCCAAGATGAATATATAAGTCGACGTAACAGGCTGTCAGGCACACACCCAGTCGCGCCCGCACTGCCCCTACTGTCTTTCTGTCTCAGATGATTCTATTGAGGAACCCGCTTCCCGTATTATATTGATTTGACTGTGACTCCGGAAAGGAAATTATGATGCGAAACCTGCCAGCTTATTCTCCGGTTAGCACTGAGTCCAAGTGCGCCGCTGCGCGCGCCCGCACATTGCAGGTTACCGCTTGAAGACTCTTGGCAGGGCCGAGCGGACGCCCGCCATGCGTACTGCGTGTACGTTCATCCATATGCTTATTGCGAAAGCGGCTCCTCATTAATAGCTAATGCCTCATTGATGCTGAGGGGCTGTCTGCACAGTTCCTCTGTAGGACAAGCCAGTACATTCCCCAAGATGAACCTAAATATTATATGCACCACAAGGCACATTGGTCCCACTCGCTGCCGGCCTGCACTCACCAATATCATTGTTATTCCGTACAGGCTCCGACGTGAAGCGTGCCTATTCCGAGTATATGGAGTCGAATGCCGTACCTCAGGTTCTATTATATTCCTCGGCGCCTGCTCGCCAAATCACAGGGGCTGGGCGCCTCGCTCATACACACCGCGGATTGAACTGCTTTTGTAATAAGTACACGCTATTCAAATTGCTACTAGGTTTGGAAATGAAGTGAGATGATTGCAGCCAAAAGTTGATCGGTGATGAGTGAAACAAGGGGACGAAGAATTCGTGAACGGAGAGTTCCCCAGTGAATATGCAGCCCGACTCGGAGATACGGTAAGATCCATCGATAGAAAATAAGGGTGCAAGCGTGCGTGCTGCGTACATGACAATTGCCGGGGTTCAGTGGTTTTTTGGCGTAAAATTCCGAAACCCGAAACCAAGCTGGGTGTCTCCGAAAATAAATCCTAGGAACATTTTATTTTATTCTGTGCGTAGGCTTAAATATAGTCTCTGGGTCCTCAAGATATAGATCCAGCAATCGGAAGTTTAAAGTTTAAAAGCTCTCAGATCAACGACTGTCAATGTCTCCCTTCCGTTGGCCTGTTGGCAGGCCGCAGTATAAGATCCGTTTTGTGTCACCTTATTATGCCCGCTTCCACCTTAGAGATTGAAAAAACGATGTTTTGCGCAGACACCTTGGCATCTACCAAGACGTATTCTCGGTCCAACTTGAAGGGTCCAAGCTTTCGGAAAGCTTTCGGAAAGATCAGGAAAATAACGCCAAATCTGGCAGGTCGCGCTATATCATCAATCTACACTGCCACTGCCCCTGCCACGCAGATTTTTGCCAACTCATGCTCCGAGAAATTTATAGGCTAGGCTGCTCCACAAATTTAGCCATTCAGAGACTTTCGAGAACCTCGGTTAAAATCTCCCAAAAGGTTCAATACAATTTGAATACAATGTACAAGTGCGACCAGGCGAAGGCCTTCAGCGCTTCAGCCCTAGGATATTTATTTATTTTCAATTTGCAATCAACTTGTGAAATAAATTATTTTGGAATGCGCGGGACTAAACGGAACGGTCTGTTCCGTTCCGTCATTCAAACTCCGCCGCCGTCTTTTGTTCTCAAGCACTGGTACGGATTCCGAGTCGCCTGGCCACGGAAGCTATACATAACTTCAATCTGTGGTTTCTAAGCTTGTGGCGAGCTTGTGGCGAGCTTCTATAATCCTCCAAAGATTCGTACTCTCAGAATATGGGTCATTGAATCTGGGGTGGCACTCTCAGGCTTGGCGCATCGCCAGAATACGGGGAAAAAAAATAAAGCCTAGTGGTGGCACTTGATGGCGTCACGCTTCCCAACTATACTAAAAGCCGTTTACTCTGTTCCCTTCGCTTTAATTCTCAAGTCACTCGGCTTCCGCCATTCTTCACTGTTCCTGTCTGTGCCTGACATCGATGTGCGAAACCCGCAACAAACTACTGAGCGCCGGTTAGTGCCTGCTTTATTTTTATATCTCAACTCATCGGTGTTGGTATCATGATTGGCGCGTGCTGCACTGACGCTATCGTTTCGCCCACCTGCTGTATTCTGTTGCTGAGAATACGACCCGAATACACCTCCCAGGTAGGCGTGTGGCGGCATCAATCATGTTAATAAGGCTCTATATATACTAGACTACGTCTCACATCAGTGACAAGCATCGCCACGTCCTTTCCCGCCTCCATGGCCTCGACCAGAGCAACCTCCTCGGAGAAACCTCCGTCTCCCGACCAATTTCCCACTTCTGCTATTCTCGCATGAGGTCATCCTCGAGATATTCGATCACCTCACCGATGCAGAGCTCCGCGCCCTCGCCCCCATTTCTACCAAAATCCACGAACTCGCCCTCCTTACCCACCTAGGCCGGTATGGAATCGCTGAGACAGAGATTGCGACCCAAAATTTCCCGGAGATGTCCACCGACGGCGCCTTCCACGCCTTCCGCCTCGCGCGCTTCATCACGCGTCCGACCGCCCTACGCCTCCGCTTCGAGCCCAGCGCCCAGATCGATCGGGATGTGCTCGCGCTTGCGAGTCTCTCTCGGCGGCTTCCGCCTATCCCGTCAATCGAGCTGCATTTTCTGCCGCGGCGCTCCAAGGCGCACGCGGCCGCGACGATACGCTGCGACATGGAAGGGCTGCTACTCGCCCTGATAGATTCACAGCGCTCGCGCGCCGTCGCTGCGGTTTCCCCGCTCCAAGTGTCTGTGGTCCGCCCATACAAGCCCCGCTTCGGTGCCCTTCACCAATTATACTCGATGGCACGTACAATTGCCTCCGCCGCCACTACACCAGAGGCCACCGGTCGCAGCTCGACCCCTTTGATTGACGATGCGAGATTCCGGGAGTACCTCCAGACCTTCTTCCAGCCCTTGCGGCTGGGAGGCGGCCACATCAGCATGACTACCCGACTCTTCGACTCCCACTGTGCAATCGGGTCCCTTGTTGTACTGAGCGGGCACCTGATGGCCACCCTCCGCTTCCCATCCAATCTCGACCTCTCCAGGGCCGAGACCAGCGCCATCCTCGCCAACCTCCGCCTGCCCCTCCTGCGTAGCATTGAAGCTGAGCTTCGGCTGGTATCCATGCCTGCCATGCGCGCCTTCCTCTCCAACCACCCCACTCTCATTCGCCTCATATTCCGCGGGCAGCCAGCACTCGAGGACCGCGACCCTCGTGAGCCGCCGGCGCCCACCGCCCTCCCCCACATCGAGCACCTCCTCGCCAACGCCGCCTTCGCCGCCTGGGTCCTGCAGTCCGTACACGCGTTCCCCAGCCTGACGATCGTCACGCTCGAGCTCGACAAGAGTATCCTACCAGCGGACTACACCACCTGCCTTCGCGGCATCGCGCGCCGCCCTACTGTACGCACGCTGTGTCTGCAGCTCTACGAGTGGCACCCCTGGGTCGCGCTGCAGAACACCGCGGTCGAGAACGATGTGCATTCACCCCGCATCGAGCCGGATGTGACACACATCGCTGACCTGCGCCTGACATTCCGCAGGCTGTTGTTACCGCGGCGCGAGATTCCCGTGCTTCCGCCATGGCTGCGCCTGTTCGCAGGCGTGCGGGAGGTGTCGATGTTTGGAATGTCGCTGGAGCCCGTGTGCGAGATTCTGCGGGCGGAGTGCCCTGGAATTCGTTTTGTTGCGCACACTACGATTAGTACTAGTAGTAGTAGTACGAAGTAAGCACGCTTGGCCCGTAAACTATATCCGTGTTGATTCGAATGTTATGATCAGGCTGACCTGGTGATCCCCAAATGGTCGCCATCTGTGGAACTCTTGTCTACGTGTTGGTGTGCGAAGTTCTGCGCGTACAATGCCCCGGCATTGGGTTCCTTGAGCACACGACAAAGTATACGTTACTGTCCCGTTGACTAGTACCATATGCGGATTCCGAACACTTTGTTTCACAGGGCGATCTAGTAATCCCCAAAATAGTCGCAATCTATGGAAGTTTAATCTACGTCCCCGGGTGAGACTTTGTGCGGGGTGGAATGTCCCGGATTGAGTCGGTACCTCCACTTGACGAAGCATGTATTGTTGTCCCGATGGTAAGATGAATCGGAAACCGGACAGGTATTTTCTGAAACTATCTTATGCCGCGGCCGTACCACATGACACTGCTTCCGCATTTGTTGCAACGCGCGCACATCTGCCATTGGGTTTCGGTGGCACAAATTAAAGGAAAAGAACACCACAGATGACCTGCCTCGAGTCGACCAGCCCACCTACTCCGGTTGCAGTAGATGTCCAGGTCATATTCATCCTGATACAAATTTCATTAAGCGTTTGAACTTGGAGTCAACACAAACCACGGATTGAACGTGAAGTCATTGAGGACTGACTTGACTCAACCTTTATCAACAGTATGACTTGAGGGGGAAAATGAGTGCTAAAAATGGCCTTGCCACTCGGTCGGAAACCCATCTTCCACCCGCGGTGTCGTTGTACTCGTTGCAGGGGATGTCCAGACAATATGTATCCTACCAGAAATCTGAATAAGCATTAGAATTCGAGTCAATACCGAAGCGCGGAATAAATGATTGAACTCGCCAAGTCAGCTAGGATTGTTGATTGAGCCCTTCAAGTTGAGATTTACACCCCTTCTAGCTGGATGCGTTGGGTCTTTCAGTCGACGAAGACTGCGAGCCTAGAGCGGCCAAATCGCGATGTGTCATACAGCCTTCTAAGTTCTATTAGTCTAACTTCTACAGGTCCTGGTGAGACATCACGCCAGCTCTTTAATTGAAATCAGAAGCAGTGTTTTCCCTTGAGGCCTTATTAAGGGTCGAAATTTTTGTTAAGCCCTTAAGTATTATTAAGGGCACTTAACTTAAAGGTATTTTAAGGCCTTAAGATACTTTTTTCGCTGCAATTTTAGCAGCTACAGTAAATTATCGGCCTACATTAACTACTCGTCATAATTGTAGCCAGATCATTCAAGCTCTCCATCATCCGATTCTTCGTCCGAGCGTTGCTGGCAGGTGGCTGGTGCGTTTTGAGGCAGCAAGGCAGTAGGTTTTGCTGTGGGCTGAATTTTGCTTCTCCCCGACATGAAAGTAGTTCCAAAGTGCGCCCTTGGGAGGCATGCATGGTGAGCAAGATCGTCGAGAGGAAACGAAAATTTGTCGATCAAAATGACCTGATGTGATCATAAGCCTTACAACTTAGAATGATTCTTTGCCGCTGTTAAGCCCTTAAGTTAAGTGCATATTAACCCTTAAGTAGGCTTAACCCTTAAGTCTTAAGGAGAACACTGATCTGATTCAGGAGCGGTGATATCTCACTCAATTCTCACTACATGGTGACGTATCAGAGAGGAAGTAGATGCCGGGGAGAGACAGCATGTACACATGCAGCCTTGGCTTCAACTCGTTGACGTGCTGGCAGAGGTTGTCGTTCATAAATCTCTGATTTTTCTGACCGGCGGTCTGGTAGTCACAGTACAGCCTGATAGTACGAATAGAATCATGTACAAAATTCAAATGCCATTTTTTTCGGTAGCTGTTTTACAGTCTGGGAGTCGATGATGCATACGAAGTTGTTCACAGCGGAAGCAAAGCGGAAGCTCGAAAAATAGAATAGTCTCCAATACCACACGAACGAGAAGTCCGACGATAGCAGGCTGTATTGCGCGTCCTGACAGTCAGAAGCCGCGGCCGAGAGCGCGCTCGTCATGTAGATCCAACCGCCACCGCGCCACCCAATGAGCTCGACCACAACAGTAAGCAAACGGTAAGCAGCTGCCAGTACTGAGATGACACCTCGGACTCGGAGACACTACTAGGCCGATCGCGTAACTTCTCGAGCGAAGGCTAGGCAGCCTACAAAGATACGATTGATACGACCGACTCTAACAGATAACTCGGGTAAGTGATATCTCGTTGGCTCGATATAAACTCTACAAAAGCTCATGCCTCTATATAAGGCCCATTGATCCGACTTTTGAAATACACCTTTTTCAAGTCCCTCAGTCATAGTAGGTATTCCTGCGATACCTGCTGTACAATCGCAAATTTTAACTCTGAACATAACTGAAAAAATAAAGAAAGCCACTTCATTACCTGAGAAAATACTATGATAATATAGGGCATCCGGCCCGAGAATCTCGGTTCCTGGTCAATTTCTTACCTACTACGCGTTTGGGGTTCGAAAGTACTCAGTTCAAACTTCATGAGTCCCCGTTAGTATTACGCTCGCTGCAGCGATTCAATTTTGTTGAAAAGGTGATTCCGGGTTGGTTTTGGGTCATCCCCGGCTTTCCAAGTGATCACGGATGTCATTTTCATTGACAAGTTCCCGGTACTTTCCCGGTGCCTCAGATTCAGGGATTTTCCTAAATTTGGGAACTGCTAATTTTAGAGAGTTAGGCGTTATTAAACAATTGATGGGCTGACGCAAGGCTGACGGAGGTCAAAGCGATTTTTCGCGAGATAAATATGTTGGTGCTTAGAACAAAAAAATACTTTTCTACAGCCCGTTCAACGCCCCATGGTACGGTACCGACTGTCATACTTAATCACCTGCAACGAACAAAATCGAAGTCGTCGTCAACATCATCATCAGCATCATTAAGTAGATGTTGGAGAACTCCCATCAAACCTGACTGCTAACTTCTCAAAGCTCGGCCGAGCTCAACCGTGATCCGCTCTTTCACGCGCTGGTTAATATCCCTAGGCACCACCGCGGTAACCCGACGCAATCAGCTCACGGGTGCCAGCACTCGTACGCTGGCAGACACATCGGCGATGGAAGCCTTAAGGAAGAACTGCTGAGAACTCCAGAGAACTCCAGAGAACTCGCCAGTCATTCGTGTGCTCGTGACAGACATCGACCCAAAAGATCTGGTGCAGGCTTTCTGACCGCCGATACTGTCTTCGATATCAATCATCTGCTTTATATTCTGCATCTTCGATTGGTCTCCAACATACATGTCGCCCTTTGTATAAATAATAGTGTGCGCTTATCTTGCCCCTGAAAGTTCTGGAGTGATTTGACGCCATGCGCTCTATTCAACGTGCTGGGCCGTCAAGCCGAGGAGGGAGCCACTTCAAACTCCAGCAAGCCCAACTCGCCTTGCGGCCAGAGTTTCACAAATCGGAAACCGCTGCCAGCACTAAAACCGAAATTTAATATATGCACAGTCGAAAACGGAGCCAGTGCTTACGCCAAATCGATGAATTCTTGCAACGTGCGCTCTTTGCTGTTGAGGAACGCCATCATCGTCACGTCCTGGTTGTAGGGCCGGATATTGGCCACTCCGTAATTGGGCAGAAGAGGTTCAGGAGCCTGAGTTTGAGCATGTTTTATCAAGTGTACCGATCTGAAAATACGATGTCACATACCTTGTCGAATACATCCTCGTATTTGCCATCGCGCGAGACGTTCTGCAGGACCAAGTCGTCTGTGCGACTGTAAATACAACGCACGAAAAAGCTCAATAATACTGACGGATGAGCAACCGGCTCGACGGCTTCACCGCTTTCCGGATGTTGTCTAGAATTTGAGCGCAAGCTGGGGTGGGCCAGTCATGCCTATATTATTCAAGTTCTAAGCTGATCCAAACCGTGTGCTCAAGAGCGCTCACATGATATGGCGCACCTACATATATCAAGATCAGTTAATTACGACGTCTCGAGAGCAAGAAGTCGTACGTAGTAGAAATCACATTCGGCTGGGCTGTCCTTGAAAAAATCGAAAGGCACAAATTCAACCTGCGTCTTCAGCACGGATTCTGAAAGCTCCGTTGCGAGATACTGGGGTAATCATTGAGACAGATATAATGTTTTAGTGTAAATCAACCAACCTCTTTACCCTGGTCGACGACCGCAGGAAGATCTTGCAGCACGAATTTAAGGTGAGGGAAGGCGTTCAAGAGCATCGCGGTGACATGTCCGTTTCCGCCTCCAACATCGCAGATGGAAGTCCCGGGCGGAAGGTCCGCCCAAGGATAATCTATCGCCTTCGTTATTTTCCTGTAAATGAGGATAAGAAACTCAAACCTTTAGTCAACAGTGCCTTTCCAGTTACTTCTCCCCAAGCGAGCATTGCCCGCCCGAAGCGCTGTAGATTCTCGCATTAATCGATGGTATACAACCCCGCCTCAAGTAACATACTTCGCCGCGTTGCTGGTTTTCAGGCTGCCTTATGCGTCAGCGGCTACAAAAAAAAAAAATGAAGTGTCAGAGCTCACGGCTACATAAAAATCGAACAGGTTGACTCCGTGTGCGCGCTTGAAGGCGCTACCATTAGGACTGAGAGAGGAGGTCGTCTCAGGATCCTTCAAGTTCTCATTCAACAACCAAGAGGCCTTCATCCCTTCATCAGCGCTGCAGATGTTTTAAAACGATGTAACGTTGGAAAATGGGAAGTCTCTTACACATGTCCTATGAAGCTCGCCATGGGATCGGTGGAGACGAGCCGCAAACTAAGACGGTTGTTCGCAAAAACGTTCGGTTTAACTGCGTCATGAATAAGAGATATTCGGAAAGCGGGATCTCAGCGAACCTTCGATGAAACAATGCTTTGTCGCAAGAAGCCGTAAAACCCGACCCAGTTTATCGCCGTCGTAGCCTGTTTTGCGGGCGAGTTCGTCGATGTGAACTCCTTCCGGTTGATCAAGAAGATAGTCAGCGACTTTGGAGTCAGCGGCCACAAGCATAGATGCGGGTTCCTGGGTCTGGCTGCACGTTGGGACGCATGCTAACCTACGAAAAACGGCTGCGTACCGCGTAACATTTCTGCGGAATTTAAATCAGAAAGGTATACAAATGGTTCTCATGTTTTACGCACATTCAGCATGACATGGCCGGGGCTAGCGACTGTGGCGCTCAGCTGAGCACAGGCCGCCTCGATCGTTCGAATGACTTTCGCGACCTTGAGTGGCGTGGTGTCTGGGGTGTCAAATGGGCCGGGCTGGGTGGAAAATAGAGACGGTGCGAAGCGTCCAGGGTATTCATCCACAAGCTCTGTAACTGCTTTCGAAATCAAATTGGCTAGTGCTACGATTTCAGCAATCCCGTTCGGCGACTGAGAGGAGGACATGTGGGCAAATCACACAGCTCGGTAAACTGGATTATGCTTATTTAAGGTGTCATCACTGATCAGCGCCTAGTCATAGATGCAAAAGGCTTTCTTTTCTCACCCCACATGTTGGTCCGATTTTCAAAAAAAGACCTCTTGCCAGGTTCTCAGGTTTTTGTCAAGATTTGCAGAGATTTGCGGAATGCCAGGATCGGGAACATTTCCATCTTGAGACCATTTGGCATTTGCGAACTCGCCAGTGTAGCACATGCCAAGATCATAGTCAGCTCAGCTTGGCGGTCCTCTCATCTCGCCGCCTATCTATCTGTGCATAGAAACCTGAAACGTATCAATCGTATTTCCGTATCTTTGTTGGACCACCCGTTTACGGTTTCTCTGCGATTCCTTGATCGATTGGTGGGACCGTCTGACGCGAGAGTCTCTCCGATACGCGTCACCTATCAGCACCTATCGTAAGCTGTCCCGTAGATCCGCCTAGACCTGTATCAATTGAAAGCAAGCGACGGACGCCACATGTAAAAGAATCAGAACGATCAGCACCGGAAACGGAACTAGGTGATCACCATTTAAGTACCAGGAGGATCATGGCAACAGCAGGCTTTTTACTCCCGCAAAATGTCTGCCCCCCCAGAGCTTCCCCCGTTCGGTACCATCCTCGATGTCAAGTTCTTGTGAGTCCAATACTTTGTGTCATCTCGATACTGGACTCATCCGTTCGCAAGATATGGCCCGTTGTTGCTCGGGGCGTTCTTCAACATGATTCTTTATGGTGTAAGGGCGTTCCACTCTCTAAAGCCGGGCTATCTCACTAAAGGCGATGCAGGTATTGGCGACGCAGGTGTGTATCCTATCCTATCCCTGCCGACGAGCGGAAGTAACCTCCTTATCAAGATGTTGACCTATTTCCAAAGCAAACACAAGTGCGCAATGCCAGCGTCATTTCTTCTTGGAGATCACTAACATAGGATACCTAGGGATTCGCTGGGAATGCAGCTCTTCGTGAGTTGCGTCATTCAATGAACCATTGCGAGACTCAATCTGGAAAGGTTTACGGAGTCTTCTTTGTGGAGACTGCCAATACCGCCTTGAACATGAATATCATGTATGAACTCCTTGTGCTGGAGTATGGTGAGCCCATTCCTCTCTGGCGTTATACTGGTTCTGACGAGTATCTCCGTTATATAGGCGCGATTCCAGATAAACTGCCCACTGGTCCGTGATCATTTCTGACTGCCAATATCGCAGCTGATCGAGGTCCTGAATAGTTTTCATGACTGGTACGAAAGTAGTGCCTTCGAAAGTCGCCTGTTCTTACCAATCTGTGATATCCAGTGCCTATTTGTGTCGTAAGAATTTCTTCATCTCCCGGGACCATTGATCCTGACAAATCCAGATCTTGGTCGCCTTCCCTTGTCAACTGTTCTTTACCTGGCGTATACGGACGTTCACTCGATCCAATATCCTCGCCGGATTCATTTGCTCGTTGACGTTGCTTTGCCTCGGTGAGTTCGATTTCACTTCCAGGTTATTGTGAACTAACTCATTGTCAATTACAGGCGTCGGTACCTGGGCAGTGGTGCGTGGAGTCTTACAGTCCCTGCGCTCGCTCAATAGTTTTGATCTCAGTTCCATCTCATCTCGGCCGGCGCCTGGAGTAAAGTCCCATCCGCGCATAAGGCTGCGGAAGTGTGGCTTTTCGCGACTGCTGCTACCGACCTCATAATTGCAGTTTGCTTGGCCATGGCCTTGGTCCGTCCCATCTCGAACTGCCTCGTTTCCATTTGCTCACGGCTCATTTTAGAAAACGAAGAAGACCGGCATTAAATCCACAGACTCAGTGGTGGACCGCATCATCCGAAGTACGTACCAGTGCTCCGAATTATATTTCTTTGCGCTTATCAACTTCAAAGTGACCGTACAAACCGGTGTCCTGACTGCCCTCTGCAGTATCCTAGATGTCGTTTCTTTCCTCACGATCCATGTATGTTTTAATTTTTCGTTCGTCCTGTTCAGGTCAATAACCCGGCTTCACCCAGGATGCAACATTGTACGTCGTCATCCCTACCGTTTCGGCTATTTAACTTACTCGGCCCTGCAGCAACTTCATGTGGAACATTGCCCTGTCCAAGCTCTATTCCAACTGTTTGATGTCCGCTCTCAACGCACGCGTTGACTACAACAACAAACTCAATGGGCTGTCAACCGGCGCATCAGCCACCTTGTCCGCCCCGATGTTCTCGCCCAACCCAAGATCACCACGCGGCAAGGATTTCAGCAGCAGCTTTTCGATGTCCAAGGTATGTGCAAACGTAACACTGTTTTCATGACCCTCAACGCTCGTATGATGCAGTCCGGCAACGATGAAGAACTGGGCATGCAAACTTACTAATGACCGCCGCCTATACTGCGAATGGGGTGGGCGCATGTAAATAGTCCCGGCGTTCCGCATCCGCTCGTTTATACTATTTATGTATTTATCAAGTCAAGCACCCAATCGAAGAAACATCATGCATGCTCGATTTTTTGCCGGGATGAAAGTCACTCATCTTACACTCATCTCTACGAAGTCAAGCACTCAGCGCTGCAGCGCTCCGCACTGAGGCCTGGTAAATAAATCTGAAAATGGTCAGCGAGCTACCCAGGGAAGTGTTACGGCAATCGGATCGGATTCGCTAAATGACAGCCATAAGTACACGCAGCTAGCACTTTGCGATTCCGCTCGATGAAGACCCTCTCCTGGAGTCTCGCTCTCGCTCTCGGCCTCTGCGTGCTGTCTGTGCCGTGCGGAGCCCAGGAAACACAAGCTGTAAAGGAACCCAAATGCCGCAATGTCCCCGGGAGCGCCGGCTACCCTACCCCCGCCGTCTGGGATGCGTTCAATGCGACGGTGTCCGGGAATCTGGTGAACGTGGTCCCGTCTGCAAAATACTGCGCAGAGTTGCCCTGCACCAACGTTCAGCGGTTTAGCGGCGTCTTCCGGAGTACCATTCCAGGAGCCATGGACCAGGTCTGTATGCGCCTACCGTCTTTGGTTTCTTTCGGCTAACAACATATAGTATAACTTCGAACAGGTGCAGTGGTTCAAATTGTAGATTTGTCGCTGACCGAGCGCTGTTGACAGGGTTATGACCTATCTCCTCCTTCTCTGTGTTTGCGAAATGCAACCACATGTGGCCAAGGCGATGTGCCCATCTATTCAGTCGAGGCGGAGACTGTGGCCGACATTCAGGTCAACAGTGCAAACCCTGTCCTTCCAATGATCGCTGACGCGTTCCCTAGGCCGCGGTTGAATTCGCGAGCAAGCACAATCTTCGCGTGGCTATAAAGTCTTCTGGACACGACACCCTCGGACGTTCTACTGCGCCACAGTCGCTGCTCATCCGCACCACCAACTTTAAAACTCTAGCCTTCACCGATGCGTTCTTTGTAGGAACCCAAAATATGGGTTCCGCGGTGACGCTGGGCAGCGGAGTTCATGCACAGACCTTGTACCAACAAGGAAAAGCGAACGGGAAAGCCGTGGTTGGCGGTACGGCCGCATCGGTCTGCATCGCTGGAGGCTATGTACAAGGGGCGGGACATTCTGCTCTATCGCCAGCCTTGGGACTTGCTGCTGATAATGCCCTTGGTGGGTGAACCGGTGTCGATGGAGAATTCCACTTGACGCCCATCTCAATCCCAGAGTTCAGCATTGTCAAGGACCAGTGGGAAACTGCTGAAAGTTAATAGCATCTCACATTCCGACCGCAAGTAACTAGTTTCTTTATGGCTTCTTCCCACTAAATCATGCCGCATTCAGTTTACTATGCACTGCGTGGCGGAGGTGCGGGTAGTTGGGGCGTCGTCGTTTCCGTAACCTTCAAGACTTTCCCCACCTTCAATGCTACTTCCGGCACGATCATTCTAGGCGCTTCAAATAACACTGCGACAAGCACTGTCGCCAGCATCCACGCGGAGCATATTTTTGACCTGGATTCCGTTCGTGCGAGCCATGCTTTCTTCATTAGCAAAGATTCGGCAGCCGCAAGTTCCATTCTCATGCTGAGCGGAATATTCCCCAAAACTTCAACATCGCAGAGTATGGCACTCCTCAAACCGTTTTTGGATGCCGCACTCTCTGTCCCCGGTGTTTCTCTCATTTCTCAGGACTATGTAGATCGCGATATCAATGATGCGCTGTTCCAAGAGGACGACGACGCAGGGGGAAGTGGCGTTTTGGGATCCAGGCTTATACCAGTCGAACTCTACCGTCAGTCGCCCGGAAAGGTTGGGCCAGTGTACAACGAACTGTTGGACAGTGGAACCACGCTGTACCGTCTTCCTGCATTTCACAAATTATCTCCAGCTCACATAATTCATTTCAGGCTCATCGAGAATATTGTTGCGGGCGGTTCGGGTGCATTGATCCATTTTTTTCTTCGTTAACTCTCTATTTTTCACATAGGAAGAGTGGCGGAAAATGCCAATATCTCATCTGCTGTTCACCCAGCATGGCGGACGGCGAAGAATCATGTCAGTATAGATCAAACTATCGTTTCAAAAGCAAGGACAATCACTAACTCTTTGCAGGTCATCATTGCCAATCTCTGGCAAGACTCGGCTTCGCTCAAAGAGCTCAATGCCGTCCGGGAAAAATTCAAAACCCAACAACTTCCAATCCTCGAGAAGATATCCGGGCCAAACGCGGGCTCATATTCCAACGAAGCGGATGGTCTGGAAAAGAACTTCATGACAACATTCTTTGGCCCCAACTACGCGAAGCTCAGTGCAATCAAGCGCAAGTACGATCCCAAGGATCTTTTATTGTCACTGCGGGTGTTGGGAGCGAGCGGTGGGATCAGTTGGGTATCTGCAAAGTCTAGTTCCCGTCGGAATTTAGTTCGGTGTATGTGCAAGAGAGATATATTTCGAGAGGAGTAGACGAGTCGCACTCTCCTGTGCGAAGTATTAATTTCTGAATAACATGAAGACCCCAGGATATGATCTACTCATCTAGCTTTGAATCGAACAATGGACTCCCATCTAAATCGAACTTGAACTCCTTTCGGGTATGGGCGCAGGCCGCTCCGAATCCAGGTCGTATTCTTCCTGCAGTGAACCTAAATAGAGGTATCCGATTTCATTTACAAGGCGAAAACAAAATTGAAACCTTTACCGAACCACCATGGATCGAACAGCATCATATTGTCTCCATGCGGGTTGAATAAGCGGGCATGGATGTAAATGAAAGAGAAGGAGCGCGTGGGATGGAGATGGCAAAACTTCATTAGCGCCTGGCCTTGAAACCAAGAAGGAATCCCACGGAAAGTTTGGTGCGATAATTGCAATGCGGCGTGAGTGCGGACCGCTCCGCATCCAGTCTTCGGAAAGAAACCTGATTAAGCCCAGTCATTCTCAACGAGAGAACATTAAGCGGGAACCCACCTTCATCTGGAGATTCTAGAGACCCCTTCCGAGGACCACCAGGCTGCCAGTCCCTCAGTCTCATACTCGACAAACTGCATTTTAACAACCGAGGTGTCTCGCATTGAAAGGACAAACTACAAACACATGCCCGGAATATAGACAGAGTAAACCGGCTCAGCCTCTTGCCTTCAGGGCAGCTGCATGACTCTGGAGCTGAGCAAATGTGGGATCTGTTGGGAAGATCGCGTATCCGTCATCGGAGGTTGGCCCATTTGTCAGTTGTGACCCGGCTTGCCTGTGATGAGACGTGGTCAGCACTGCAGGGATGCTGCTCATGTGAGTGGACGGATAAATACCAGATTAAATCGCCAGCTATCCCGGTACTGATGAGGGTCTGGAACCAGGTGTTGTAAGAGGCGACGCGCGTCTGCCGATTTGGGATTCCGAATTCTTGCGTGCTCGTTATTCCACTGTGCCGTGTAATGTGACATAGCGACGTACCTTCGAGGATAACCGGTTTGTTGGTAGTATTTTGAACCGTTGCGTGATCCGTGATCCACTTGACTCCCCATGAGGCGTCATCAGATTCACCCCAGCTTTCCTGAAAAATGCCTTGTTGGCTAATTTTATCAAAGATTGAGAGGAGAGCATACTGGGTAAGCCTATGAACGTATGTGAGATGAGAGGACGAAGGTTGTCTCGAAAACCTACGTGGAAAGTGCCAAAATCGACGCTGCTGATTTTCAAGTTCGCTGCAAAGTCAATACCGAGGCTCCCTCTGGAAGGGACATTAGCGAGGAGAGACAGCCAGAAAGAGGACACATACTGGTAAACAAAGTCGGGGTTCCCTGGCTGGTTGAAGAAGCCTTCGTCACCGATCGCCACCAAATGGTTTTTGTCGAGCGACTTGATGAAGGCAGACATTGTGGTAGCCCAAGTCGTTATGGTGGATACGGTGCAGGTCGAGGATGCCGGGCTACGAGGCGAAAGATATCAGTAAGGTGCATTTCGGCGGCCAAAAGATACTTACGTGTTGCTTCCTCCACACCTAGGTTCGTTGGCTGGAAAACGAATGAGGGGCTATAATACTGTGCGGGATGATGAGTTATTTACCGAGTTCCCAAGCCTGAGCAACGGTGTTCAGTCTTACGAAGTCTGGACCCAAACAAAACGTCGTACCATGATGCCGGGCTCGTTCACGTAGCGGGTCACGATAGCCTGGACGTAAGTTTTGAACGCGGCCTATGGATAAATGTCGGCTTAATTATACAGAGATTTGTTCGAAATGCTTACAATGACGGTGGGGTTCGTGTAGAACACATCATGCGCCTGGCCAGCCCCAAGGATCTGGCGTGTGTATACATCCATACCTCCGAAGTCGGACCTGCGACAATTAGAGCCATTCAACACCGCGTAGAAGGCCCTCACCAGTTGTTCGTTCTAAAACGAGGCAGGTTAACGCTAACGTTAGAATGATAAAGCGGACGACGACGTACAAAGCAACGATCAAACGAATTCCGTGAGCTTTAGCAGAGGCAATGGCCAGATCTAAACGCGGTCCAATAAGACATTGGGTTGAGCTTGAATAAACCACACATACCAAGGGCGGCGAGCCCATTGGCACCAGTGTTGACAGTGGCTTTAGTTCCGTTCCAGAGATTGAAATATACACCATTCGCGCTAGTGACCTCATTGAAACCCCTACCCATAGTCAAGACGCCAGTTTTCATGCAGCTCGAGCGAATCTTACCAGGTCCTATAATCCTCCGATTAGTTATGCTCCGGTAACTGGCTGTGTAACCTCACCTGATAGTAGTCGCCCCAGCCGAAACCATGTCCGAAAACGCCTTGTCCACGTCGGTTTTGGAGTATCCTGTCAAGGGCAACCAATATGCATTCGATCTAGTTTCTGGGTCAACGCTTTCGCGACAACAGGTGGTTGTGACGGGCCCACCCAACGACCGTGTATTTGGCGCCATTGAGAGTGAACCTCGTTCCGGATGTCTTGACGAAGCCAGTGACCGCTGGAGGAGCGGGCGTGGAGACCGTCGATGTCGCCGGTGGGGACGTCGCTGGGGGGCTGGTCTGCCCGACGGTCGTCGTTCCCGCTAAGCACTGCGAAAAGAATGGGTTTTGCACCACGCATATACTTCCTGTAGCGCAGACTGCGAGCCAGGGAGATCAGTTGAATTAAACTCTCATCTGCCAACCTTTTGTCACTGACCGGTTTCCCCCGTCCAGTTTTGCCCGCCACATTGCCCAAATATGGGGACCACAGCCAAAGTGGACCTGAAGGCCAAGGCCAGAATCAACAGAGTAGAGCGTGTCATGCTGCCAAGTTTGTCTTGTGGAGGACTTTCGAGCCATCTTTTATGCTTGGAATGCTTGAAGCCGCCTGACGTCGGAATATTCTCGCCTCAGTATCGGGTGTCCACGCATTTGGGAGCCGCCAGGATATCATGATGCCGACGCCTATCTTCACGAGCGGAAATCAAATCAGGCTTGGAAGAATCATTCATCCAGTTTCGATGAGAGTCGGCAAAACTGAGAGGTCAGACCTGAGCTGAACGACGGACCGGGGACGAAGAAAAGACACAAATAGCATAGGCACCATCGACCTTGTGAATTTTATGACGAGGTGGGCCGGGGAGCCCCGGAAGCGGCACAGGTGATTCACATTCCATTCCCAGCAGTAGTGGAGACATACAGTCAGCGTTGACAAAGGAGACCCAAGCTGTCCCTCGGTATTATAGAACCACGACGAACCATGAAGAGGTTGATGTCAAGTACGACAACCCTAACCCGAAGCCCATCAAACCCGCAAAACGTAAATAAAGGATTTATAGGTGTGCTAGCAGGACAAGGAAGAAAGGACATGAGTAGCGCTATATGAGGAGACGTGCGTAGGACTAGTATGACGATGATGAATGAAGAAATAGAGTTGAAGCCGAGTCTGTCATTGCGATATGTACGAGAGAGAGAAAAGTACAAGACGAGGGAGAAAAAGACTTGTGTGTATGTATGTAACCGGAAAAAATACAGTTCAGGGCACCCAGCGGCAGCAGCTCACTCACTCGAGGACCATATCCTGGTCTGCACCCGCACCAGACGCGCCATTGCTGCCGCTGGCGCGCGCACCGGACGACTCGCCGTCGCGCTGCGTCCGACTGACGCGCCGCCGTGGGGGAGATGCAAAGCTCGCGAGGTACCGGTCGATGTCGGCGGGGTTCTGCGGCTGCGGGTGGTGCAGCTGTCCGGGCATGGGCGTGGGCGCGGGCGCAGCGGCGGTCGCAGCGGCACCAGCAGCAGACGTCTCCGCGCGACGCCTCTCTGCCATATACGTGTCAAAGGCGTGGAAGTTGCTCGCATCGCGCTCGCGGCGGGTTTGCGGCGCGGGCGCAGTGGGAGCACTGCCGACAGCGCCGAGGGGATTCGTCCTGCGCAGCAGCGCCATCGCGCGCGTCCGTGTCGACTCGATGGGTCCACTGGTCGCTGGAGCAGCTCTCTCGCGCGTACCCGGTGCTGGAGCGGTCGCCGTTGCCGGTGCAGGAGCGCCCCCAAACACAGCGTTGACGGTATTCGGGTGTGCGCCAAGGATCCCAGTCGACCTGAATCCGCGAACCGTCGCCGCATCCGCCGCAGTTGTCCCGCCGGTGCCGCCGAGGATGGCGTTGGCCGTGGCAGCTGCAGCAGCAAGGGCCGCGCGCTCCCGGTCCCGCGCCGCATGCCGCTGCCTGCGCTCGCTCCTCTCCGCCCCGACGGGAACAGGCGCATTCGGGTCCGGCGCGTCGGCTGTGATCGTAGCGGTACTGCTCGCAGTGGGCAGGTTCGCAGTCGCAGATGTCCCGGCAGCCGTATCAGGCGCGTCGTCCCCCTCTTTCGCACTGCACCAAAAGCGGTGCCCCTCGCTCCACGCCGTGCTCTGGCACTCCTTGCCGCAGTACTTTGCCTTCCGACACCGCCGGCACTTTGCAAACTCGCGCGGATACTCCTCCCATCGCCCACAGAGCACTGTATGGCGAGATCAGTAAAAATAATAAATAGAAGCGGGGGAAAAAAATGCCCACTATTAGCACACTGCCTGATCCCACCACGACTCTCGTCCTTCCGGCACGCATTGCGCATAATCACGCCCGCCCAATACTGTATCTCCTGCGGCAACTTCGGCGGCGGATTCGGCAAGTCCGTCTCGCTCGACGACGGGCGGAACGTAAATCGCTCCACCAGCGAAAACACATTCGTCTGCAGGGCAGGCCGCGCGGACGCAGCCCCACCCGCAGCACCAGCGGATGACGAGGACGCCGTCGCCGCCGCAGCACCACTCCCGCTCCCACTGGCACCACCACCACTCCCAACTCGCGCGCCCCGCCGGCGCCTTCCCCTTCTCCTTCTCCTTGACCCCAAACGCACGGAAAAACGCCAGCTGCTGCGAGCTCCCGCTCCCGCCAGCCCTGCCCCCCTTCTCCCTCACCATCTCCACGCCCCCCTTCGCCTGCGGCCCCCGCTCCGCCTCGCCGCCCACAGCAGCAGCAGCCGCACTCGCCGCCTCCGCGTCCGCCTTGGCCGCCGCCAGCGCCAGCGCGCTCGCCGGGTGGAACCCGCTGCGGCGCTTATAAAACGCCTGCCTTACGTGCGGGTACTTGCTGAGGTACGCGAGCAGCTGCAGCGAGAGCAGCACGTCCTCGTCGCGGTACGGTCCCGTCGGGTGCGAGTGCGAGCCGTGTGCGTGCGCGTGGTGCTCGCGGTGGCGCGTCGCGGGCGTCGGCGCGGCGGGGATGGTGGGCGCCAGCGTGGGCTCGGGCATCTCGCCGGCTGCGGTGGCGCGGCGCGCGCGGACGGCGGGCGCAGCGGCTGCGGGGACACGCGGCGCGTTCGGTGGGGGCATGGCGCGGGGCGAGACGAGCGGAGCAGGCGCCGCGGGGCGCGTTGTCGGGGCGAGGGACGCAGAGGCAGAACCGGAAGCAGCAGGCGGGACGGCGGTGTCCGCGCGGTCGTGCTGCGAAAGACTGTTCGTGCGCCCGATTCCACTCGCGCTGGCAGAAGCGGTCCACGTCTCGACGGCAGACGCGGATGTCGATCCCTGGGATCCAGCGTTGTTGACCGAAGGCACGAGCGCCCCGAGTGACGGGCGCGCGGCGCGAACGGTGTTCCCGCGGCGCATCGTACTGCTGGCACTCCCACTCCCGCTCCCGCTCGGCCCCCGCACGGCAACGACCACCTCCCCCTCCTCCTCATCCAAATCCGCGTCCCGCTGCGCCTCCTCGTCCTCGTCGTACACCGCAGACGACGACGACGCAGACGACGACGAGGGCCGCGTGCCCGGCGGGGACGACAGCGCGGGCGACGGCAGGCGCACCACCCCCGCCCTTGGCGTCTGCGTCTGCGCCTCCTCCTCGCCGCCGCCGCCGCGCCTCCGCCCGCCCGCCGCCACCACCCCCGCATTCCCATCGCTCTCCTCCGCATCCGCGTCCGTATCCACCTCCGCCCGCCGCCCCGCGCCCCCATTGCCCCCATTGCCGCCCCCATTGCCGCCCGCATTCGCTCCCGCGTCCGCGTCCCCCGCATCCAGCGACGCCGCCCCTGGCCCCACTCCCATCCCCATCCCGCCCATCCCCATCCCCATCCCCATCCCGCCCATGCCCATTCCCATCATCCCATTCATCCCCATGCCCATCATCCCGTTCATCCCCATTCCGCCCATCCCCATCCCCATCATCCCCACATCCATCCCTTCCCCCATCCCCATCCCCATCCCCATCGCATCCCCCATATTAATCATCCCCATCCCCATCCCATCCCCAACCCCAAACCCCTCCTCGCCCCCAATGCCCCCCTCCTCCCCCACGATCCGCGGGTCCCGCATCCCCATCATATTCATGTTCATCTCCCCCATCCCCCCCATCCCCATCCCCATCCCCATCATCCCCCCCATGAGCCCCATCATGTTCATGTTCATATTCATATTCATCCCCATCCCGCCCGCGTTATTCATCGGCAGCCCCGTCGCAGGATCCACCGCCACATCGCCCCCGCCCCCGCCGCCGTCCGCCACAGGCAGCGCGCGATTCAGCGGCGGCGGGCTCGGGCTCGCCGACGCGCTCGAGTCGCCCACACGCCCATTGCGCGCAGTCAGCTCGCGCGGGTTCATACCCATCTCCCTGGCATTCATCCCTATGCCGTTTATCATATCCCGCCCATTGCCTCCCATCCCCCCGACCCCCACGCCCATCCCCATCCCCCCATTATTATGCGCAATAACCAGTGGATGCACCCCCACCACGCCCACCCCGACCCCCGCTGCCATCTCCACGTCCCCGTCGTCGTCTTCCGTCTCCGTGTCCGTGCGGCTCGGGCTCGGTGACGGCGACGGCGGCGGGTAGTGCGTGTGCGTGGGGGTGTGCGTAGGGGTGTGCGTGTGGGTCGACGTGGATGGCGAAGCGTGTGTCGAGCTAGAAGCGGAAGCATTCGCAGAGGATGACGCGGATGTCGACGCGGACGCATACATGGAGGAAGAAGAGGCGGAGGTGGAAGCATTCGCGTACGCGTAAGTCGGCGTCGGCGCGTACGTGTGTGTCGCTGTCGATATGGAAGCAGACACCCCAGACCCACCCGCCACCGCCTTCCCGCCCCTCCGCACAACGACCGTCGCGCTCCGATCGCGCATCACAACCGGCGTCGTCGCGTTGTCCTCATCCTCCTCCGCTGGGCGCAGGGTGGATGCAGACGCGGTGGTGATATTGGATGTAGACGCGGTGGACGTAGACGCGGCAGAGGAGGTGGATGCAGACGGCTTATTCACATTCACATTGCCGGAGGTTGACGCATTGTTGCTGGATGACGACGCAGCTCCGTCCGCGCCGCCAAGTATGCGCACAGACCGCGCGGTGGGCGTAACACCCGACGAGGACGCGCCTGAGGCGGTGATGTTGACGGTGATCGCGAGGGCGCGCGTGGGGGCGTCCATGTCCTGTAAAAAAGAAAGAGGAATGTTAGTATGGGTGTGCGGAAGGGAGAGACGAGCAGGGGAAAGAAAAGCGAGGGAAAGGCGAAAGGAGAGAGAAGCGAAAACGAAAGGAACGAAAAGCAAGGAAGGAAAAGGGAGACGGGGCGGAGGGAGGGAAGACCGCAGAAGCGAGGAGGGGGGACGGGAACAAGGCGAGGAAAGAAAGGAGAAAGACGCGTTGGGAGTAGGGAGAGCGTGGGCAGAGAGTAGTGCATCGGGATGAGGGTGGAAGTGAGGGCGGGTGAGCGAGGATGATGGGACAGTATGGAATTGGGCGGTGGGGAGAGGGGGGAAACGAAGATAGATGAAGGGCGTGGAGGAGGGGAGGGGCGAAGGGAGCAGAACGGGGGGGAAGAAATGAAAAGGCGTAAAAAATATGGATGCGGAAAAAAAGAGGTAATAAGGGCTGGGGCAAGGCGAGCAGAGGCAGATGGGGAGAGAAGCCGCGCGCGTGGATATGTAGGAGGGATGGCGCCGAGCGAAGGGAGAGGACAAATAAAGAGTAGACAAATATAATGAACGCGAAAAATAAGTGAATGAAGGGTGAGGATGGGAGGGGTAGGGGCGGGAGGGGGCGAGGGAGACGTGCAGGAGGGGAGAGGGTGGAGATGAAGGAGGAGAATAGGCAGGAAGGGGCGGAGCAGGGAAGGGAAGGGAAAGGAAGGGAGGCAAACGACGGGTGGGGAAGGGAGGGAGGAACGAAGATAGATGACGGGCGTGGAGGAAAGAGGCGGGGAAGATGGAGAGACGAGGGGAGCAGAACGGGGGGAGGGGGGGGGTGAAAAGGCATAAAGGAAGAGTGGGATAAAAGATGGACGCCGGAAAATTGCCCAATGAAGGGCGGGGGAAAGGCGTGCGCGGGGAGGGAAGAGAGAAGATGGAGGGGCGGGGGGAGCAGAACGGGGGGGAAGAAGCGAAAAGGTATAAAGAACGAGTGGATACGAAATGAAAATGCAATAAGGGCGGGGGCAGGAGAGCGAGGGGAGTAAGGAGGGGAGATGGGGAGAAGAGCAGGGGGGTAGAAGCTACGCGCGCGGAGAGGGAGGGAAGAGCGAGAGCGAGCGCAAGAGGGATGGGCGAGAGGAAGGGCGGACAGGTAAGGGAGAGATCAAAGAAGATAATTGAATGAAAGGCGCGCGGGGAAAGGGAGGTGCGCGGAAAGGGCAAGGGCAGGGGAGAGGAGAGCACAGGCGTAGGGGAAAGGTATCGTAAAGATGGATTTGAAGGAGGCGAGCGAGGAGGGGGAGGGGTAAAGATGGCAAGACTCGAAAATCAGGTACTCCAAGGGCGGGGGGAGGCGAACGAGGTGGACGACAAGAAAAACGTGGGGAGGGGCGATAAAAGGAAAGAAAGAAAAAAGAGGGAAAATGAGAAGAAGAGTAGCAGATAAGGACGGCGGGAGCACTATCGTTATCGCGCTGTACACGATAATGGCAATTGGCCAACGCAAGTAGCACGATCACCCTACGGCCCAGTGGATCGAATAGGACGTTCGTCGTCGTTCCACCAGCCGCCCTAAGCACGAGACCCTGCAAGGGTGGCGGCAATTAAGGTCAGGGCAACGCCGCTATATCCCCGGACCCTGCGCCCTCGCGCACCGTTGGCGCCAAAAATCCGTGTAGCACACCAGCGCCACGACCGGCACCACACCTATCGATCCCGCCGCCGAAAAAAAGGAAAGCGCGCAGGCACAAGACCACCCAGACTTACCACATCTCTTCCCCCAATGCGCCCGGCAGCCACAGCCGCCGCCGCCGCCCTCCTCGCCGCACGCGCCTCCCTCGACTCCCTCGGTAGCCCCGTCGCACTTGTACTCGGACCGACCGCAAACCCCCTTCCGGCCAGCCACGCCTCGAGTATGCACCCCACCACATCAAGCGTGCCCGCCTGTACCACGCGGCTGCGGATTGGCTCACTGCCCCTCACGCCGATGTTCACGACGCACTGGAACGCGAGGCTGAAGCGATACGCGGCGTGCTTGTCGAACTGGCCTGCGGGCGGGTTGAGCGTGGGCACGGGCGCGGGGGGGCGGTAGCTCGGAGGAAGGAGGCCATAGAACTGAGAGGGCGACGCGGGCGGGGGCGGAGCGACGCAGAAGTCGTGCAGGATGCGCACGAGCCGCTCAAGCCCGCCGTCCATCGTCATGATCTCGCGGATCCGCGGCGAGGTCGACGTGAGGTATGTGAGGTGCGTAAGAGAGTTGAATAGAGGCAGCGCCGAGGACGTGTCGAGTGCTGTAGTCCTATTAGTATACCATTTACAAGGAATACACCACTGCTCACCCCTCCTGTCGTACAACTGCGAGGTGATGCACACACACGCCTTGTTCTGCGCCGGGAACGCAAAGTTCGACTCGCGCATCGTCGGCCGTCGATTCTAGAAACAGGCAGCAGACAAGCAAGAAGAACAGGAAATGAAAAAGGGTACAAGGACCCGGACGCGGCGGCAGTGGCTCTGACTGATCACTTGTGTGCGTTTGTTGATTCTACCCGTCGTCGCCTTCCTCTTACTAACCATCTCACTAAGGCCGAACTGCGGTCCAAGGTCTTACTAACAGTCATGGTGTAAACGCGACCTGGTGGCGGAGTGGTCTGCACCCACAAATAATAGTAGGAGACCAGCGTTTTCGCTGGGAGGTCCTTGTTTGACTCAAGGCCAAGTTGTATTCGTCGTGTCTTCCATCCTTTTTGCAGACTGCAGCATTTTTGAACTCTGGCCATCTAAAAATTCTCGAAATTCCTGTCGATCACAATATCACGAGCGGTCCCCCCCTAATAGCAATTTAAATTGTCGTCTCCCGACCTCGTTGTACGTATACTTGGAGACATTGCAACTTCGTTTTTAACGCTTGCCTACGCTCAAAATCAGCGGCACTTATTCAAGTTCAACACAAGTGAAGATATGACCTGGAAGCGGAGCGGTCCGCGCCTAAAGATAATGAGTGGGACGGCCTCAGCATTCTATTGGGAGGCCCTTGTTCGACTCAAGGCCAGGTCATGAGTTGCATTTTAAATTTCTTTTTATCTCAACCTCCAAGCCTTCCTTTCGTTCTCTTTCATCCGAATGGCGCGCACCTATTCACCAGGAAGGTGAATCATGAATATTGTTCCATGGTCGCTTCTTTCTTTTGGTCGGTTTGACCCCAATCGAGAATTGAGACCGACACATTTATACAGGTTCAATACAAGGAGATACGACCTGGAGGCGGAGCGGTCCGCGCCCAAATATGATGTTAGTACAGCGTTGCCCTGGGAGAGCCTTTGTTCGACTCAAGGCCAGGTTATAATGGAGCGGATTGAGATTTTTTAAAATTTGGGCCCATTTAGTCCGAATTATTCAACTCATATGAAAACCAAGTGCAAGTGTAATACTGTTCGATTCAAAGTCAGGTCAGTTCGACGGGTTTTTTTCCCGGCCATTGACTCCGATCGCGAGTTCCACATTTATTCGGGTTCGATACAGGAGAAATATGACCTGGAGGCGGAGTGGTCCGCGCCTATAGCTCGTGTCGGATGTTTGTAATAGGACGTTGCGTGGGAGTCTCTTGTTCGACTCAAGGCCAGGTCATGGTCATGGTTGAGGTCTACTTTGTTTTTTATCTAAACTTCCGAGCCAGCTTTCGTTCTCCTTCATCCTAGCCGCACCCCCTCATTCCACTCCCAGGGCGAATAATATTTTTTCTATTCACGGTGTGGTCAAAGTTCCAGGGGCTTTTTTCTTGTCTTGTTTTTCTGTCCTTTGGCTCCCCCATACGCACTTATCCAGATTCAACGCTGCATGAATACGACCTGAAGGCGGAATGGTCCGTGCCCTCGATCAATACCCCGACTCTTTGATATTATTGGGGACTCCCTTGTTCAACTCAAGGCAAAGTCGTGCATCCCTAACACATTTGGTTTTTTTTTCTTCAAAAGACCCTTTGCGTAAACACCATCCTCTTATCTCTGAACTTTTTTCACATGCACTGAATTCCTTGTACTGGGACTTTTAATTTACTGCCATTTTGCGTTCACAATCTGCGGCACTTGAGCAGCTTCACTGCAGTCGCAGTTTATCATATTTTCATCGCTTTGCGTTGAAATCCATGGCGTTTATCCAAGTTCACTACAGGAGAAATATGACCCGGAGGCGGAGCGGTCCGCGCCCAATAATAATAATGCCGCTGCCATCCATTTGGCCGGAGGCCCTTGTTCAATTCAAGGCCAGGTCATAGTTCTGAACCACCAACAATGGTTCTCGTTTTTTTTGGACCTTGGACTCAAATCGGACACATTTATCAAGTTCAATGGCGGTCAAATATGACCTGGAGGCCGAGCGGTCCGCGCCCACCCATAATGGCTCACCAGTGCCTGTATTGAGAACCCCTTGTTCAAGGGCAGGTCCATCGCTCTATCAGCTTTGTTTTTCTCGCCAGCTTACTACACATCAAATCCGTGGAATCTATTTCCACCCGTCCTTGACCTCCCATCACCGGCATCAAAATCGGTCCAAGCGTGGGCTAGGAGCCGCAAGGGGCTCGATAGGCTCGATAATCGATTAGCCTCCAGTTTTTCTTATTTCCATCACGACTTTTGTCACTCTGTTATGGGAATAAATACAACGGACTGGTGACGGAAACTGTGCAGGAAATGGCCCTTACAAGGGTGCAAAATTTCAAAAAAAAACTCTCACTTTTCCCCGTGACCTGGGTCCAAATAAATGGAGTAATATACGCGCCGCTAGAAAGTTCAATGGTGGCCAACGATGGCCTGGTGGCCATTGGCAGATGTTGATGGCCAGTGTAGAGCCAGTGTTTCATGTTGTTTTTTTGACCGGCGGATGTTTTTGCTCTATTATAAATTTAAACCTGGTAGCAGGCTGCCGCCATTTTCCATTGTATTTAAGAGCAGTGTGGTGGATGTGGTCACACAGGTTCACACCGAAGTACGATGGATGATTACAAAATAACAAGACTATTAGTCCCAGGATCCAATCCGTCATTAAAAACAAAATGTTTTCTATCCTAGGGGTTCGAATTGATCAAACTGGAAGTTCCAAATTCACCACAAACTTATGGATGACTAAGTCAAGATGGCATTGAGGGAGGAATTGATTGTGGCCTTCAGTGGAATCCAATGTATTCCCTTGAATGCAAGACTAAATTTTGATTCATTTGTCATTATAAATGCTTTGCGGTGGGGATCATGAAAATTTGGTTCAATTTCCAGAGTATTCCAGCGTGTCCCAGTAATATTTTTGAGGTGTCGGAGTAAAACTCTATGTAATATTCAAGGAATCTGTCAGGATTCATTGCAACCAAATAAATGTTCCACCGCCGAAGACCAATGTGTTGGATTATGGAGTTACGCTGTCATGACAAACTCCAAGTATGTTATGGTTACTGTTCCCATAACCGTTACTGTCCGCAGCTATTCCTGTTTCTCGGTTATGCATTGCCTTTCTTGGTTACTTAGGTACCTAGTTAGTATTTAAGTAGCCTACTTTGTACCCAGTACGTTGTCGGGATTGCAGCAGAGCAAGCCCAATTGAACCTTCTGGCTTACTAAGCTTGTCCGAATCTCACACAATGTGAGCCAAATGTGAACTGGTGGAAATTTTATTAGAGGAGAACCATTGAGTTCCAGCGGATTCCATCGGATGACACGGTCAATTGATCGAGGCGAAACATGTGCATCGGCCATGGCACCCGCCAGTGATTTCCAGTGGAATTCAGTGGCTCGTCAAAGGAGTCCGCCATCAACCAATGCCGCACGATGCCGATCAGCCGGTTATCAGTGCCGCGTGTTCCTGGTACCGATTTATCTCTCAGAGTCATAATTCGATTTCCTCTGACATTGTACATGTCACGTGATGATCCGGCCTCTGAGTCTAATTACCGTTGGTACTGGCCTCTGCCATTTGTATTACCCCATATGTAGCGCGCGCACCATCAATGTACGAGACTCGGAACATTGGAACACAGTACTCACACTAACCAGGAAAGCATTTTTAAGTGTTTATCCAAGCACGGTTCGCAGCTCACAAATGCTCACTTGATTTATTTAATTCAATATGCACGAAAGTCACAGATCATGGAGGGCCTTGGAAGTGTGAGGCTGTGGCAAGGAAGTGCCTAGCAGACTAAGGGTAAGATCAGAAGAGAGTACTATATGGGAGATGTTAAATTATCGGCAAGACAAGAGTACAGTAGAGAGCAATTATACGCGTATTTGACGGGTCCTTGTTTCATTACATACACAGTCGTTTCCTTTCAATTCGTCTCTCATGACAGACGCTTCCAATCAATAATCGTGCTCGTGACGGTGATCATAGTCGCACAGAATTGACTTGCGCTGGACCCCACATCGTTAGCACAGAACCAAGAGCGAAAATTCCAGTTCTCACGAAGGGCCGACACGCCGTCCCCAGGGCACAGTATCGCAGAACGAACCGGCCGTGGTCGCAGGTTGCGAAGTTGTCCCCGACGCAAATCATTTCTCCCTCCTTTCTGCACTTTTCGCCGTGGTAAGAGCTGGAAGGTGGTGGAGTATTGGGGTGTTGCGGAATGATGTGTCGAGGGAATTTTGGGTGGATGAGATGATGAAGTGGGCAACAATTAGCGGTTGGAGGTAGATAAGGTGCTCCAGGCACGTACTCGGAGTATTCTGATGGAACGGCTGCAACCGTGGCGAGCAGGATTGAGAGCGCAAAGAAGCTGGTGAATCGGACCATGATTGAGATGAACAGAGGTGAAGAGGGAAGATGTGTTGGTGGGCAGAGGACTCGAGAGTGTCGGGATAACACGCAGTGACCGACACATTAAATAGTCCAAGTTCCATTATTGTATATACCTGTACAAGGAGTTATGAAAACTCCCAAATAGCCAGTTCATTGTGTATTCTTTACGAGTGGCTGAAACGTTGAATAATGCCATTCCCATGTACTGTATAAGGAGTTATGGAATCCACAAAGGGTTCATTTTTTTGGCCTTGAACTTACATACGAAAGGACATTCACTGTCGCGGAGAACAATCCGTCTCAGGATTTAGAAAGCTGAAAGAGTGTCACGTAAACACATGGTGGCTGACTTGTGGCTGAGGCGCTTAAATTTTTAATTAGTTTAATGTCTGTATCTTAATCAGGATCCGGAGTTGTGACATTTACAAAGAGTCTATTCTTCACCATAATTAATGCACGTAAATGTACATGTACAAAAGGACATTCGCGGCGCACGGATCACCGGAAGTAGTTAATTGTTGGGGCCAATTGCGCCGCGCGCAGTTGGAGGGTGGAGAACGGCGACCGTCTTCAATGTAGACTTTATTGGAGAGCTCTACACAGAGCGTATGAAAACGGATCAGCTGTCGACGTGGGCCGTGCGGTACTTGCAGCTGGGTAAGAATGCTGCACTGTGGGGATGCCCATTAGTGCAGACTGGACAGTGATACCAACCCCGGTGCTAGTGCGAGTTCAAGATCTTGAGTTTTTCCGGAATGCTTGCCATTGATGCAATTTTGCGTTCGGATTCCGAACATGGAATAAGCCCGGGAAAAAGGACTCGAATTTGGGTTGAACACTGGCATGGAATCGAAAAATATTTTGCGTTCGGAATCCGAACACAGATTTCGATCAATAACATGCGTTCCCGAGAAATTCAGTCGCACACAACTGCTATATTTTACATTCGCTGCCGCCAACAACATTGGGGACACCCATGGGGCTGAGAAATATGCAGGAACATCGAAACAGAATTTCCTCCGTCCGGGGAAACCGGAAAATTGGAACAATGCACAAAATAAGAGGGTGGCTCTAGTGTAGGGATGACACGCATTCCAAAAAGCTCAAGCAATTTGCGATCCTGTGAATACATACCCCGACCCTTATGTAAAACCGACTCTCCTCGCAAAGCGTTGTTCGGAGTCCCAACATATTTATTCCACCATGGCGAAAGACACATGTTCGGAATCCGAGCACCACAAGTTTTGCGACACCTACAAAAGAAAAACTACATAGTTGAACAACCCACTGATTACTTTCACTAGTTGAGATCTTGGACATGTTGTGATCCGTTCTTGTCCGTGCGGTGCGAGTCGAGAAATTTTCTGTTCTGTTGCGGTTGCTAGTACCGGCGAGTCGCAGTGCCTTTTTAGCCCGTTTTCTGCAGCTTACGTCCCCTTCCACTTTCTGGCGTGCGTCTAGCAGTATACCGTTCCGACCTTTTATTCTATGTCTGTTGCGATTGTTTATACTAATCATATTTTCTTCTACAAGGAATAACTAACGCTGTGCACCGTATATTAGCCTGACACTTATCTGTGCTTTCGGCCCCGTTAGACTTTGGCGACTCCTTAGGTCGGCTGAGCCGCTAAAGGTGATATATCGGCAACGGCCGAGCTTGATCATGTTCTTTGCATGATCTGGCTTCTGTTTCCATCGTCGGGCAATCAGGTTGGTGAAAAAACGATCAATATGCTGATGGGAGGTGGCTTTGTAAAATCGCCTCGTTTGATTCCCTGTAAAATTACTAACTGATTCATGCTTGAAGGATCGAGAATCAATATGTATTTGAAAGATTTCCGAATTGTAGTTAGTGAATTCATTTAAATGAGTTTTGTGGCCAACTGCCAATATCTCCCTAGATTGGATCCAAAATTGACTTCTTTGAACTCCGAAAGTTCCACACCTCGAATAAACTGCTTGATAAAGGCCTGCTTTTTCATGTGTCCGCATTATTTAGTTACAAAATTACTTACATACACTTACAGCCGAGAAATGCGTGCTGTGGAGTGCGTGCAGGTGCAGCCCGCGAGCGAGAACAGGACGGCACCGATTTGATGTTCAACAAACGTGGCACAAGTTAGAACTGCTGAAGTGTCTAGACTAGATTTGACACCGGGTAACGCCGCATCCTTTCGACTCCATGCGCTGCACGCGCAATGACTCCATGTATTATTCTCTGTTTCAGAGCCTGTGGAGTCATCCGCAACATCACTGGTTTTGAATGATATTTTTTATTGCAACATATGTGTAGTTTGGCTGCTTAGTACATGTATTATTTTGGAAATTCTACATGCACATGTACATATTTTGCGAGCTTACCAGTGATATGTAGTCGCTCAGATCTGGACTGTGCAGCACTGATGTTCGGGACTATACTACTTTGTATAACTAGCTCTGGTGTAAGGTACCAGGGATGCCCGGAGGGCCTTAATATTAGTGAATAAATGGAAATAATATAATGCCGAGGTCCGTGGGCACGAGCACGGGATATACCGTGGGCGGGAAGCGAAGCCGAATTTGGGCGCACGTGCTTTGGCAAATAATACATATTCATTTGCTACATAGTAATAAAGAGCATGGCTTTCGCTTTTGGAGGGCGGGGGAAGTGGGAGTAAGAATGGTGAAGAGAGCAAATGAGGAGTTGTGAGGAGGGGCGGAGGAGAATGGACGGTGAAGACAGGGAGGAGTGGCGAGCGATGGGAGGGAGGGAATGACGAGGGAGAGAAGGGAGAGAGTGAGGGACAAACGACGAGAGGCGTGGGGAGGATGTGGAGGGATGAGAATAGAATAGACCAAAAGTAAAAAGAGTAGTAAAGATGGAAGAAATGGAGGCGAAAAGGTTATGCAATGAAAGGCGGGCGAGGCGTGCGACGTAGAGGGAAAGAAATGAAGAGAAAGAAGAAAGAAGAGAAGGTATCGAGACGCGCTTAGGACAAGATGGAGAACAGCGGGGCATTAAAGCGTATCCCAGCCCGCGCAGCACGATCATCCGACGGCCCCGTGGATAGAGTAGGGCGTGCGTTGTCGTCCCGCCAGTCGGACCGAGCACGAGCGCGACAATGGAGTCGGGGCAGCGCATACGTATACCCGTGCTCCGCGCTCTCGCGCACAGTCGCCGCCAAAGATCCGTGCAGCGCCGCGTCCATTGACCCCGCCGCACAAAAAAAAAAGAACGCGCATACATATATAAGACCAGCAATACTCACCACATCTCTTCCCCAAATCCGTCCGGCAGCCACAGGCGCCGCCGCCGCCCGCCTCGCCGCACGCGCCTCCCTCGACTCCCTCGGTAGCCCCGTCGCACTCGTGCTCGGGCCGACCGCAAACCCTCTTCCGGCCAGCCACGCCTCGAGTATGCACCCCACCACATCGAGCGTGCCCGCCTGCATCACGCGGCTGCGGATCGGCTCGCTGCCCCTCACGCCGATGTTCACGACGCACTGGAACGCGAGGCTGAAGCGGTAGGCCGCGTGCTTGTCGAACTGGCCTGCGGGTGGATTGAGCGTGGGCACGGGCGCGGGGGGGCGGTAGCTCGGAGGCAGGAGGCTGTAGAACTGGGAGGGAGACGCGGGCGGGGGCGGGGTAACGCAGAAGTCGTGCAGGATGCGCACGAGCCGCTCAAGCCCGCCGTCCATCGTCATGATCTCGCGGATCCGCGGCGAGGTCGACGTGAGGTATGTGAGGTGCGTAAGAGAGTTGAAAAAGGGCAGCGCAGAGGACGTGTCGAGTGCTATAGTCCGATTAGTATATCTTATAGGACGAGTAGACCGTACCCACCCCTCCTGTCGTACAGCTGCGAGGTGATGCACACATACGCCTTGTTCTGCGCCGGGAACGCAAAGTTCGACTCGCGCATCGTCGGCCGTCGATTCTAGGAACAAGAGGCAGACAAGCAAGAAGAACAGGAAATGAAAAAAGGGTACTTACAAGGACTCGGACGCGGCGGGCCCTGACTGATCACTTGTGTGCGTTTGTTGATTCTACCCGCCGTCGCCCTCCTCTTACTAACCATCTCACTAAGGCCGAACTGCGGTCCACGGTCTTACTAACAGTCGTGGTGTTAACGCGACCTGGTGGCGGAGTGGTCCGCACCCACAAATAATAGTAGGAGACGAGCGTTTTCGCTGGGAAGTCCTTGTTCGACTCAAGGCCAGGTTGTATTCAAGGGGCATTGAAAATGCGAAAATCCGCACATACCTTCCATTTGTTTTCTCAGAGCCTTCAGGGACCCCTCCCTCCCTAATGATGGCGTGAGAACTTCCTGATATGGAAACTGCCAATTCTTTTCTCCTCGAAATGAATGCCAGGACCAGCATTCATGCAGGAGAGTGTTTTGGATGATTTATGTAGAGTATTCAGCTCTTTCCTTGAGCTGTAGCACCTATTTTGACTGAAAATAAATCTCGGTTTTAGGCACATCAATCGGACACGTGATATACCGGCCTGGTACGGCCTGATCGGCAACTTCCGGAAAACATTAACTTACACGTATGCAAAGTTTATCTGTGTGAGCCGAGGCTGCAGAGGCATAAATTGAGCCATAGCTGACGATCCTGAGAATCAAAGAGACTTAAAAATTAGCCCCAAAAATTCCAATTTTTTTCTGAAGCATGTTTTGCACAAATCTGAGTAAAGGAACCAGTTTCCAAATCTCATACAAAAAAATATTTTCAGACCTCGGGGGGACCCCTCCCTCCCTGTCCATATAGGGAAATTTCTTATCTTCGAAGCCCCTTGGTTGTATTCGTCGTGTCCTCCATCCTTTTTGCAGACTGCAGCATTTTTGAACTCTGGCCATCCAAATTTTCTCGAAATTCCTGTCGATCACAATATCGCCTGGATGTCGGAGCGGTGCGCCCCCAATAACAATTTAAATTGTCGTCTCCCGACCTCGTTGTATGTATACTTGGGGACATTGGGACTTCGCTTTTAACGCTTGCCTACGCTCAAAATCAGCGGCACTTAGGCAGGTTCGACCGAAATGAAATATGACCTGGAAGCGGAGCGGTCCGCGCCCAAAGATAATAATTGGTTACCTTGAATACTGTTGGGAGGCCCTTGTTCGATTCAAAGCCAGGTCATACTCCATTCATGCCATCTTTTTTTTCTAAACTTCCAAGCCTTCCTTTCGTTCTCTTTCATCCGAATGGCGCGCACTTACTCGCCAGGAAGGTGAATTATAATATTGTTCCATTCATGGTCGCTTCTTTCCCTTTGTCGGTTTGACTCCAGTCGAGAATCGAGACTGACACACTTATACAGGTTCAATACAAGGAAAAATACGACCTGGAGGCGGAGCGGTCCGCGCCCGAAGATGGTAGATGAGAGGGAAAATGAGAAGAAGAAAAGTAGATAAGAACGGCGGGGGCACTGTCGTTATCGCGCTGTACACGATATCGTGTATAGCAAATCGAGAGCACCGGCAGCACGACCACCCTACTGCTAGTGGATAGCGCAGGGTGCGCGTCGTCACCCCGCCAGCCGCCCTAAGCACGAGACCCTGCAAGGGTGGCGGCAACTAATGTCAGGGCAACGCCGCTATATCCCCGGGCCCCGGGCCCTCGCGCACCGTTGCCTCCAAAAATCCGTGTAGCGCACCAACGCCACTGCCAGCGCCCCGTCTATCGATCCCGCCGCACAAGAAGAGCAAAGCGCACAGGCACAAGACCACCCAGACTTACCACATCTCTTCCCCCAATCCGTCCGGCAGACACAGCCGCCGCCGCCGCCGCCCTCCTCGCCGCACGCGCCTCCCTCGAGCCCCCTCGGCAGCCCCGTCGCACTCGTACTCGGACCGACGGCAAACCCCCTTCCGGCCAGCCACGCCTCGAGTATGCACCCCACCACATCAAGCGTGCCCGCCTGTACCACGCGGCTGCGGATTGGCTCGCTGCCCCTCACGCCGATGTTCACGACGCACTGGAACGCGAGGCTGAAGCGGTAGGCCGCGTGCTTGTCGAACTGGCCTGCGGGTGGATTGAGCGTGGGCACGGGCGCGGGGGGGCGGTAGCTCGGGGGCAGGAGGCCGTGGAGCTGGGAGGGAGACGCGGGCGGGGGCGGGGCGACGCAGAAGTCGTGCAGGATGCGCACGAGCCGCTCAAGCCCGCCGTCCATCGTCATGATCTCGCGGATCCGCGGCGAGGTCGACGTGAGGTATGTGAGGTGCGTAAGAGAGTTGAATAGAGGCAGCGCAGAGGACGTGTCGAGTGCTGTAGTCCTATTAGTATACCATTTACAAGGAATACACCACTGCTCACCCCTCCTGTCGTATAGCTGCGAGGTGATGCACACACACGCCTTGTTCTGCGCCGGGAACGTAAAGTTCGACTCGCGCATCGTCGGCCATCGATTCTAGGAACAAGAGGCAGACAAGCAAGAAGAACAGGAAATGAATAAGGGTACAAGGACTCAGACGCGGCGGCAGTGGCTGTGTGCGTCTGTTGATTCT